>OZ001647.1:25402649-26602649 GCA_963924145.1 Pyrausta purpuralis
GTATTTGAACAATGCCAAAATAAGAGCCTAATGTTAGCTTAAATATGTCTTCACGAGTTTTGAACCAGTCTTTATTTTTACCGACTTCAAAAAAATGATGTAATCAGTTCGACCTTGTATGTGATATCGTTCGAACATGAATAAAATTTTAGTATGTACGTCTTTTAAGGCTTCCTAACACGTGTGCAAAATTTCTTTAGTGTATATATGTTTGTATAGCGAAATGATTATTTTTAGGTTGAAACAGGTATAGTTTAACTTAAGGTATATTTATTTCATAAAAAGCTGTGACATACGGACGGACAGACAGGCAGACATTCAGACAGACAGACTTGACGAAACTATAAGGGTTCCGTTTTTTGCCATTCGGCTACGGAACCCCAAAAATGTGATGTGGTTCATTACACTGTTGGTTAAAGCTTGACATCATGCACCAACTCCAAATGAATTTGGTTCTCCTTAGAAGATGAATACGTTATTTTGTGCTTTTTAGTCAGTTTTTTTTAAATTGGTATAACTTTTTACTTCTACAATACGCCAGGCATACATTGCACAAGAATAAAATCAACACTTGCCTAACTGGCTGCACTTACTATGTGCACGGTCTGATTTTCGGTAAATGTAAGTAGGTAGCTGAAAGTTTTCATACCTTCGACACACCCAGCCCTCTTCTTTCCAGAGTGGCGTAAGACAACATCGATTGCTCAACGCGCTTGTGGAGTCGTTTCATTCCGTTGCTGTTCACAACCTGGAAGTATTGGTTTACTGAAACATGATCCTTTTGGCGACACGTGTGATAATGAGGTCACGCACACATATGATAGGTATTAATGCTATGGACAGTGAAGATGTTTTAACATGGCTCAAGTTATTTTGAAATAAATTGTAGGTAGTTTAATACATAGTGAATGTTTGGTAGGAGTTTTTTTTTTGCATAACACAAAAGTCGTGTCATTTTACATTTTGTAAAACAGTAAGAAAATCGTGTGATGATTATTTATTGAACACAATAACTATTATAAAACGCAAACAGTCGTTTTAACTATTACACGGTTATGTCTCCTTATTTTTTGGAGCGTCATCATTTTGCAGAAAATGTTAAAGTTAGTGTTAAAGTTAGACTGTTTGACTTATTATGAATAAGGAAGAATGAGTTTGTTTTTATTGTGTATTCAAAGGGTAGCCAAGTTACATCAAAAATGTTTACATTCAAAGAAATAGGTATGCCAAGCAAAACTAGTAGTTTTCTTTAAAAAAAAACTAAAAATACCTTTTCACATGGAAATTCTGTAGCCGATTGAAAGAATGAGATTTCCGGGCAAAGCCTCCTTACATCCTTATCAATTTGTAATAGGACTTCATTGTCTTTGAAGTAATTACTCCAAGAGCTGTCAGGGCTGATATTAAGGGGATGGTCTGTTGGTCCTCCAGGGGTCACAATTATTTCATCTGAGAAAATAAAGGAGAGTTACCAGAGATGATAACAAAGTCTATCACAAATTATCATAAAGTATACTATTTTACTGTGTCGATGGATAAACAGTGAGATAATAACTACAGCACACAAAAATTTGATAATTTGGGCCAATAATTGCTTCAAATCAGACTGATAAATGAATCAAACTTAATCTACTCACCAATGAACTGTTGATAAAGTTGTCTTTTTTTCTGTAAATATACTTCTCGGTTGTCTTTTTCATGGGGTATGTAATGCAATAGGATTTTCCATACAATTGAACGTAGGCCTTTTTCGTCAGGTATACCTAATTAATGCAAGGTTAGCAATGTTTAGAGTAGGTACTGTGACTATTGAACTACTACAGCTAGTGTATAGAACTGACATGAACTTATCTTGTGCTTCAATTGATATTACTTGTCATCAACTTGTACAAATAGTTAACAACTCATTGCCTGCATCAACATTTTTGTCGGAGTGTTTGTTTTTAAGAAGGCACCACTAATTATTACGTTTACTTATATATATCTAAGCACAAGTGATTGATTAAGTTGACAAATAAAAAAGAATATTTTTTTACCATTAAAAGCAAGCCTTTGCAGTTGGACAATGTCTATCACATCTTGATCCAGTACTTCTTGGAATGCTCTTATCCTAAAAAAACATAATATTTAAGGAATTCAGAAATAAATTTTAGAAGAAATTCATCAAGTGGGAACAGTAAAAGGGGTTTAAGGACAGTTGTAAGTAATGGCCCCTACTTAGGATAGTAATTGTAAAAATAACTCATTTAATTATTATGTTTCAAGCTTATTTCATTCGCCCACACATAATTATCAAAGGGTACATTAAGTGTAAAAAGGTAAAAGAGTCAATAGTGTTCTTTTTAGCTGCTGATCAATTATAGATCTCTTTATTTAGTTTTTATCTTAACAATAGCATTGTAAGCCTTTAGTAAACTTGTAGGTACACTATTATTGTGAATATTTAACTCTTAAGTCTGTGCAAAGTTTAACTCAGCCAGGTCATGCTGTGTATGAAAATCCTTTGTATATTGATTATCCTGAATCGTCAATAATTGTATGTTTAATGATTCACCCTTATAGTTCCTGTCTCTTTCTATGTGAGAACTGTATGTACTGTTAGGCTACTATAAAACGCCCTCTTAAGTGATTTTATTACTTTTGTAAACTGGTTAAAGTAAGTGTAATCACAATTTTAACTTATTAATTTACTCACCTTGCCTTGTGCAGACTCATGATATCTTCGTTATACTTACAAAGTCGTGTATTCTTCAATGTAAACGTTAATAATTACGAAAACAACAAATTATTCATACACCACCAGCCTCGTAATGACAATCAATGCAAGACAATTAAATGAAGTATTAAAAAAGTGTTATTTCTGAGAAGTAATTAGTTTCTTTTTATTTCTGATATTGATCAGAAATGATATATAAACGCTAAAGGAATTAAAATTTATTTTTAAATAATCGACTACAAACAAGCTTTTGCTCGACCGACGTCGACAAATCCACTGATTGACGTATGTATGTTGACACTTGACACTGACACTTATTAGTTGACAGTGACACTTCTGTCATCTTTAGTTTTTAAAGGCTTGACATACATCAATTATACAGCCAAATGCGCGTACAAACAAGTGTTTGTAATTTAGTTGCCGCGCCACTCGATAGATGGACATATAATATGCTTACAGCCGAGTGCTGGACGCTGGTAAAATTACGATGCTGGTAGTATGAGTTTTGACAACCGCCTTGGTGTAGTGGTTAACACAGATTAGTAAGAGTATGTGGTGGTTAAGCACGCTGGGTTTCAAGGCGTCGCCGCTCCGAGGTCCGGTCCGGTATTTGATGAAGAATACTTCATCAAAGGGTCCGGTCAATGTAGAAATTATAATTTTCTATATTGTCCTGGGTCCGTCTGGATGTAGACTGATACCACCGTTGAGACTGATTTCCATAACCCAAGTGCATTGGCTACTTACTTTGGGATCAAAGCAATTTATGTGTTACAAGATGATTCCCGATCCTAGTCTGCCCAATATATTTACTTCGTTCTGTAATGCACTAAACAACATACTCACTGTGTGTGACTTATGTACCACCACTGTATTCACTAAATTACGCATTCTCTTCGTCATATATTCAATACATCATAATTTATACACCTATCTAGATTTGTCATAATATTAACATTTATTGTGGAAATGCTGGAAGTGTCCTCCATGTTGAATTCAATTCGGATATGATATAAGAATTACTTGGATTAATCTTGAGATGATTTAATTATTATAATTATATTTTATTTATTGTAAATTGAATATTTAAAGATTATTGGGACACTAATTAGACTTTTATGTTTGCTGTATAACAAATGTTAATTTTGGCGCCAAAGGAAGTTGACTCTGATTGGTTAATGAAGGTTAGATTTATTTCAAATATTGTCACTATTAATATAATAATCTAAAAGGCTAATTAAATTCAGTAAGATTAATAACTAAATAATTAATGAAATTATATATAATTAATTATCAGATTGTTTATTCCTACAAATAAATATTATAGTAAATGTTCAGATATGGAAACGGATATCGTCCCCACTGTTTGCTACCGTTGTTCAGGGTTTTGATTTATATAAAAGCAAGCTTCAAGCGAGAATATGCCTCTATTTGTACTTTCTCTGACTTTGTGCCTTATCTCTGTGCTATTTTGTTTAAATAAATCTATTGGAGAAGAACCTAAAGATTTATACTACGTGTTTATTATTCAAGAACTCCACACACGATCACATATGTCATTGGTGTTCAATATTGATCAAATACCTGTAGAAGTTTCGTTCACAACCTCAACCTATCACAAAATAATAAATATTTGTGGCACAAAAGGCTAAAATGTAATGATGTGCTACACTTTTGGAAGCGCCTTCAAATGCCCTTTCAAATGAGATATCAGCGCTACATAGTATAAAGCAAAGACGCTTTGTAACGACATTTATGTAAGTATATGTTTAAATCTTTAAAACTACGCAACGGATTTTGATACGGTTTCTTTTAATAGATGGAGTGATTCAAGAGGAAGGTTTATATGTATCATATATTAATATAATAGTGTAGGTTTCTATGTGTAGTCGCAAAAACTCATTTTATGCGCTTACATTGCAAACGCTAGTTAAACCCTACGAGGTGGATCAAAATAATGAACTACAGTATTTTACACCCTAAAAAGGTCTACAAAAAAGCTCGTGGTGGTATATGTCTATCTCTAAGGGATAATCTACAATAAGCAGTTTTAATTCCACTTTTTACAAGAAATAATGGTTTATTTACGAACCGATTTTAAGCATTACAGCATTAATCTTTATCCAATCAAAAACCTTAATACACACATCAAAAGTGTCTAGGGATCAACATATTATATTTTTGCAATAACTTTTCTCCTGATTGATATTAATTAAAATTTTCATTAAGTATTCATCAAATAAAGTGTTTTCGTTTGTCTACAGTAACGACAAACCAAGTCACCTTTGCATTAATAAAGAAATTTGCCATTTTCCTAATAAAGGGATTTTTGACATTTGAACCACTAACATTAAAGTTCGAAAAAAAAACTGAAATAACAGTTTTCTTTAAAATTTTATTGGGTAACTTAAACAATTAATAATCCGTGTTTCTACCGCGAACACTAACAACACAAGAACATCGGTTTGGCATACTCAAAATGAGTTCATCCAAATCACGCTGTGGAATGGCCGCCCATGTTCGTTGCAACAACAAAAAAAGGTCTTCTTGCGACTGGATACCCTCCATATTCGGCAGAGCTCTTCTCTGTAGCATATTTCATGCATGCTCAATCGGGTTCAAGTCTGGCGACGGAGCAGGCCAAGGCAGGACATTGATGTTAGCTGCGGCGAGAGTCTGTCTTTCAACTCTTGCGGTGTGCGGTCGTGCATTATCATGCATTAACTGAAATAAGGGACCGATTTGCACTTGTAGAGGAACGATGACGTCTGATACAATCGTCTCAGCATAAATTTGAGCGTTGAGGTTGCCTCTGATCCGAATCAAATCAGTTCTTCCGCCGATCCAAATACCCGCCCATACCATGATGGTTCCATCACTATAAGGATGGACTTCCTGGCAGGATTTTAATGGCTGTTGGCGTCCAGGGGTTCTCCAGTGTCGTATACGTCTTGTATCCGGTCTCATACCAAAACGAGACTCATCAGAAAAGCACACGAAACGCCATTGTTCTTCTGCCCAATTTCTGTGTTCAAGAGCCCATTGATATCGAATCCTACGATTGTGCATTGCTATAGGTGGTACACGGGTACCACCTATAGCAATGCACAATCGGTAGCGGTCTTCTGGAATGAAGGTTCACTTCATGCAAGCGGTTTCTGACTGTTTGGTCGCTAATTAAGTTCCCTGAAGAGTGATGAAGCCTCACGGCTAACATCATGGCGGTTATTGTTGGAGCTCTTCGAGCTGTGATTTGAATGTATCAGTCTTGTCTCCGTGTGGTGCAGCGATACCGTCCTCCATGGCGCAGCCACGGTACCAGTGCTTCGGTAACGTGTCCAAAGTCGACTGATAACACTCTGACTTTGTCACCGTCACTCCCGGCTAGTGTGGACAAAGGGTGTTTAAAAGGTACTAATATTCGAATGAAATAAAGAAATCCGGGTATAGCATTTGGCAACAAAAGTATATTCAAATTTGCTATTTCATAATTACCTTTTAACACCTTCAAATACAAAACTTAATAGCTCAGGTTCAGTAGAGACTAGGTTAGGTTCTAATTTAGTTATCTATATCTATACTATTACAAATCTTTATGTTCACAAATTTCTAATTAAATAAAGATAAACCACCAATTTAAGTTTTTAATTTCCTAATTAATTCCAAGATTTATCCTCAAAAAGATTCCTAAATTATGCTTAAATCAATAGCTAAATTATCCCACTTTTCACTAAAGTTAAAGTAAATACAAGGAAAACCAACCTTGGATTTCAACGGAGGTTACTATTTCAAATCTTTGTTGCATCAAACTACAAACAACTCTGCAACGTTACCCCAAAATTTCACCAATACCGGTCCATCCTCAAAACAGCAGACAAGAAGCAAATCAATCCATCAGGAAAATCTGACTTCAAAAATTATCCAAATGAGGTCTAAGTAAAGTCACTGAAAAGAATTTACAAAATGTTAGTTCAACGCACAAACCAAAGTAAAAGTAAAAAAAAAAAACACTAACTTTTCATAATAAATATTTACCTGAGGTTACAACATGATCACCAAATTGTGACTGTACAACTTACAGACACATATCAAAAGCGTTCTAGTTAACCACATTTTTTTTTCTAAGAGAGGGTGGGTATACTTTTCATCACCCTATTTATGAAATCTTTAAAAAAACAATTTAATACCTGCAACAGCTGGCTCGCCATATAATTTCTGAATTGATTACTAAACATGTATGCTAATTATTCTATTTGAGACCTGAAATGATAAAAATTACAACTCTCAATACAATATGCCCAGATGTAGGTAGGCTACATTTTCTTTACAAGGATTACCAAAGGAGTTTCCCAAAGTACTTACCATTTTCCAGTCACTTATATCAAATCATTTTCGAAATTAATTCACCCAAATTGACATGTTGGGCGGCGTCTGAAACGATAAAAAGAACCATGTGCTCAGACTCTAAGAAATGTCTCGCAACAAACAAAAATCAACGCAAACCTTTCTGCAGATACTTACCTGGAAAAACTATCAAACTACAAAATAAATGGAGCGTGCCCCGTAATCAAAATTTTTACTTTTTTACATTTTCACACACGTTCCACTCCGACGCACGACCAACAGTGGCGGAACCGGAAAAAAACAGCAGCTGTCACACTTGACAAATGTCAGTGTTAGCGCCAAAATTTCACAACTATGGATTGGAGTCCTACATCCATTTAGCTTTTCGTTTCACGCGAACTTAGACAAAAATATACAACGTTACAACTTGTATTCAGAGCTAAAGCCACAGTACGTTGCCGGGAACCAGCTTCTATCATTCCCACGGCTCTGAGCATTTCTTCCCTGCTTAAATGTCGTCGCCGCTCCATAATAACGTTGGTTTTAATCAGTAGTAGGGAAACAGTAGCACTAATAATGCCTTCAATGCGTTGTATGTTTTTATAGGGAAAATATTGACAGCTGATTTTCATTTTTTACTCGAATTTGATTGGCAGTTCCTGTTTCAAATTATGAAATGCACCAAATAGGATCCATATAAATTTATAAAATCATAATTTTTTTACAAAGCCACATCTCAATCTCAAGAAATCCGCATAAAAATGCTTGATCCCTAGACACTTTTGATGTGTGTCTATTATGCATTTAATATAGTTGGCCTTTTATAACATGTCATTCCCTTGCTCCTAACGTCAAAATTCTTAATTCTAAATCGCTTTGCCTTTTGGGTGCCCCTCTTTTTGATCCCAGCATCGAACCTTTTCTTGATAATAAATTGAATGATTTTACCCTTTCAGCCCCCAGATTAGAACACCTTTAATTCACACATTGCTTTTACTGTACGCAAATCGTGTCTTTTTGTGTCTAAAAGACATGGCTAATTGAAAGTATGGGCGACTGCCTTAACAATGTATAAACATCACACCTAGTGTTACTTAATGCTGAATATATTTTTACTAGCGGTCCCCCGCGACTTCGTCCGCGCGTTTTGAGTTTGCTCCCTCCTCTCCCGTCGCAGCGTGATGTTTTATATCCTAAAGCCTTTCTTAATAAATAAGCTATCTAACACAGAAATATTTTTTCAAATCGGTTCAGCAGTTCCTGAGATAAGCGCGTTCAAACCAACAAACACTCCAGCTTTATAATATAATTAGCGCAAGCGCACGTTGTACTTAAGCTGCGAACATTATTTTGGTGCGGAGTTATGTTAAAACTGTGATAGCTCCTAAGATATTTGTTGAAATCAAATGATATAAAGGGCAACTTTGTTCTAAATGAAATGCTCGTGATGATGAATGTATTTATTTTGATAAGAATAAATACCTGTGTGTATAATACACCTCTAAAAATGATGCATTATTTTTTTACAAATTTATTAACATAAAAAAGGTTGTAGTAAATCAACCATAAAAGATAGACTTATGCTGTCGCGGACTTTATTATAGAACTCTTAATGCTGAACAATCTTGTCATACATGATTTTTGTGTAACTTTAGCGGTTTCCGCAGCGTACGCAGCGGAAGCTCTCAAAAGGAATATCTTTCTCCCGTTTTCGCAACATTTTTCATTGCTGCTGTGGTCTTGTGAGTCGTATCTTTATGTTATATAGCTTAAAGCCTTCCTCGATACATGGACTATCTAACATAAAAATATTTTTTCAAATCGGGCCAGTAGTTTCTGAGATTAGCGCGTTCAAACAAACAAACAAACTCTTTAGCTTTATAATATTAGTATAGATAACTGATACCTGTAAAGTTATGTTCAGAAAGCATAAAGTTTTGACACTTCCGTCATTATACATTTTGGTAACCGAATAAGAACCTTTTTAAAAATAAACCTAAATTAATCCTGTAATAATGACAACCCGTCTGGTGTAGTGGTCGAGAAATCGCCTACTACGTAGCGGGTGCGGGTTCGATCCCCGCACAATACAAACATTTGTGTGCATGAACATGTCTGTTTGTATTGGTCTGGGTGTTTTCTATGTATATCATGTATGTATTTACAAAAAAAAGTATTTAAGTATTATATCTGTTGTCTGGCACCCATAACACAAGCTTTGAGTAGCTTACTTTGGGACTAGATGGCGATGTATGGGAATGTCCAAAGGATATTTATTTATAAAAAAAAAAACTTGGTTGACAAAATGTTATTATAATGTACAAGAATTTTTAGATGCCAATTATTGACATTTTTATTTATAATTTAATTTGGCATTGTTTCTTTTTTCTCAAGTATTTTTATTTAATTATGACTTTATGGAATTATGTCTGCATTTTGAATATTTAATAGTGCATTATGATACAAGTGTGCTAAGTTGACCATTATATACAAGGCGATATTGTGTGCGCACGAGCGAAAGCGAGTGCGCCATAAGAAAGCCGCGTATATAATGGTCACAGGCACACGCGTATCATACGACGTTTTTCAACACACTTGCTTTAGTTTTTAATTATTAAAACATTTAGTAAAAATACATTTCACTCGATTTTGATGGCAAAGACTTTCGCACGCGTTTTTTGGCTCGTTACGTATGTCCGGCGGAGTAAATAATAGGTTTTCTTCATTTTTTTCACTTGAAGTAGGCATTTTCATTAATATTAAACTTCTTAAATAATGTAAACTTCGTCACAGCCTACAATTATTATTTACGAAAAATGGCGCATTGTTTTTTTTTCTTGCCGCGATACCGATGCGCGCGCAAGGCTGAGGCGCGAACTAGATCGGCCAAAAGCAAAGATTAAAAATGTAATAATTCGTGTTTAAAACACAAATCACAGAAAAAAATAAATGAAAAATCTGGATTGGCATTTATTTCAATAAATACCTATGTAGAATACATAATTAATTATTTTTTGCATAAATAATGTTTGTTGCTAAAATAAAAGTTATAACCCGACTAAATTACATCGCTTCTTCTTCCTACTTACGACTTGGTAATAGGGTACAAACCTAAATTGGTCGGGTGAATAAACTAATGGCACTAGTGCAATAATATACCGAAAAAGCACGCGTGTTTAATATCTAGGATTATGTGCCAAAAATCGGTGGAATAAAAACGTCGTTTTGAGCAAGTGTGTTGAAAATACAATTTGTTCACTTTTAATGAAATTTTTACACACCGAGGGTTGGCAAAACATGTTGATACCTACATAAATCACTATTTTACTGTCATCATTTATGTACATACATGTTTAGTAAATAAATATCTTGATCTTTATTAATATTTTGTATAAAAAAAGTTTCAGAAACTTTACAAAAACCAACAATCTTACAAATAAAATCGTGGTAATTCCTATTTTGATTGGTTAACAAACTTGTCCAAAAATGCTTATGCTATGACGTTTTATTAGGCGCTCGTAGTTTCGTAGTAAGATGGGTAACCGTGACTTTAAAAATAAAGAATCCACTAACAATAAACAAGACGATAGTGAGCACGATCGAGTGACATCTTTTTGTCGCCTGACTTTTGTTTGTTTTTTTAAAGTCATTATTGTCGAGAACAATCAATATATATATATATATATATATATATATATATATAGACTTATATTTAATGATTAAACGAACTTACCTGTACGTGAAGTTTTATCATAATTATACGAAGTATTCGTCCGAAGATATTAGTATTATACACATGTAGTATCGCTTGCACTTATTACCACATAGCACAATTTTAGAGCTAGAAAAAAATAAATTACAACAAAATAGAACCAATTTCCGTGTCCGGTAAAAATAATTAAATAAATTATGAACATTTCCGTTACGTCACATCCTCCACGCCATAGTTTTCGCAGTCTTCATTTAGTTTAGAGATAATAATATGATGATATTTCCTAGAAGGGTTTTTGTTGTCAACACAAAAAATATGCATCGGGTGGGTGGGACTTTCTACTAATATCTTCGGACGAATACTTCGTATAATTATGATAAAACTTCACGTACAGGTAAGTTCGTTTAATCATTAATTATACTTCAGTATTCGTCCTCGATATTAGTATTATACACATGTAGATGTTTAGAGCATGAAAGAAGGAAATATCATCTATGAGTAATTTTCTATGAGTAAGTGCTAGATCTATTCTTATAAAGAATCTTAAGATACAAATTAGGTACTTATGATAATATGTATGTAGTAAAAGTGCCCCTAGTGGCAAAATCAGAAAAATATGTACTGTCAACAATGACTATTTTTAAAATAGTTTTACTACTACGGATTTTTACCCGTGCGAGGGTATTTTGGAGTTGTCCAACCAAGTAACTGTATTAGGTTGACATGAACAACTAGACTATCGGCTGCGGACGTCGATGCATGCCTAGGGCTGTGTAGAAAAATATCGATAATATGTCAACTCCACTAGTCCGCAAAGTTACATTGATATACTGTTAAAAAAGGTTTCTAATCAGAAGGTATAAGTTACTAGATTTTCTTAAATGGAATTGTAAACCCATGAGATGCGCCTGAAAGAAATGGTTTAAGTCCGTGTTTAGTTTATCAGAAAAGAACATATTTATAGATTATTGAAATATTTAACACTCATAAATTGTCGTAGTCAATACGAGTTGTAACAAAAAAAATATTTGTTCTAATTGCATCACAAGTGAAAAGTTTATCCAGATAGTCTACTGATCAAAAAGTCCAAGTAGTATTATGTTTACGTAAGTGAGCCCGAAGCCTATAAACTCCTTTACAATATCCAGAATACTTTTTTTTTTTAAATCTTTAAAACCAAATTTAAAGAAACAAAAATGCCTTCTTTTTTTTAAGAAAAATATATAAATAAAATGCAATACTGTTTTATTTTATGTTTCTGGTTGTGGGGTAATCTGAAATCCATTTAGTATTCGTTCGATAGACATCAATAGATATTGTAAGTTATGCAATAACAATACCATCCTTTAATAAAAATATCATTCTGACATGCTACAACGTGTTGTTGTTCAATTAAAGTATTGTATTGTATTGGACACCAATCACATACATTGCTCTGATCCCAAAGTAAGTAGCTAATGCACTTGTGGAAATCAGACAACGATGGTACCACAACACCCAGACCCAAAACAATATAGAAAATTTTCATTTCTACATTGACCCGACCGGGAATCGAACCCGAATTAAACCATTTAAAAATATATGTATTAAGTCTGTTATTACAATCTCTCACAGATATTACGAAAAGAGGGTATCAATGTTGCAAATGGCCAATTCGGCACAATTTACTGAAGTAAAAACGTTTTTTTGTACAAATCACAAATTTCACGGCCATACCACAAATAAATAAACAAGGTTTGAACTACTGTTTAAATGTTATGCGGCTAAAGTGTAATGTATGTCACCCTTATGTCATTTGACTTGATTGACGTTGTTTTTAAACAAGCCGTATAATATTTAAACAGTTGTCTAAACCTAGTTTAATTATTTGTGGTTAGGCTGTCAGTCTTTAAATCTAGACAAAAAGGATAATGGTGTTATAGTAATTACTGGCATCAAAAGATCTACGCTTGGTATCTGTCAGTATCGACAGTAAAAATCAAAACGATAATATTTGTGTCACAATAACGTGATTATTGCTTCTGCTGTTATCATTAATATTTTATTCTTACACGTTTGAAAAAAATATGAAACTGAAAAGTTTTGAAAAAATATATATAGATGTATTAAAGACAATCGCATACGCTTCCAATCACGACTGATATTTGGCACGTATGTTATTGGTATTAGAAAATGCAGTTAGCCAATTAGCAGTTATAGGTGTACCAAATTAACAAATCACACACTGTAATGTAACCCTGTGTAAAATAATTGCTTATCATATCGGGAGACAGAGCGTCACTTATTTCTATAAAACAGTATTATCAACCAATGGATTTTATATTTAGCAAAATTGCAAATATTTATAGAAATGTAAAAGTGGGTATTATTGTTTACCCTCATAAGTTTTATGCGGCTATCGATATGTTACCTAATGAAGGTATTTCGAAATTATGCAGTAAATATTCGAGCTCCACAGAATTCGATATGATAAAAAATAGTGTTTCTAGTTGTAATCACTGAGCGCTTGCTGACCCGTTCTCACAAGCCGCGCCCTACCCCGTAGTTGAGGCGTCAGAATAATCTCGCAACCTAAGTAATATCGCTAAGTTTCTGGATAGCATTTATAAATAATATCTAACCAGCAATAATATCGGATAAAATGTATGTCGGTATAATAAGTATTCATATAGCGATCATAAGCATAGTCTTTAAAATTTACATGTATGCTTTGTTTCATAGTCGAAACCACCTGAGAACAAAAACAAACCATGCAGATTTTGCATGTTTTTAGTAAACAAATAAGGAAAAGGTGAGCAAAGATAATAATTAACTTGATTCTCTACTGTTTTTCTGAAGTAAACTAGTGTGTCAATGTTTAGAATTAAAAAGTAAAGTTTTTATTCCTGTATTTAGAATAAAGTAAAGATATCCCTATACTTAAACATTGTGTCTACTGTGTCTACTGTATAGTTATTTAGAGGTCTTTTTTGTACTCCAAAAAATACTTGTATTCTAATTAGAAAAAGTATACAAAACCGCGGTTGTAATTTAAGTCTACCCTGGGTAATATATCAAAATGTAATTGTTAATTTGCGTGCACCAAACAACTTAACAGTAATATTTGACATCTAAAACTCTTGTTAAATTAGTTATCTCTTCCAAAATCTCCATATAAAAAGAGAAAAAAGCAACAGAATTGCTGTGGAAAATAGTTCAAAAATATCTTAAGGAAAATTGTTAAAAACCTACAATATTAATTTCCTTTATAAAACAAGAAATATTATAATAAAGTACAAAATCTGCCACGAATAGGTGATGATGGTTATAGAACAATGTTTTAAAATTAATTTATACTGTAATATTATCATCTGTTTTAAAGGTTAAATTGTGTTTTTCCTTTTTCTTAAATGCATATTAAATTTCAAAAAGAAATAACTCGACTTGTAAGACATCACGCTATGTACATCATAGATGCAGCAGCAATGGAAAAAAAACTTATTTAAATTATAAAACTGTGTTCGCTCGATATTCGAATTTTTAATAAGGTGCGACTAGCATCTTGTCAAAAAATATTTCAATAACCCTTCACCTAAGATAGTGTCTGATCATATTATGCTACTATTTTTCAAATGGCTCCAGTCGACTCACGTAGCGTAGGTACCTCGTGTTCTGCAGTCTGCGTTTGTGTTGCGGTCCGATGCGATCCCACGCTCGAGGACGTCACTTGCGACGGCGATGGAGGTAGCTGGTGATAAAACCATTAGTAGCTGCTTTCTACCTGTGCGGTGCACTCACTGTATTCCAACTTTTATTAATTGGTAATAATACCTGTTTGTTCGTGACGAGAAAGTTATAAACAAAATAAAATAAGAAAATTGCAACAAAAACATTCTTAATTTAAGCAGGGTTATTAATAACCTGCAACTTTTGGCACCTAATATAGCTGCACTATCACTAATCGAAATAACACTGTTTCAAAATTATGTAAATGACACTTGTAAAAAACAACTTTGTCAGACAAGGAATCTACCCCTGTGTTCTATACAAAGTTTGTGTAGTGATAAAACACTATACATATAGTTTCAAAAAAGTACCTAGTAGGCGTGACTTAGAAACTGCTTATGCAGTTTTCGACGTTTCTTTGGCGGTAAAAATGAAATAAAATAAAATGATGATGAATGATGAAACTGCGCGTCGCACAGTAGGCGAGGGCAGTGGCGTGAAATAAATATTTCAGCTTTCGTAGCCAGGTTTGGCCGTGTTCAGATGAACACACACAAATAAAAAGATATGTGTGGCGATTTTCATGCTTAGGCAAGTAGAAGGATCGCTCCAGAGAAAATATCTCATAGGTTTGGAATGGAAACCAGGCAGGATTTGTAATGACTCACCGGTTGTATCCCGATCTCTGGTAGTGCCGTCGACCGCCCTCTGTCCCAGCTGCATCACACATATATACATGCGAGACTTGGGCGGCTCAGCGTTGGTGATGGTGGCAGGACTACATCATCTCTGGATGTAAGGGGCAGATGCGACGCCGCCCATGCGGGTTGCACATGTGTAGCTTTTTCTCCGTTGCCCGTCAACTGCAGCGGCCGTGTTCAGTCAAGCTAAGTCTTAAGACGAAGCATGGTTTTAGCGTGGAAGAGTCCAAAATACAAATCCGAGTGCTAGAAACCTTGTAGTACGCACAAAACAGTCCAAAATACTGTACGATGCGCATTGACTGAACAGTAGAGGCCGAAATGTTTTAAGCGTGGAAAAGTCCGATATACAGTTCCGAGGTGCTATAAACCTTGTATTTACGCACAGACATGCGTATTTGTTCAACGATCCGGAAGGATCTTGAGTTTAAAGAATCCAATCTTGATAGTTCACTAAAATCACTGAAATCACAAAAAATATTAATAAATGTTTTATGCACGTAACGAAAATAGACGTGCTTTAGTGGCGAAGCACAATAAGCAAATGAAGACTGCGAAAACTATGGCGTGGAGGATGTGACGTAACGGAAATGTTCATAATTTATTTAATTATTTTTACCGGACACGGAAATTGGTTCTATTTTGTTGTAATTTATTTTTTTCTAGCTCTAAAATTGTGCTATGTGGTAATAAGTGCAAGCGATACTACATGTGTATAATATTAATATCGAGGACGAATACTGAAGTATAAATTTTAATTATTTTACTAAAGTTCTATCGAAATAATAAATAAGGAATAATTAATTAATGAGTATTTTAGAGTTATAACATATTGACAAATCTTTATACATTCTTAGGGCAGTCGTTTAGCCATCTCCTTTACATATTTCCTATGTGCTAATCGTACCTTAAAAAAATATATATATTTTTAACACACTTGCTCATAACGACGTCTTTATTCCACCGATTTTTGGATCATAATCATAGATATTAAACACGCGTGCTTTTTCATTATATTATTGCACTAGTGCCTTTTGTTTATTAACCCGACCAATTTAGGTTTGTACCTTAGTACCAAGTCGTAAGTAAGAAGAAGAAGCGATATAATTTAGTCGGGTTATACAATACTTTTATTTTAGCAACAAACAGTATTTATGCGAAAAATAACAGTATCTACATATTTATTTCAATAAATGGTAAATCCAGATTTATTACTAAAAAAATAAACTTTAAAAAAAAGTAAAACCGACTTCAAAACCAAAATGCACTAAAAAGTCTTAAATAAACTCTTCACCATTGAAAGGAAAGGAATCCGTTTTAGGCAAAGAATTTCTTTTTGGAGTCGGTGCTGTGATAGTTGATGCTTGATGGTCAAAGTGATGGCACCGACTCCAAAAAGAAATTGTTTGCCTAAAACGGATTCCTTTCCTTTCAATGGTGAAGAGTTTATTTAAGACTTTTTAGTGCATTTTGGTTTTGAAGTCGGTTTTACTTTTTTTTAAAGTTTATTTTATATCTTTATTTTTAGTGATTACATAAGAGGGGGGGGGGGGGGGGGAGTTGCACCTTATGATTCTATTTTTTACGAAGCTACAAATTACCTATCATAAGTTTCGTCATTATAATTACTGAACTCCTAGGCGTTAAGGAGTTCCACCATCAGCTCAGCCCCACAAAATGTTGACTATCAGACGTAACAACACGTCAACATTAGGATTCTAGTAAAGAAACACTATACGTGCCTTTAAAATTTAAGGGGTTTCCCTCCAATACACCAAGATCCCATCATCAGATTCCAAAATGAAAAAAATGGGACCAACTAGAAAGTATACCCTCTAAGTAAGTGAAAAAAAATTTCGATTCGGTCGACAAACGACTGAGATATGAGGTAACATACATACAAAAAAAATAATGATAAAAAAAATAAACATACAGTCGAATTGATAACCTCCTCCTTTTTTGAAGTCGGTTAAAAATAGCTCAAACTCATTTAAAATTTTCTGTGATTTGTGTTTTAAACACGAATTATTAAATTTTTAATCTTTGCTTTTGGCCGATCTAGTTCGCGCCTCAGCCTTGCGCGCGCATCGGTATCGCGGCAAGAAAAAAAAACAATGCGCCATTTTTCGTAAATAATAATTATAGGCTGTGACGAAGTTTACATTATTTAAGAAGTTTAATATTAATGAAAATGCCTACTTCAAGTGAAGAAAATGAAGAAAACCTATTATTTACTCCGCCGGACATACGTAACGACAACGAGCCAAAAAACGCGTGCGAAAGTCTTTGCCATCAAAATCGAGTGAAATGTATTTTTACTAAATGTTTTAATAATTAAAAACTAAAGCAAGTGTGTTGAAAAACGTCGTATGATACGCGTGTGCCTGTGACCATTATATACGCCATAGAAAAAATGAATAAGGTTAGAATGGGTTTGATCGCTCGTTTGTATGGGAACCTCTGTCGCCGGTGGGAGTTACCGCGCTGTTGCTGCAGTGTTTCAAGTACCAATCAAAGAATCAACGCATCTATATTACAAACCAATCACACTTTCCGCTAGGCGCTCTGTGATTGGTGTCATTAGTACTTGAAACCAACTACCAATCACAGAGCTGCTAGCGGTGAAACCACCAATCCTCATTCAGATACGTTCGTTCTTTTATGTCAAAATACTAGTGATGTGGTAAAAGTCGATTATTTCCGTTGATAAACTCAATTACCGGTGTAATGTTGTTTCTCAATATGAACCAACATATAGGATTTAAGTTTGAGTTAATTTGGATAATTTCACAGATCATTGGATCGCAGCAAAGGGTTTTCCTATTGCTTTTCGGTAAAAAAAATCAAAGAAAAAATTGAGTTGCTAAACGTTACTTGAAATATAGTAACTAATACCCATAAACATAAGAGTAGTATCTGAAAATAATTTTATTAGTAGAATTGAATCATTCTATGTATAAAAATAAGTAATATTTCTTATATAAGACATATAGATTCCAATGTAAAGAAAGGGTAAGAAAAGTGTTTAAAGATATTTGCATGGTCTAAATTATTCAGGTATTATAATATCTTACAATGCTAACAATTTGCGTACGGGAGGGACTCGAAACAGCAAGTTTCTGGCTAACCGGGCCAAACGCTCTACCAATTGAGCTACCGTGGTATCTGTCTGACCTTGCGAAATTTGTGGTCTCTCATGGATACGTCATTACGCGTAACGTTTAGCGCCTCTACCCGTCTTGTTTATGAATTTATGAAACAGTAGGCCAAGTATGATAAATATGACTCAAGTTAGTATGATGTTTAAGTTTAAGAAATGTACAACTGCATGATTTTAACAGTTAACTTTGCAGTGTTTTTGTTCGTCTTTTAATCACGTCACCAAAGGAGCGTTGTAGGGGTTTGAAAAATTACAGAGTTATATGCAAACTAACAATAAATGTATATGTAGGTACTGACTTCAAATAACTGGCTTACAAAAGATTTCATCAGTTTTAACCCCATAGTACTGTCAAAATTCAACCATTTCTGAGGAAATTTTCTTTTTGATGGTGTAAAAAAATATCAACCGATGCTAGCTAACCAACATAACGTGCTTTTAGAAGCAAGGAGATGCTCGTGGTAAACCACGAGCACTTATATGGAGTCACTTATATGGTCGGAATGGTCACCCATTAAAAACACGAGCGAGCCGTAAGTTGTTTAACTTCGATATCACTACCGAAGGAAGTACATTGTTGACAGTACGGTCAGTGTCATTATACGACACTGGATTCAGGTTCAACTCACCAAAGACACCAAAAATAATTCTATATAATCGCTTTTTACTGACATAGTTATTAATCCCTCAAGCGTATGTGAACGAGACACAATGCAAATTCTATTGCTATGCGGTTGCCTGCAACCGCTCGGGTGTTGAAGCATTAAGAGAAAATGTTACTAACACTCATGGACATGTTTCTGTTAAATACATTTTATTTTATTCATTTATTTATTTAACTGTGTGTTTATTAAATTGTCGTACCCTATTTTACAAATAAATAGATCATCGAAATTAATAACAACGAAAGTACAAAAGTTGTGAATTAAGCAGTGCGTTTTTGCCGAGTTATATTTTTATTGCAGGAATACGTTATTTTGCTTGCACGAATAAGAATATAATAAAGTTTTTTTTTAAAATAGCTCCAGTAGTTCCTGAGATAAGCGCGTCCCAACATACAAACTCTTCAGCTTAATTACATTTAATTATTTATTGTATTTCAAAAAAATAATAAACATTACTTATTTTTGCAAATATTTATTGTTAATCTCTTAATACAACAGTACGGATATTACCATTTATCGATATTTTTACTGTGCTGTGAGTTACATCCCCAGTGATGCGTATGCAAGCGAACCAACCAAATTGGACGCGATACATTGCGTACCTACCTACTAAGATAGCAGATATGTTAGAAATATGCTTGGACTGTCATCAATGAATATTTTTTTTAAACTTGGTGCAACGAATCCGCTGTCATTTGAAATATCATAATTTAAAAGTGATTTTTTGCAAATAATGTCGAAATAACTACATTTTATTACTCTCCGTTGAAAAGATACACTTCCACTCTCATTTTGTATGACCTGGCTTCACGCTCTGCAGGTAATGGAGTTGTTTACTGGATAGTACATTTTTCATCCGCTAGGCTGCGCTTTGTATTTCTGACCCATAACAAACATTTTGGAGGAATTACAAAGTTTTATTTTTTGGTTTTAATAAAAAATGCCTCGATGTGTGATTGTATTGTGCAATGAGAATGGAAGACATACATTTCCAAACGATCCGAAATTAAAAAAGTTATGGGAAAAAGCTACAAAAATAAAAAAATTCAAAGCTTCAAAGAATTCGAGGTTATGCTCTAAACATTTTAAAGAATCCGATTATCAAGAAATTTGTGCTACGACAGGTAAGATTATCTTATTAGAAATCGTTCTATCATATATTTGTTTGTCAGTTTTCTAGTAAACAGTTTATTATGCGTGTGTTTGTTGTCATTGAAATTAATAAGTGAAATTTATTTCCAGGACTGCCACCACTTTGTAGACATTTAAAAAAAGGTGTTGTTCCTTCCATTTTCCCATGGACACCTAAACCTTCAACATCTGCTATAGAACGACAAAATCGATACATGGAAAGGTCAGCAAAGAAAGAATTATTTCCTCCACAGAACCCTATAGAAACACTTACTGGTAATTACTCCATGGAAGATAGAAATGAAGTCTCTGATAAAGAAGAAAATCTACCCGAAGTACAAATGGAAATTGAAATTAAAACACATGAGAAAGAAAACACAGTTAGCGATGAACCGGAAAGATCAATCAGGCTTGTGAATTCATTTACCCAGACTCCAATTTTGAATTTGCTTTTTTCAAACTATCAGCTTATGACAGATAATGAAACTATACTATACTATACTGGACTAGAAAGCTATGAGAAGTTTAAGACTGTTTTATCAACTCTTTTTGCCGATGGCACACAGTATTTGTTATCGTAGGAATCATATTATGAATATGTCTATTGAAGATCAGTTTTTACTTATGCTAATGAAACTCAGAAGGAACTTAGATGATTTCATTCTATCAAAACACTTTGATATCAGTAAATCAGAAGTAGGTAATGTATTTGTAACATGGATCAATTTTGTACACCAATTGTGGTCAAAACTAAATATATGGCCAAGCAGAGAACTCGTTGATTATTTCATGCCATCACAGTTAAAAAAAAGCCATAAAATTACCAGAGTAATTATAGATAGAACTGAAGTGCCTATCACAAGACCTAAAAACCCAAAATCACAACAGGCGACTTTTAGTACTTACAAACATCACAACACAATTAAGTTTCTGGTTGGATCTACACCTGGTGGACTACTGTCATATTGTTCAGAAGGATATGGAGGATCAACTAGTGACAGGCAAATCATAGAGCGCTGTAATCTTATGCATAAATGTAATCCAGGTGATGGAATCATGGCAGATCAGGGATTTAACATTCAAGATTTGTTAGCACCTAGAGATGTTACATTACTTGTGCCAAATTTTTTGAAAGGTTTATCTCAATTACCTGGGATCAAATTAAAACATGACCAGAAATTAGCTGCTAATCGAATACATATTGAACGTTTAATAGGTCTGATAAAAACATATAAAATTTTTAAAACTGATGTCAATGCATACTATGTTCCGTTAATGTCAAAAATATTTTTTGTGTGCTTTATGTTATGTAACTTTAGGGAAAAAATTGTAAATTAATAATTTTAGCATCTTATCTCAATGTCCAGAAACCTTTTGGTCGAAGTGTTTCACTTTATAATATTTTGTTAATTCAAAGGTGAAATTTTAATGAGCAAGTTTGTTATACAAGCAAGAGTTATAAATAAAAGCCTTATTATAAAATATCTTTTATTTTTTGTTTTCACAATACCTTGGTACAATAATCATCAAAAAGTAACACATTTTTATTTATGGTTATTCAGAAAAATCATGTTTTATAATTTCTAAATAATTCTTATAATAATATTTGTTAATTATAGCTTTCTTGAAATAAGAATGATAAAAAGAGTCTAATTTGTATAGCATTTGCTTTATAAATTCATCATTCCTAATTACAAAAACCACCTCTAAACTTTTATAGGTATAAACTATAAAATTACAATATTTTCTGTTACTGCAGTAAAGTTGCCCTTGAACTTGGTAATAATATGGTGTTTCTGCTTTTAAACATTTCTGCCTTTCTTCTGAAATATGCACTCCACTTTCTGTCACATCTAACTTGTATAAATCAATATACTGCTTTAAAGCAACTTTTTCATTAATTATACCATGCATGATAGGTCTTGATAAAATATTTTCTTTTTCTAGTATTTGCATGGCATAACCATTTTTAGTGGTTTCCTTCATATGGCATATAGTATGAAATATACAAGCGGTCAGGCGACACTTTCTGTAAGTAAATCATTTAGGATTTTCTCGCTGCCCGCAAGTTTCACGTTCTATTTCTTGAATTCTATTTAAAGATAATGTATTTAATTCTAGTTGCTCAAAAATTTGGTTGGTCACAAGTCTACAGTAATCATGGTCATTTTCAATCGCATATGGATTTGCAGGCCCATATAGTTGTTTAAAGGGCATTTGGGATTTGCAGTTAAGAATAATATTCCTCACTTTTTGGGTATATCCTTGCACATTAATTCTTTTTTTATATGGTTCGAATACAATATTCTCAATAGATTTTCTTTTGGATGGCAAATTGTGCGCTTTTAATGGTCTGCCTGTAAAAACTTTTTTGGGCATATGGAAAGTTTGTAGTTTTTCTGTGGGTGCTTCTGTTTTCAGAAGAATTTTGTCATTTATAAAATTTTCAAGTCCACAAAGAACTACAGCCACATGTTTGCAGTGAGCACTCACTCCACTACCAGCAACACATTCACAGTTGCACTCCAAAATCTCACCTTTTATACTTAATTTAACATTAGCTTCATACATAATTCTTTTCATTGAAGCTTGACATATCCTTTAAAGTAGCATGAGTCACCAATAAATGCTGCTCTCAAAATATGTAGGAAGTGTGCTTCATATAATGATTTACCATCATTTGGGTTCTTATGAAATCTGAAAGTGAAATTTTTTTTAAATTTATTTAGGTACACATCATTGTTAAATGATTTAGGTTATTGTATCAGAAGTAGTAAAAACTGTAGTAAAAAAATGAACTTACTGTAAGAAATAAAGGGTAATATGTTCCTTTGTAATTGGTGGTAGCTTCATACTGCTGTTGAGGTCCAGATAAGCATCATTATCTGGTAAAACCATTTTTGGATCATCATTTTCTTCTGCTTGAACAGCATCAAAATTCTGATTCCTGTCATATGCCTCAAGTCTGTAAAATAAATGTTCACTTAATAAAGCCGCGAAGTACATTACATTTTGATGTCACCTAGGCTAATATAATATGATGAATAAACTTTATAACATGAAATTGAGGTTATGTTTACCTTTCAATTAGGTCTGCTTTTCTGCCTTTCAAAGATGCACCCCGTTCTCTTAATTTAGCTTTTAGGGCCTCTACATTCCATGTGCTATACATTATAAAACCTAAATACTTATTTAACTACTTGATTCACTTATTTAATCACGTCACACTTAAAGTTCAATTGTTATTCAAAACTAACATTTCACAGTCACAATAAATGATCACAACATAATATCGTCCTGTCGTATAAAACCTTCAAAAATCCTTTAGTCGTATTTGTTTACTACTAGACTATAAAATAAATGTAAAACGATGAGTAAAACTCTAACAATGCTAAAAGTTTATTGACAACTTTTTATGCAATTTTTTTATTATGGGGTCACACGTACACAGCGACATCTGTGTCAAGCTTTGCATAAACAACTCCATTATAGCACAAGACGGCATTTTTGACAAAAAATAATGAAACGCTCTTGTCACGCGACTGAAGTAGCTACGGCTCAATGCAGGCATATGCCTACAATATTAGCACGCTGCCGCACCGACCGAGGCCATTCTAACCTTATTTATTTTTTCTATGATATACGCGGCTTTCTTATGGCGCACTCGCTTTCGCTCGTGCGCACACAATATCGCCTTGTATATAATGGTCAACTTAGCACACTTGTATCATAATGTACTATTAAACTATTTGACACCACTCTTAAAAATAGTTCTATTTTTACATTTTGATAATAATTCTTGGGCTCAGGCTTCTCTTTCTATTCGTTTTGGTGGAATGGAAATTCGCCAAATTTCTAGCTCTTCTCGCATTTCTCTCCTCTTAGCATGCCACTTCCGTTTTATCTGGAAAAATCTTTGAGCATCCTCGCCAGCTTTCTGATGTTAGGCAGGCGGAGGAGTTTCAGCAAGGTCTCTATCCTAGAGAAGACATTCCAAAGGAACGTCACCACCAAGAACTTTGGGATGTCCCTCTTGCGAGAGAGACCTTCAATTCATTTCTTACTTCAAAATTCCGTCAGTGACAGTAGCCGTGCAAGGCTCTTGGCGGTTTCCTGTCAAAAATCTGATCACTGGCTTCATGCTTTACCGTCGTAAAATTTGGACACTCTTTTCGATAGTGAGTCTTTCCGGGTGTGTGTGGGCCTCCGCCTTGGTACCTCTAATGTGAAATTATTACTTGTCCCTGTGGCAAGGAAGTTGACAAATTTCGTCTTCACTGCCTTTGTTGCTAGCAAAGCGCTAGGCGTTTCGCCCTCTCTCTCTCTCTCTCTCTCTCTCTATCTATCTATAACAAAAATCTCTTGCCACCATTAATATTCCTTCCACGTTGGAACCACGTGGTTTGGGCCGTGACGATGGCAAGAGTCCCGATTCCCTCACAACAAATTGTGTCGACACTTTGACCCCCTTCCATCTCAGAGAAGACGCCAAGCGTCCAAGCGTCTCACTTGCAAGTGATTTATACTTATATTGTATTGGACACCAAACATTGCTCTGATTCCAAAGTAAGTTGCTAATGCACTTGTGTTATGAAAGTCAGACACACCCAGACCCGAGACCATATATTTTGATTTCTATATTGTCCCGACCGGGCTTCGAACCCGGGACTTTCACATGGCCAATTATATATTGCTTTTTCAAGATTAACATGTTAATAAAGAAAATTTATTTGTATAGTCTAATCCCAAAAGAAAAAAGCTCTGAATAAAGTCGCTTCCTGTTATCTTTATGTATGTATGCTTAAATCTTTAAAACTGCTATTATAAGTCTATGTATTAGAGATAATCCACAACAACCATTTTTTTTCATTACTTTTTACGAGAAACAATGGCTTATTTACGAAACGATTTTAAGCAATACAGCATTAATCATTATCCAATTAACCTTATTTATTTATTATGCATTTAATATAGATAAATATTAGTTACGGAGCTGGCGAGCATTTCAATTTGAAATTTGCACAAGATTCTCATTGAGGTTGATTACAGTTTTAAATCAGTACGAATTGATTTGGTAATTTGGTACAGTCAATTAAAGTCCTACGTCACTGCGTTTTCGCGTTTCAGCCGATTGTTGTTGCTTAAATAGGGGAAAGGGGGGGGGGAGGGTACATGGTCACAATCAGACGCGGATGATGATGATATAATTTAAAGTGCAAGCGAAGGAAGCGCCTACAATTCGGTTTTTAATGCTCAAGCCAAAAACGAGAACGTTCTTCAATTTTCGACCAAGAACATGAGAAAAATTAAATCACGAGCGATGCGAGCGCGCTGCAATCCGGTTTTTGATTTACATCAAACCAAAAACACACAATTTGGTTTTCGATTCGTAACAAAAGAAGAACATGATTAGGATTAAATCGCGAGTGAAGCGAGCGCGCTACAATATCGTTTACAAGCAAAGTGAGAACGAGACATTTGTTTAGGATGCTTCTTATGTATTAAATTAAACAAAAGTATCGACCATGCTTTTTGTGATTAGGGTTGTGGGCATGCATCGGTGTATCCGCATCCATCTGGTCACAATAAACTTGAAAAAAAAAATAGTTTTAAAGATTAAAAAAAAAACATAGGTAAGTACTTTTAAAACTGATTGAACTAAAAAGATAAAAATAAAACTACAGTTATCAATTGAAAAATTCAGATTATTATACAAAACACGTAGGGTGCTTTTATGATATCCACAGATTACAGTAAATTATTGATAAAATGTTTACCACAATCGAAATTTCACGCATTTTGTATAATAATTACTTATTGTTAATACATTTTATATTTTTCTTTTTTCTATTTCTCATTTGACATATTTCAATTATTTTTTATTCATATCTACAACTTATTTTATATAAATTCAAAAAATAATGACGAAAAAATAATCCCTTTGTAAAGGCGAAACCTGCGAACAATGTTATCTTGAATGTAACCTAGCATATTTTTGCACAAATAAAGTGTCTGATTTGACCTAACAACTTATGTATTTCACAAAACCCTTTCGAGACGCGGCGTGTCTCAAGTGGGCGGGCTCGCGCTCGCACTGTCCCGAAATACCTACTTCGAGATCTCTTGTTCGTGTGAGGTGTATATGTGTGCTTTGCTCGCTTTGTACGAAGCTTCTCTTATGTACTTGGTACCTACTTACTATCCATATTTTGCGAAAGTAAAATTCTTTGCGTCAGACTTCAAATACCAACATTTTATTTATATTAATGATACAATAGAACATTAAGGTAAGATATTTACAATATATACGAATAAAATTAAAAATAATAATCACTAACAACAAAAAACAAAACTAAACTACTTACATATATACATCGAAAAGCTCGTTGCCCTGTGGAAAAGTGCCCAAAAGGCTGGCCACATTACCTCGCTGGATGGCGAGACTAATTCTCTGGCCGAGATAGAGACCAGCCTTTGCTTCATGAGAAGTCTCAACAAGCCGTTGGGACAACTCACGAAACAGTTTGTGGGCACTTGGTCCCCACGGTCCTAGCGTTTCTACCCCAAACGGCTCAAATAAGTAAGCTTCGCTGAGACTTTCATATTTGCGCCGTTTGAGGCATTCAGCCGAAGCGGCGGCTGAACCCACCCTACTGCTAGTCTGTAGAAGATGGGAAGGCGCTAATGTGTCGACACAAGTAGCATCCCACACCAAAGGCCTGCCCATCTTCCACGGAACGAGGGTCATGCCGTCAGGACGCTTGCCGTCGCTACGTACAAGACCATTCGGTTCCAGAACGGCCGGAATACGAGCACTGACAAGCGCCCGCCGAATGACGTCGTTCAGACTAGCATGGCGTGGAATTCTGCCAGCGCTTCTGCAACAGGAAAGACCGTGGTGAGCTAAATTGTCTACGACTTTTCCACAAGTGCAACGATGGGGCACGGCATTAAAAATCCCAAGCCGAAGGCTAACGGCAATCCTAAAAGCGTTGCTGTCGAAAAATGTTCCCAATGCTGGACACGGTATGGCTTTCAGCCAAAGGCTGGACTCCCATTCAGCCACGGCCATGAGACGGGCACGATCGGCAAAGTTAGTAGTCGAGAGAAGAAGATTATTACGCACTACTCTGCAGAGGGGCTCGTCCCACAGCCGCTGAACTGCGGGATTCAGAGGGAGCTCATCGATTGAGCGACTCCCCCATTCGGCGATGGCATCTGTTAATTTTGTGATGTGAATCATATTGAAAAAATGTGATTTACAGAGAATTTTACTAATTAAATCAAAAGTTTTATGCGATGATGACAAAAATGCCGGAAGAGCTACACCAGACAGATCTCTTATACCCAGCCCACCATGGCGAATCGGCAAGGAAGCCTGGGTCCAAGAGTCGTCTGTAAGCTGAATGTTAAAAGTTAATGAAATTATATGTTTAATTTTAGTGTCTAATTTTAATAACAAAGAGGGATGATTCCAAAAAGGCGATGATCGTAAATAATATGTTAATTTTGGCACAAAGAGACAGAACCGCATGATGGTGTAGGCAAAGTGGCTGCTTAATTTAGTAACTCTGTCCGAAACAAAATTTAATTTAGAAATTTGATCTTCTATAAAAGGTGCAAAAGACCGATCTGAAATAGGGCAGCCAAGAAGCCGAAAAGAAGAATGGTCGATGATTTTAATACCTGGAGCTAATTGTTTGAATGAATTGACCACAGCATCACGTTCAGGACAATTCTGAGGGACCAGAAGCTCACATTTTGAAAAATTTAGATCTAAACCGCATTTACTCAAATTATTAATTAAAAAAGTAAAATCCTCCAAAACAGTAGTATGAACGTCACCAAGGGTTCCATCATCTAGGTACCAAACATTAAATTTTGATTGTAATTTGGTAATCATGGGATGAATAGCCAGACTAAAAATCGCAGGACCTAAAGGGTCACCTTGTTGACACCCAACTTCAGAGGAAAGAGTGTGTCCCCTGTACATCAGTTTAGTGGGAGTACTGTAACACTGCCACAAAAAAGAATACAGAGAAGGCATCTCCTTCTGAATTTCGGTCAACAAGACGCCTCTATCTACGGAGTTAAATGCATTTTTGACATCTACTTTTAAAATAACATCATTAGGCCGAAAGTTTAAAAAAGAGCGGATGGCATGAATAGCAGCTTCGCAGCCCCCAGATACTCCAAAACCGAGTTGAGTTGGTTGAAAAATATCTTTGAGCGAGCCAGAAACCGCCCGACAGCATAATTTGGCTGCAAGACGGCGATAGGTAGTACCCACGGCAATGGGTCTTATGCCTCCGTCCTTTTTTTTTAATGCACAAAGATTGGCTCCGTAGATGGTCTTTGTAATTTCATCATGTACCTGACCAGCAAGCATGATGTTCAGGAGAGCCGTCAACGCTTCAAGAAGGCTAGTGCTAGCCTCACCTGGCGCGTTTAAAAGGTCTTTGAGGTGCTGTGCGGATAACCCATCAAGGCCAGCAGCGGTGCCACTACGAAACCCATTTAAGGCTTGCAAGACATCAGTTGCCGAAATCTGCAAATTAGTAGTGACATCATTTGGGGGCGACGGTAAGGAAATGTTATTAGATGAAAAAGGGTGCTTTTCCTGGAGTGCTGACAAGGTTTCATTGTTATCCGGAGCTAAATCATCGTCGCAGAACAAAAGGCGCGCAGCACCCTTGATGTCACCGTCACTTACTTTAGCTTCGATATGATGGAATATGGATTTATTTGAAACATGAAAGGCATTGTTTTGTTGAAAAAGAATAGGGCTAGCATGACAGTTATCTTTAATTCGGGATGTAAGGGAATCAGGGCGAGAGCTAGGCCGAACATGTAATATTCTATATGGAAATGTTAGTAAATTTTCCCATGCTTCTATGGAATTTAAGTTGACTACATCTCTGATTTCCAAAGAGGTGCTCGCATATGTGTTGCTCAAAAAATTTTTGAGCAACACATATGCGAGCACCTCTAGGCACTCTTTTTATTATAGGCACACTATGTTTTAATTTGGAAATTCTAAGCCAAAAGGGTTCAGTTGAAGGCGAGCTATTGGGTTGTGATGGGGACAGAGGTGTAAAAAGTGGAGGAGAAGCGTTAGGCGAGCCAGTGCGTACATGCGAAGTACCTTTGGATGAGTGGCAGCGGCTTTGATGGATTTTTAATCCCTTCTGTCCTTTAAAAAATCGAGGGTGAGGACAGCACTCGCACCTTATGTATTCATCCGCATTGGAAGTCGAACTCATAAATATAACTTATGATAAAATTAAAAGTAAAAATTTACAAACTTAATAAAGAATCAAAATATACTATAGGTAAAGTAAAAACTGAAAATTTCAAATCCATTTGGTCAGATTTAGTTTGCACATCCACATACACAACACATTGTGACATTTTGCACTTCACTGCTGCTGGTTGCCATGCAGCGCACATCACTTCTGTGCGCATGTGCAGCGCGAGAAGACCGCGCTCTTATTGGACGGCTGGCCGGCGATTGTGACATCTCATGGCTTCCTTAGCAACTTCAAATCAGCTGATTTTGATTTATATAATTCACTCAAAATTGCAAAGTGAAAATGATGGCCAACAAGTGATGCAATGCCCCAAGTCTTAAATATGGTAAAACACAGATCAAGACTGTAAAAACATAAGGATATTAATTATTTTTCCAATTATTCGCGGAGCTACAATTTGACAAGTCAAGTCAACACCAACATAACCATGCGTCAGACTAAGCTGAAATATTATGAATTCGTTTTAAGGGGTTCCGTAGTCGAATGACAAAAAACGGAATCATTATAGTTTCGTCAAGTCTGTGTGTCTGTCCGTCCGTATGTCACAGCTACTTTAACCTGAAACTATTAGTACCTATTACACAGTTGAAACTTAGTAGGTAGATGTATCCTGTTAACGCTTTGCGATTCTCATTTACAAAAAATAAAAAAATAATGATATTTAAGGGGGAAATAAATTTATCCCTTAAATATATCCTATACATAAAACTAAAACAAAAATGAAATGACAAACTTATGCGTGTAGGGTGTCTCTATCTTAAAAATGACATTGAGGTTCCTAATACCATTTTCTCTAAAAGTCTAACGTTTGAGCGTCATAAGCTTCCAAAGTGGTATAATGAGCGAGCACCCATCTAACTTTTAAACTAACCGAGTGTAAATTTAAAAAAATACATGATGTAGATATTGACAAAGTCTTTAAACGAAAATTGGTTTAAACGCGATCGATCGTTTTTGAGATACAGCACATATTCAACAACCGCAAATATAACTTTGTAATTCAAACAAATACTCTGAACAACAAAGTTATATATGCTGTCAACAAAATATTGTGGTATTTTGGCTAAGTGTAAATAAATGGATCTCTAATTGGCACGAAACCCTTAGTGTAAAAAATAACAATAGAATAGACTTTTGACCTTTGGCCCATACTATACCTGTCAAGAATAGTTAGCAGAAATGACCACCAAGTACCTAGCGCCATCTGCTCAGCGTAAATATAATCATTTTGAATAATTGCCATTTAGGCAATCAAATGTAAATCATAGCAAACCATCAATTGTTTGCGGTTATTTACAAGAGATAACTATCAATATATTTATTTAATATATCTTTGGCACAATCCACCATATTGGTGAGCGGGCATCATCATTTTGTTATAAGCACTATTTTCTAACAAACACAGCAATTTACGGGCACAGAGGGACGGGTATAGTTACATCTCTTACTTTTTGTGTTTTCAAACCCCGCTAGATAGAAGAATTGTAAATAAATATTTTTTTTTTTAAAATTAAAAATTATGGCATGGGTGTTGCTAATCGCCCCTAGAAAATTCTACGCCGTTCCGCCAAACACCCTGTATACATGTGTACTCAGTAAAGTTTTTAATGAGTTCTTGGATATTTACAATTGTGTACATCCCTTGATGATTGCATTTATGTGGGTTTTTTAGGGTTCCGTAGCCGAATGGCAAAAAACGGAACCCTTATAGTTTCGTCAAGTCTGTCTGTCTGTCTGTCCGTCCGTACGTCACAGCCATTTTATTCTGAAACTATAAGCATCACACTATTGAAATTTGGTAGGAGTATGTATCCTGTTAACCGCTTTACGACTCTCATACAAAAAATAAAAAATAATGACTTTCAATACATGAAACTAAAACAAAAACAATTTTTTTAGCCAAACCTATACGTGTCTATGGAGAGGTCTTTTAAAATGACATAGATGTTCCTAAAACCATTTTCTTTTAAAGTCTAACGTTTTAGCTAGACACTTCCAAAGTGGTAAATTGGGCGTCCCCCCCACCCATCTAACTTCTCAACTAAGCGAGTGTAAATTTTGAAAAAAATGTAATCTAGATCTTAATAAATACTTTCAACGAAAATTGGTTCGGACGGGATCGAACGAGAAATTTTTGAGATATAATACATTTTCAACAACCGCAAACAAAACTTTGTACTTCATACAAACACTATGAAAAACAGAGTTATATTTGCTGTCAACAAAATACTGTGGTATTTTACTAAGTGGAAGTAAGTAGTTAGTAGTTTTTAAGCGTTTTATTTTTCCTAAGCTGTACATGTATGCACAATTTTTGACTTCGTAACTTTGTTTGGACTAGTAAGGAGGACAACATATCAAAAGCCCCAGCCCGTAGCACTTGAGCCGGGAGAAGGGGTTTAAAAGTTTTAAAGGGAACTATGCTTTTTAGCAACATGAGACCTTCTACAAAATGAAAACTGTTAAAATTATCTATAAGTTTACCTAAGTCAAGTTTTAAAACGAGTTCAAAAAAATGAGGTTATCAATTCGACAATATTTGGATATGATGATCTATTAAGGCTTTAAAAAACACGTGTACTAAATTTTGTATGTACTTACGTGTATATATGTTTGTTTGTTGGACACTTGTGTATATTTGTAAAAAAATGGGTTTGTCTAATATATTGGCAACGAAATGATGTATCGAGAATATTCTTTTTATAATTAATTAAGTATATTCCGACTTAGGGGCCAGTTTAAAACTCAATTCAATTTTGATGAATTTTTCATCAAAATTGGTTCAGTAGTTTTTGTTTATGCCCATATGGCATAAACAAATACTATGATATAAACTCAATAAAAAGGGTAAAATATTCATTTCGTTGTCTGATAGGAGTAACTTATTCATTTGAAGGCTTTTAATGATGTGCGTAGACAATTCCGTCAAAACGAAAATATTGGAAAAATAACTTTTCCGTACAACAAAATACCTGCTTCTGATTAAATTGTAATTTTAAATATTAGCTGAAGGCAAATATGCGGTATTGTAGCCTTTTAATCGATTTTCTGCAAGCGGTTATAAAGTTGGAACATATATTTTTTATTTTGGGCCACATCTCAAAAACTACTGAACCGATTTGGATAATACTTTTACTGGTTCCTATGTCGGAATATATTTCACTAATGAAAAAGAGAATAATCTCGACACAACATTCTGTTTCCAATATATTCGTGGTCAAACACAAAATTTTACAACTATACAAATATCAAACATAAGAACAAACATGTACTTGCGAATTTAACACACTTATGTGGATGCCTCATGCTACTCAAATATTATCCAATTCCAACGATGTCAAAAAATACAGAGTGAATTAAAAACCTTAGATCCAGATTCATTTATTTACATGAAAAAATGGTACAATTGGTTGGTAATTAAAAAAACATACACATATAGTACATGTCTCGCCACAATTATGGCATGTAAAATATTTTTTAATGCTTCAACACCCGAGCGGTTGCAGGCAACCGCATAACAATAGAATTTGCATTGTGTCTCGTTCACATACGCTTGAGGGATTAAAAGATAGCAATTCTTATTTTAATAAAATTACACATAACTCTGCCATCCTTCTTTTTTTGAAGTCGGTTCAAAACTTGATTGAACAAAATTTGCAGCAAATCTTATTAGATTTGATTTTGTAGAAAGTCTCATGTCGCTAGGACGAGAAGTTTCCGATTTATTTGCGAAATGCCTATAATTTTCATTTTCAAACCCTCCCACCTCCTCCAAGCTCAAGAGGTACAGGCTAGGAGTTTTGGTATGTTAATCTTCTAACGACGATATATGAAATAAATATACGAAGTCAAAAATTGTGTTCCAAGCGATTCCCTCTAGTATCTTTCCTTGACTGAACTATGATTTAAGTTAAATATAGTTTTATTTCGATGAGAAATATTCGCGTAAACCTCAAAACAAGTATATGATTTGGGTGTTAAAAAGGCGTAAAGTAAAAAAATTTAGTAACTACTAGGGCGCGTTTCCGAAAGACAACATACATATTTCATTTTTAAGAAGTGACGGCTGATATGATTTCCATAGTTTTTGATTTGTGCGACCCATTTATTGAAAGCCTCCTTAAAACGTGCTTATTTACGCTAAGGGCCAACCCACTCGTACCACAAGCACACAATCGCAGCGTCAAAAAGTGGCCAAGCAGTGGTATGTGTGAATAAATTTATATAAATAAAATATCCTTTGGACATTCCCACACATCACCATCTAGTCCCAAAGTAAGCTACTCAAAGCTTGTGTTATGGGTGCCCGACAACGGATATAATACTTAAATATTTTTTGTTTGTAAATACATACATGATATACATAAAGAACACCCAGAACAATATAAACAGACATGTTCATGCACACAAATGTTTGTATTGTGCGGGGATCGAACCCGCAACCCGCTGCGTAGTAGGCGATTACTCGACCACTACACCAGACGCGTCTGGTGTAGTACCTCTTTAATACGTGCTTATTTACGCTAAGGGCCAATCCACACGTACCGCAACCACACAACATTCAAAATGTGGTCGAGCAGTAGTACGTGTGAATGGTGTTGCTGCAGCTTTTTGTAGTTGTGATGTGTTTCCGACATCGAAGTACTATCCCCGTTTCCGACAATGTCGATGTTCTCGGTTCTTTCTCGGTGTCACTGGTGGTTATGTTGTGGTTGCAATGGCGTTGCAATGTCGTTGGTATCATACAAGAAGCCGATAACGACCTGAAAATGTCGTACTGAATGGTCCTATTCATTTTCAATACAAAATATATGCCCGACCACGTGGTGTGGTTCTGGAGGCCGATTCTCGCCGCAATCGAACTTTTTTAGTGTGGTAGGTAATTCGATTGCGGGGTTAACCGTTTTACGTAAACAATAAAGTAAAATATCTACATGCAAAAAGGTATCACACGAACAAAATGTAAATACATAGACATCGTGACCCTAAGAAACCAAAAAATTTTTTTTCTTCGACAAAGAATATTCGATCAGTGAACATTTTACAGACATTGTGACGAATCAAACTCTGCAAAGCAATAAACGTATTCATAAGTTTTCTATTTTAATCTAAGATCTCATTATATCAAAGTCTGCAAACTTTTAGTGTGACCTTATTTATAAGGTGATAAGGGCGTTCTTAGAAGTCAACTACTATTTATAGTTTCGTCGGCTTATTCCAAGAATTCATTAAGTGACCAAAAGTCAATTGTGAGAAATCAATAAATGGACTTTGCCAAACTTATAACTTTAATAACTATGTTTAATACGATAGGAACAAAGAAATTTAAATGTAGTGGGGTTGTGTTATAATATTACGATTTAAATATATAAGAATTATATTTTAACACAAAACGTATTCATAACCTAAATTTCAAAATGATGACTTCTTGCCATAGGCAATTTATTACCTTCTCATCTTTACATAGCAATTTCTAAACTAAGATTTCAAAATAAAATATGAACTTAGTTTTAGAAAGAACATTATTTGTGATCATCAAAATCTAAATATTAATTTAAAATTATGGAAGTCAAATTCCTGTACAGGAATAGCGGTCTACCCTGCTTTAAAGTCTTTAATTACGATCGCTTGCGGTACCATTGTTTCCAAACTCACTATTTTCTTTCATCTGTTTTCGACTATGATAATTGACATTTAATTTAATTGATATGATATATTGACGACCTCCGTGGTCGAGTGGCTGGCACGCTGGTTTCAGGCGTCGCCGTCTCGTGAGGTTCCGGGTTCGATTCCCAGTCGGGTCAATGTAGAAAGCGATATTTTCTATATTGTCTCGGGTCTGGGTGTTGTGGTACCACCCGTTGTGTCTGATTTCCATAACACAAGTGCATTGGCAACTTATTTTGGAATCAGAGCAATGTATGTGATTGGTGTCCAATATTTGCAGGATCAGTACGCGAAACGACGTTTTGTTGATTTTTACGGTTTTTTAATTAACGAATCACTGGATTCTAAACATCAGACAATTCAAAAACACCTCTCATTTTCTTGTTATGTTGTAATTTCAATCGCTTTCATGACCAAGTTTGGAACCAAGTGTCGATCTGTCGAAATTATCTGAGGGTTATGAAACTCAGTCCAGTGATTTGGGCCCGATTCTAACAAATATTAAACTTGTGTTATTATTGTTTCTGAGCACTTTTATGTGTACTTTTATTTGACATGGAAATAATGCGTTTAGTTTGGCCTATGTTACCACCACCACAGATGCAGTCAACTATGTAGACACGAGGTCTTGAGCTCGACCACGGTCGGGCTGTCTTACAGAACAACGGATGCAACATTTAGCAACTAACACACCTAAAATTAGACATAAAAAAGAAGGGAATATAGGATGGACTTTTTAATAAGTAGTCATTAAAAACTGTCTTTACTCCACTACGCTAAGAAAAGTGGCACAATAATTATATGCGATAGCTCGAAGACTGGCGATACGCACTCGAGACAGGCGTCTACTCCCAATGTACGTAACTCGTAGCTACGGCCGTATTAACGGACATTTCGTGCTCCGTAACATGTTAAGATCGTAAATAGATCGTACTCTCTAAGAAATTTCGTCCGTTCGAAATAAGGCGTTCTACGGAGAGAAATGCCATTTCATCCGATAACCAAATTGGTCCCGTTTGCATTGAGAAATACGGATGGAGAAGCAAAATGTACCTTGATCTATGTGACACAATTCAATGGAATTGCACAGAGTTTACAAGAAGTCTAGCGGTCTCCCGCGACGCGAGTTGCTTTCTCCCCTCCCGTCGCTTACGTCCCGGCCTGATAAGGCCTTTCTCAAACAAACAAACTCTTCAACTTTATAATATAAGTATAGATGTAAGTAATGAGTATAGGCCAGCTACCATAGTCAGCGCAAGCTCATGTTGTAGGTACTTAAGCTGCGAGTATCATTTTGATGCAGAGTTATTTCAAAACTGTGATAGCTTCTAAGATATATTGAAATCAAATGATGCAAAGGGCAACATTGTTCAAAATTAAATGCTCGTGATGATTAATGATGAGGAATGTCTTTAGTCGGTAAGAATCAATACCCGTGTGTATAAAACAAATTCGAAAATAGTGCATTATTTTTTAACAAATTTATTAACATAAAAAGGTTGTAGTCAGTAAACCATATAAGATAGACATATGCTGCAGATTTTATTGTAGAACTATTTTTGCTACATAATCTCGTCTTACATGATTTTTGTGTAACATAAACGGTTTACGCAGCGTACGCAGCGGAAGTACCGTAAAACGGGGTGTATAGAATTCACAGGGTGATTAGAAAAAAAATCAGGAATGTTTTCAGTGTAAAATTTTGGCTGACAGTATTGAGCAAAGCTGGTAATTTTCCAAATTTTAAAAAGAGCAACATTTTTTCTTTTATATTCTAACACTTGAGAAATGTCAGAGACGTCAATGTCTTGAAAAAATTGACTTGAAGTTAGCGGTACGTGAACATCAAAAATATAGCTCTCGTTAATTTTCGAATTAAGTGTGGTAAATTACTGTTTTTTAAGTTGTTGTTTTTGTGTTTGATACTCTAGCTATACACCCAATTAAACATTCGTAAAGATGAGTGCCAATTCTTTAGATTTTACCAGAAAATTGTTAAAATTCAAAGACAACCCACTTTTGTGAAAATATGGGGAGAATAGAAGTTACTCAAGGGGTTAATAGAATTGTAGACTGGGGTTGGTAGAAACGCAAAAGGTGTTAATAGAAACGCTAACTGTGTGAATAGAAACAAAAAGGGGGTTAATCGAAAACAAGTTTTAGGGCTGCCACAAATTGTTAATCTGCAATATTAAACAAAATTGTAGATGCTCTTTCAAAAGAACTGCATTTTTAAAGTCTACATTCTATCAAATAAGTTACCTAATCATTGCGACTTGTGACCTGTTGTTGATACAGTTTTCATTGTCTCTAATAAAATGCTATAGGCTAATGCTATATATATATATATATATATATATATATATATATATATATATATATATATATATATATATATATATATATACATATATATATAATGATAACAAAGGACACTTTTTTATTCAGGAAATATCTGGAATATAGTTAAAATAAGCAGAAAACCAGACGTAAAACAAATATCATGGTCTTGGCTGCTATTGTGATATATTTTAATATGGGCATTTAAAAGTTGGACGGTGGAAGTTTATCTGAAACAAATTTTATAAATACTTTCTTAGCATTTTGCAACCAAATTTTTTATTATTATTTCATTTTCATTTATTTCATTATTATGAGTGTAAAATGAAAATTTCATGTTTTATTTATTAAACTATAATTTTCTTGGCATTAATAATTATTCATGCACATGTTAAATTATTTAAATTCCGTTTGAAAACTTTAGATTGCACTTAGATGCTATTTTTACTATTCAAAATCATAAGGTAATGTTTGGTTATTTATGTACTCGGTTCAACCCAACTGAACTGCAAGCCATTCGAGCGCCAGGAGGCTGCTCGATGTAGGACGGCCGAATGTCGTAATTTTCAAATAAATAGCTGCTATCGTTTATTCGAACTGGTATTTATAACAGTTACATTTAAATTTATTTCCTGGCAACACCGATATATTTTGGAGGGGAGTTTTGTATTCGGGGAGAGCGCGGAGTCCGGCAATGCAGTTGGTTTGCGGCATCAAGTTGAAGAGGTTGTATCTAAAGTTGTACCCAGTTCGAAGAATAAAAGTATTGAAAAAGTCGCAGTGTTATAATTTCATCACAATTGGATTCAAATAACTTAAAAAAAACGAATTCTATATGAATCGCTTGCCTGCAAACACACTCACAAGTCATGGGTGGCTTACGTCACAGCAAACGAATAATTAAATTATACTACAATTCATTTTATGAATCAACATGATTTGTAATCTTTACACCCATGCCATCTTTCTGTATGACCTAAAGGTTTACTTGCATAGAATGATTCTAACATGAAGTCCAACTTCCAACACAACAATAAAAATATAAATATATATAAATAAATATATAAAAAATATAGAACAAGGCAAAGTACCTACCTAATGTAGGTACATAAAAAAACACTTTGACATTTTAATAATTGAAAGACCTCCTTGTACAAACTGTACAAGAAGGTACTACATAAGTATATTTGTAGAAGAGTCACTTATCACAGGTTAATTTCCCTAAATAGAGACTACAGCCAGGTTCTAATATTTCGCCCATAACCTCCTTTTCTAAGTTGGTCAATAAAAAATGTTTTTGGCAGCCCTGGCACTTTTTTGATTCACCCCTGTATTTGCTTCTATTGACCCCAGTCACCGGGTGAATAGAAATATTGCATATTTTATTAATTTTCTAAGAAATGTGTGCCTCATATGTAAAAACAACTGTATGACCTCCTTTTCTAAGATACCGGACCCAATACAAAACTAATATACCATAAACACAACCAACCCATAGATAAATAAAGTCAAAGTTAGAAATGATTCCTATTCCCCCCGTTTTACGGTACTCTAAAGGAATATTTTTCTCCGTTTTCGATGTGGCGCTGGACTTTGTATCTTGATGCTTTATAGCTCAAAACCTTCCTCGATAAATGGGCTATCGAATGCAAAAATATTTTTAAAAATCGGTCTAGCAGTTTCTGGGATTAGCGCGTTCAAACAACAAACAAACTCTTCAGCTTTGTAATATTAGCATAGATTTAAATTAAGAGAAAACATGGTAGATGCCACATATGACAAACCACTATCCACCTACTCTTGCTTTGTTACTCCTAGTCCGCCCTCATTACATTTCTGCTTAGCCCTAAGTATGACTGGTAGAAAATGCCGTTCGGCGTTAAGTCCACTTTTAGTACAAACATTTGTTGTGGGAGAAATGTAATGGTGCTATAAAGCTTAACACTTTTATGTCAGCCTATCAAATCAAACTTTGGATGAAGAAACCGCTATTTCTAAATGATCGTTTTGCTGTAGCGCTGCGTTTATATTACTACCCGGTTATTGTAAGAATGGACCTGTCAAACATGACACGTATCGCCCCGCTTCTCCGCTCACCTACCCGCGCTCTTTCATTTATTTCCAGTCAATAATAGTACATTATGATACAAGTGTGCTAAGTTGACCATTATATACAATATTGTGTGCGCACGAGCGAAAGCGAGTGCGCCATAAGAAAGCCGCGTATATTATGGTCACAGGCACATGTGTTTCATACGACGTTTTTCAACACACTTGCCATTAATCCAAACTTCATCACACCACAGCCGCCAACTATTTACGAAAATGGCGCGTTGTTTTTTTTTCTTGCTGCGAAACTGCTGCGCGCGCAAGTTTAAGCCGCGAACGAGATCTTACATGATCAGTGACGAGATCGGCCAACAGCCAAGATTAAAAATGTAATTATTTGTTATTTAAAACACAAATTACAGAAAATGTTAAATGATTTTGAGTTATTTTTAGTAATAAAGCTGGATTTACAATTTATTGAAATAAATATGTACATACTGTTATTTTTCGCATAAATACTGTTTGTTGTGTAATTTATAACCCGACTAAATTATATTATAGGGTACAAATGTAAATTGGTCGGGTTAATAAACAAAAGGCACTAGTGCAATGTGTTTTATATCTATGATTATGTGCCAAAAATCGGTGGAATAAAAACGTCATTTTGGGCAAGTGTGTTAAAAAGTTTATTTTTGCACTCTTTTCTCTCCCAAGCAGTGAGAGTAAGAGGTCCATTCTTATAAAACTGGCCAAGAGCGAGTCGGACTCGCGCACTGAGGGTTCCGTGCCAACTTTAATTGAATTGGGGAATCCACTTGCTTTCACTTAGTAAAATGCCACAACATTTTTGGGAAGCAAATATAACTTTGTTTTTCATAGTGTTTGTATGAAGAACAAAGTTATCTTTGCGGTTGTTTAGAATGTGCTATATCTCAAAAACTACTAGATCGATCCCGTCCAAATCAATTTTCGTTTAAAGTATTTGTTAAGATCTACATTACTTATTTTTTTTCAAAATTGACACTTGCTTAGTTTAGAAGTAAGAGGGGAGGGGGGGGAGGGCAACCCATTTTACCACTTTGGAAGCATATATCTCTCAAACGTTAGACTTTAAAAGAAAATGGATTTAGGAACCTTGATGTCATTTTTCAAAATACTTATCCATAGGCACACACACACGCGCATAGGTTTGACAAAAAAATATTTTACGGTTTTTGGTTCATGTAAGGCCTTAAATATCATTATTTGTTATTTTTTCTATAAGAATCAAAGCAAAGCACTTCAGGAAACTTCCTACCAAATTTCGACTGATGACGTGTGATGCTTATAAATACATAATAAAATGGCTGTGACATACGGACGGACTGACAGACAGACAGACTTGACGAATTTATAAGGGCTCCGTTTTTTGCCATACAGCTATGGAACCCTAAAAATCAGGTAGGTAGTAGTAGTTACCATTTGAATAAATTATTTGAATCGTTGAAGTTTGCCTAAAGAAAAAAGACGCGGAAGCATCAAGTTTATGGAATCGCAACGTGCTCTCAGACTTCGTCAGTTTTTTGAAGGCCGTCTAATTATTTAAATTTATTTTATGATTTTAGTTATTACTCATCTCAAAAACTATACCAGGCCGCTTTTGATGAAACTGACGCTGAACCCTAAGTTTAAATCAAAAAGGATCATTTCGCTATGGCTTCTCGTTTGCGCGATACTGTAACGTTGTATATTTTTGTCTAAGTTCGAGTGAAACGAAAAGCTAAATGGATGTAGGACTCCAGTCCATATTTTGGCATAGATATGATGTATGCTGACACTGACATTTGTCAAGTGTGACAGCTGCTGTTTTTTCCGGTTCCGCCACTGTTGGTCGTGCGTCGGAGTGGAACGTGTGTTAATATGTAAAAAAGTAAAAATTTTGATAACGGGGCACGACCCATTTATTATGTAGTTTGATAGTTATTCCTGACGCCGCCAACATGTGAATTTGCATGAATTAATTTCGAAAATGATTTGATATAAATGACTGGAAAATGGTCTCAAATAGAATAATTAGCATAAATGTTCAGTAATCAATTCAGAAATTATATGGCGAGTCAGCTGTTGCAGGTTTCGCTTTTGATATGTGTCTGTAAGTAGTACAGTCACAATTTGGTGATCATGTTGTAACCTCAGTGACCTTACTTAGACCTCATTTGGATTATTTTCGAAGCCAGATTTTACTTATGGAACGATTTGCATCTTGTCTGCTGTTTTGAGGATGGATCGGTATCGGTGAAATTTTGGGGTAACGTTGCAGAGTTGTTTGTAGTTTGATGCAACAAAGATTTGAAATAGTAACCTTCGTGGAAATCCAAGGTTGGTTTTCCTTGTATTTACTTTAACTTTAGTGAAAAGTGGGATAATTTAGCTATTAATTTAAGCATAACTTAGAAATCCCTTTGAGGATAAATTTTGTAATCAATTAGGAAAATAAAAACTTAAATTGGTGGTTTATCTTTATTTAATTAGGAATTTGTGAACATAAAGATTTGTAATAGTGTAGACGTAGATAACTGAATTAGAACCTAACCTAGTCTCTACTGAATTCTGAGCTATTAAATTTTGTATCTGGGGGCACGGCAGTGCCCCCACCAAGTCGAGCAAAAAAGCGTCACGGCCGTACCATCCTTTTCTCGAAGCAATTCAGACCATTTTCGACCCCTGTAACTTCGTTGTGGATAAAACTAGAAGACTGAAATTTACAGTAACCATGCAACATTGTAAAGACTCGGTATATTTCAAATTCCATTCAATTTGAACCAGTATTTTAAGAATTATAACGGGGCAAAATTATTTATTTTGTCACTCACTGACTCACCGATCATCAAAATTCTATGGCACTTCTAGCAGACCTAGAAGCTTCAAATTTGGAATATAAGTAGTGTTTGGTGTATGAATCAAGGAAAAACTAAAAAATCTAGAAAAGACCGCAAAGAAAATTAAGCCCATACAGCCAAGTCTTCAGTGGAATTTTTCAATATTGGCTTTATTCGTAACGATGTTTTACGGCAGTTATTATTATTGCGTGCGAAGCCGCGGGTTTAAGCTAGTCCTATATTAATATAGGCGCATGGTAGTGCCCCTGCCAAATCAAGCAAAAAATGGGTATTCCCGTCATGAAAACACGTGTAAATTAAATTATTTAATGCAAAAAACGTATCTACGTGCGTATTCGTACTTATTACGAGTGCGTAAGGTTGTAAATTAATTATTATACTACGCGCTGCGATGCTAGCGAGTGAGCGCGGGCCGTTACTACGCGCTGCGCGGTGCTAGCGCGAAGGTGCGGGACGAGGACAGTGGTGGGGCGCGCGGAAAGGTGAATGTCGCCGAGCGAGCTGTCGCGGTGCTAGCGCGAGGCGAAAAGTTCATAAGTCAGAGAGAGAGTTTTAAGAAAGTTCGTTGCTGTTAGTTATACATAATATTTTATATACAATAAGTAAAAGGTACCGAAAAGGAAAAAAGTAGAACTGTCTAAAAAATACAAAAAGAAATGAGATCCCATCAAAAACAATACTTGTCAAGAAAACCAAGTCTCGCAACTCAGTTGTTCTGCGGTAAAAAGTTGTGAGATCCATGTAATACCAAGTCGGTTATTAATTTATTCAGTCTCTACTTAAGCGACTTTCTGTCTTAATACGTCCAGTCTCTAGGACCACGATCGTGGTCCATAACAATTGAAAATCAATTGTGTCTGGAATCTCCGTACTCGAAGCATTAAGTTGTTACGTAATAATTAACAGCATCTTATAGTGACGCATATCAATATTAAAATTCTTTAATGTTTTATATAAATATATTGAGACTTGGCCATCGCACTAAATAATTGAATTTACATTTTTTTCAGGCGATTGAATTTACACGTGTTTTAAGGCGATGGCCAAGTCTCAATATATTTATATAAAACATTAAAGAATTTTAATATTGATATGCGTCACTATAAGATGCTGTTAATTATTACGTAACAACTTAATGCTTCGAGTACGGAGATTCCAAACAAAATTGATTTTCAATTGTTATGGACCACGATCGTGGTCCTAGAGACTGGACGTTTTAAGACAGAAAGTAGCTTAAGTAGAGACTGAATAAATTAATAACCGACTTGGTATTACATGGATCTCACAACTTTTTACCGCAGAATAACTGAGTTGCAGAACAACTGAGTTGCGAGACTTGGTTTTCTTGACAAGTATTGTTTTTGATGGGTTTGATTTTGTTAAAGGTGTTAAAAGGTAGATGTGTAATAGCAATTTTGAATAAACTTTTGTTGCCAAATGCTATACCCGGATTTCTTTATTTCATTCGAATATTAGTACCTTTTTAACACCCTTTGTCCACACTAGCCGGGAGTGACGGTGACAAATGGCGCCCAACTTTAGAATTAGTTATTAGTACAATTTTGAGCACTTTCTTGTTAGAATTTTTTTTTTAATGCTAAATAACCACCATATTACTTAGCTTAGGTTTCATTTTGCCTGTGTTACTAACTGGTTAGGAATTATCCCACAAGTTTAGTGTTGCATCAAACAATTTGTATTTACTAACCAAATAAAAGTTATTGTTACGGTGTAAACCTTATTTTGTGAAATCCCAATTTGTTGTGTTATTTAGTGCGATGGCCAAGTCTCAATATATTTATATAAAACATTAAAGAATTTTAATATTGATATGCGTCACTATAAGATGCTGTTAATTATTACGTAACAACTTAATGCTTCGAGTACGGAGATTCCAAACAAAATTGATTTTCAATTGTTATGGACCACGATCGTGGTCCTAGAGACTGGACGTTTTAAGACAGAAAGTAGCTTAAGTAGAGACTGAATAAATTAATAACCGACTTGGTATTACATGGATCTCACAACTTTTTACCGCAGAATAACTGAGTTGCAGAACAACTGAGTTGCGAGACTTGGTTTTCTTGACAAGTATTGTTTTTGATGGGTTTGATTTTGTTAAAGGTGTTAAAAGGTAGATGTGTAATAGCAATTTTGAATAAACTTTTGTTGCCAAATGCTATACCCGGATTTCTTTATTTCATTCGAATATTAGTACCTTTTTAACACCCTTTGTCCACACTAGCCGGGAGTGACGGTGACAAATGGCGCCCAACTTTAGAATTAGTTATTAGTACAATTTTGAGCACTTTCTTGTTAGAATTTTTTTTTTAATGCTAAATAACCACCATATTACTTAGCTTAGGTTTCATTTTGCCTGTGTTACTAACTGGTTAGGAATTATCCCACAAGTTTAGTGTTGCATCAAACAATTTGTATTTACTAACCAAATAAAAGTTATTGTTACGGTGTAAACCTTATTTTGTGAAATCCCAATTTGTTGTGTTTGATTTTATTTAGCATTTAAAATACTCACAATCTGTTTAAGTATTGTGATATATTTTGAGTTGTTTTGGTAGTAATATTTTGGACTCACTTTATATTGTTTTGTATGAAAACTTGTAAAAATATAAACCACCAAATAATAGTAAACAGTGAAAAATTCATGTTACTTAGCAGTGATTTAACAGTAAATTTAAAAGCTTGCGTTGCAAATTAGCTGAATTATTTTGGATTTTAATTATCGCTTTTGTTGTGGTTACATTAATAAATGAGTTATGAAGTAAATTGTAGGGTCATTGTGGTTACCCGTCAGCATTATTGGAGTTGTTCTGAAAACTAATTAAATTATGTTACTTGTGCCTGTTTTGTATATAAACCAAGAAATCAGTTACAATTTTCTTGGTGTAACGCATTGTTTTGGTAAATCGACTCTGTTGTTTCCTATTAGGCGTGCTACTGGTACGTATGTTGCCAAAATTTTAGAAATCATTTATAGTGATTCATGAGTTACTGAAACCGTGATTGTGGTTAATTGGACACATGTTATGGGATCATGATTCAGGGAGGTACTGGTTTATTACAACATTCCTTTACATAATTTTACAGGGATACTGGGACGGAGTACACAGTAACTATGCCTAAGGAGTATTATGTCGGTGAGTTCGGTTGTTTAAAGGATTTTTTTTTGAAGTTTTTAGTGTCCGTGCCAGACATGCCACAAATTTTGTTGTTTTGGGGCGCAGAAATGCGTTGTGGTTTTTGGTTGGTGATGTAGTTTGGAAGTCCAGCTACACTCAAGTGATGCCCAATTTAGCACCAGTTTTATATTCATAAAGATGAAATAAGAAACCAAAAATTTGCGCACGGGTGGGACTTGAACCAGCAACCTTTTAGCAAACCGGGCCGTAGCTCAATTGGTAAGAGCGTTTGCTCTTACCAATTGAGCTACCGTGCTGTTAGTCCGACCCTGCGAAATTTGTGGTTTCTTATGAAAACGTCAATTGCGTGACGCTTAGCGCAGGGTCGGACTAACAGCACGGTAGCTCAATTGGTAAGAGCGTTAGGCCCGGTTTGCCAAAAGGTTGCTGGTTCAAGTCCCGCCCGCGCGCAAATTTTTGGTTTCTTATTTCATCTTTATGAATATAAAATATGACACTGTGAGTGTTAAAAACATTCTAAAGCATTGGCACCAGTTTGTTTGTTTTTTGTTTGGTGTGGGATCACTGAGGTATTTTTCACCATTTTGTTTACGAGTTGGAGGCTATGGATGGTCGTTCACTCGGTTCGTGGCATATTAAGGATATTAAGACAAAAGTTTTGATTCGACTAGAGTTTCTTTGGTTGTGTCTAAATTGTTGAAAATTCTAAACACAAAAGTGAAAGGGTTCAGTTTTATTTGGATTGAGAAATAAAACTGTTTAGTTTTTGTATGATGAAGTATGAAAGGCGAGGTTGATGAGTTGTTTGCTTGTGGAAGAATGAAATTAATTTGTTTGTGGGTATGTTTTAGCGGAAACCCTTAAGTTAAGTCGCTTGAAATTTATGATTTTGAATTGTTGTCTAGCATGAGGTCGTTTTAGAATTATTTGAATGTGTTTGTTGCCCGATTTTTGACTTAATTAACTTTGTGAGTAAATTGAAAACAAAAAACTTTGATTTTGAGATTTTATTCTGAGGGCTTTTGGATAATTTTGAACAGAACATTCAATGTAGTTGATTTGTTTTTTTTTGTGAGCTTTTGGATTATTTTGAACAGAACAATCTTTAATGGCGTTGACATTGAGATCTTTAGGTATTTATGAATGTTTTTACTTGGAATATTTTTGAACGGCGGTTTTGAGTTTATATTTTCAGCTACCTATTTTGTATATTTTGAACAGAAAATCTTAAATAGCTTTGAGTTAAGATTTTTTTGAGGTATTGTCGATATTTTGGAATAGGATATTCTTAAATAGCGTTAATTTTGAGTTTTTTTTGTAGATCTTTTGAATAATTTTAGCAGAGCACCCTTAAATAATATAAAATTAGCTTTTGAGGTCCTTTGGGACATATTTGTTTGGTATATACTTTATGATCTACAGTAATAGTTTGAATCGTTCTTGTGAAATTGTTTGCCCTATTACTGTCAGTCAGGACTTGTTGGATAGTGGAAGGAAATTATTTTGATTTTATTTTGGCATTTGGTAACAGTACATATTTTTACAGTTACGGAAGCTGGGGACAGCTTTCGGTTCACTGTAGTGAACGTCTTTTCTTTGGGAGGGGGGTATTGTAACGTTACTTGTATATTTTTGTCTAAGTTCGAGTGAAACGAAAAGCTAAATGGATGTAGGACTCCAGTCCATATTTTGGCATAGATATGATGTATGCTGACACTGACATTTGTCAAGTGTGACAGCTGCTGTTTTTTCCGGTTCCGCCACTGTTGGTCGTGCGTCGGAGTGGAACGTGTGTTAATATGTAAAAAAGTAAAAATTTTGATAACGGGGCACGACCCATTTATTATGTAGTTTGATAGTTATTCCTGACGCCGCCAACATGTGAATTTGCATGAATTAATTTCGAAAATGATTTGATATAAATGACTGGAAAATGGTCTCAAATAGAATAATTAGCATAAATGTTCAGTAATCAATTCAGAAATTATATGGCGAGCCAGCTGTTGCAGGTTTCGCTTTTGATACGTGTCTGTAAGTAGTACAGTCACAATTTGGTGATCATGTTGTAACCTCAGTGACCTTACTTAGACCTCATTTGGATTATTTTCGAAGCCAGATTTTACTTATGGAACGATTTGCATCTTGTCTGCTGTTTTGAGGATGGATCGGTATCGGTGAAATTTTGGGGTAACGTTGCAGAGTTGTTTGTAGTTTGATGCAACAAAGATTTGAAATAATAACCTTCGTGGAAATCCAAGGTTGGTTTTCCTTGTATTAACTTTAACTTTAGTGAAAAGTGGGATAATTTAGCTATTAATTTAAGAATAACTTAGGAATCTCTTTGAGGATAAATTTTGTAATCAATTAGGAAATTAAAAACTTAAATTGGTGGTTTATCTTTATTTAATTAGGAATTTGTGAACATATAGATTTGTAATAGTATAGATATAGATAACTAAATTAGAACCTAACCTAGTCTCTACTGAATTCTGAGCTATTAAATTTTGTATTTGATTTATTAAAGGTGTTAAAAGGTAGATGTGTAATAGCAATTTTGAATAAACTTTTGTTGCCAAATGCTATACCCGGATTTCTTTATTTCATTCGAATATTAGTACCTTTTAAACACCCTTTGTCCACACTAGCCGGAAGTGACTGCGACAATACCTTCAGACAAATATACCTATAGTATATAAGTGTTTATTTGTATACTTGTATTACAAACATACTGATATACAAACATACACTTACGAAATTTTGCAAACCTCTTAGGAAGCCTTAATAGATCTACCTACTAAAACTTTAACCAATTTGCTGGTACCAAATACATACAGGTCGAATTGATTACCTCCTTTATTTACCGACTTCATAAAAAAGAGGTAAACTGACGAAGTCTGTTTTTGGAAGGCCGTCTAATTATTTAAATTTATTTTATGATTTTAGTTAGTATTACTCATCTCAAAAACTATACCAGGCCGCTTTTTATGAAACTGACGCTGAACCCTAAGTTTAAATCAAAAAGAATCATTTCGCTATGGCTTCTCGTTTGCGCGATACCTTCAGACAATCACACCTAAAGTATATAAGTGTTTGTTTGTATACTTGTATTACAAACATTTTAATATACAAACATACACTTACGAAATTCGGCACACCTCTTAGGAAGCCTCTTTAGATCTACCTACTAAAACTTTAACTAATATTGCTGGTATCAAATATTTTTCATTTACATATATATATACCTGCATGTATATGACATGTATCAAATACATATCATATACATACAGGTCGAATTGATTACCTCCTTTATTTACCAACATCATAAAAAGAAAGTAAGTGTAAGTATGTGATATCGTCGAAATTTCATTATATTTGAGTATGTTGATCTAGGACAGCTTCCAAACACGTGTGCTAAATTTCGTATGTGTATGTATGTTTGCATGTTTGTATTTTTGTTCACGGATTTCTCGAAAACACGATGTCATAGCGAGGCGATTTTTTTTTAGTTCAATTAGGCATATTTCAACTTAGGGTACAGTGTAGGTTCCATCCAAATCGACCCTGTAGATAGTTTCGCCATTCATATTATTGGTATAAATCTTACAGTTTTTGCAGCGTAGGTACTCGAAAATAGCTCAAAAATCACCGTTTTGTTCCAGCTTCATTAACATCGTATTGTCATATCTTCGCCAATTAAACAGATATATTTAAAAAATATGTAAATTTATAAGCTTAATATAGAAATTTATAATTTTTGTAAATTGTCATCAAAATCTATTCAGTATTTTTTGCATGAAAGAGTAACAAACATCCACACAAACTTTCGCGTTTATAATATTAGTAGGATTTATAACGTCTTAACAGGTACATACGTACAGTTATGAATATCGTAGTAAGAAAAACACGGTCTTGAAATGATTCTCTTGTTTTGGATTTTTTTGTGCAGCATAAGGTTGATTATTTTATATCTTTGGGTAGCTGAAAATGCGAACATTATTTTAAAATAACTAAAATTGCTGACTGAATTCAAAAGCATTTTTTAGATCACATGCAGTTTTGAAATATGTTTGGCAAAATAAAAAATATTTTTATAATTTAGTGATTTTATTATTTGGAGTTAAAAGGAATAGAAACCTTAAAGATCCGGCACAAAATATCAGATTAAGCATTCGTTTTTAGGGTTCCGTAGCCGAATGGCAAAAAACGGAACCCTTATAGTTTCGTCAAGTCTGTCTGTCTGTCTGTCTGTCTGTCTGTCTGTCTGTCTGTCTGTCTGTCTGTCCGTCCGTATGTCACACCCATTTTATTCTGTAACTATAAGCATTACACAATTGAAATTTGGTGGGAAGATGTATCTTGTTAACCGCTTACCGATTCTAATACAAAAAATAAAAAATATTGACAGCTAAGGGGGGCTCTCATACATGAAACTAAAACCAGAAAAATTTTTTTTGACTAACCTATGCGTGTGGGGTGTCTATGGATAGGTCTTTTAAAATAACATAGAGGTTTCTAAAACCATTTTCTTTTAAAGTTAAACGTTTCATAGCTAGACGCTTCCAAAGTGGTAAAATGGGCGTCCCCCCCATCTAATTTCTAAACCAAGCAAGTGTAATGCTTTAGAATGTTTTTAACACTCACAGTGTCATATTTTATATTCATAAAGATGAAATAAGAAACCAAAAATTTGCGCACGGGCGGGACTTGAACCAGCAACCTTTTGGCAAACCGGGCCAAACGCTCTTACCAATTGAGCTACCGTGCTGTTAGTCCGACCCTGCGAAATTTGTGGTCTCTTATGTAAACGTCAATTGCGTGACGCTTAGCGCCATCTAGCCGTCTGTTTATGAAACAGATGGCCCAAGCAGTTATTCTTTACAGAATAAATTCAACTTGGAAATTGATGTCGCTTCGCTATCTAATGCTTTAGAATGTTTTTAACACTCACAGTGTCATATTTTATATTCATAAAGATGAAATAAGAAACCAAAAATTTGCGCACGGGCGGGACTTGAACCAGCAACCTTTTGGCAAACCGGGCCAAACGCTCTTACCAATTGAGCTACCGTGCTGTTAGTCCGACCCTGCGAAATTTGTGGTCTCTTATGTAAACGTCAATTGCGTGACGCTTAGCGCCATCTAGCCGTCTGTTTATGAAACAGATGGCCCAAGCAATTATTCTTTACAGAATAAATTCAACTTGGAAATTGATGTCGCTTCGCTATCTAATGCTTTAGAATGTTTTTAACACTCACAGTGTCATATTTTATATTCATAAAGATGAAATAAGAAACCAAAAATTTGCGCACGGGCGGGACTTGAACCAGCAACCTTTTGGCAAACCGGGCCAAACGCTCTTACCAATTGAGCTACCGTGCTGTTAGTCCGACCCTGCGAAATTTGTGGTCTCTTATGTAAACGTCAATTGCGTGACGCTTAGCGCCATCTAGCCGTCTGTTTATGAAACAGATGGCCCAAGCAGTTATTCTTTACAGAATAAATTCAACTTGGAAATTGATGTTGCTTCGCTATCTAATGCTTTAGAATGTTTTTAACACTCACAGTGTCATATTTTATATTCATAAAGATGAAATAAGAAACCAAAAATTTGCGCACGGGCGGGACTTGAACCAGCAACCTTTTGGCAAACCGGGCCAAACGCTCTTACCAATTGAGCTACCGTGCTGTTAGTCCGACCCTGCGAAATTTGTGGTCTCTTATGTAAACGTCAATTGCGTGACGCTTAGCGCCATCTAGCCGTCTGTTTATGAAACAGATGGCCCAAGCAGTTATTCTTTACAGAATAAATTCAACTTGGAAATTGATGTCGCTTCGCTATCTAATGCTTAAGAATGTTTTTAACACTCACAGTGTCATATTTTATATTCATAAAGATGAAATAAGAAACCAAAAATTTGCGCACGGGCGGGACTTGAACCAGCAACCTTTTGGCAAACCGGGCCAAACGCTCTTACCAATTGAGCTACCGTGCTGTTAGTCCGACCCTGCGAAATTTGTGGTCTCTTATGTAAACGTCAATTGCGTGACGCTTAGCGCCATCTAGCCGTCTGTTTATGAAACAGATGGCCCAAGCAGTTATTCTTTACAGAATAAATTCAACTTGGAAATTGATGTCGCTTCGCTATCTAATGCTTTAGAATGTTTTTAACACTCACAGTGTCATATTTTATATTCATAAAGATGAAATAAGAAACCAAAAATTTGCGCACGGGCGGGACTTGAACCAGCAACCTTTTGGCAAACCGGGCCAAACGCTCTTACCAATTGAGCTACCGTGCTGTTAGTCCGACCCTGCGAAAAGGTTGCTGGTTCAAGTCCCGCCCGTGCGCAAATTTTTGGTTTCTTATTTCATCTTTACCAAGCAAGTGTAAATTTTGAAAAAAATATGTGATGTATATCTTAATAAATACTTTCAACGAAAATTGGTTCGAACGGGATCGAACCAGTAGTTTTTGAGATATAGCACATTTTCAACAACCGCAAACATAACTTTGTACTTCATACAAACAGTATGAAAAACAAAGTTATGTTTGTAGTCAACAAAATATTGTGGTATTTTACTAAGTAGAAGTAAATGGATTCCCTAATTCAGTTAAAGTTGGCACGGAACCCTCAGTGCGCGAGTCCGACTCGCACTTGGCCAGTTTTTTAAATATTTTTAAAGTAAGATCTGGATTTTCTAATAAAGTTTAAAAATCAAGTAGCTTGAAGATGATTGACTGTTGGGTAGTAGGTACATTATAGGGTACAAAATTAGCGCAAATGAGCTCCCCGTGATTCGTAGAAGAACTTAGGTAGCGGACATAGCCCTGATTATCAGTAAGCTTAATAGTGCGAACAACTATACTGTTACCATGAGGTTACGGAGGACGTAAAAAAAGTGTATGGAAAATTTAAGTTCTGCAAGTGACCACTTGAGTCCGCTAGAGTGCCTTTTTTATTTTTTAGCGAGTAAAACCGCCGTAATTTCATGGTAACGGTACTGATGGCCGTTGGGGCAGAAAAGTTCTAGATTAGAGACCCTACGACCAATGACGTGGCGTAGGACGTCCACCGAAAAGATGGACATACGATCTTGACAAGATCGCAGGACCAAACTGGATGCAACCCGCTTGTGATTGGTTGCTGTGCAAAAACGTGGGGCAGACTTATGTTCACGACGTCCTTTGGTTGATAATGATGATGATAATTATGACTTTGTCTCCGGCAGGATTCACTGTTCTCTAAGATACAAGATCTATCCTCGTTTAGAGGACAGGTTGTTAAGTTCTTAGAACTCAGTGTACGGACAATAGCACGTCAAGATAAACACTGCGGTATCGTATGCAGTTGTAATAAGGGCTAGTTTGCAACAAAAGTGGGTAAACTGATGTGCTGGCCACTGTACATTCATTTTTTTTAATAATTAATTCAGGAACTATTAGCTGGTCCGATTTCAAAAAATATTTTGTCGTTACATAGCTTTCTTTTGTACCGCAGAAGTCTATGAGGTAATATCACGGGAAATAAGTGAAATAAAAACACGCGGCCGCATCGCGAGGGACCGCTTGTAATTAAAGAAAACAACAACACTTAATACTTTGATACAGGCTTTTATCTCCAAGCTTGAACCGAAATGTCTATAGCGTAAATAACCGCGGTTATACAAGATATGCAACCGTTGTGCATAATTTCATTCTCGTACTTGGTTCCGTTGCAAAACTGAAAGAATGCTAATCCTGCAGCAATGATGTTCAAGGCAATGCCAATTGATAGTAACCATGTCTCGAAGAACGCATCCTTTTGAGTGGTAAGTGCTGCGTCAGTCAGAAGACAAAATGTTACCGTGGATAAACTGCCGTAGACACCACAGAAAAAAAAGTTCATGCAGTCATCCAGATTTCCAGATTCTGTGCTAAAAAACAAGCACAAAGTCATCATGCCCAAAGCCAGACCCCGAAGAAACATCTGTACTACTCTTTGACCCAGCATTTTTTATCAGAGGACGCTGGTATATATATGGCAATGAAGTCTTGTAGATAGTTATAAAGTGAAAGATTCGGGTTACGGAGGTTAAAGAAAACTTTGGAAATATTAAGTATCATCGTACAAAAACCAAACAAAAACTTTCTTCAATTTGATTGAGTTTGATAGAATTTATCACTGATATGTAATTTTATTTTATATTGCAACGTCTGTCATCGGTATTGACATGGAGCATCATGATTGATCTGTTGATCTGTGATCATGATATCTGTCAAAGACCGTGTCAAAGAAGAAAATCCATGAATTTTTGGATTCTTCGTTTTCACTATGTGCACCTTTTATACCATTTTTTGTCTTTTTATAATTGGAATCGTGCTAGGAGATTCTGACCATTCATCAGATAATGCATTCGACTACTGCTCTCATCCAGATTGTTCCCTAAAAAATCAGCACACCATGTGCATTGCAGCCGACAAGCAGAGCCCGAGGTTATACGCCTCTGGTATGACTACTTGGATGCGGTACCAGATTCTGTTGCTGCACAACCGTCATAGAGACAATATCGCGATGGGTTTGGAGGCTGGTCAGCCGCCAGCTACTAATATGCGCAAGATGTACTGGGATTTCGAGCTGGAGAAGATGGCAGAGGTGTGGGCCAGGCAGTGCCAAAAGCGTCACGACGAGTGCCGCAACACGATCAGGTATAACGTACTGCAGAACATGGATGTTCGCCCGGTTGTACCCCGAGTGACGGAAGCGCAGTTGTTGGCCGATGCTGTTGGGGCATGGTTTTCTGGAGCAAGGGTTCTTCCTGTTGAGCACGTGTGGTCGTTCAAGCTCAGCAACTGCAGCGCGCCGGGTGGCTGCAACGCGCACTGGTACTCCGCGGCCGCTTGGGCCTCCACCTGGCGGATCGGCTGCTCGCAAGCACTGTGTACTGTAAGAAGACGGGCGTGCGTTCACTTCCGCAACAGGCGCGAAGTGACGGTCAACGCCACGACCACGACAGAAGCGTTTGGAACTACCAAAGAGAATATTCTACGCCGAACGAGGTATATGACACCGGCCGGTACTACTCGCTTAGAGGACTTCGCAACGAGTGATGATAGGGAGCGTAGGGACTCGCCGTTACACCGTGGTGTTTTTGAGAAGGGTGTGACGGAGAAGCCTCGTTCGGAGCCAAAGATTATAGCGTTTACGATATGCAACTATGGACCGGCGGGGAACATCGAGGGGTTTCCGATCTACGAGGCCGGGCCCGCCTGCAGCAATTGCCCCCAGGGCACTCGATGCGGCGACCGCACCCACCGCGCCCTTTGCGCCGTCAACGGAGATCCTGATCTTCGCGGCTAGTGTGTATTTTGATTGTCAGTTTTACTTTTAGTCTGCTTTTAGTTTTTAAATAAAGGTTTATTGTGTATTTCTTACTGTTTTTCTAATACAATTACCAAAGGTTAGGCTTACAGCATGCAAAAACCTCAATATCGTTATAGACGATCGATCGACGCCAGCGACGGACACGCTTGTTTAGATATCAAACACTTATGCGACGAAGCAGTGCTTGTTGACGCCAACACCTCGTCAGCTTAGTAATCGGGTCAGAACTAGGCCAACTTGGAAATGTGCATTTCCATTTTTTATAGGTAAGTAAAAGGTGCTATGGTTTTGTTTTTAACCATCTTATAACCTGTTAAAGTGGGTTGCACCAACGTAATTTAGAGGTAGCTTTCATGAACTTGTTTATAAGCCATCATCACAATAACTGTTACTTAACCACAAAACAAATGAACCTAACTTTAAACTATGTCTTTAAATGTATGATTCCGTAGCCGACTACACGTAGCAGCAGCAAACGACGTGTCGTCGTGACACTACTGGTTTCTATGACCCCTTACACACTGCGACTTTTAGCATCCATGCAATCACGCGTTTTGAAAACGCGCTTCAGCATCGCGACCCACGTAATGAATAGATTTGATTTAGCATCGATTGCTTACGTGCGTTAGCATCGCGACTGCATCGATGTTCAAAATAGCGCAGTGTGTAAAGGTTGACATTTTGTGACTGCATCGATGCTAACGCGCGTTAGCATCGCGACTGCATTGCTGCTAAAAGTCGTAATGTGGAAAGGGTCTATGTATTGCTAAGTAATGCCAAAGTTAGCGACGTGTCGTCGAGCGGCAGACGACTCAGTCACCCGACCACAGATCAGTAGAACCTCTGACACTGTACTAAAACAAGCTAAACAAGTCATCATCATTGTCTTTCTTTTGTAGCAAAATACACAAAAGTAAATCGCTATCATTACGAGGGTCAAACTGAAAGTTCTTAGAACTGGCCACTTATAAACAACTAGCGGTCCCCCGCGACTTCGTCCGCGCGTTTTGAGTTTGCTCCCTCCCTTCCCGTCGCAGTGTGATGTTTTATATCCTAAAACCTTTCTCAATAAATAAGCTATCTAACACAGAAATATTTTTTCAAGTCGGTTCAGCAGTTCCTGAGATAAGCGCGTTCAAACCAACAAACTCTTCAGCTTTATAATATAACTAGCGGTCCCCCGCGACTTCGTCCGCGCGTTTTGAGTTTGCTCCCTCCCCTCCCGTCGCAGCGTCATGTTTTATATCCTAAAGCCTTTCTCGATAAATAAGCTATCCAACACAGAAATATTTTTTGAAATCGGTCTAGCAGTTCCTGAGATAAGCGCGTTCTAACAAACAAACTATTCAGCTTTATAATATATAGCGGTCCCCCGCGACTTCGTCCGCGCGTTTTGAGTTTGCTCCCTCCCCTCCCGTCGCAGCGTGATGTTTTATATCCTAAAGCCTTTTTCAATAAATAAGCTATCTAACACAGAAATATTTTTTCAAATCGGTTAAGCAGTTCCTGAGATGAGCGCGTTCAAACCAACAAACTCTTCAGCTTTATAATATAATTAGCGCAAGCGCCCGTTGTACTTGAGCTGCAAACATTATTTTGGTGCGGAGTTATGTTAAAACTGTGATAGCTCCTAAGATATTTATTGGAATCAAATGATATAAAGGTCAACTTTGTTCTAAATGAAATGCTCGTGATGATGAATGTATTTATTTTGATAAGTATAAATAACTGTGTGTATAATACACCTCTAAAAATGATGCATTATTTTTTCACAAATTTATTAACATAAAAAAGGTTGTAGTAAGTCAACCATAAAAGATAGACATATGCTGTCGCGGACTTTATTATAGAACTCTTAATGCTGAACAATCTTGTCATACATGGTTTTTGTGTAACTTTAGCGGTTTCCGCAGCGTACGCAGCGGAAGCTCTCAAAAGGAATATCTTTCTCCCGTTTTCGCAACATTTTTCATTGCTGCTGTGGTCTTGTGAGTCGTATCTTTATGTAATATAGCTTATAGCCTTCCTCGATAAATGGACTATCTAACATAAAAAGAATTTTTCAAATCGGGCCAGTAGTTTCTGAGATTAGCGCGTTCAAACAAACAAACAAACAAACAAACAAACAAACAAACAAACAAACAAACAAACAAACAAACTCTTCAGCTTTATAATATTAAGTATAGATTAGCGCAAGCGCACGTTGTACTTAAGCTGCGAACATTATTTTGGTGCGGAGTTATGTTAAAACTGTGATAGCTCCTAAGATATTTATTGAAATCAAATGATATAAAGGGCAACTTGGTTCTAAATAAAATGCTCGTGATGATGAATGTATTTATTTTAAAAAGAATAAATACCTGTATGTATAATACACCTCTAAAAATGATGCATTATTTTTTTACAAATTTATTAACATAAAAAAAGTTGTAGTAAGTCAACCATAAAAGATAGACTTATGCTGCTGCGGACTTTATTGTAGAACTCCTGATGCTGAACAATCTTGTCATACATGACTTTTGTGTAACTTTAGCGGTTTCCGCAGCGTACGCAGCGGAAGCTCTCAAAAGGAATATCTTTCTCCCGTTTTCGCAACATTTTTCCTTGCTGCTGTGGTCTTGTGAGTCGTATCTTTATGTAATATAGCTTAAAGCCTTCCTCGATAAATGGACTATCTAACATAAAAAGAATTTTTCAAATCGGGCCAGTAGTTTCTGAGATTAGCGCGTTCAAACAAACAAACAAACAAACAAACTCTTCAGCTTTATAATATTAGTATAGATATAATAAAAAAAATATTCTAAAATTTGAAAATAGAACTCTTTGCCAATATTACTGAGTATATATTTCATTCATTTGTCATTTGTTTTACGATTTGGCGGCAAATTAAAAATTGTCTGTGTCACGTCAACATGAATTTAACACGAGAAAATTTTCGTGCAATGATTTTTTATGACTTTCGATGTCATTTAAGTCAACAAGAAAGTTATGATAGACTACGATTGGCCTTTCACGATGAAGCCCCATCTCGTGCGACTGTTTACAACTGGTTTAATGAGTTTAAACGTGGTCGCACTAATCTCACTGATGATGTACGTGAGGGACGGCCTTCTACGGCGACGACTGAAAATAACATCTGTGTTGTGCGGCGTATGATAGAGACTGACAAAAGAGTGACCTATCAGCAGATTCGGACAAGCTTAGGCATCGGTATGAGTCAAGTGCACAAAATCCTCCACGAACATTTAGCGGTTAGCTTTGCGCCCGGTGGATACCTCATAATTTGACTAAGGCTCAAAAACTCCATCGTGTGGATTGGTGCCGTAAAATGATTGAAAGATTTAACGGAGGTGACTCAAATGCTGTGTTCGACATACTAACAGGTGACGAAAGCTGGATTTACTGTTATGATCCTGAAACCAAAAGACAATCTGCTCAGTGGGTGTTTCCTTTCGAGGAGTTGCCAACTAAAGTGAAGAGAGATCGAAGTGCGGGAAAAAAAATGATGGCCTCGTTCTTTGGAAGGATAGGTCATTTCGCAACAATTGTGCGAAATGACCTATCGCGCAAATTTAGAGGATCAAAAAACAGTTTCTGCAGAATGGTACACTACCAATTGTTTGCCACTTGTCTTGGAAAAAGTTCGAGAGAAACGACCTCGCAGTAGGATCCTCCTTCACCACGACAACGCCTCGTCGCACACCGCCAAGCGAACGATCGACTATTTGGCGACATCAAACGTTGAATTACTGGGTCACCCGCCGTATAGCCCCGACCTCGCGCCTTGTGATTTTTATTTATTTCCAAAAATTAAAGAAAAACTTAAAGGAAAGCGGTTTATGAATGCTGAAGAAGCGGTGGCTGCGTATCGCGATGCCATTGAAGAGACCCCTAAGGACGAGTGGGCAAAGTGCTTTTCCCAGTGGTTCCATCGCATGCAGCGGTGTATTGACGTCAATGGACAATATTTTGAAAAGGTATAATAAAACTAATAACTGGCTAATGTAATCAGTTTTTGATTTTCTAAGAACTTTCAGTTTGACCCTCGTATTAAGCACTTCAGACATATTTTGTTGCAGCTTGAAGCGACAGGACGTTACGACGTGACACGTCGTCTACTGCTGTAACGTGCAGTCAGCTAGCGGAATCATAAATTATCGCAACTGAAGCTAAACAGTAACTTTAACTCTAACTACAGCTGCTGTAACACTTAGTATTATCCTGAAAACCTTGCAATTATCTGTCCACCTGTCAACGTTCGATGTCAGCGATCCAACGATGGACGCTTGTTTAGGCACCAAACTCTTGGTAAGCCAGGGAGGCGCAAACTGCCTTGCACTACAACTTGCACTGAGCTATATAGCTCAGTAGTCATCGCTTCCTGTTGTGCCTCATTTATTGACACGCCTCCTTTAAATAAAATGAAATGACATTAGCTGTCGTGAACCACAGACTAGACTTTAGTAAAAAATAAAAAAATATATGTGTCAATGTTTGTTTGAATATTTACAAAATAAACAAATTTTATAGGATTTGTAATCTACTAATAATTTAAAATGCTGTCTGCTGCTAAAGTCCGGCAACATGGCATGCAAGATGAGAACTGGGTGATAAAAGATAAAATCAATCAATACAGAGGACTAATAAAGTTGTACGGTAAGTAATTAAGTAATATTTGTGCTCAAAGTTTCAGATAGCCCTATTTGGAGTCAGAGCGACTCTGCAGGGCATATTAGTTGATTTTAACAAAGGGATAAAGGAATTACTAATAATTATTAAAAATAGTCATGCATGTTTCTACCTGTAATAAGGGGATTTAAGGGTTTCGTAGCCGAATGGCAAAAAACGGAACCCTTATAGTCTCGTCAAGTCTGTCTGTCTGTCTGTCTGTCCGTCTGTATGTCACAGCCACTTTATTCTGTAACTATAAGCATTACACTGTTTTAAGTTAGTAGAGTGGATTCCGTTACCCACTTTATGATTCTTATACAAAAAAAATAAAAAAAAAGATATTTAAGGGGGGACTCCCATACATGAAACTAAAACCGATTTTTTTAGTCAAACCTATGCGTGTGGGGGTGTCTATAGATAGGTTCTAAACCATTTTCTTTAAAAGTCTAATGTTTCATAACTAGACGCTTCCAAAGTGGTAAAATGGGCGTCCCCCCCTCTAACTTCTAAACTAAGCGAGTGTTAATTTTGAAATAAATAAATAATGTAGATCTTAACAAATACTTTCAACGAAAATTAGTTTGGACGGGATCGAACGGGAAGTTTTTGAGATATAGCACATTTTCAACAACCGCAAACATAACTTTGTTCTTCATACAAACACTATGAAAAACAAAGTTATATTTGCTGTCAAAAAAATATTGTGGTATTTTATTAAGTGGAAGTAAGTCCCTAATTCAGTTAAAGTTGCCACGGAACCCTCAGTGCGCGAGTCCGACTCGCACTTGGCCGGTTTTTTTTTACCTTAAGCCTACCTATTTGATGAATGTGTTTGAAATGTTAGACGTTAAATTTCTTTGCCCATTTTTACGTTAGACGTTAAATTTCTTTGCCCAGTATACCGTAACATACCATGCCCGTGCTAGGAATGTGTCAGGGAAATAAGTATTGAAAACTAGTCCTTTCCTTCACCGACCACTACCGTAGCGTGCCATGCACGGAGCGTGCCATGCACGGAGCGAGCCATGCACGGAGCGTGTCATGCACGGAGCGTGTCATGCACGGAGCGTGTCATGCACGGAGCGTGCCATGCACGGAGCGTGCCATGCACGGAGCGTGCCATGCACGGAGCGTGCCATGCACGGAGCGTGCCATGCACGGAGCGTGTCATGCACGGAGCGTGTCATGCACGGAGCGTGTCGTCGCCGGTAAAATACGTTCTCGCTCGCTCTCGCTCTCGCTATAGTGGTGAGACAGAACGCTGTAAATCCGTTCAGTGGGCAAGGCAGAGCATGTCGTGTTGCTTGTCGTCCCAGACACATTCCTATAGTGCGTAAAAGAGACGGAAGGGTCTAGTGGATAAGGTGTAATACATTTTCAATTCAAAAATGGCCTGCTACGGTTTAGTGGGCGAAATCCTTTACTCCAAGGATTGTTTTCAGTCCAATAAGCAAACCTCGCCCAAAGTCGCGCAGGTAGACCTAAACGAATTTAAGTTGACCCTCTGTACTAACAGGATTAATTTGATACATTTACCGTATCATGTTAAGGTAAACTCGAAAATGAGGCTAGGATATTCTCTGGGATTCAATAAAATACCCACCATTTAATAATGTTGCTGATGATCTAACAGCGCGTGGGTTAAAAGGATAGCTTTCAAAGTAAATTGTAGCGGTTACTCTATCTTAAAAATATATGTAATTGTTATAATTATTTTAAAATATTATGATAAGAAACTCTAAGAGAACCAACAACTCACAACTTGTGACTTAGAATGTTTTTAATACTCACAGTGTCATATTTTATTTTCATAAAGATGGAATGGAATCAAAAATTTGCGCACGGGCAGGACTTGAACCAGCAACTTCTTGGCTAACCGGGCCAAACGCTTTACCAGTTGAGCTACCGGGTCAACCTTGCGAAATTTGTGGTCTCATTATGGATACGTCATTACGCGTGACGTTAAGCGCCTTGATTGATTTCTTTTTACATACCCATCTGTTCGTAGAGGAATCAATTCTTAGAGATCTCTTGCATGTTAGGTAGGTCTCAAGTAGCATTATACCGCACGGCTTTAGTTATTTTTAAATACTGTTCCGCAATAGTCATTGGGCCAGATTGTAGTGCTGCTTGCGATCCGATGTATGGTAGAGCTTGTCTTAGCCAAAATGACGCGCCCCTCTATCGCATTAACGCACAAGCAAATTTAAAATATGTGTGCGCAATACACACTTATACAAATGTCGTTGTAATTGGTCATTCAGTTGACGGTGAGACTCAAACGATTTATTGTCTAACTTGTCATAATTGACGTGAACGCGCGAGGTAGCGGACGTTTTGTTTCATACAATATGCCAGCACTGCTCCTAAAGAGAGCGTTGTCGGATTTGACTAGTCGACCGTGACGTAGGCATATAGTACCGTTACCATGAGATTACAACGGTTGTACTCGCTAGCGACGACGTAAAAACAGTTTATGGATAATTGCACAGCGCCTCTAGCGGTCACTGACAGAACTAAAATGTTCGATACAAAAAGTGACATCGTCGCTAGCGGGTATAACCGTCGTCGATAGCGAGTAAACTTATGGTAACGGTACAGATCTTATTCGCAGACGCTCATACACAGATAAAGTTTTTTTTTAAACATTTACACTCATACATCAAATTTAACTAATTAACTAGAGGGGCGCGTCATTTCAACTTAGACAAGCTAGAACACCTCGTAACTACAAGTGGTTTGTATGTACGGGCACTATGACTCGTACGTATACCAGAGTCCAGACTAACAAAGGTTTACTATTTATTTACAGAAAGAGTTACAGAAAGAGTATGTTATTTACAGAAAGAGACAGAAAGATCCATGAAGGTGACCTGGCGAAACAGAAAAAGCGGTACTCCCGCGACATCCGCACCCTACGGAAGGTGATCGCGACCAAGCGCGGTGAGCTGGGCATCGCTGTGTATGGAGACAAGCAGTTCCTGAGGAATGCCTTCCAGGAGCACAGGAGGCTGCAGCTCACGTATATGAACAGCCAGGCTGATGTAAGTAGCAAATAATACATACGAGTAAGAGCTGATTTTTCAATGGTCAGATAAAACTTATCAGACTGATAAATTATAAAGCGACAGATTTTAAAAAGTGACAGGTAGGTACGTATGATGCTGACAATTAGGTGACGTTTTCAAATTAGCCATATTGTATTTTGTTCGACGAATATTTCTTATCTGACTATTAAAAAATCAGCCCTTAATTAAGTAAATACATTCGGTTACCTTCGAACAAAAGCGTGCTATAGTACCGTACACCGGAAGGATGGCAGACGAACTTGCATAGATCGCATGATGAAACTGACACAGAATAAAGACAGCTCTCGACTTGACTGAGTTTCTCCTTATCACTAAACAATCAGCACCAGCCCAACTAATAACAACCCGCAGCTTTGGTACTGCAGACCGTACCACAGCTACCAGGCCAGCGTCGAGTAAAGTTTGGCAAACGGAAAATGAAAAACGAAACGGTGTATTATGAGGAATAAATATGAAACATCAGGAGATTAGAAGTAGTTGGCGCCTAAAACTCTGAGAAGGTACTTAGAAAAGAGGTATTTTTTTACGAAAGTGAAAGAGAGGATGGAGTTTTGTACAATAAATCTGATATAGGGTAAAACCCTGCAGATTCACCAGTAATCATCAACAATTGGATATGCGTGAGGATCAACCGCATTTCCTAATTACCTGAAGCTCGGCTGAATGGCGCGTGTCGACGACGGTTGTGTTAAAAACTTACTTATTGTTTGTTACACCTGAAATGCAAATAGAAGCACTTGTACAATGCGCAAATCATTTGTGGCTGTGGTTATTTACAGTTGCATCTTTGACACGTGTCAGATTTACTAGTTTTACAAGGAAAGTGGATTAACTGTCGAAAAAATAGATTCCATAATGATGCTTCAAGGTTTTTATTTAAATTTTAAAAGGTGTTTTACACTAGACTAGAGATGTGTGTGAGAGCGAATGTGAGGATATGTGGCGATCGAATTAAATTTTCAGTAACAGTTCATTGTCGTACACGTGAGTCCTACATTGTAAGACAATGAATAATGTTTGACTGCAGTTTTGCCGGAAATTTATGGACGCAAAACCGAGGGATGACTGATAAATACAATAGCCTTCTCGCCTGAAAGTTCGGATTACTTCGCGCCGAATCTGGTCCAAATTTTGTGCAGGTTTATTTATGGGGTTGTAATTTATGTTTGTGGATTTGAGATTTTTTCAGAGTAAATAGCTTCTCAGAAAATTGACTCTGTAGACCCTGTAGTTTCCGAGATACTCATGATACATTTGCCCTAGATGGGCTTTCAGATCCGACTAATCATGTTAACAAAGTAAGTCTCCACTCGTGTATTGTGACGCCAGTGGTGTTTGTCCCGGTTGAATTGATTTCATTAAAACAATTTCTGATCAAAAGTACAGCCAGGCTAAAAATGCTTACAAACATAAAAAGTATAATATATTGGGTAATCTTAGAATATTTGAGTTGTAATGTCTTTTAAAATGCGACGAACTTAAGTAGGTAGTATATAAAGCTGGAGAGTTTGATAAGTTGAACCGCGGCAATTTACCAGCATATAAATCTTTATCATTACTGAGTTATGCGAACATAGAAAAAGTTTTCGAATAATATATTATTACTAGCGGACCCAGCGAACTTTGTTTCGCCCCCAGCCCCGACCCGCCCCAGCCCCGTCTCACCCCAGCCCTCGTCCCGCCCCAGCCCCGTCTCGCCCCAGCCCCGTCCCGCCGAGTCCCGTAATTTTAAAAGTTAAGCATTCCCAGCGAATTTTGTTTCACCCTTAAATTACTAAAATGGCTATTAAAAATAAGGGTTGATCGTAGAAGGGTGAAAATTAAGGGTTGTATGTATTTTTGTATGTTGTATAATAAAAAAATAGAAATTAAAAATTTTGTCTAAAAATTAAATTAAAAAAATAGGGGTGGACCCCTAACATTTAGGGGGATGAAAAATAGATGTTGGCCGATTCTCAGACCTACTGAAAGTTAAGCATTCCCTGCGAATTTTGTTTAACCCTTAAATTACTAAAATGGCTATAAAAAAATAAGGGTTGATCGTAGAAGGGTGAAAATTTAGGGTTGTATGTATTTTTGTATGTTGTATCATAAAAAAATATAAATTAAAAAAAATTACCAAAATATAAATAAAAAAATTTAGGGATGGACTACCCCTAACATTTAGGGGGATGAAAAATAGATGTTGGCCGATTCTCAGACCTACTGAATACGCATATAAAAATTCATCAAAATCGGTCAAGCCGTTTCGGAGGAGTTTGGCAACTAAAACTGTGACACGAGAATTTTATATATTAGATAATGCGATTATAATAATATATTATTCGAAAACTTTTTCCGTCGACTGTACTTAGTGCAAAACGCAATAAAAAAATACATTTATTGAAATCGAGTTCAGAGACCACGGGGATAAACACCACTGGGGTCCTTGCTAACTCAAGTACCAGGTGTTTAAAGTACGTCCATAGATCAGCACCAGGGCATAAAACCAGGTATAAAATAGTACTTATCTAATTGGAATATAAATACCTTACAAATTTGTTGCAGTGGACAGATTATAAAACAAAATACTTTAAAGCAAATATTTTTCGTTTGAGCCCTCGAGTTTCTTATCAGGCGCCCTGGTACCGCGGTGCGACGCGGCTGCCTAGTGTCTACTAAAACACGTTGAAAGTATTTTATAGAAAATGTATGTCTATTTCTTTTTCTAAACATTAAATCGCACTCGCAAGAAGAATACTTTTGAATGTTGCGAGAATTTCTATTATTTCTCGTAATTTTAGACCTCTTTTTTATGAGCGTAAGGCTTAATTTCACTACTACGGTATTTTTAAAGTATTTCGGGGAAGCGGATACCGCTCGCTGCTAAGTAAAATACTTTACTGGTCTTTATTTTGAGCCCGTACCTAGTATACGTACTTCGAAGCAAATACTAGGTTTGTAAACCTGGTATGGTAAATACGTTCCATCCCTATTCCACGAAACCCAACAATGTACGGAATAGACCCCATGGTTTCAAATAAAATATAGGAAACTACACTGTGAGAGTGCACCGAAACGTGCACCGGAATATTTTTCCGATATTCCAATTAATTTTCCATTCCAAAGGAGACATGCCGAATTGAAACGAGGCCCTTGATTAATTTGACCGTTTTGTATGAGTTTAAAATTATTAAAGTTTTGAAACATGCTTTAATAATGCTGTATGATTATAATGCGTACAAATGCGTTCTGAAGGTAAGTTAGTAAGGTAAGAAGTGTAAGGTATTTATTTTTGTCGTAGTATGAAGAAGAGGAAGTTCTGTGACTGAATTATGGATGATGATTATACGAGTATTATTGATGCGCTTGCACCATCCTTAACAGTATAAAGTAAGGTCCAAAACTTCTCAGAATTCCAACTGTAAGGTAAAATTGGTACCTGCACCATCACCTTTATCATAATTTATCGCAGTATATCCACTGCCCCACCGCCTACATACAATCGAGGTCTACGTCGCCATACCACCTCAAAAACAAGAACCAAAAAAAATATAAACCACCTTCAAAAAACTGACGAAACGCGTTTATTTATTTAAGAGACCAATGCTTTTGCAGTTTGTACAAGATGACAAGTTTAGTGTACACCAACAGTCTTACTACACACATCAAACACCGACTACAAAAGAAATTTGCTAATTTTTATTTCATTATATTTTGTTACTATTACGCATAATTATCTCGAAAACTACTGGACCGATTTTAATGAAACTTGCACCGTACCCTAATTTAAAATATATTAATACACCTGATTGAAAACTTCTTGTTTTCGTGAAATCCGTTGGCAATCATACTTTAAACAAACATAGGTACATGCACTTACAAAATAATGCGCACGTGTTTGGAAGTCTTACTAGATCAACACACTCAAATATTACGAAATTCCAACGATATCACATACATATACATTGCATCATTAACTTCTTTTTTGAAGCGGGTAAAAATTCTTGCTTTTCACATTGTCTTTTGTTTGAAGTGATTTCCGATTTTGTGTTGTATGTGCAAGCGATTTTGTTTGAAAATGGTAAGGCGACAGACACCTCGAACGAACCTACAATAAAAATAATACGTCCTCGTATTAAGCATTAAAGAGTCGAGTATATTTACCCGCACAGGAGGATTGCACGCTGGCGCGGACAAAACGAAAACGACATTACATTTTCAATTTTCATTACTTACGAGTGCCTAGTTGCCTCGGAAAATATCTCCGCTCTCTGAGCTCCGGATTTGTCACTTCTCAACTTTAACGGCCATAGATTAATCATCTTTTGGGGACTTAGTATAAAAATTCGGGGGAACCGTTTTGCATAGTAATTTTTATTCTTTTGCTTCTAAAGGAACGTGTAGGGAGATATTTCAATAGTGCTTGGACATTAGATGATTTTTGTTGCTGAATAGCTCAACATTAATCCCGCAAAAATATTAAGGGTTCCGTACCTAGTACTTATCTCACATCCGTCTGTCAAGTTTTTTTGTATAAAGTAGATAGTCAAGTTTTTTGTATAAAGTAGTAGTTTTTTATGCAAACCTTGTGATACATTAAAGGCTGATTCACGCTACACCGTCACAGATTAATAAATACACCGTACCGGCGCCGGGTCGGGCTCCGACCGGGTACTGACAAACATTATTGTATGAAGTGATTCATGCTTTAAAGGCGTTGGAATGTCTACGGGATTTTTTCCCGACTCCGGCACGGTCCGGCCCCGGCACGTTTGTAGCGTGAATCATCTTAATAGCCCAAAAAATTCTGTTTTGTAAAAAAAAATAGGGAACCCTGGTCGCGCGAGTTCAACTCGTACTGGGCAGTTTTTTTTTTATAAACGGCTATCTTACCTCAAATTTTCTTTGCCCACAGAAAGTTCTCGAGAGCGTCTATCAAGAGAACTTCAACAAACGAAAACAGCTGGATCGCATCCGATACACGAAAAAGAAGAAGATGGAAAAGTTCCGCTTGACTCAGGTAAAATTATTAATTAGGTACCTATAGATTTTATGACTTAAGAATTAACAAAAAGCAAGGAAGTATGTTATTTTACAACTACTCATTTGCTGTGCAGTGCGTAGTCTAATCGATGACTGCGCTTGCAGTGACCAATAATAAACAACATTGGAGGACGTCTGTCGCAATTTTTCATTAAAAATATATTTTGCCAATGAGTAAAAATAGACCGTACAGATCATCTAAGGGCTGATTTTTCAATAGTCAGATAAGAAATATTGGTCGAACAAAATACTATGTGGAAAACGTCACGTAATTGTCAGCAAGGATATTTACGTAACTGACGTTTTATAAAATCTGTCGCTTTATAATTTATTAGTCTGATAAGTTTTATCTGACCATTCAAAAATCAGCCCTAAAGCGAATAGAATGGATAATACAACATTTCATTGAAGAAACTTTGGTTTAATGACTTTTCGTAATAATAGCCAGCTATTTGATGACCGCCAATAGTTTGAAGCGCCGTCGTTGCGCAAGATCCCAATACTAGTTAAGCTTTAAAAGACTTTGTGAACGGCTGAAATAATAAGGCTAGCTTCATCTTATCATTACTCGTTTACAATTTCTAGCTTATGTTGTTAAATAATGTGGCAACATCGTAATCTGAATCATGCTTTAAAACCAGCGATACTCAAAGTATTTTCGCGGTTCTCTCTCTTAGGGATCCGCCCTGGGGTTCCGCGATACCAGATGTTAGGGTTCCGCAAGAATTTAGACAAAAAATCTTAACACATCTCTTAAGTCAACCGTTCTAGCACGGCGTATCATTTTATTAAGCCACATGCCGCCACCATCGATACCTTCTTAGCGTTTTCAATATCTTCTATTATTATGCTTGCTTTTAAGTAAGTCATAAGTAAAACATTACATGGTAGGTACTTTTATTAAGAATATTAATAATGAATACACTTTTTAAAACTATTGTTTTATTTTAGGGTTCCACCAAGTTAATCGCTTTTCAAAAGGGTTCCGTCAAATAAAGATCGAGAACCGCTGCTCTAAACCAATTTCATATTTTAAGAATACCTATATAGTACCGGGTTAAAGTCGTAATATCACATCATACTGGATTGGTCGACTCATATACAACGTGTAATGTTATATGCGCAAAACCACAGACACCCCAAATTATTTCTAATTTATTTGGTCTTATTCTAAAAGAGAATCTAAAATTAAAAATTATTTAAGGTTTAATGTGGTGTTTTAGTTTTACTGCCACTTCTAAGCATTTCTTGCTCTGCGGACAACGCTTTGTCGAGAGAGGATTCTGAAGGAAAGAACCGGGTCGAATTATAGTATTATTATTACTATCTACGCTCAAAGAAGTAACCATGTCTTGTTTACGTATTTTGGAGGATTTGTGCACGTGATGGCTTGTCTTATTTATAAATAGACAGGGCAACATTTTAATAAAGTTTTTTTTAATGTGTCCAATATTAAAAAGTGGATCAATTGATACTGCTAGTTATTCCAATCAACCTATTTTCAGGTTTTGCGCATTTAAAATTACACGTTGTATAGTACGGATCTAACACTAATATTATTTTTAAGACCAAAGTAAGTTCTCAGAAAGATTAAAAACATAACAGCCGCCGTCCAGAAGATTTATTTGTGTAGTCAAGTTTTCATCCGTGTAGCGAGCGTGAATTTTCTAATCTCTTAAAGTAGATTATTCTTCGGGAGATAAAGTAGTTCCTTACTATGCCGTCTTAGATGTAGTGAATTCCGAGCACTGAAGATTCCAAGGTAGCCTCCAAGTAAAAGGTTTGTTCACTGCTTTAGAAAATATTCTCTTTCTTATACGAAATTATATCGACCAATTTTAGTGTCTCAATATTTATTATTTTAGAAATAGTCGTTTCAAAAACCCCTTCAACAAACTGACTTAAAAGCTTAAATAACGAATTCGTCTTCGAAATATTTTGATCAAGGTGGTTTTACTTTAATTTTTTTCATTTCATTATTTTTAGTTATGCCAAATTTCAAAAACTACTGGACTGATTTTGATGCAACTTGCACCTTACCATAAATTGAAGTATAAACGATTGAACTGAAAAAGAATCAACTCATGATTCACTCATGTTTTCGATAAATCTTGAGACGAACATACAAACACTTATGTAAACATAGATACACTTACGAAACTTTGCACACTTGTTAGGTAGCCTTAATAGATCATCATCATCATTCAACATTTCCAGCCCTTATTCCCAGTTCAACTGGGGTCGGGTCTCCTAGTACATCTGCGCCACAGAGCTCTGTTCTGGGTTGTCTGGGTAGGAAGATTGTCTCGCTTCAGATCTCTCAGCACATTCGCTAACCAGGCGGGTGGTCTGCCTCGACCTCTGGTCTGGTTCGGTTTAGTTAAGGCTTTCCTAATCGGGTGGTTTACCCGGGCCGTACCATTGCAAGAGACTCCCTACCCTAATAGATCAACATACTAACATTTAATACAATTCTGACTATATCATACATACATACCTACAGGTCGAATTGATTACCTCCTTTTATTTGAATTCGGTAAAAATAGTGGTTAATTCCTATGATTCTGAAGCTCAAACCAGCCTCTACCGAAAAAAATGGGAAAATCTCATATTTTAAATTCTTAATATAAATCCGAAACTTATGACGGCTTAAACTTACTAACCTAACTTGATTGTGGTCATGGCTTTTAGTCCAATAGGTTTTTAATCTATTTTGCTTAATACAAATTCCAAAAGAAATTAGCTAAGCTCTAGCGCTTAAATTTGTTCTAAGGTTCGTTTTTTTTATTATTTGGCGAATATAGTAAACATTATTGCTTAACTTTAAACATAAAGGCACTTATATTAAAGTAACTTATTTAACTTAAAAAGATCTCAGTCTTCAATTAATAATTATTGTTTGACTTAATGTATTTGACTTATTATATTTGAATTATTGACGACCCGTCTGGTGTAGTGGTCGAGAAATCGCCTGCTACGCAGCGGGTGCGGGTTCGATCCCCGCACAATACAAACATTTGTGTGCATGAACAAGTCTGTTTGTATTGGTCTGGGTGCTTTCTATGTATATCGTGTATGTATTTACAAACAAAAAAGTATTTAAGTATTATATCCGTTGTCTGGCACCCATAACACAAGCTTTGAGTAGCTTACTTTGGGACTAGATGGCAATGTGTGGGAATGTCCAAAAGATATTAAAGATATTAAGATATTGTATCGTATTCCAAAATGATAAGTTAAAAAAAGAATGTGAAAATTATTTACAATATTTGACAAGCAAAAAAAACAGACTTTAAATTACTTGTCGCAAGTTACTTACCCTATCTAAACCAGGTTTGACATGATTCCAGCTGGAGTCGGCTGAACTACGAGACCGTCTTATTTACGAAGTGGGGGGCAAATTGGAGCCTGAGAAAAAAGAGCAGGTTGTGGCCAACTACGTGCAGCGGGCGAACATCAAAAAGAACGCCGCTCTCGCCATCAAGGTCATGTATAAAAAGATACTGGATATACTGAAAAAGGTCAGTAATACGCGGAGATCGTTTAAATAGCCGGATCTAATTTCAATTTCAAACTAGGAACCCGGATCTGTCTCAGCTTTTAACGTTTGGCGATACTGACGAAACGCTTTTCCGTTATACAATTGTTTATTTGTTAAAAGGAAAAGCGGTTACTAGAAAATTCTGAGGATATAGGGTTTTGTGTATAATGGTTACTCCATTCAGTGATGACAATCAATTGATGTAGTTCTTTGATTTCTATCGCATTTCAGAGCAAGCACACTGTTTTGTTCGTGATAGAAATAGCTCTTTAATTCGAACTATTCGAACAAGTTTTACCGTTTTACCTAAAAGTCAAGTAGTATAATAACATAGAAATATGTTCAGTATAAAAACCAGTTATTTTGTAAAATGACATTTTTGGTGACCATTTTAAGAGTGTAAACCGCATTAGATTATAGTTCCCACAACGAGCAAATCACAATATTGGTAGCTTCTAGCTAGTGATTAATTAGGTATGGTAATGAGATGTTAAAAAACTTACATGCCTAATTTACTTATTTTCTGAATTAAAATTAGGATTTTTAACATTTTAAACAGTTAAGTTTGTTCATCATTTTTTACGCATATCATTTTTTAACTCTTCATAGTATTTTGCTGCCAAAAACATTCGATTGTAAGCAGCACTGATCATGTAATCTTTTTAGCTACGGGACAACAATACATTGGCCGTAGGCAAAAAATTGTTGTCATTAGTGACAAACATCCACTTCACGAGAGTGAGCGGAGTCAGCTAGCTTTAGTGATGTCCATACGGTCTTGTTAAATCAATCTTTACATCGATAATCTCTCTATCGATATGTACTGATCGAATCTTTCTATCGTTAACAGCTAATCGATTTTATTTTATCGATTCTCCTTATATCGATATCATTATATCGATAGTTTTTAATCGATATAATTGGCACTATACTCCTAATCGATATTCTTAAATATTATTGTTCAATTAAGTAAATAAAACATAGCAGTAGGTTTTGAAAAAAATTATTGGTCTCGTAATTGTGAAGGATAGCCGTCCAGAATTCTTCCCTCTAGCTGAATAAAAATAAGATGACAATAATGGTTATAAGTTAAAATAAATACACGTTAACATGCATAGTTTTAAGAGCACGGCATGTAAAATAATTAATTGTATCCGTCAGATCTTTGAGTAGCTTAGAAGGACTAGCGTGGGTATACAGATCCGACACGCAGTGACGAAAAAAGCATATAATGTCAAATTATACATATATAATTGTTTAAAAAATAAACAGCACCTTATTTCTTTAACTGGATTAACATCAAGGAAAAGATAAAAAAATAGAAACAGATCCAACACACATAGGCCAAGCAAGCAAATAATGTAAAATGATACCTGTAGTCTAACTGCTCACATTAAAAATAAGATGAACAATTATAAATACAAGTTAGTACATGGTTTAAAGAACCCTGAGGCATGTCAAATAATATTAGTAATAGTATCCGTCAGATCTTTGTGTACCGGAGCTGGACTATTGTGGGGATACAGATCCGACACGCAGTACCCAAGAAATCATAATAATGTCAAATTATATCTATATAATAGTTTAAAAAATAAAAAGCACCTTACTTCTCTAACTAGACTAACATCAAGGAAAAGACAAAAAAATAGAAACACAAGTTAACATGCATGGATTAAAGAAAACAAAAATTATATGAGTAGGTTTCTTTCTGTTAGATCTTTATGTAGCTTAATTGGTCTAGCGTGGGGAAACAGATCCGACACGCATAGGCCAAGCAAGCAAATAATGTAAAATGATACCTGTAGTCTAACTGCTCACATAAAAAATAAGATGAACAATTATAAATACAAGTTAATGCATGGTTTAAAGAACACTGAGGCATGTCAAATAATATTAGTAATAGTATCTGTCAGATCTTTGTGTACTTAAGCTGGACTAGCGTGGGGATACAGATCCGACACGCAGTAACCAAGAATTCATAATAATGTCAAATTTTACCTATATAATAGTTTCAAAATAAAAAAGCACCTTATTTCTCTAACGGCTAACATCAAGGAAAAGATAAAAAATTAGAAACACAACTTAAAATGCATGGATTAAAGAAAACTAAAATTATATGAGTAGGTTTCGTTCCGTTAGATCTTTATGTAGCTTAATTGGTCTATCGTGGGGAAACAGATCCGACACGCATAGGCCAAGCAAGCAAATAATGCAAAATGATACCTGAAGTGACAAATGATAAACAGTACCTTCATTTTCTAACTGCTCACATCATGATGAACAATTATAAATACAAATTAATACATGACTTAAATAATACTGAGGCATGTAAAATAATGTAAATTATAGTGTCTGCCAGATCTTTGTGTAGCTAAGTTGGTCTAGCGTGGGTATACAGATCCGACACGCAGAGACCAAGCAAGCACATAATGTATAATGATACACGGTAGTTTAAATAACGAATAGTAGTAAAAACACTAGTTGGTAAAATTTAGTATGATTATTTTTGTTTGATCTTTTTCTAGCTTTAATAGACTGGCGTAGGGATACAGATCCGACACGCAGCGGCTAAGCAAGCACTTACAATAAGTGCTTTGGTGTGGTGGTTGGTTCATAGTAGTAAATGATAAATATTACCTAACATATATAAATCTCTGTCTAATAACATCAAGGATAAGATGCGCAGTTGGAAACATTGTAAAAATCGTTCAAAAACTTATCTCGAAAATATTAAGAGTCTTGTCGTCATCGAGGCACAAGAGTTTCAGGTTGGAGACAAGTATTCTAAATTGTAGGAACGGAATTGGTGTGGAACTTATAGCAGGATTGGCAGGTCTTCCAGCTTGAAGTGTTTGCTGCGCACTGAATGCAAGTTGGACACTGAACGGGTGTACATGAAAAACATTAAGTCATAGGCATGAATGAGCTTAATTCAATGATATTTTTCAATCAAAGAAAACTCAAGAAAATCATTATACAACCACAAACAACTGCAAAAGCCTAAAGCTAGAGCAAGTTATATAAAATCTACCAGACTACTTACGATTGAGCTACATGTGGCAGCACCAAATCACACTTTTCTATGCTTCTATCTTTTTCTATCACCCAGAAACATACTTTACGAGAGCAAGAGAAAGAGCGGAATGCGACCGAATATGACAGAATCAACACGCGGCGCTCAGAAACACGCTTTTCTCCCTCCGTCTGGATGATGACCTTACTGGATGATAGAATGTGATAGAAGCACAGGTAAGTGCCATTCAATGCTGCCAGATGTAGCTCAACCCTTACAGAACACTTTCAATGACTTAGCCTTTTCAAAACCTAGAACACTTATTTACTCCTGCAAACAATGGATCCTCACTACCTAGGAATAAAAATCAAACGATAATCAGACATAAAAAATAAGGTTATTGAACTTAACACATGAAGAAGAAAATATGCATTTCACTATTTGGTGTAATAGCCTTAAAAAAATTGAAATTCAACAGAAAGAAAGGCACAGACGAAGAATCAAGATTATGAAGACGGAATAATAAAACCCAACCTTTTAATCTCATGCGATGTTTTTCAAGATTCAAAGAGCTTATGAGAAAAATAATAGCTTAGTTGCAGCCTTATTTCGTTAATACACAGGTTGTCACAAAATTCAACCGATTAATAAAAAAATATTGAAGCTATCAACGATTGAATACGTTATCACGACAACAATCAGCAAACCCATCTAACATCAGATAAGTTAATATTTATTGAACAGTTTCAACGGTGCCTTCAAAGAACTAGAAAAAAAATACCTGACCAATGAAGTTTTAAAAAGATATACAATTCAACAAGTGAAACCCATATTTATATCCAAAATGAAATTAAAATATTCCACTCATTGGTACAACCATCGCTGCTGCTTGAAAATTATTTTAAAAAAAATATGCGATTACGAGAAGTGCGTGAAATAGTTAGAAATGTAACAATGATTGCGAATTTGAATTAATTACCTGTACACTAATAGTCCTCCATTGGTAAAAAATATAAAAAAAAACGTGAGAAAATGAAATAAAAAATAACAACCTCATCCTGGCATGATACTACTCTAAAGAAAAACCAAACAATACATTAATTTTCAATCCGCTGTCATAAATAAAAAAATGATATATATATGTGCAGGGAAACACTTCCTCAATTCACTGAAAAAATTTGGAAAGCAGCTAGAAAAGATTAAAATATCTCTATTTGCATCATAGTAATCAATGAGCGCTACAAAAGTTTTCGGTATGCTTAGGTATCATTTCCAACAAACAGAAATCTCATCCGCTCAGAAATTATTTATGAAGTCCTAATTGATTTTGAAGATTTTTCCAACTCATCAATTCATAAGGATTTATTCGCTCCTGATTCTGTTGATCTCTTACAAACCTATCTAATATTCCAGTAAGGTATATACCTGTTCTACATATTACTAAATTTATGAAAACATAATGTTAACCATAGAATAGCAAAACATAATATTGGACATCACTCACTTCAACTAACTGTACTATATAAACTGCACTATGACCCTGTCGTGATAAAAAAAAATGGAAGTCTAAAGAGGTGTACACAGAGGTGGACAAAGATTACACTCCCAACGTGAAATATAATCCATACTACAAATACATACATTGACCCCTCGTGAATAACTGCAATGATAAAATAAACCTTGTCGCTTTCCCACTAACATATTTGTGCCAAATTAGTAAGCATTAAGCAACCGAAAGCTTCGGGAAGGTCTTACAAGTCTTTTGTGAAAACAATATTTAAAGCTTTGTCGCCTACCTACTGCTAGTCATAAAATGATCGACTTTAAAATTGGCAGGCGACGCACAGAATAAATTTGATGAAAGCTTTACTATATTGCTATTTGCCTTAATTCAAAATCAATCAAACATTTACACCTGCTGAAGAAACAAACCTTTGCCAATGGTAATAAAAAAAATGAGTAAGGAGGCATCCAAAATAGAAATAAATAATAATCGAAAATAGGCCAAATGTTGGTTTGCGGCCATAAAGTTTTAGTTTACGTCCAGAACTATCTGGATTACGGCCACTAGTCTGACAGGGGTAATTTTACTTACAGGAAGCCTAAAATACACCTCGGAGCTCCTACTACTAAAGTCTGTTTTTCTTCGCTAGTCCAATAACTTATTGACATTGAGATTGACCATTGGCCTTTCACTTAAATTTTAAGACGGCCGTAAACCGACATAGGAAACTTTGGCGGCCGTCAACCAACAGAGACATTCAATAACATTATGTATACCTTACTCTTACTAGCCATTTTTTTGGCAGTTTAAGCACCGAGCATGCTAGTAGCGCGAAGAATGAAATAGACTGGGATTATTTCACTATTTAGACAATACTTAGATGAATAGTAATTATCTTTAAGATAATAGGTGTATTCTTAGTTCATAATCGATACTTGGGTTTATTAAATAACTTAAGAATGCTTGTTTTCTCAGTTTTCCCAACTTTCCGTATTTTGTGGTTTTTGTGTCGCTTGTCTCAAACAGTCGTAAACCGACGTATGACCGGGTAACGGCGAAGCGTCCCTATGTGAATTCACTTTTCGTGTTGTGAAACTAAGCCGAAGTTGGAGTGTAGTTGAAATTTGAAATATTTTGCATTATTATTTATTATTATTTGACATATAAATTGAATTAGTTATGACATAAACATATTTGCATGCAACATTTGTCTGCTGAAGATGAAAACCAAAACCTAATTATAAGAACAAAAAATGTAACCTTCTTCAAATTTAAATAAATATATTTCTATTTCTATTTAGCTGTCCCCTGAAGCTGCGATTTTTTTATAACATCAGCAGAAGTTTCTTCAGCAATTGCAAATGTTTGATTAATTTTATTACATTCATTTCGAACAAGAAGGCAGCTAAGGCGATATAATAAATCTTTCAACAAATTACTTCTATGTGCATCGCAAATCCATATTAAAGGATTACTTTCGGATAGCATAATGGTAACAACATAGTTCGAAATATTGTTTTCATGCAAGTTATGTTTGATCTTCTCGAAACTTTCGGTTGCTTTACTTACTAATTGACATAAATTTATAGTGGGATATGTGAGACTTACTTTGTCATTCCACCATTCACGCAGTCGTATGTACTCGTAAACAGGACTAGATGTCAAGTTAGGATTGTCAACCTTTAAACACTGTGTACAAACTTCACACTTCCATTTCATATTTTTTATCACTACAGCTGCCAAATATCCAGCAACATATACAGTTGGTTGATTTTCAAAAGAGTCTAATAAGTGTTTTGCTATTCTAAGGTCATCATTAACATCATTATGTTCAGTAATATGTAGAACAGGAATATTCTTCGTGGCAATACTAGAATACGTTTGTGAAGAGAGACCCGCAGAATCAGAATTGTACGCTCCAAACGATTCAATGGGCTGAAATAAATGCTCAAAGTCAATTAAAGCTTCATTAAAATCTTCTTCGCAGTTTGCCCCTTTACTGCCGGGTGTGCTCAAGCTCGTCAAAATATTTGACTTGAGCGCGGCAGTAAAATAGTGGCAAGTAGGATTTCTGTTTGTTGGACAATGCTGCCTAATCATACCGAAAAGGTTTTCTAACGCGTCTTGATTTAACTGACGCAAATTAAGGTATTTAAAACCTTTTCTTTCCACTATTTTCCAAATTTCTTCTAGTGAACACAAAGAAGTGTAATATCCTTGCACACATCTTACATTTTTCAATCTAAGACTGCTACAGGATTTCAAAAAATGCATTGTTGTGATTTTTTCTTTAAAGTTTCTCCACAGTTGATGATGGCTGCTATTTTTTGAAACATTTTCTCTTATACGTTTTTTTATATCTTTTGCCGAAGAAGGACCATTCGTGCAGTCAAATAATTGGTCCAAACTTTCAATGACTGTTGCAGTTTCTAAAATTTCACGAGCTTTTTCAGTGCTCCCATATTTTTCTGAGAGTAATTTTAAAACTGCAGCGACGGTGTTACTCAATATTTGAGTAGCAAGTTTTACTTTCATTTTGGATCGAAATTTGGGCTTCACATGTAATGACGTTATCTTTTTAAAATGCAACGTGGTCCTGTTCTTTTTTTCTAGTTCTATAAGATGAGCCCATTTCCCTTTCTTGCCGCCAAATACGATTTCCCCCCCCTGTAAAAAGTTATTACGGATACTTTTAAACAGGTGGGGAATATCGAACATGATATATATTTTTTTGCTGGCGGCAAGAAAGTAATTGGACTCGCGAGGGATTCCGTCAAAACTCTTCAATAAATTTAACCCTCCGATGTTAGTTGGGCCTTGATCGCAGACTGTTGCAATGATATCATATCCGATATCACTGATAGCTTCAATTACTTTTTTTATTATTGCTGCCAAATTTTGTGACGACACTGTTCCCTTAACGAAATAATAAGCCACTGGCTGTTTATATTTTTTATAAACTCCTTGAATCATGAAAACTAAGGCATGATCTGCGATGTTGGGATTTCTTAGTCCATCTCCAAAATCTTCATAGCCTTCCACTATGTCTTTCCTTGAGTTGTAAATCAATCGTTTTTTTAAGGTCATTTCATCAAATAGCAAAACACATGTTTTTTCTTTTGCGTTAAGTTTAACAGCCTTATTTCTTAAATGTTCAATTAAAGATCGACTTATTCCTGGTTGAAGATCCAAATTTTGCAAAAGTAATTGAAGTGTTCTAGGGCTTGGATAAGCTTTTGTCATTCTCTGCAGTGTTCTGTAAGTTCTGGGGGATTTTTTATAAATTGCCATAGCCAAGGCTTTGTCGGTAGCTGTATAACGATTCCCTTGAGGTTTTCTTTTTTGATTTCTAAAATATGATTGAACTAAGCTCCTCAATGCCAATGACTTTATGTTTTTAAAATGACCCTTTTTGAGGTCCCGTATTTCTTTTTCGCAAGCTTTTAATTTATCTTTTAAATTTTGTGTTTCTGATGAATCTGAAAAACATTAAGTATTATTTACTAGTTATATATTAATTTGTATTTTTATAATAATTTTAAATGACGTTTAACCGAAAATACGTAAATTATAAACGTACCAATATTTTTTAGTTTTGTTTTCTTTTTGGGAATGTTGGGTTGACTGGAGGTGGATGATTGTGTATTTTGATGAGTACAACTATAATTTTCTGTAATACATATTTGAACATAAATGTAAGTTTGTTTTTTTATATGAAATAATAGAAAAAAACTTAATAAAAACTCACAAATATTAAAATAAAGCTTACGTGGAGGAGATGATTTTCGCTTTCTTGGGTTAATTAATGTATTTGATGAAGTGGGGAGATAAGACGGGCAGGAAGGATCTGCAATAGTAAAATATTAAGTAATAACTTGATAATCTTAAAAGTTATGAACTTTATCATAACTCGTATCCACCAATACAAGATAGCTTTACCTACAATTAATCTTAATACTGATTATTATAACAAACCTGGTTGTCGTAATAAAATGTAGTCGTGATCAATAATGATTTTTTGGGCGTGTGGGAAAGAGGGGGATTGAGTATCTGTAATGGGTGGTAAAAGTAATTAGATAGCTAATAGACGTAATAACTATTAAGTAACAACTTTATATTGCATACATACTTGATGGAACCACGTAATCATGGTCGAGTAGAGCAACTTGTACAGTATGACCGAGTTTCGTTTGACCATCAATAGATGGGCAAACGTAAGTGTGGTCATGCTGTACAAGCTGCTCCAATTTTTGGGTACTGTTGGTTGGTTTAGTAGTTCCTGAAAATGTTTTAAAAAGTTAAGAATATAGGATGTGTTCGGGTTTTATACAAAAGGCAGTACCAGGGAACACTGCTTTAAATAATTCTGAATTTACGTAATTTAGTGATACACAGCAAAATTATTTTCTGTGTCATAGTTACAAATGACTTATAAAACCAACAGCATTATCTTTATGACTATAACTTAGTATGTGAAAATGGGTATTCTGTACTAGGGTATTAACCTGAGATGTTCAGATGGACCGGGAAGTTCTTAAATGCGTTTTCATGGAGCGGCGGTAAATGTAAATTTTGTGATGGAATGGCGCATTTTTTTAATCTGTTTTCTTTTTTATTGAAGTCGGACGGTGTAAAATGTTTGGAACAAATGTATTTACGGATGAGTGATTTTATGGGTAGGTCGACTAGATCCTTTCTGCCCATTATTTGAAGCCATTTTTTACATCTAAAAAGCAAGAAATAAAAATTATCCATTAATATTACGTCTTTTCCTATCATGAAAGATGCTTAGAAGTTTACATTTAGTTAGATTTTATTCATCAAAAGCATTCTACTAACCGTGTAATGTTGGCAGGGAAATTAGCCATAAATCGGTCTCCTCTTTCAGCGCAATAAAATTTCAAACAAATTTGGCATGTTTGCCGTTTATTGCCTAATAAATGTTCCATTTTTGCGCTTAAAAAATCAGTTTTCAAATGAATTTAATAAAAATTTAAGGCCGATCAATTTTTTTCTCAAAAAATGTCGAAAATTAAATTATCATGTCAATCAATCAAATATTATGTCAATCAATCAAATTAATTAGTGAAGTAATACGATCGTAATTGTGAATGGAGACGTTTTAGGCTTACTTTATTATTTGAAAAATTCGTTCAGTTACGTGGCAGATGCTTTAAAACTTATGCTGGCTGGACGTAAAAACTGCCACAAAATTTTGACATGTAGAAAACTAAATAAATCAAAAAACTCGCGTCGTGAACCCATTGACACCACTCAAAGTGAGGTAAGGCTGGTAAGCAGTGTGATTGAGTACGTCATTCATGTCAGTTCATGTGTTTTGGAGGCCCATTCAAATTGTAGTTTTTAGGTTTTTTAATGTAAAACATTTTCAATAATATCAAAGATTTGCTCATGTAAAGTATTATCTAGTTTTTAAAATTTGGGCAATTAGCCTACTGCGGCGCTGGTCTAATAATCCCAACAATCGGGAGTGTCGTATTTTCGCGCGTTAGGGCGGGCGGAAAATGGCCACGGCCTAGGGCGGTTTAGTCCTTTGTTAGAAGTCCCGAATAAGATTAAAGCTTCCATTTTAAAATGTATTACCATTAACTGCCGGCTGCCTGGTTAAGAACGCTTCGTAAATATTTTGTACTATTGTACAGCGATAAATTATTGAAATAAATTAAACGCCTCTTTTGTGTTATGTAGAGTCTTAATTCGCAATGATTAGCTTCTGTAGGGTATAATAAGGGTTTTTTTTCATTTGGGCAGTTTGAATTAATACACAATTTGAAGTGCTTAATCGGTGAATGTTGATTAAAACATAATTGAAGATTTAAATTTATCTGAGCTATGCTTGTAGCGAGATTCACCGTAAATATTTAAGTGTATTTTTTGAAACATTATTACTCTTATGAATTTATTTATTTCATTTCTTAAAATTCTCTCTGTGCATTTCATTTAGTCCAGTATTAAAAAAGATAGTGCTTTTAGTAAACTCGCGTAACTGGCGTTGGGAAAATTCAATTTGCACTTGTTCCGCCGATATTTGTACAACAAACCGCGTGATATAGAGTTCTGTAATCAGTTTCGTGCTAGGACCGCGTATAGGAATCTGTGAAATTAACACAACTGAATTGGTTTCCACTGCCTTTGTTGCCAACAAAGCGCAGGGCGTCTCGCCCGTCACGCTACCCTTAATGACGCCATCAGAAGAGCTCTTGCCACCATTAATGTTCCTTCCACGTTGGAACCACGTGGTTTGGTCCGTGACGATGGCAGGAGACCCGATGGCGTCACGCTTATTCCCTGGGAACGGGGTCGGGCCTTAGTTTGGGATGCAACTTGTGTCGATACTTTGGCCCCATCCCCTCTCAGAGAATCAGCCCTTAAAGCTGGAGCAGCAGCGGAGTTGGCTGAAAACGCCAAGCGTCGCAAGTACGTCTCACTTGCAAGTGATTATGTGTTTGCGCCGTTTGGTGTTGAAACATTTGGGCCGTGGGGACCCTCTGCTAAATTGCTGTTTGGTAAAATTGCGCCAAAATTAAATTCTGTCACAGCCAATAATTTAATTTAATTTAATTTAATTTATTAAGTCAGATAATACAATCCATTATCGTTAGTAGTATCTTATACTAAGTTAGTAGTTTTATGTGATAAGTCGGATTACAATATACAATTACAATTATTTTCATTAATTACATTCATATTTATTATTGAATCTATAATTTGTGTCACTAACATTGGCAAACATGTGCACTCGGTTCCAATGCTTAATTATAGGACAATCCAGTTTTTCCAATAATGTATTCAGAAGACTGATAGGGCTCACCCGTAGACGTCGCATCAGTGAGGCCACTCTCTTTCGCATTATTGTGTAAAAACAATCAACTTTCGCCTCCGCAAACATTCCTGATGCGCTGCTTACCTTGTTCGACAATCTACAGAACCTCGGTAGCCCCATCAGCATTCTGAAACTTCCATTGTATTGAATGCGTAGAGCATTAAAAGCTTTTTTAGTGTAGTTAGTCCACAGGCTGCTGGTGTAGAGAGTTTGACAATAAGTTTTAAATAGCGTTAGCTTTACGTCTTTCGAACACCCAGCAAACCTTCTTATAACCATATTACATCTAACCGACAAGGCTCTACGCTCCCGTTCCATATCCTCGTCATCAGTAAGGTCCTCCGTCACCCAATGGCCCAAGTACTTAAACTTTGTGACTCTCCTAAGCGGAACATCTCCTATTCTTACAGGAGGTACGAAATAAGGACTCTTTTTACCTGACTTGAAAACAAGGATCTCACACTTAGTTGTATTGTACTTTAGTCCATGGGACAACGCATACCTCTCACATATTCCAACCAGGCTATTGAGAGCTCTGACTGATGGGCTCAGCAGAACCATGTCGTCCGCGTAACTAATGTTGTTTACAATCTTACCATCGATCGAACATCCGACACCGGCTCGACTAAGCTCATCAATCAGACCATTCACGTACAAATTAAAAAGACGTGGAGAGCTGAGACCACCTTGTCTGACGCCGCACTCCAAGCTATATTGTGACGAGTGTGAGCCAGCCCATCTCACCGTGTTGGTTTGGTTATGGTACCAATATTTCAGAAGATTAATAAGTTCACCCGGAGTGCTGGTATCTCTCCGGAGCTTATCCCACAAAACATTGTACGATACTAGATCGAATGCCTTCGACAGGTCCAAGAAACAGGCGTAAACAGGCGTTTTTCTCGTTGTATAATACTGAACCGTATGCTTTAACCTCAGTATTGCTGTTTCTGTGGAAAGGCCCGGTCTGAAGCCAAACTGACATTCATTGAGCTCTATACATTTACTAAGCTGACAGTCTATCAAACGGTCCAGTACTTTCGCCACCACCGTCGCAAGGGAAATTGGTCTATAATTGTTCCTGTCGGAGGCATCACTCGTCTTGTTTTTAAGTATAGGAACAACTATTGTCTTCATAAGCCCCGGAGGCAAATACGAAATAATAAAGCTGGCTGGTTCCTAGCTCAAAGAATTAGCATAGCTATTCAACGCGGCAACGCAGCCAGCATCATAGCCTCCTTGCCTCAAGGAAATGGTTATGTTTTTGAATAGGTAGACTTTAAGTTTTTTTTTATGTAGCATGTCTTAGTTTTATTTCTTCTTGTTTGTTATTAATAAAGATTTGCAGCCGGTTTCTGAATTGAGCATTTGACGTTGAGAACAACTTAAGCTCGACTTAAGTATGACTCAAAAGTATTTCTATTTTTGAATTAAGTTTAAGTGTAATTTGAGCATTTGAGGTTGAGAATTCTCAACTTGACATCAACTAGTGCTTAACTCGAAATTTGCGTTGCACAACACTACTGACAGTACTCAAAGCCTGCTCACTGTGAACTTAAGCGTCTGACAGCTAAGCAACCCAATGAGAGTACTTAAGTCCTACTTAAATTCAAATTTGCGACAATTTGCGAAATCTGCGACCTGCGTAGGTAATTGGGGCAGGCTAGAGCTGTAATAGATCAAGCTCCAACAGGTGATGAGGAAGTGCAGGCAAAACGCCATAATAATTCAAAGTTATATTTATCTCAAAATGTACTATAATTCAGACAAAGTTATATTTATCACGAATATACAAAGGTGAACACAAATAACAGGAAAAAAGATTGGCACACTGGTTGGGGTATGCGATCCGGTCCATACAAAATTGCCTGCATCCGATCAATTTTGTATGGACCGGACGGCAGACCGCAACCAGTGTGCCAAATCCTAAAAGGAAATACCCGTAGTAAGCATTAAGATATGTTATCCTTGGCAGCTTCTTTTAACTTCTTCTTTAAAATCTTTACCTTTATTATTTTTCACTACAGGAACACTATAATTTTCCTTCTCTTCCTGTGTGTAGTTAGGACATCTTTTTTCTTTGTGGTTTCCATTTCATAAACTTTGAAAGTATTTCTACTTTGAGAAAGAGGTCAATCGTCGAATCCAAATCTGCTGGGCAGCGTTTAGGAAACTGCGCAAGAGCGTCTTCTCGTCTGAATAACCTCAGTGTCTGAATACGAAAGTCTTCAACCAGTGTCTGTTACCAGAGATGACATACGGATCCGAAACGTGTTCTCTAACTATTGACCTCATAAAGAAGCTCAAAATCACACAACGAGCGATGGAGCGGGCTATGCTCGGTGCTTCTCTGCGAGATCGAATCGGAAACGAGGAGATACGTAGAAAAACTAAGGTAACGGACATATCCCTATTAATTAGTAAGCTCAAGTGGCAGTGGGCAGGGCACATAGCGCGAAGAACTGATGGCCGTTGGGGCAGAAAAGTTCTAGATTGGAGACTTTTCGATCAAAAGCGTAGCGTGGGATGTCCACCGACAAGATGTTCGTTCGAACGACCTTGTTAAGATCGCGGGTTCACACTGGATGCAGACCGCTTGTGATCGGTTGCAGTGGAAAACTGTGGGGTAGGCCTATATGTGAACGTCCTTTAGCCGATAATGATGATGATGAATGATTTCGAAGTTTTTCAACTTATAAACTTTTCAAATAACAAACATTGCAGGAAATCAAACTTTATCAAGTTTGAGTATGACATTGACATTGATTGATTGACAAAAGACATTCCGTTCTCGGTAGTTGTTCACAACTTAATTTTAAGAATTTAACTACAAAATAGAATAGTGCCTATTTTACTTGAAAACTTATTCGCAATCTGATGCTCTTAGGAATATATAACTAACGTAATGAAATCCAGAATTTATTAATGCCTATTACGAAACCAAATATCTTTATAAATAAAAACCGGTAAAAATCGGTTGTTTTTACTCGTAACGGAACGTTGCAGTATAATCAAGGACAAAACTTAGTTGAATGTGGTTTGAGACAATCAAAAATTTACGAATGAAACGTAGGAAACTTAAGTACTCATCAACTATTTGAGCAGGTCTCAACAGATTTTCACTCAAATGCTCAAATCAGAAACCGGCTGTTGATCTTAATTATAAATAACGAAATAAAAGTAAAATATTAACTGAATTTTAAAAATATTAAAAATGTCAAATTTTCAGGCTTTTTTAAAATAAATTTGACACAGAAGTTTTCATTTTTATTTAAAAACATTTGAATGATATTTATTAAAAAGCTTTAAAACAAAAGGTAAAAATAATGAACAGTAAAATTTTTACTACACCAAAGTTTCGAGAATAGACCGATCGATTGACGTCGCCTCTCTGAGGTCCCGTATTCGATTCCCGGTCGGGTCAATGAGGATATTACTTCTTTTAATATCATCTCTTGTTTCGTTCCTGATTTCCATAACACTCGTGTATCAGCTACTTAGATCAAGGTGTTTGTGTCAAATACTTAAAAAAAAGCGTAGCTGTATAGCTGACAATGATGGCAGAAACCTCTTTTCAGGATTCCTCCTACTTCACAGTGGTGCTTGAAGCTTTGAAACTGGACTGCCGAGCGCAAGGCAAGTGCCTGATGGGCGCCACAGAGATGGGCCAGCTGGCCATGGAGTACTTGGATGACCGGAAGTACGAAGTGAACAAGCTCACACAGGAAATAAAGGCTAACATGAAGGAAAGGTCGCGAACTCTCAAACTCGTGCGCAGGGAGGTCGCGTTCTTGATGGAATCGTTTCCAGATCTCATACGGAAAGAGGTATGTTCTCTTTTTTAGAATGTTTTTAACACTCATAGTGTTGTATTTTATATTCTTAAAAATGAAATAAGAAACGAAATGTACTTGGCCCACTGTTGCATAAACAGACGGGTAGATGGCGCTAACGTCACGCGTAATGACGAAACCATACTGAGTATGAACTATGAAATAAGAAACCAAACATTGGCCCGGTGAGCCAGAAAGTTGCAGGTTTGAGTCCAGCCCGTGCGTAATTTTTGGTTTCTAATTTCATCTTGTATAAAATGTTACACTGTGATTTTTAAAAACATTCTGAACCATTGGATAACCACGCGTTATCAATTTCCAAAATGAATTTGTTCGGTAATAAATAACTACTTGGCCCACTGCGGTTGTAAAACAGTTGGGTAATGAATGACGTATCCATAAGAGACCAGAATTTCGCACGTTTGGCCAAGAAGTTGCTGTTTCGAGTCCCGCCCGTGTGCCATTTTTGGTTTCTTATTTCATCTTTAAGGTATGACCTTGTTTGTGAAAAAATAAAGAACTAGGTTTTAACCTAAACCTAGGTGACCCCACCAATGACAAAAAAAAGTATACTTACATCTTTTGTTAAATATATTATGAATAGAGTTTTAGTTTAAATGTTTCGCAAGAGACATTATACATCAAATGGCCAGGTCTAGTCCGTAATACTCAAGTACTTTGGCGGGCAAATGTCTGCGGCATTGAGACGTACTTGATACGTACCCAGCTAGGTTGTGTTTAATTTATCCTATACTAATATTACAAAGCTGAAGAGTTTGTTTGTTTGAACGCGCTAATCTCTGGAACTACTGTACCGATTTGAAAAAATATTTTTGTGTTGGACAGCTTATTTATTGAGAAAGGTTTTTAGGCTATAATTTATACGCTGCGATGGGAGGGGAGGGAGCAAACTCAAAACGCGTGAACGAAGTCGGAGGGGACACTAGTAATTAGATATATTTTTTATTGGTCGGATAATACCATTGTTAAATATACCTTAGTGCGGGTCCAAGGCTGGTACTACATTTTTGGAATTAGGGGGTTTTAAGTTGAATTCATTCAATTCTCTGAATTAAGTTGTGCCAGATGTAACTGGTCTATTAAGCATTCGGTTTCTGACAAAGACCTAATGGCGAGGTATCCCGAAACTAAACTTATTTTGACATGCATAGAGGGCCTAAGTATGCGCTGTGAATTCCAAAGTAGTTACGAAGTATGTAGTAAAGTTCTTTTTATTTTTATTTAATGCACTACCGGTATATCACTTTCTATAGTAATATTGATAAATTAAAACTATTTTTTACAGGAAGCGACTAACTTGGATGACTTATATGAAGACTTGGAAGCCGGGAGTCAGCATTCCATACATTGGGAGCTAGAAGAAGTGATGGGGATTTGCAAGCGACTTCAGAGGGCTACTTTGGTGCCTTCCTTTGATAGGATATTGTTGAGGTAGCTAGATATATACTATGCTTTTTATTTTATTTTCTTAGTTCACCTAGCAGTGGACAGTAACAATTTGATTTTTGATTGTTTTGATCCGATCTCATGAGTCAAATATGACACAAGGACAATTTTTAAATTTATTAGAATACAACTTTAGCAATTGGTATTACAGTCGCGGTCATCTATTTAGGGATACTTTGAAAAAATAGAATACCCATTACACAGATTACACAATAACAAATGTTTTAAATTATGAAGCTCTGAAATTGTATCTTTATGGGCAAGTTAATAAATCGTTTTAAATATTTATTGGTCAAGATAAAAAAAAAACTACTTGCCACCAATTTCCATTTATCAGCGTTAAGGAAAGCCTCTGCCCATCTTTTGATTGTCTCTTATTAGATGGCCACGACTGTATGTAGGAAAAGTCTTGTAATGGATGTTGCTTGAAGAAATTGTTCTATAACTCCATCTTGCATTAAAATAATTGTGTACTTTCATATTTCTGCACGCATTTTATTTGTTTCAGGTTACAAGAACAAACGTACCAAACAGAGCGGTTGATGACGCAGCTGACCGTGAACAGTGCGAAAAGAGATGCTCTTATTGAAGATCGGAAGCATGCGTGTCTTATGCTCGATTCGCTGAAGAATGTTGGCCAAGAGCGGACGGCGCAGTAAGTATCCGTAGCAGACATGTATCCATCGCATAGGTACGTATCCATGGCAGGAAATACACATAACATATGTTTGATTCGCTGATGATCGTAGTCTAGAAGCAGATGGTGCAGTGAGTATCCATCGCATACGTGTATCTGTCGCTGGGATTTTGTCAAAGACGTGATATTATAAATTCACTAGTAAAACACACGCAACTTCGCAAACACACAAACTCAACTTGTAATAAACCTAGATTTATTCTAATAGCGCTGTTGCTGCCCAGTGAAATTAAAATGTCACTGAAAAGAGCCCGTAAAATAATACGAACCCGTCCCCAATGCAATAATCAGTGTAATTATAATATTATTAGTGGAATTGTAATGTCACGGTTTTAATAATATCCCTGCAACATATCCATCGGAAATGTATCCATGGGAGACTGGAAGCTGACTTGACCACGCGAAATTTCTGGTCTCGAATACATTACGCGTCACGGCAGCGCAATCTACCCGTCTGTATTGCAATAGTGTGCACTTGACAGTTATTCATTACAGATTAATTTCAACCTGGAAATTGATAACTTTTCCGTTTTTTAATAAAAATAAAATTTCAAATATATTATTACTTTATTGGACACCAATCACATACATTGCTCTGATCCCAACGTAAGTAGCTAATGCACTTGTATTATGGAAATCAGAAACAACGGTGGTACCACAACACCCAGACCCGAGACAATATAGGAAATTTTGGTTTCTACATTGACCTGACCGGAAATCGAACCCGGGACCTTAGAGCGGCGACGCCTTGAAAACCAGCGTTCTTAGCCACTACACCACGGAGGTCGTCAAGTCAAGTCAATGATTTAGAATGTTTTTGACACTCACAGTGTTTTTTGTAAGATGAAATAATACGCGCGTATCTGTCGCTAACGTGTATTCAATTAGATTGTACATCACAGATTTTAATTCAATTAGATAATAAGACCGCAACTTGTGAAATTTTACTCAAATAGGATGAAAGTATGTGCGTCTCAGTACATAGTTGTTTTGATTAACCTTAGAGATTAACAAAAGAATGGCAAGGAAAGGGTTTAAGTAATGACAAGCGAATGAGTAGAGACCGGTTTATATCATGAATTCATGAGCTGATGTAGCCGTTGCGAGTAGCCAACGAAGTCTCGGCGATCTACTTTGTAAGATTACATTCGTGTTGTCGACAACTGTTTTCACCCTGTTCACTCAAGCCCGTAACTTAACGTGAGCGAAAAAGACGGCTTGTATCGAAAATATAGACATCTTCTGAGAGAGTAGTCTCTCGTTTTATATTCAAGAGCGGCTCCACTTTATTGTGGTCCGACATTGTACGAGTACACCTCAAATATAAAATTCATTTTGAAGATCGTGAATCACAAATATGTTCTTTCTGACCGCAGTGTTTACCTACTTAATTTTAAAAAGAGAGAAATAAATCAAATACCCTTTCTAGGTTTCCGTAGCCGAATGGCTAAAAACGGAACCCTTATAGTTTTGTCAAGTCTGTCTGTCTGTCTGTCTGTTTGTCTGTGTATCCGTCCGTCCGTATGTCACAGCAACTTTATTCTGGAACTATGTATAAGCATGATAAATATGGTAGGGAGATGTATCCTGTAAACCTTTTACGATTATATCTCTTCCGAATCTGATGTCTGATGTGATAGATGTCAATCCATTGACATCCATTAATCAGACGGTGCCATATTTGTGTACTCTTTTAGTTCGCGAGGCGTCATCTACTTCTAAATACAATATCATTGTATAAAAAATAAAAAATAATGATATTAAGGTTCCCATACATGAAAATAAAACCGTTTTTTTTATCAAACTTATGCGTGTGGGGTGTCTATGGATAGGTCTTTTAAAATAACATAGAGGTTCCGAAAACCATGTTCCTTTAAAGTCTAACGTTTGTGAGATAGACGCTTCCAAAGTAGTAAAATGCCTCTCTCCCCTCTACCTTATAAACTAAATGAGTGCATTTTTAAAAATATTTATAATGTAGATTTCAACAAATACTTTAAACGAAAATTGGTTTGTACGGGATTGAACAAGTGGTTTTTGAGATAATAATATAGCATATTTTCAAGAACCACAAACTTAGTTCTTCATACAAACACTATGAAAAACAATGTTATAATTGTTGTCAACAAAATATTGTGGTATTTTTAACCGACTTCAAAAAAGGAGGAGGTTATCAATTCGACTGTATGTTTTTTTTTTTTGTATGTATGTTACCTCATATTTCAGTCGTTTGTCGACCGAATCGAAATTTTTTTCACCTACTTTGAGGGTGTACCTTCTAGTTGGTCCCATTTTTTCCATTTTGGTATCTGATGATGGGATCTTGGTGTAATCGAGGGAAACCCTCAAAATTTAAAGGCAAGTATAGTGTTTCTTTACTAGAATCTTAATGTTGACGTGTTGTTACGTCTGATAGTCAACATCTTGTGGGGCTGAGCTGATGGTGGAACTCCTTAACGCTTAGGAGTTCAGTAATTATAATGACGGAACTTATGATAGGTAGTTTGTAGTTTCTTAAAAAATAGAATCATAAAGTGCAACTCCCCCCCCCCCCCCCCCCCTCTTATGTAATCACTAAAAATGAAGAAAAAAAAATAAACTTTTAAAAAAAGTAAAAACCGACTTCAAAACCAAAATGCACTAAAAAGTCTGAAATAAACTTTTCACCATTGAAGGGAAAGGAATCCGTTTTAGGCAAACAATTTCTTTTTGGAGTCGGTGCTGTGATTGTTGATGCTTGAGGGTCAAAGTGATGGCACCGACTCCAAAAAGAAATTGTTTGCCTGAAACGGATTCCTTTCCTTTCAATGGTGAAGAGTTTATTTCAGATTTCTTTTTAGTGCATTTTGGTTTCGAAGTCGGTTTTTACTTTTTTTTAAATGTTTATTTTAGCTAAGTTGAAATAAGTGGATTAATTAAAAATTAAATAATTAATTAAAAATTGATTAATTATTGATTAATTAATTCAGTTAAAGTTAGCACGGAACCCTCAGTGCGCGAGTCCGACTCGCACTTGGTCGGTCTTTACATATCTGATGTACGTTTGAAATGTCTACGGATACGGATGAAATCCGTTAATTCTAAATTTCTATGTAAACGAAATGCAACCTTTCTAAATTAAAATCCATCTTCAAAGTAAACCACCGCTTTCTACGAGGGTCAAACTGAAAGTTCTTAGAAAATCAAAAACTGATTACATTAGCCAGTTATTAGTTTTATTATATCTTTTCAAAATATTGTCCATTGACGTCAATACACCGCTGCATGCGATGGAACCACTGGGAAAAGCACTTTGCCCACTCGTCCTTAGGGGTCTCTTCAATGGCATCGCGATACGCAGCCACCGCTTCTTCAGCATTCATAAACCGCTTTCCTTTAAGTTTTTCTTTAATTTTTGGAAATAAATAAAAATCACAAGGCGCGAGGTCGGGGCTATACGGCGGGTGACCCAGTAATTCAACGTTTGATGTCGCCAAATAGTCGATCGTTCGCTTGGCGGTGTGCGATGAGGCGTTGTCGTGGTGAAGGAGGATCCTACTGCGAGGTCGTTTCTCTCGAACTTTTTCCAAGACAAGTGGCAAACAATTGATAGTGTACCATTCTGCAGAAACTGTTTTTTGATTCTCTAACACAATTGCTGCGAAATGACCTATCCTTCCAAAGAACGAGGCCACCATTTTTTTTCCTGCACTTCGATCTCTCTTCACTTTAGTTGGCAACTCCTCGAAAGGAAACACCCACTGAGCAGATTGTCTTTTGGTTTCAGGATCATAACAGTAAATCCAGCTTTCGTCACCTGTTAGTATGTCGAACACAGCATTTGAGTCACCTCCGTTAAATCTTTCAATCATTTTACGGCACCAATCCACACGATGGAGTTTTTGAGCCTTAGTCAAATTATGAGGTATCTACCGGGCGCAAAGCTTCCTGACCGCTAAATGTTCGTGGAGGATTTTGTGCACTTGACTCATACCGATGCCTAAGCTTGTCCAAATCTGCTGATAGGTCACTCTTTTGTCAGTCTCTATCATACGCCGCACAACACAGATGTTATTTTCAGTCGTCGCCGTAGAAGGCCGTCCCTCACGTACATCATCAGTGAGATTAGTGCGACCACGTTTAAACTCATTAAACCAGTTGTAAACAGTCGCACGAGATGGGGCTTCATCGTGAAAGGCCAATCGTAGTCTATCATAACTTTCTTGTTGACTTAAATGACATCGAAAGTCATAAAAAATCATTGCACGAAAATTTTCTCGTGTTAAATTCATGTTGACGTGACACAGACAATTTTCAATTTGCCGCCAAATCGTAAAACAAATGACAAATGAATGAAATATATACTCAGTAATATTGGCAAAGAGTTCTATTTTCAAATTTTAGAATATTTTTTTTATTATATTGTTTATAAGTGGCCAGTTCTAAGAACTTTCAGTTTGACCCTCGTAATTAGCGAGCAGGGAGTTATTACCCGTTTATATGCAGAAAAACCCTTTTTACTGTTCTAACAGAGAGATTGAAAGGAATAAACTACGTGGATTTTTATTGTAAATGTCATTTCAAATAACTTGTCTACGGATGCTACATAAAATTTTTTGATCTTGTAAAAAAGTAGACTTGTATTTTTAATCCTCGAGGATTTGATAAGTTCAACGTAAATACATTCAAGCTCAAGTTTCACGCATGATTAACGAATCCCTGAATAAATATTATATGCATATTAGGCGCCAACCTGAATACGATGTGCATTTTCCATCTTACCTCTGTAAGATGGGAAAGGTTATGTAAGACATGTCCTTTGCGTCATACCTATATGAAAAGGGCCGACGGAAAATTTTCTCGCACTTTGAGTAAACAAGAGGCGCCCTCTTGCGTTATTCAAAACAATATCGTGTTCAGTGGATAGGCTAACCTTGGCGCCTGATGTCATGATTTTAACAAGAAGTAAATAACCAGCACATATGCGATTAAAGAAACTATAATGACAGTATAATACTCACAGCAGACACTTAGACTTTTTTGTTGATTCTGATAAAAGCTTGTACTGTTGTGTTTTTCGAAACTGCAGCTCATATTACAGTCTGGAATCAATTAGTGCAAATACCTCAATAGGTTATTTTTTGTAACTCACATTGGATCTAAGATTTTTGTAAAAATATTTTGTAAATATTTGTCGTCAAGCCCTGTGGGTCTGCTGTGGGAGTACCCTCGTACTTTCTCCGACGGTCCTTAAGACTCAATATTAAACATAAACAGATTTGTGAACGAGGGACACAAACATCTCGAGATTCCCAGTAATTAAGGACAGGTATTGTTTCTCAAATAAATACTTGGCGATGTTTTGATACAATAATGTCGTTTGAAGTGAACTTGTTGAGTCGGTACTTTTCTCATAAACGGGAGGCCGGCAAAAATATTCACAATCGCTGTGTTAACCGAATTTTGATCGATTAAATTAAATAATCGATAGCTTTAAATTTAATAATTGATGATACCGCATCATTGTCACAGGAGTGGGGATTCAGTGTATGGAAGATAAACCCATAAAATTACTATCCCTTTGGAATAGAACGACAAAAGCGAGATGTCACTAGCAGCAAACTGTGTGATAAAAAGAGATGGGTAGCAGAACCATTTTTGGCAGATGTCAAACAGTTCAGAGGCTTATAAAGGCTTGCTGAAAATTTCTCTCATTTGAGTTTTTGAAAATTTATGTGAAATTGTGTATAATTTGAAGAAATATTTCTGTTGAAACATGGTGACTTGATCGGTGATTGATTGTTGTTCATTACAGCGGAATAACCCAACAAATAATCATTCAACAGGTAAATTAGTCCAAAGCGAAGCCTCTTAATATACGACTTATATTTACCAATGCGCTTCAAATTTAAAGTACGCAGTTTGATTATTCTATTCTACAAACGTTAATTTACGTAAAAAGTAAAGACAGAATAACACAGGGAATGTATATATGAATATTTTATATAATGAAATAATATTTAGTTTTACACTAGAGCTGCATGTTCAATATTTTGTGTCGGCTGTTTATCAAGCAGTAAACTAATATGTTTATCTTAGGAACATTGTTTTTAATCACCTGATCGAAAGGTTATCTCATTTAAAGCTCTTAATGTTACTTACTTATGTTAGTTACTGACATCTTAAATCGGTTTCGTTTGACAGCTTTTACTTGTCCTTCTATTCCGATAGGAATATTAATTTTATGGATAAACCTGTTTCGTACCACAGATGGTTCTAGAACTAGAAAAGGGAATAATGCTGATGATAGTAGAGATATGTAGTAGAAAAACGTATAATATTCATATTTACTTTTTGCACTGTGGTTTGTACAATTGGTAGACTAAAAGCTGAAGTACATAACTGCCTAAGAATGATATTATATAAGTGAAGCAAAGGGATAATGAGGTCCTCCCAGACGTATCCGTCGACGGCGACACCCTTATCTATTGCTAACTTGTACTCTTACATAGGCGTGAGCGTGACTTGCAAAGCCAAATTTCGTTTAAAAAGCCCGGTTCCAAGATGCACAGTAGAGTGTACCAGATTCATTGTACTCATAGGAGGGCTTAGGCTGAGTCTTGCGGATTCGGTGTTTGGCGTCGAGATTTTAGTCAAACTGAGGTTTACTAATAATTTTCCAAACCCGAACGCAGTTTGCCATTCAATCCTCTGTGTGGCTAGCCTCTACGCGTCACACGGTATGTTGGCAGTACTCAGGTTGCGCTTTGACACGTCTTTGTATCGTAGGTACTGCCCACCCGGTATGGGTTTACCTGAGTCAACTCAGGGTTGAGCTAAGCGTTTTGGCAACCTGCTAGGCTCCATGCGCACAACGTGTCATAGTGCTGTCACAAGCGACGTCAAACGAGCCCTTTTCTCCGTTTACTTAGCGGCATTATTAATGAGTGTTGCTCATAAATAAGTAAAATATGTATATTTCGGATTTGGGTTCATATAGTGTTAGATAGTTCAGATGGACGTGTGTCCACTGAACGCGTCCAGTCTCGCCGCGACCGCTCTTAAGGGCCCGCTCTTAATGACCGCTCTTAATTAGTAGTCTCCAAAGAAGTCCATAAGGATAAGCCAAGCAAAGAATGTTTTGTTTAAGAAATAATAATTTGTTTTGATAATATTAATGCGTATTGGATTCGGTCCCATTTACGCCATCCAAAGAACCGGGACCCCATGGCCCAGAGAATGGAAAAGACAAAAAGAACTCGACACATCACATACATTGCTCTATTGCACATACATTGTTATGAAAATCAGAAACAGCAGGGGTACCACAATACCCAGACCCGAGACAATGTAGAAAGTTCTGATTTCTACATTATCACGATCGGGAATCGAACCCGGGACCTGGGAGCGGCAACGCTTTGAAGCACGCTGGGTTGCTTAGCCACTACACCACGGAGGTCGTCAATTCAACTCAAGTTTAAATTTAACTGTTCATTGAGATAATAGTCGTTATTAGAGATGTATATATGATGAGAGCATGTTTGTCGCTGTCTGATTCACAAGGGATATTTTATCTCTGGAAATAATACTTATGTATGTGAAGTTTCAAAGTTTAAAGCTTGGCAGCAATCGTTCATTGCTTCTGTGGGGTAGCGAGTCACATTGTGTTTTTGTGCAAATTCCCGATCAGAGTATCAGATGTTTAAAAACAATAGTTATTATCATTAAACGGTACCCAAATGTGGTAACTGCTTTTTAATTACTAGAAAATAATTTAACGTTAGAGCGATAGTCTTTCTTTTGTATTCTAAAGACAGTAAAATGGAGTTAGTCGATTAATTGCGTCCCATTGTGTCCTCAAAAGCAGTAGCAATAATTTAGCTTTATCGATAGTCTCATTGGGTTCTAGCCCGATCAATTGTAATCCTTATTTCAACTCGATTGGGTGCAGAATTTATTGGTTGGCAATTAGTTTTTGTCCTATGAGAAAGTGAAATGTTTTCTACAGTTGGTGGATAATTATAGGGGGCATAATGGGTGCAGGTTCTTATAACCTATTCTAAAGACATGCGTTCGTCATATAATGCTGCGCATTTATTGCATAACTAGCGGTCCTCCGCGACTTCGACCGAACGTTTTGAGTTTGCTCCCTCCCCTCTTGCAGCGTGATTTTTAATAGCCTTAAGTCTTCCTCAATAAATACGCTATCCAATACAAAAATATTTTTACGAATCGGTCCAGTAGTTCCTGAGATTATCGCGTTTAAAAAAACAAACAAACTCTTTGGTTTTATAATATTAGCTACTATAGATATAATACCTATGATAGGTTAATTGACACCACCAACGGTTGACGTGCTTTTTATTAACTGTCAAAACGCTACCTTTCCATAGATTTGCTATGGCGATTTGAAAGTATGACGTCATAGTTTTCAGTGTTTCAGTGACGCGTTTTATACTGTTTACGGAGCTCTTAACAACCAAATTATGTTAATTATTAAAAACTAGGTCTTAAACACTGTGTTTTCTTTCAATGTTGGGGCTGGAAAATTGTTGGTTATTGTAGAAAACAACCCAATTTTTGAAATACTCGGGGGTACTCGTATGTAGCTTGACGTAAGGGAGCTTGACCAAGACCATAAGCTCCAAGCCAACCTCACCTTCACGTGGTGCGTCCTGTTTATACAGACGAGGCTCTGGCGACCGACCGATGGCGGTATAACCATCCAATGTAAGGCGCAGCTAAATGTTAGACTGTGACGGGCAGCAGCGTCACAGCTGCAAGGGGCTTCGCCTCTGCGCTCGCCAACCCACCTGCCAAGCGTGGCGAGTATCGGCAAAATCCCCTCATGAGTGCACACAAAAAAACCAGGCCCCCAGTCTCCGGCAGCCCTGCTATTCCTGACTTTGGTAGCGGTCACGGTAACGGCGGGGCAGGGGGTGCTAAGAATCCCCGGAGGCGATCGCGCTGCCACCCCCGACGACAACTGGCCCAGGTAACGTACAACACGTGTACACTGAGGACAGATGAGAAGTTGCTCGAGCTGGAGGAAGAAATGAGCAGGTTACACTGGGACATAATGGGTCTATCAGAAGTCCGTAGAGAGGGAGAGGACACGATAACTCTACAGTCCGGAAACCTGCTCTACTACCGGGAAGGCAACCAACGAAAGTCCCAAGGTGGTGTCGGATTCCTCGTTCACAAGTCCCTCGTCAACATCGTGACCATCGAGAGTGTGTCGAGCAGGGTAATATACCTTATACTCAGAATATCCAAGAGGTATTCGCTGAAGGTCATACAGGTATATGCACCGACCTCGAAACACCCGGATGAAGAGGTGGAGGAAATGTATGAGGACGTAAGTAGAGCCATACATACTTCCAAAACCTATTATACTGTTGTAATGGGGGACTTCAACGCGAAACTAGGCAAGCGAGGCGAGAATGAGTTGAAGGTGGGACCTTTTGGATACGGGCAAAGGAACGCCAGGGGACAGAGGCTAGCCGACTTTCTGGAGAAGGACGGACTCTTTGCGATGAACTCTTTCTTCCAGAAGCCGCCTCAAAGGAAGTAGACTTGGTTGAGTCCCGATGGCTTCACGAGAAACGAGATTGACTTCTTCATGACCTCCAAGAGACGGTTATTCAATGATGTCTCCGTGATCAACAGGGTAAAAACCGGAAGCGATCACTGAATGGTTCGAGGCACATTGAATATAAATGTCAAATTGGAAAGATCCCGCCTGATGAAGTCCACGCTTCGACCAACTCGTGCTCATATCCAAAATCCCGAGAGCTTTCAACTCGAGTTGTCAAACCGCTTTGATTGCCTGGAAAATTGCGTTACAGTGGACGAAATTAACAACGGGTTTGTGGAAACTGTTCAAACGGTGGGGTCTAAGTATTTTAGGCCTGGCCGTAAAAATAGACCTCAAAAACTGTCGGTCCACACTCTCGACCTTATGGCAAAACGTCGATCTATGGCACTGCATACCTCCGTTAATGCTGAAAACTACAGGCAGCTCAATAGACAAATATGGAAGTCCCTGCGACACGACATTCGTTGCTTTAACACTAATAGTGTTAAAGAAACGATAGAGCGGAACCAAGGCTCCAAAGTGTTTGCAAGGGACATGTCTATTGGGCAGAGCCTGTTGACGAAGCTTAAGAAGGAGGACGGCAGTGTAGCGTCGACGAAAGCAGAGGTTTTGAGGGAGATCGAAAGGTTCTATGGGCAGTTGTACACCTCAGTAGCCAATTGATAGCTCGGCCAGAGACCCACGAGCTATCCTGACCCGTCACTACACCGAAGACATCCCGGACATCAGCCTCTACGAGATTAGGATGGCACTTAAACAGCTCAAAAACAACAAGGCACCTGGCGAGGACGGAATCACAGCAGAGCTTCTGAAGGCGGGTGGAACATCGGTACTTAAAGTCCTTCAGAGACTCTTTAATTCCGTGCTGCTAGAGGGCATCACGCCTGAGGCATGGAACAGGAGTGTGGTGGTGTTATTCTTCAAAAAAGGAGACAAAACCTTATTGAAGAACTACAGACCCATCTCACTCCTGAGCCATGTCTACAAGCTGTTTTCAAGGGTCATCACGAATCGTCTCGCACGTAGTTTTGATGACTTCCAGCCTCCCGAACAAGCCGGTTTCCGAAAAGGCTTTAGTACCATAGACCATATTCGTTCGCTTAGGCAAATTATACAGAAGTCCGAGGAGTATAATATGCCTCTATGCTTAGCGTTTGTGGACTATGAGAAGGCCTTTGATTCGATCGAAACTTGGGCGGTGCTTCAGTCTCTGCAGCGGTGCCACATAGACTATAGGTATATAGAGGTGTTAAGGTGCCTTTACAATAACGCCACCATGTCGGTCCGAGTACAGGAGCAGAACACGAAGGCGATTCCATTGCGGAGAGGTGTGAGACAGGGAGATGTCATATCTCCGAAACTGTTCACAGCGGCATTGGAAGACGCCTTCAAACTTCTGGAATGGGAAGGAATCGGCATCAATGTTAATGGCGAATACATCACACACCTCCGATTTGCCGATGATATAGTTGTTGTGGCAAAGACGCTGGACGATCTTGGCACTATGCTCGAAGAACTTAACCGAGTATCCCAACAAGTGGGTCTTAAAATGAACATGGAAAAGACGAAAATTATGTCGAACTCCCTTGTCGTACCCACTCCAGTATCCGTTGGGAACTCAACTCTCGAAGTTATCGACGAGTACGTCTACCTGGGACAAGTGATCCAATTGGGTAGGTCCAACTTCGAGAAAGAGGTCAATCGACGAATCCAGCTCGGCTGGGCAGCGTTCGGGAAATTGCGCAAGAGTGTCTTCTCATCTCATCTACCTCAGTGTCTGAAGACGAAAGTCTTCAACCAGTGTGTGTTACCAGTGATGACATACGGATCCGAAACATGGTCTCTTACTATGGGCCTTATAATGAAGCTCAAAATCACACAACGAGCGATGGAAAGGGCTATGCTGGGTGTTTCTCTACGGGATCGAATCAGAAATGAGGAGATACGTAGAAGAACTAAGGTAACGGACATAGCCCTGAGAATCAGTAAGCTCAAGTGGCAATGGGCAGGGCACATAGCGCGAAGAACTGATGGCCGTTGGGGAAGGAAAGTTCTAGATTGGAGACCCTTCGACCAGAGACGCAGCGTGGGACGTCCACCAACAAGATGGACAGACGACTTTATAAAGATCGCAGGATCAAACTAGATGCAGACCGCAAGTGATCGGTCGCTGTGGAAATCCGTGGGGGAGGCCTATGTTCAGCAGTGGACGTCCTTTGGCTGATAATGATGATGATGATGATGTACTCGTATGTGTATGTGTTTAAAACACTCGGCTTACGGCATATCTTTGTTCATTATCAACATTTTCTTCTACTTTTCAGCGATGAACTCTTAAGTATTTTTATTGTTCAAGAAAGTGCCATTATAAGACACGCGTTAAAGTCGTTTAGTGGCACCAAGTAAGTGACCTTCCTATGTTAGCAATATTTGCGAGCCTCTCTCTTGCCTACTTGAGGCCGGGAAACGTGTTAAGTCGCTTACATTAAGGGGATACCCGGATTTTTAACGCGCAATCTAGCGCCACTTTAGTAGAAAATTAATAACTCGTTAAATAAAAAACCAATCAAAAATCTGGTAGACACGATTGTAATACAGGTTCTACAGTGTATTTAGTACGTTTAAATTGTTTCTAAAGTAAACTACTGTAGTAAGAGTTAGAAAAAAACTGCTAAATATGGCCACTGGCAATTTTTCTAACTGTAACTGCAGATGACTCTGTTTTATTGAACTTAAACATTGTATCTAAACCACATAACCAGAGCTACAATCGTGTCTACCAGATTTTTGATTGGTGTTTTATTTAACGAGTTATGTTTTTCAAGTAAAGTGGTGCTAGTTTGCGCGTTAAAAATCCTCCGCCTTAAGAGCTACGGGGCACCTCCATAGTCGTAGTATCATAGCACCGTAGCGTTGTAGCTTTGTAGCACACACGTTATGCTACCATTTGCCACCGAGGCAGTTAAATGTAATGATAATAATAACAATGAATGTTGGTCCCAATAAAACTTCTCGCAGTATGTAATCCTATCTCCGATCGATGAAGCTTGCCTTGACTTTAGCTTGCTTAAACCTAACGACCGTAAGGTTGACAGTGAGATTTAGCATCTTTTTATACTCTATAGTAGATTAGTACACTATTTTCCATAGTTAATTATTTCAAACACAGTTCTTATGAATTATTCAAATCTAAAAAAACTCAGTCAATACTTTTGAGTAGAATCGATTATAACATCCGCCAGTACGTTTAAATCAGGCTTCGACGCGTGGAGTTTCTCACCTGTAACCCTGAGGGAAATTACTTTTCGTTATAAATAACGGTATTTTGATTTTCTGAATACCCAGCGGTTTCTCGTCCATCTCGATGTTACACCGAGTTGCTCACGAAAACATTTCCGACATTTTCACGTAATAAATGCACGTGAAATGCATTGTTTTCTGCCCTCGAATTTTGATGTAGAGATTGTGTTGGTCTTGTGTCCCTACTCTGTAATTAAGACTTATTTTCGAAAAAACTTGCACAGACCAATTTTAAGTTTATAACGTATGCCATTTCTTCTTCTTAAGAAGCGAAAACTGTCAAATACCACATATATACCAATTTGGTGGTGTAACCATATCATTGCAAATATTCGTTTACCTTTTTTCGTTTCTTTTATAAAACCATATCTAAATATAAGTTTGTAGATATTGCTGTTTGTAGATAGTGCTGACAAAGAGTTGTATTTCTGATTCTTATATTAAAGGTAAGCTACTGTATACTGAGACGGGTGTGATAATGTTTAGTGCACTAAGGGTGGATTTTACCAAAAGACAATAAATTAAACTTAGAATAAAACACTGGTCGCTACTCTCGCGCGCTTTCCAGCTCGATACTTGCCTACGCTATAATACGACGATGTTCAGTAATTAAGTTGACAGGACCTAAACCATATATACGGCTAAGGCCCAGCATTGATTTGCTGTATAACAATACAGTTAATTCATTCGTTCTGGTAAACGAATACTTTTTCGTCTTAATAATTTTACGTCTCTGTATATGCCTTGTCTGGTATAGTCTAGAGACAAGAGCAAACCCATACCATATTATCGTTCTGCGCGTATTAGCCTAATGTTTCGTTGAAGTCACCATTTCAGTATTGTTACGCAAGTGTTAGCTTAAATAGTGTTAGGTTATCAATTCCACCCTTACTTAAACCCAATCAGTAGGTATCTAGGCACATAACAGAGTAGCTAGTATTAGTACCTATATAACAGACCTAACAACCTCGATCTGATACGACAAATAATGGACAGTCTTCAAGAGTAGATCCTTTGCGGGAGATTTTTGAGCCCGAAACAAATGCATCACGAATACAATGATTTTAATGTTACATGTACAATAGCTGACGAGGACCAAATAGAAACTTTCGCTACACGTCTGTCTGTTTGGACGTTCACGAAGCGTTATATTATTTATCATAATATTCATATTACTTGTTTGTTAGAATAAGTATAAAGAAACAATTTTGTATAAAACATAAAATAGAATACTAAATAATATACCCTCTCCCTCACTCTCACAACCGTTACTCAACTCGCTACCCTTACTTTTAACAGGCACACTCACAAATCTGTCTGCATACACACATGTAAATCTATAAATTGTAAGTGGGTAAACTTACCTAAGGCCAGTATATTTCTGAAATACCAGCATACCATCTTAGCTGAGACAAATAATAAACATATAAAGCATTTATGCACTCGAATACAAAAAGCAGTCATATTAAATACATGCTAGATTGTAAGAAATGAAAAAACGCAGCCCCACTCCCCACAACAAATTAATTAACCTCAAACGTAAACTGGATATTTAACCAAATACCGGTCTATATGGCTGAGATTTGTAAATATATAAACAATAATAAGAAATATTTATTTAAGTAACTAGGACGCAGTTTGTTAGTGACAAATTAAACGTAAACTCTTAAGGTTAGGTAGTTAATAGTTCATTTTATTTTAGAACATAAAAAATGGAACCTTTAAATTTTGACGTATTTGAATAGAGACCTATGGCAGTGGGAATTAATTTCGGCGCCAACCTTTTTTCCACTCAAGAAATTGACTCATTTTTTTTCTTTCTTTCCGTATATTATTGCTACTTTAAGTAAAAGGGAAATAGATAGCTGAACCGTAACATTAATTAAGTTTATTTAGGAATTATGCCCGTAGGTTTATTCTAATTCGCTGTGCCTCCGATCTCACAGCAATATTTGCCGTTTGGCGTGTATTCACCGCGAAGTTGTTGCATTTTTATTCAAACAGATAGGAAAGTAATTTGCAAGAAAATGCAATCGCATTCCGTGTGTGGCGTGACCGAAATAAGCGCTTGCATAACAGCGGATGCTCTGTGTCATAGTTATTGAGAGAGCAGATTATGAATCTGCTGCTAAAAATGATTTCTTGAATATATTGTGAATTGCACTTGGCCGATTTTTTAATTAAAGCATTTGTCTTATTTGGGAAAAACTAATACATTGGAATCGGAGCATGGTGTGCTTAAACTGCTGGTGTACGTAAACTTCTTGATGGATATTTGACCGAGGTTAATTTCGGAAATAACTTTATTATTTGTTAGTTCTTAATTATTTACCCATAAAACTACCAAACTGATTTTTATGAAACTTCGGTACTCTGTTCCCTTAGCTAAAGTATGTCTGATTGAACAAAAAACCATCATCTTGATATGTCATCCCGTTTTTAAGAAATTTTTGGACATACAGATATACAACAATTGACACACCTAATAATAGTTAGGGAGGCGAGGTAGCTAAATGGCGTAATTCAACGGCGCTGTCGAGACCTATCAAAATCGAAATATAAAATAATTTCGAAAAGAAAAGCTCGTATGGTAAAAACCATTTTAGCGGTGGGTTTGGCGTGTACGGTTTTTCAAAAATGTAAAAAAAAAACAGTTACTTGGGCATTCTCGAGCGCGTCAGATATTCATACTACGTATGCCCCAAGTGCCTCTGATAACAACGGTATACTAATCTGCCGGTTTGCTTGGTGGGGGTAGGCATATAAAGTAGTCAAAAATGCAAAAAAAAATTAGTCGAGCTCGTCAGATTTTCGGAAGGGGTGTTAAGTAGGCCCCAAGGAAGCTCAGAAAAGATTTCGGCGTGACCATAAGTTACGATGAATTTTAGAAAATGCAAAAAAAAAGTTTTTTTGAAATGCTCGAGCGAGTCAGATTTTCATAGGGGAGGTTTATCTCGGTATCCTGAAAGCATATTTTCTTAATCTGACGAAAATGTTGGTGGGTTCTCTTAATCTGACCGGAAAGGTTTTTTGGTTTCTTTTTTTTTCTTTCTTCTTTCTTTTTAATAATTCTTCACTTCGTTTTGCTTACGGTACGTCCAAAAAACAATTTAAGGATCAACAGGCTATGGAATAATATACATACATGAAACTGTACATGTTAATAATACTTTTGTATACAGATACGCGTAACTTTTTTCGAGTCCATGAAAATTGTCGAGAAGCTTAGAAAAAATTTTTTTGAGATATAATAAAAGTAACATAATTTAATCATCGTTATTTCATATCAATTTTTTTAACACCCTCAGTTTTCAAGATATACTCAAAAAACCGGGAGTTTGAGTTTTTATGATGCTTCAAGCCAAAAAGTTTTAACTTTGGACAAAAATGTAAAGAGACCTTTTTTGTGTAAAATAAAATTACCTTTTTTGTTTATTTAAACTTTTTTTTGTAAAATGTATCGTTCGCGAGTTATATGCCGCAACGCGTTTTTCGGAAGACGAAATGGCTCCTCCACACTTCCGGTCATGCGGAAACCGGCAGATTTTGTATTTTTAGTACGTTTTATATTATATTCTTCAAAATAAAAATAAAAAAAATCGCGCTCGAGAATGCCGGATTAACGTTTTTTTTACAAGTTCGCGACCCTATAACTCGGCGGCGTCAAGGACTTATCGTCAGATTAGTTAAATTTAGTCTTTAAACACTAAAATCAACCCCCAATATCTTAATCTGACGCGCTCGAGTATTTCAGACTATCGATTTTTTTTCTTATCTGATCGTCTATCCTAGGCGGGCGGCACTACATATAGAGCTCAATACTTTACAAGGTTGTTCTATTAGGTCCAAGGTATCTCTTATATCTTAAACTGCCACGCTCGAGTATTACCGAAAATTCCCCTATTCGCCTCTCTAACTATAAATATACTCGTGCTCAGAAGTCTTAACAGATCAGCATACTAAAATATTATCCCAATCCAACGATTACCTAAATGTGTTTATGTAAGTTTTTTTAAGTCGGTAACATGATTATTATTGATTTCAAATTCAATTTCAAAATAATATCTCCGATAACTCTATAAGTAACTAATGGTTTTATCTTTGGAAAGTCTAACTAGGTTATTAAAATGTGTCTTGCGTAGTTCTTTTTCATGTTGCAGACTATGATGTAACTTTTGAATTGGATTGATGTATCAAATATTACAAAATGAAAAAAGTTTCTTAAAGGTTGAGTCATTTATCAATGATTGCATTAGCATTTTAAAAAACCAAATACTAGCGAGAGAACTTTGTTTTTAAAACAGAGTTTCGTTATTTTGTAAAACTATTTTTAGGTTTGCCGTAATGTTTTTAGTTTCAAAGTAGGCGAGCGGAAAAGTACAAGTTACATCTGCACCGGTGCTTATGCACCTACATAAAGTGTACGAAGTTCAGCTTAAAATTTATCTGGGCTACAGCAGCCGAAGCAAACTTTATTCAGGTTACGGAAACGTTCGTTTCATATGATCTGCAATTCAAAACTATTTTCAGTAATCGCATATACAATTTCATGTTTGTAATACTCTCTCTTATGAGATGTGTGGACAATACAGCCAGCACAAAATGTAACCGTCTACTGGGCAAGGTCATTGCACCTTGCCCAGTAGACGTAAAAGTATAGACACGTTCTACACCAACAATAAAGCATTTTAAAGTGGCAGAAGGATTACTCTATATACGAACGTATAGTTGTGTATTAAGACACTAAGCGCTAATAAAGACAACAGATGGGGCATGCCTGTTGATAGAAAGAGATAAATATATAACATCCGTTACGTAATGATTGCTACTGAGCGCTCATTGGCGCGAGCGCGTTACATCTCGCTCTTTAGCCTAATGTCAGCCATAGCTATATTATGGTAAAGCATAAATAGGTGTTTTAAGTTTTAATACTTTAAATGAAAAAACTATACTAATGAATGTAATGACACGTTTTTCTTGTTTCTAACAGTTGTAGCGTAATTGGTACTATTCCTAAACACACAGGAAGGCATTTTTACCAGCAAACGAAAAATAATTTAAGGCGTTGTCGGGACGTATAGCTATAAAGAGAAAGCGTGTCCAACTGAATGCACTCCGGGCAATTACCTGACTTTCGTGTAGCCATTTTCGAGCGCGTAGGTCGTATCTATATAATTTAAAAACATCTTAGGCAAGATGTCACAGATTTTAATACAATTAAATATTTTACTATGGCTACCGTGTACTGGATAGAGACCTTAAATCAAGAATAGAAGTCCTCCATACCTATTAATAATCTTAATAAGATTGGACTGTAAGTGAAATAGCCCGGTATAAAAGTCTGTGCAACTTTGTAACTGTGTAAATATTTACCATCTTAATTAGATTGTACAGCCAGTTCAAAATGGAACTGTGTACTGGGCAAGGCTTAATAGATTTTAATACTAGTAAATATTTTACTATGGCTACGGCTTACTGGATAGAAACCTTTAATCAAGAATACTACCATACCTATTAACCATTTTAATAAGATTGGACTGTCAGTGAAATAGCCCGGTATAAACGTTTGTGCAACTGTGTAACTATGCATTTAATTTTAGTTGCAGGTGGCTGCTTTAATTAAATGTGCCGCCTACTTTATAACCACTTACCTGCTTTTGGGTAAACAAGCAGTTTCATTGTTTGCGTCATTGCTTTGAGAACTAGTAAAAATGCTAATTCGTTAGATTGTCAGGAATTTTTAGTTGAGCCACTAGGTGGCATCGAAAAGCTGCAAATTTCATCATCGATGTTTTTTAGATTTGGTCACACATTACAGGTCACACTTATCTATTGGCCGTATAAATTAGTTTTCAAAGTGTTTTTTTATATAAAAAAATGGATACCAATCACATACATTGCTCTGATCCCAAAGTAAGTAGCCAATGCACTTGTGTTATGGAAGTCAGACACAACGGTGGTACCACAACACCCAGACCCGAGACAATATAGAAAAGGTAGTTTTCTACATTGACCCGACTGGGAATCGAACGCGGAACCTCACGAGATGGCGACGCTTAAAACCAGTGTGCTAGCCACTCAACCACGGAGTTCGTCATAATGTCTACACGCAGTCTAAAATCCTACATAACTTTGATGTACCTTAAGGTACTTTATAAAAAGGGACACCAATTATAAAATTATAAATCTAAATGTAGGAGTTTTCGTATTGTTTGTGTTGATCATGGTATTGTCTACACTTAGTCTAAGAATCCTGCATCACTAAAACGTTCCTAAAGATACATAAAAATAAAATGGACACCAATCACGTACATTGCTCTGATCCCAAAGTGATTAGCTAATGCACAGGGTTAGGAAAATCGGGAGTGGCGACGGTTTGAAACCTGTGCTTAGTAGTCATGGAAATGTTTGCTACTTTTCATTCATTTTCATTTCATGAAATGATGGAACTTTTCCTTTTTAAATCACATGCAAAATTTCATGGCCAAATTTTTTTTTCGCTGTGTGAATTGCGAGTACGCGACTAATGAATTTCATATGAATTTTACTGTACACAAATTATGCGATTTTCGTACCGACCCGCTTCAAACTCGTTACAAAATTATCTCTACTTTACTATGAAAATAATATTCTATTGTTGACTGCTGAGCATCGTTAGTCAATATGCCCGCTTAGATAGAGCATACTCAATCCAAGTCGCTTACTCGCGCTCAAGGATTTCACCCGATACATTTAATTCGTCATCATCATCATCATCATCATCATCATAATCAGCCAAAGGACGTCCACTGCTGAACATAGGCCTCCCCCACGGCTTTCCACAGCGACCGATCACTAGCGGTCTGCATCCAGTTTGATCCTGCGATCTTTTTAAGGTCGTCTGTCCATCTTGTTGGTGGACGTCCTACGCTGCGTCTTTGGTCGAAGGGTCTCCAATCTAGAACTTTCCTGCCCCAACGGCCATCAGTTCTTCGCGCTATGTGCCCTGCCCACTGCCACTTAAGCTTACTGATTCTTAAGGCTATGTCCGTTACCTTGGTTCTTCTACGTATCTCTTCGTTTCTGATTCGATCTCGTAGAGAAACACCGAGCATAGCATAGCATTTAATTCGTCAATGAAATAAAATCCGTGTATGCTTTTATGATTTGCATAGGACGATTTGTAGCAGTCTATATGATATAAGTAGCAGGTGTGAATAATGAATTTCATTTCATATGAAATTTCATCTTCTACTCGTAGTCATGAAATGATCCAAGCTTGGTTAGCTACTACATCACTGAGGTTGTACTTTAAAATTCCCTTTCCTTTTTTATGATTTAGATTCATTTATTGCCAGTCATAAGTTGGTTATGGTGTTAAAAGTTCTAGACAGACATGACGGGCAAATAATTGCCTATTACATTGCATAAAACAAAAAAAGAATTAATCACAAAAATAGCTTTTAAACTCATAACATCCTTAGATTTAATAAAGATTAGTTAATTATTACATAATTTCACTGGATAAAATTTATTCAATTACATTATTGGTGTTGGGTAAATGTTATTAACGCAAGCATATTTTAACCGCAAATTTTGGCAATTTCGCCAATTGTTGCACACGCACGATATTATTAAGTTCTCTGGTCAGAACAGATAATAAATTATTATTTCACCACAGATATGTGAACGAAAAGAAACAGCTTCGTGACCGGATTGCAGCAGAAGACCGAGAAGAGAAAAGCCTAATAAAGGCGCTGGACGAAAAGGGAAAACTGATTATTGAGATGAAGACGTCATTGCAGCAAATCAATGAGTTGCTCTCTAGTGTCGGTTAGTTATTACCACAATGTAATATCCTATAAAAAAAAAACTTTAAATTTTTTCGCGCGCCGATCTCCCGACTAAAATAATTAATCCAATGACAAGTAATCAGTCCTAGGATTCTAAACTACCCATAAGTTAATATTAAACAATTCTTGATCTAACAATAGCATTGGTACTTCGTATTAAAAATATCAAAATCATTGTAATTAATCGCGTAATCCACCAACAATTTAGCTGCCTAGTATCTTAATTAATCTTAAATTAATTACAATCGTGACGCGACTGTTTCTGTAAAAAACTGATATTTGGCCTCATTATGTAAGTTTCAAACAATTTGGATGTTGGGCAATCTTGATGTGTAATATCGATTACGTCATTCCTTGATGCAATGATCTATATTATTGACAATTATAGTTTTGTTTTATGGTGTTTTAACCGAAAACAAACTTAATAACATAAAATGTACTTGAAAAAAAAAACAACTGTGGCAGACGAGGAATCGGTCGCAAAGGCATACATCTGTACAGCGTTAGACACGGGGTTCAATATTTCGTCTTTAAGTTTTCTTTATATTCCTGCACGATGCAGTTCTCATTGCATAATGATTTATTAGTCTATTAAAAATACTTACGAACAGTGAATTTGCTGGGTATTTACTCTACCGAATCATTTGCCCTAGAAATACTTCAGTATCACTAATATTGCCTCATTTTCTGTCTCCATTGGCATCACAATTTATTTACTTGTAGCTTTATACTAGGCTCTGCTGAAAAGTGTGTTTTTAATTAAATATCAACATCATTATGAGTACACTCAAACGTACCAACGTTGCTTAGATGAAATTATTAATGTTGGTAACAGATATTTTCCTCAGGACGTCATAAGAAATTCTTCAAGTTAGGTCATGGTACTATGTCTCCTCAAATGTTGCCTGTCTGTCTGCAACCTATTGAGAAGGAGTTGTAATGGCCTGATATACTAAACGAAGAAAGTGGCGAGCGACTCCTCTCCGAGTGCGCACTAGCTCGCAAAATGTGTATAAAACAAACGCCTATCACCCCCTCTCTACCTCTCAGCCTTCTGAGTTGCCACGTGTAGATTTAACTTATCTCCGCTTTACCAGCTACATGTATCAGCCCATATTAGTTAACTAGGCTAGGTGACTATATCGTGAAAAAAAAAAGTTTATTTTTGTTATGAAGCAATTACATTTCAGTCAAGTTTTTAATAAATGTCTAAATGACAAACTGATGATCCTAAAACATTTGTGGTATTGTTCCCAGGAGCTACAACCACTCGGCGGTCGTTGAAAGTGCCTGCAGCAATCCAGTACGCTCTTGATGACGAGTTGCAACCGGTTCCTGAGGTTGAAACGGACTGTAAGTTCACCACTCTACTCTTGTCTGTGCTTATTACACCAACTATGTCAATTAACCTTAACCTTTAAATTTTCGCGTTGCATTATTAATACACTAGCACACAAGGATTAACACGATTGCGATTGTCATAATAGAAGATTATTAATTAAGGGAATAAAGTAATATCATACGGCACGGGCCTCATCTTGAGTCACGAGCGAAAGGATTATAATTTAGACTCCCCAGTGAAGCGAGGGAGGTAATAAAGAATCCTGAGTGTATCCGATGTCGAGAGATTTAAGCAGGCCCGAGACGAAGACAACTATATTCCCGTGTTGAATACTCTGATTTTCGCTTGTTAATGCGAGGCAATTTATAAGATTATCTTCTAAGTTCATACTAATTTACACTTGGACTTACACAACGCACTGTATTAAATCACAAGTTACCATTAAATATATACTATTCAGTTTCGTAAGAACTTTAATCTGAAAGAAACTGCCCATCCATACTTTTTCTAAATGACTTGGTCAACAAATCCAAATAATGTTACGTAACAATATCCATTAAACAAAACTTTTCCTTACGATAATTGATGCCATTCACATATACGAAACATGGATTTTGTTATTGAGGTTAATTAATAATTTAATAACCCATGATAAACACACTAATTACTTATTGTTAAAAAACGCTCTTTCAAATTCAATTCTCATTACACAAACGGGCCGCGATGGATTTCCATATTATTTGGATTTCAATATTTCAGCCCGTAAGCGCGCCTGTGATGAAGAGTGTCACTTTAATTTAACATTATGTGACGTGTTATCGAACGTTGCGAGCTAGTGAAGCGAAAACATAATAATCTTGCCCTATGTTTTTGCCTGACGCATCGATCGGGTTTCACCAAACGTGGTCACAGGCAAACAGAAGAGCTGCGATTTCTTGACTCTGGAAAAAGTTAAAATTTTATCCAGAAAGAATAGACTCAATAAAACGCAGTTCGCCTGTTTCATATAATTTTATCAATCTTCATCAAAACACAAGTTATTTTAATTACAGAACTTAATGCGCTGCGCGTGCTTATAAACTCGTATTACATCATTATTTCTTCCATACAGGTTTAATTAAAACACACAAATAACTTCCCAGGGCCAGAAAGCTTACATCTAACTAAAAATGTTGTATATTAATAATTCATTTACCAAAATCCACGACCGAATTACGAAGTTATATCTTTAAACAGATTTAATAGAAAGTTTTAGGCTTATCATTATAAGTTTGGGAATCAATACGTCTAGTGTTAAGAACTCCTAATTAAAAAGCCAGCGGTCACGGGTTCGAATCCCACAACGGGCGAATGTTTATGTGATGAGCATCTTCTTCCAAAAATGAACAGCTTTTAAGGAAGTTTCTTCCTTGTGTCATGAGTACAAGAACACAAGGAAGAAACTTCCTTAAAATCCGTTCATTTTTGCTTGTCCAATTTCGTAAACAATCTTGACATTCCTTTAACGGAAATAATTCGTTTTTAAATATTTCTATGTATTTGTAAACATTAATTTAATTCATATAATTTAATTTAATTTGTTTTTGATGAAGATTGATTTGATTTATTTTGATTTGTTTTTATTTATTTTATTTTAATTTGATAGAATTATTTAATACATATGTATGTAAGTACTAACACCTAGTTATTAAGCGCTATTGTACCTATTACTAACCCATGGATTTTTTGTTGTCCGAAATAAATGATTTTTTGAATTGAATTGAATTTGAATTCAATAAGATAAACACAAAACTCACAAACTACATAGATAATTCATTGTCTGGCACTAAGATCTTTTTAATCAAATAGTAAATGAATTTTATTCACTGGTATTATTTAAAAAGTTGTAAAAAGATTGTTTACATTATTCGACTAGCAAAATAAACAGACTTTACATCGAAACCAAAACAGTTAGTGTGTTGTATAGCGTTTTTTTTTAAAATTTATTTATTCCGGCCACGCATTGGAAGTCAGCGTGTAGAACAGTATTTCACCGTTTTGTCAGTCGCAGGCCTACACGGTGGCAGCGAATCGGCTTCGGCTCGTATTGACGAGTTGCTCCAGTGATTTTCCAATTTCCCGTGTCAGAGCTTACGCGACCTGCGTTGGGGTTTGTCTTACGTCTCACAAATTGTGGCTATGATAAGTCTATGGATCCAGGTTTCAATAGCTTGTCGAAGGAATGCGGGGTTTATTTCTTTCCAGTGTTGACGATATGATCCCTTAATGTTTGGATTTAAGTCTGCGTATGCATTTTTTGTATGATTTTTTAAAGATATATTAATATGGTTATATTTTTTTTCTTTTTATTTTCTACTGTAGATTTTGAAATTTGTCATGATTTCACATAATTTTACCATTCATTTGACAAAAAAAAACTACGGCTTAACTCAATAAATACTCTGGCTACAATATTTTAAGGTTGACCATTGTTGGCGTCTCACCTTAAGGTAGAGAATATTTTGTGTTTGCGAGTTAATTATTATGTGATTTTCACTGTCATGTATTTAGCTTATCATATACATTTTTATTTCATTTATCCGGTTTTCACTATAACAAAGCAGAGGTAAACTGTATGAAAAAAAATCTCCTATTCGGTATAGCACAACTGTTCAAATTTAAAGTTAAAATATTTAGATCGTAAACCTTGTGAATTAAACTTCCTTCTGAGAACCTTTTTTTATTCTGTTCGTTTAATAAAAAACAACGTAAAGTATAATTGGCTTCATTCGCGTAAATGATTTTATAGGAAAAACTTTGAAGTATTGAATACTGAAATACCAAGGGTATTTTAATTCTATAGTGGAAACGCAATCCGAAGCAACGCAAATATTAAAACGAGTTTTGAAATTCATATTCCACTGCAGTCTCCTTATCTCTGAAAAACGAATGATAGTTGAGGTAGGTACCTACCCATATTTACAAATCTTGATAGAAATTATTTTCAAAAAATATTTTTGAGTAACTAAAAATATATTCAGCGTCCAAAGGAAGTTAGGATAAAATTAAAGTAAATTTCTTTTTCGCCTTTGACAAACCAATGTTTTCGAGATCTCCGGCGAATATTCTTTGCTGTCTGTTTAATGATGTCACAGATAAGCACAATCTTGCTGCCAACTCGGGAAAGGGAACAGGGAAAAAATGTCTTAATATAAAGTTGTTATCTATTTTGTTTTCCGTTGCGATGTCAAACATTTATTGACTAATGCTATTTACCCCCGAGGCTACCTTTTGTTTCGACGACGGCTCAATCTTTTTGGATGAACTCATTAGTGATTGTTGAAAAACAATACTCGCAAGTCGAAGGTTTATTTTCAAAAAACATTGGAAATACACCCACATTTCATTAGTCAATTCAAAGACTTTAATTTCAGCTTCATTTAAAAATTTTCCATGATATGTCTGTTATAGTTACATCTTTTCAACACTAATGAGGTATCCCATTTTAACGTGTTTTTTTGGGGATTATGCCCTGTCTTTATCGTTGTTGTTGTTGTTTTTTTTTTACTTTTTGAATTTTACCAATTTCAAACTAAAATCGGTTGTACACACGCGGCATCAAAAACGGTCGATTTTAACCAAAAGACGACTCGAGGTACATATTTGGGATCTTCAAGTATAAAGGCGGTGGTAATTTCAATACTAGTTACTGCCTGTCCAGCGGTTGAAGACTGAATCAAAATTTTTGTCATTTCGCGTCGACAATTTTAATGTTCTGCGGGCCTAAAATGCGCGCCTATTTATCATTTATCGCACCAATCGATAAATTTCACCATATTCATTTGTTTTAAAAAAGGAATAAGGATTGTTTTACAAATTAAAAAAATGTGGGAAATCATGTTGTTTAAGAATAAAAAAATATTTTTTTCGGCGTGATAAACAGTATCCAGGCATGCATGTTAGGTCTACTGACTCATCAAATTTAATTTTTACTTAAAAAATCTTTTAAATATCGATGTAATTTTGTAAACTTTCTGGCGGTGCACACCACTCAACGACTCAATACGGCTAGTTGGCGCTGAGAGACATTATACAACATTCGAAACTCCATACAATCCTAATCCGCGATATGTGGGTTTTCGATCGGACTAACCATATATGGTACACCCAGAAGGTATCCGTACTGTAGTCCCCGGCAAATAACACCTCGCTTGGCAGGAAGCGCTTCCCTTTCCTTTCCTGTTCCTATTGCGCTGAAGCTTCATTGAAAAATTCTACTCGAGCAATAAATACATGAAAACACCAATTTTGACTCAGCGTTATCTAAAATTTTGCTTCAGACGAGTTTGCTTCAAATAAGCGAAATGTCAAAAAAAATTCTTCAGACTACACCCGCAGGTTGTTGATTTTATTTATTTATCTAATCGTTATTGCACTTGTCAGACTTCATGTCTTGAGGCATTCTCTACCAGTCAAACACTTGGGAATACAGAGTCATTAAAAATAATTGAGTGGTACAAAAAATAAAAATGATAACGCAATTACGTAAACATACATACTAATACTAGCGGACCCAGCGAACTTTGTTTCGCCCCCAGCCCCATCCCGCCCCGGCCCCGTCCCGCCCCGGCCCCGTCCCGCCGAGTCCCGTAATTTTAAAAGTTAAGCATTCCCGGCGAACATTGTTTCGCCCTTAAATTACTAAAATGGCTATTAAAAAATAAGGGTTGATCGTAGAAGGGTGAAAATTGAGGATTGTATGTATTTTTGTATGTTGTATCATAAAAAAATAAAAAATAAAAATTTTGTCTAAAAAATAAAAATGCAAAGATATTGACGTCATCGTCAAGCGACACAAGTAAAAGATAATGGTAGTAAGTTCTGAAGTGGGCCAACGTAGATAGGATCTCTTCCGATAGGAATATTAATTTTATGAGATGAACATCTACAAACGCTTTCAGTTGACAAGCTGATCATGAACGCTCGGCAGAAGTTGACTGTACTCATCCAGGCCGTATCCAAAATGGACGTCACGCCGGAGATCAAAGCGAACGCGAACCTCTTTTACCACAACATACTGGCGCGGTCCATGAAGGACAACTATAAAGATGAAGTGGTCGCTGAGGGTGGTAAGAACTCATTTAACTTTCCCAACACTGACATATGGCATCTTCCCAACGAAAGCAAAAATTATTTCCGAAAGCCGACTTTACCACGGAATGTGATTTTCCCTTTTGTGACGTTAGCCGTTACAGGTTATTAGATATAATAAAATATATTTTCTGTGGCATCAGATTGCAGGCACATCATCACATGATTATTAGCGTATTGTTCTACATAGGTCGAATACAGTCAACAGCATAATATTATAAAAGTAATATTGGACACCATTCACATACATTGCTCTGATCCTAAAGTAAGTAGCTAATGCACTTGTGTTATGAAAATCAGACACAACGGTGGTACCTCAACCGCCAGACTCAAGACAATATAGAAAGTTTTGATTTCAAACCCGACCAGGAATCGAACATGGGACCTCGGAGCGATGACGCGGAGGTCGTTGTGATAATTAGGTTACCTACTTTTATTGCAAACTAGACCTTATTACAACTGCATAGACACCGCAGTTTACATTGACGTGCCGTTGTTCGTATATAGAGTGCATATATTCTGCATACACTGTAAATTTACTATACTTTGTCGTAGCTGGCTGGTAGGTCTGTTCCGGTGAAATTTGATACCGTAACTGATTGTGTTAAAGTGCAGTGTACCTGGAAAATTATTTTACCATCGGCTGACATTGTTATTTAAAATTATGTTTGTAACGAACTTATATGCTAAATAGAGCCTCGTTTTACATCAAGTCTATGCAGTTGATAGGTGAACATCACGATTTTATTCTGAAAAATACTTCACCAAATGCTTAGCGAATTTTATTTTTGTTTGATTGCGTTACAACACGTTGGTTGGAGAGCGTAGGTTTTGTTAATGGATGCTAATGGAGCCCTTAGCATAAACAAAAATATTATTGTAATAAAATACGTTTTGCAATGCCATTAAAGCTTGTGAAATTTAATACAAAAGATTTGAAAGAAAATACTTATTAACAACAAAAAAAACAGGAGACAGGTCGCACAATGAGAAATGTGCGTCATACTCGTAGGTGTTACTTTATATTAGGAGTTTGTTAGTAAACACACTTAGCTCTTTCACTCTAGGTATTACTACACAAAGGGTATCCTTTTGGTATGACAGTTGACGTGAATGCAGCACTTATAACGTAACTAAAATAAGAGCTCCTTAATTAATTTATAAGGTAGTGCACATACGGTCTTACTCGTATATTGGAAACATTCGCACAGATAAAACGCAAATCGGTGTACACGGCTTTTCTGTTTCGCACAAGCATACTCGGTGAAATTATATTTGATCCGAACAACCATAAGAACACGCAATAGATATCTAAATATATATTTTTATAATTCTTATACAAAATAAATGATGACACAACACTCACCTTCTACCGGAGTCTTTTTTCAGGTCTAACATTTTATATAAACGTTGAATATCGTAAGAATAGTTACATCATGTTTTGTCGCATTCAGATATGCAAGTTGTCACAAGACATTGTTTATCCATTCTTACATTATTCAACGTTTATTAGAGGGTTTTTAGGGTTCCGTAGCCGAATGGCAAAAATGGAACCCTAATAGTTTCGTCAAGTCTGTCTGTGTGTCCGTCCGTATGTCACAGCCACTTCATTCTGAACCTATTCGCAATACTTAGATGAAACTTGATAGGTAGATGTATTTTGATAACCGCTTTACGATTTTGATACAAATAATAAAAAAAATGACATTTGAGGGAGGTTCCAATACATGGAACTAAAACGTACGAAAAAAAATACTTTAACCTATGCATGTGGGGTGTCTATGGATAGGTATTTTATTTTTTTCTGAGTCTAACCAATGGGAGATACACGATTCTAAAGTGGTAATATGGGCGTCCCCCCCCCCCCCCCCTCTAACTTTTGAACGAAGCAAGCGACAATTTTGAAAAAAACATTCACAATGTAGTTAGTGCTTTATGAATACTTTCAACGAAAGGTTTGAACGAGATCGAACTAGTGGTTCTTGAGATATATCACATTTTCAACAACCGCAAATGTTTCTTTGTCTTTTGTACAAATAGAACCCAAATTTAGTTAAAGTTGGCACGGAACCCTCATTGTGCGAGTCCGACTCGCACTTGGCCGGTTTTGTATTTAAATCAGATGATTGTTTTAATTTGGTTTACTAAAACAAGATTGAAATAGGTAAATTTACTTACTTACGTTTATTAACTTATTGAATAAGTAAGGGTAAACTCTTCTTTACGGGAATCTGCATTGTTTGTGTATAAAGGCTATTTTCAGCAGTGTATGGAGGCGACGCAGGTCCTGTAAAGATGTCTGGCGCTATACTTTGTTTTGCACTAATATCGTGTTTCACATCTCGATGCCCTAACCCTTTCTAGAAAGCTTTTATCCCTGTAAATAAAAGCATTGTGTGCGCTGAACCATTGTTATGTCAAAGTTCTCATATTTTGCGAGTATATGGAAAATGTGAAAGGTCATGGTTTTCACTTTATTTATTTTCTAATTTCGCGTGCAGATATATGATGTGTGTGTGTTTGCGTGTGTGTCAGTAACTCTACCAGCTTCACGCTTCTAATAATACATAGTTAATGGTATTGATGTACTCGTAAATAATCGGTTTTACACGTGTATACTGCGCCGCCTTTAAAATTAGATCTGAATGAATCTGAAAAACAAAAATCTGAGTCTGAGCGATGCAAATAGAAGGGCCACCATTATTATATTATAGACAACACACTTGAATGGCATTCAAATAATACAAAGTGACAATCGGTACTCTTCATAAAAAATATTTTTCCTAATGTAGGTATTTCATTTAAATAAGTGGATCACAGTAGAACAAAATAGATCAATATGAAATAACAATTTGGTAATTAGATTTTATTTATGACGGCCTTATCACACAAGGTGTCAACTACTGCTTAAATGTGATACAGCTAAAGTGAAATGTATGTCTCCCTTATGTCATTACACTTGATGGACGCTGATTTCAAACTAGCTGTATCATATTTAAACAGTTGTTCAAACCTAGTTTAATTATTTGTAGTAAGGTTGTAAACGTCTGTTTCTTATAAACAATATGGTGTCATAATAAATTTTATTAACATGAATACAAGAAGCCAAAGAAAAGTTAAAATTAGAAAGGAAATTTTTAAGTGATATATTTACTGAATCGTTGAGAAAGATGTCATGTGCGTTACAAATATCTCTCCTCCGACCCGCACTCAGTCCACATGATTGTATATTTGCTAATACTTGTGGCTGCACCTTTAAGGATTCGGCGCACTGGTCTGTGGTCCTTATAATATTGACCGCACGCGGGCAATTTCCTATGGACCGGACAGCAGACCGCAACTTGTGTTCCAAATCCTTTAGTTCGGCAGTAGGGCAGCTCTCTTATTATTGCAGGACTGATCGAGTTTGAGATGGAGGATCCCAATGTGCCCAGCCACTCGATCATCAAGCTCAGAAGCAAACAGCTGGTCGATTCTCAAGTCAGCGAGTTCGATGTGCCCGTCACGAAGAAGTAACAACAGATATTGAACGATTTGAAATTATGTCAAAATTAAATATAGTGCTCCCGTTTTATTTGCTTTTATTTAAGTTGCGTTGTTCATTGAATATTTTATGACCTTTTAGCAAAAACTATTTCAGGATCCTCAATTGAATTTTTAAAAGACCTTATTATAGACATCCCACACGAAATGGTACGTCATTTTTTTTAAATTATTATGTTCCACGTATGGGAAACACACCATAAACTATAGTTACGTTTCTAGTCATTCAGCTACGGAACCCCTAAAACCATAACTGTAAATAACCCAAACAATAGTACTAAGTATGTAAGTACTCGACCCAAATGTAGCACATGTTTCTTAAAATTATTGCCAAATTTAGTTAATAGTTAACATGTTACAAGTATGTTGTAATGCACTACCTACAAATTAGATATTTTATTTTACCAGATACTTTATCTGTCATACTATGGTGCAGACACTTATTTATTTATCTACACTTCATTGCACTGTAAGTTGTACAATTGGCGGACTTAATGCCTAATGGGATTCTCTACCAGTCAACCACCTGGTAATGGAGAGTTTAATCACTCCACCTTGAAAATTCAAAAAACAGTCTTTAAATGCAAAAAAATATAATATAAATATCTTAGACGAAGTGAACGTAGTACATGTTTAATTTCGAAGGATAGCATCCTTCGAAATTAAACATGTACTACGTTCACAGCTGATCAGTTTTCATCTTTAGGCATAGGCAACATAAATAATCAATATCAAAGGACATCCACTGCTGAACATAGGCCTGCCCCAAGATTTTCCACAGCGAGCGGCAGCGTTAATAAATAATTTATTTTTCAATATGATAAAAAAGCCTCTAAAACTTTGATATTACTGACATTTTGGCCTTTGAATTTTACTTACGGCTTTAGACAAGAATCTTTTGAACAAATGACTCGTTGATATCGTCGCAATAATTAATTAGCTATGCAGGAATGTGTTATCAAACAATACTGACTTGTATAATTAACAATAGCTTAGTGTGTAATACATTATTTTCATTAGGGTTACCTAACTAAAAAAATAACGCATCGGAGTTGTGATAACACGGAACCATAGTTTGAACCAGTAGGCTTAGTTATATTATATTATATGTAAGGTAACGCTAAACAAAATACTTCAAAAATGTATATAGATTTCATTCTTTAATCCCTCAAGCGTATGTGAACGAGACACAATGCAAATTCTATTGTTATGTAGAGTAAGGAAACTGATTTACATTTTTAAAACATTGCGACATCTTACTGATCATAAGACCATAAAAATGGTTTACCAGTCCCTATGTCAATCTCTCTTGGCATATTGCATCTCCTCCTGGGGTGGTGCCTCCAAAACTCACTTATTGAGAATTGAAAGAGCCCAAAGAGCTGTTCTAAAAATTTCTGCATTCTTGCCTATATTGCATTCCACTACCGACGTCTATATCTTCTGGAAGGTGCTCACTGTTAGACAACTATTTATTGTATCTATAACGCTTCGTAAACACTCTTCAATTCAGTATGATCCCAAACTAATGCTCAATCTACGGAGGAAAGTGTTGGCTCGTAATAATTTACCACCATTCAGGACCGCTTTTGCCAGGAGGTTCTATTGCTTTCTGGGTGACTACCTTTATTCTAAGCTCAACTCTAATCTCAACATATACCCATTACCCAGATATAACTGTAAGAAAAAAATTGTTCTGTGGCTCTTAGACCAGGACTATGAGAGAACTGAAGACCTCATTACTATCATAACATAAACAACGCAAGCATGCACACTCACAAACACAAACACACACACACACACACGCACACACACACACACACACACACACACACACACACACACACGCACACTCACATACACATGCACACTCACATACATTCTATTACTACTATTACATTTTCTAATTGTCTATCATCATAATTATACATCATTATCTACTATAACCTTTTGTTACTTCAAGCATTCATACTTAAGTACTTTTGAAAAACCTACGGCTGTTCGAAGTAGTGGGAGGCTGGTGACCTGTAATACAGGTATTTTACCTAGCATAGGCACCAGTCTCACACATACACTGGCCCTTAGTATTAAGCTCCATGTTTATTCGATTGTCTTTGTATGTGTTGAGAAAATAATGATTATGTTTATGTTTATGTTATGCGGTTGCCTGCAACCGCTCGGGTGTTGAAGCATTAATAGCTGCGTCTAGAGCCTAAAAATTTTACGTGAAACTTGGGAATTGATTGGATTGATTAAACGCTGCTTACGGTATTGGTAATATTATCAAACGTTATCTGTACTCTCTCGAGATATCTCCAAAGATAAGGCGAAGAAGCGAGACACACGAGCCCAATCGTGACTGTCGCTGTGTTTACCAACGCACACTTGTGCTGCGTGACGTCGCCATACTATCTATCTGACGTAGAGTATAACTTTAACATCGCCGCGGAACGAAATAATTGCTATTGTATCGAATAATTACCTAAGTATCGCGTATTCGTATCGCAGCGTCGCTCCGCACTTGAATATTTATTATTCCGCACTGACAGGATTGGGTGCTGATTACTTCTGCGATTAATGATATCGCTATTCGTGCCTTCACTATGATTGTTTTATTTGTACAAGTGTAACGTCGCGAGTTATTGTGATAAAAATTAGGTGAAACTAACGTGCAATGGGGTCGTTTTGAGTGATATTGGTTTGAAATATTAAATCCTAAGTGTAAGTGCGTTGAAAGTGGAAAAAACTGCAATAATGGATCGGTTTCGTCAGAAGTCCAAAAAGGACTCACCAATGAAATACGTCGACAAAGATAAATCGAACACATTCATGTCAGACGTGAAATCGATGAAAGAAAATCTTAAAATTAGAGAAATACTAAGGACTGTTAAAATGAATAGCAGTATGCGAATAAAAGCACCTAGAGGAAGCAAAATAATGCAAAACAAAGATTTTAACGACAACGATGACTTTGACGAGGCTCAAAATGGCGTAGAGGAAACACCGAGTGCCACCAACCAGGAAATGATGAAGACAGTGCTATCAAATGACAACTGTACTGAATTAAACGGCTCGGAAACTATGAGAACGGAATCTACTGATCAACCATGTAGTAGCAAAAAAATCGAAGATAATGATGGACAACGCAGAAACAGTTCAGATAGTGGAAATTCAACAGAACACGCCGAAAAGACGGAAATTTCGAATAACTGTTCTGGAGAAAAATTAGAGGTTAGATTAAACCCTGAGACTAGTGATACGGAGATTCCTTCAATAAATGTTGAACAGGTCCCTTCTGATCTGGCTATAGTAGCTGGTATAGCAACCTTGCCAAAAAATAAGTCACTTACACAGTGTCGTGAGCGAAAACTCTCACTTGATCAAACTATGTTGAATAGACGTGAGAGTTTCTCCCAGTCAGAATTAGATCTGCATTCAATCGGAAAATCACCTTTGGAGAGGAAATCGTCGTTTTTCAGGAAGAAGTTGGATAGTTTCCTTAAAAATACAACAGAAATATTCAAGAAGCAGTCAACGCAGCTGTCGCGTCGCGGTTCCATGTCGGTGTCCTTGCAATCACTTAACGAAAACAGTAGACTTGAGAGCGAAAATATAACCAGTGATAAGGTAAGCAAGTGGATTAGAACGAATCTATAAACATAAAAGAAAGTCGTGTTAGTTACACTATTTACAACTCAAGAACGGCTGAACCGATTTGGCTAAAAATTAGTGGGGAGGTCGCTTAGAACCAGAAGGACATAGGATACGTTTTATCCTGTTGGACGGTGTTGGGGCGTGTGTGGGACGGCGCTGGGGCGAAACAATGTCCGCTGTGACCGCTTAAGTTTTAAAATTACTGGGCTGTGTGGGATGGGCCGGGGGGCGACACAAAGTTCGCTGGGTCCGCTAGTTTGAAATATTTAAATTTTATTACCCATTTGTAAATTATTAAATTAAATTAACGGTGCGTTTAGAACGTTATTGTTGTATTCAAAGATAAATAAGTATATTTTATATATGACTAAGATTACGGTCCTTACCGTTGTTATGCCTGAATGATAAGGGCAAATTATTCAGCCTGCTTCCTATTAAATCATTGTATGTTTATTTTCTGTTCGCCTCTCTCTGTCTTTTTACAAGCGTGACGAGCGGGTTATTCGTAACTTTCATAAACTGGCATATTTTTTTAATTCCGACTAAAAATTGCACTCAAAATTATTAGCGAAAGATAGCTCAGTAAAAAAAACTTATTTAATGCTGTAAGTATAAGGTATAGTTCAAATTATTATTGCGCATGCTTATCACGACTTAGATCTCTTCTTTCTGTGATTGTCATAGGCATCCCAATTAGTCTAGGGCCACGGGAGTGGGCCCCGTCAAAACTGAGCCAAGCAAGGGCAAGGGCACACTACCTTACCTTTACCTTTTCTAGAATTGTTTTAACGATTTTTTCTTCATTTATTTACAAACGGTTACTTGCGATTTCATCTCCACCAACAAATAGTAAAGAGCTTTCTTATATCTGGATAAAACAGATGTTTTTAATGCTTTTCTGATATCCGGTGTAAAACAAATCTAAAACAACTTTAAAATCATGGTAATCAGTCCTTCCGTTTTCGAGTTATACCTAAGGAGTGTAACTAACGCCACTTTCTTTTATAGTTAACTAGCGGTCCCAGCAATCTTCGTTTTGCCCCCAGAGCGATCTCGCCCCGGTCCCGTAATTTTAATAGATATTTATTACCCAAGTCGGCGCAACGATGAAAATAATGAAAATCGATCCGTCCATCGTTCTCAAGTTATAAGTGGTATAACTAATACGACTTTCTTTTGTGTGTATAGAATAAGAAGAAGAAAAGATAAAATATAACATAAAAGGTGGTCGTATGTACGAGAACAGTAGCAGCGGCGGAAAACTGATCACAAGCGGATTGACACATACACATTCGGGAATCGGGATGCAAGAGTATGTAATATTTATAGAAATTATATTCCAGGTGAGCAGCAGCATGAGTCTAAAGTCCTCGTCAACGGTGGGCTGCAGCGAATCTAGTCTGTCTGCAAGCCAGGGAGACCAGGTCGGCAGCCAGCCACTTTGCGCCAGCCAACCTATTGGACACCTCTCCTCGGAGAGCATTAATAGTAAGGACATTTAAATATTGATTCACCACGCAAATATATATATAGCTAAGAACTATCTCGATCACATCATATTCGGTCCCTGAGCTAAGAATAAAAGTGGACTTATACTAGAAATTATTAACACGTAGCTTTTTGTATCAAAATCGTGAAAAATCCCTAAATAAACAGGTTTGGCCTATTTTTTTGTCTCCGCGTGCTCTCGATGGTCCTTCGTAATATCTCCTTAAGACTTTGCGCCCACTTTCCAACCATCCTGTATTAATTAAATTAACTTATTTAAGCCCTGACAGAACATATAATCAAAGTTAAAGTTTTCCTCGTAAATTAAGATCTCTCGTATAAAGATCTAAGAAAGCAATAACAAAAGAAATAAAATAAGCAACGTTACGTAATCTGCTTGGAATTAAATGTACCAACTTGGCCATGCTATTTAAGTCGTTGATTTCGCTTAAATACCTACTGAGATTTAGAAACTTTTAGATGTTTAAATTACGTAAGTTCCGTTCCGGCCATTCGTTCAGATTCAGTGACGATGTTAATAGTGGGTCTTTTGTAGCTTGGGGCTTTTGTCGTCAGCGAGGCTCCCTCATTCACCAGACGAGCGCACGAACGAATGAACGAACTTGCCCTTGACATGGAGTTTTCAGCGAGACGCAAGTCGTAAAGCAAATCGGGGAGCAATCTTTTATCCGCGGCGAAAACATTTCAAAAGAGGCCTTTTAAGTGGACGGACTAAGGGGACTGTAGTTTTGCAATTGAAATATACAGACATTATGTGTACTTATCGAGATTTTGAATAGGAGTTCGCACCTGAATAAAAAATGTATCACTAAAGATTAACTTTGGTCAGAACTAAACACCCCATTTATCGAATATAAGTAAAAAGCTTTTACGATAGATCCTAGACTCAATTAGAAGGGGTCTTGGATCTAGTAAAAGCTTTTAAGCTTAGAATATAATATTTAATCACCAGTACACTTTTTTAGAAACGCTTTTAAATAATTATTTACTTTAAAAAACTTTCCCTTAAGCTTTGAATACAAAGTTTTAGCCATCGATCGAAGTTATCAGTGTAGAAAACCCTCGTGGCATTCAATCTGCCTCAATACATGTTTAACAAGGCAGCTGGTAGCAGCAAACTACTAAATCAGCATGACAGATCCGTGTAATTAATGCATTGTAATGCGGCCTGTGGAATTCAGGATTGATTTTCACGTGACCAATATCGATGTTTCAGCGCATATACCTAAGCAACCAAATACCTAGCAAAGCTCGCTCACCCAGATTTTAGTAATAAACCCTTAAGCTAGTTGAGAACACCACTATTTTCAAGTAATCCATTTCATCAAATACCAATGAAAGGCTTTTGCTAAATATAAGGATCTTTCAATACAAACTTTCTTTTGTTGACTTAGATTAGCTTCGGTTGGCTTATTACTATGTCAACCTAAGATCGTGCAATTTAAAAAGTTGGTTCTGATGGCCAAATATTTAACCAATTTAGTTGGTTAGTTTGGGGGCGAAGCAAATGAAAGATGAAAAGTCTTAAAAGCAAGTACTCAAGTAATGTGAGTACTCTTAAAAGTATTAACTCCTAATGCTGAGAGATTTTATTTGTCTTATTTGTTTTGTAAGTCCCCTTGGCGCTACTTTTTATCAAACAATACTGAGGCATTGAAACTTACTGTTTTACATTGTAAAAGTAGAAAGTTATTAGTCACTGAAACTCACGCCACCCGATTATTTCTGTTGCCATTGTTAACAGTTAATTTATTTAATTTTCGCTACAGTAATATTTATTGTACTGTTCTTTACTTTATGATTAGCACCTTTCGGAAGAGTCAAGTGAATCTCAATGAGTTATCCTTTTATTGAAAATCAATTCACTTTTTCGTTCAGTTACAATGACTATTAATCGTTGAACGAATATCATGCGATCAAAACTGAACGCTTCATTAAGGTTGAGTGTTATTTTTCACTCATGTTGCCCAAATTAATCACTGTATCAACGGGCCTATATTTTTCTTTTATTTATAGTTTTTCTATTCCACCAGCCTTCTTATATTTTTAACAGCTCTCCTTGCCTGGAACCTTTGTTTATAAGTAATCTTTGCTCTTATGGAAGTTCTGTTATGTCTTCAGAAATGTTGAATGCCTCTTGAACATCTAACAAGTATCTGAAAAAAAATATATAAATGTATTTTTCCAGGTTTAACGGAGGCCTACCTGCAGGACACAATGCTGAACTCCAGGGCGATCTCTATGAGCTCTGGTCTAGACACAGCCCACGGGAAGAGAGTACGGAAATCTAGGTCTAACAGGTAGGATCTATTTTATATAGCTATCTCTCATTTTAATTAAATCTTGGCTCAGTTTCTGACGGTTGCAGTCAAGTTTAAATAAACTACATAATTCATATCATAGTCTCAGTATGTAACTAACTGTTGGCGTAGCATTTACAAGCGTTTTTTTTTTTTTCATTATAGAAGAACTTATTTTGACTGACATTACATATATTCAGGGGACTTATTATGCACAAATGTTATTACGGATATGATTACCAAAAGCTAAAAAAAATATGAACAAATGGTAGTGCCATAAAAACCTAAGACCTCAAAAATGCAGATAACTAAAACGCAAATGCGAACAAATATTCATTTTTCCTCTACACTAAAATGTCTCTGCACTGTACATAGCTTGCACCTGCTTGGCGTGCACTCAGCGCAAATGTGTTTTCCTAGCTTAGTTCAGACTGTTACATAATAACCACTAAGCCTCGCATACTGTACCGGGTATTTGGGAGTAATGATACCCCACTAAATTCCCTCGTATATCAAGTAATTTGGAAACCACGTTATTAATATAGCCAGCCATGCAAATGATGTAATGTTAATTGTAACTTTGTTTGTGGGGATATTCAATTGAATTGAATTAAATTGAAATTTTAATCTATGTATTGTAAATGTATAATTAACTCGCTGTGCTCGCGTGTAATAAAGACTTTGGGTAGAATATTTAATTATTATGGCTGATGATTTTACAATTATGAACATAGGTAATTTGCTTATTATTCAAATATGTATTTTTGCATGTTATTCATTGACAGCTGAAAAAGCTGAGCTAACCATAGATTTTACATTGATGAAAAAGGGTACATTTAGTACCCTTTTTCATAAGCATATAAACCCTTTCTTCTTAAGTTTTGTATGAGTACACAAGATATAAAGTATTTTTATGAGTTTATTTAGGTACTTTTGTATAAACTAGGATTTTTGTTTTCTTATATTTTGTCAATATATAATGATTTTGCGAATTTGATACACGTGATCATGTCATATAGAGTTGCTTATTTCTATAAAACTCTTGCAACCTTAAGCGTCTGTCCTTAAGCTTTGTTGATTGTAATTACAAATGGTGCTTTCATGGGAAACTGCATTCTTTTAAATTGAAATGGTAAATCAGTCAGAATGATTTGAATACGGGGAATCAAAAAAATAAACTTTTTGCCATGCATGATTATAGGTTTTCTAATGTTGTACCCCAGATGTGTAATTTGTAGCCGTGTACCGTTGCATAGTCTTGGCGCGTCAAGATTTCTCATTAATAGAACTGGAACACCAACTTCCAGCCTCAACTTATTTCTCATAATTCTTATGAATTGAGGAACTCTGTTGGCTATGATAGGACTTGTTCAGTGTCAATATTCGACAACTCCCTCCACGTCTGATAAGATTCGTTATTTAATTTGATTAATTATCTCATTAGTCGACGCTAAAATTGCTCTTCTACACAGCCATTCTCAATGAAGGGTTATCGACAATTTGACAGAACTCACATCTTAGTGTTATCTTTTCGTAACTGACAGTTGGCATACAATCTTCTCCGATTTTTAGAAGAGCAGCTGCACACTCAATTACCTCAGTGTCTGAAGACGAAAGTCTTTAACCAGTGTGTGTTACCAGTGATGACATACGGATCCGAAACGTGGTCTCTAACTATGGGCCTCATAAAGAAGTTCAAAATTACACAACGAGCGATGTAGCGGGCTATGCTCGGTGTTTCTCTACGAGATCGAATCAGAAACGAGGAGATACGTAGAAGAACCAAGGTAACGACATAGCCTTGAGAATCAGTAAGCTTAAGTGGCAGTGGGCCGGGCACATAGCGCGAAGAAGTGATGGCCGTTGGGGCAGGAAAGTTCTAGATTGGAGACCCTTCGACCAAAGACGCAGCGTAGGACGTCCACCAACGAAATGGACAGACGACCTCAAAAAGATCGCAGGATCATACTGGATGCAGACCGCTAGTGATCGGTCGCTATGGAAAGCCGTGGGGGAGGCCTATGTTCAGCAGTGGACGTCCTTCGGCTGATAATGATGATGATGATGATGAGCTGCAGACTGCCCTGCTTTTGTATACAATTATACTATCCCATATTCGCTTTGAGACAGAACGTTTTTTCATGTACCCATAATACAGATGCTTTCAAACAGGCGTTTATTACATCCTTAACTTACCTACTTGATTAACCAAACGCTATAGAAAAAATCATCGTTCGAGATTCAATAATGACTCATTTTCATCCAAACTTTCATTACTTTTTTAACCCCTTAAGGGTATTTTTTAGATGATTAGAATTTCATATTTATGATTATCTAATCTAGATACTTAAAATAAGTTTCAAGCTTTTACACACATCAAAAGTGTCTGGGGATCAAGCATTTTTATGCGGATTTCTTGAGATGGAGATGTGGCTTTGTAATAAATTTATGATTTTATAAACTTACTAGCGGCCCCCCGCGACTTCGTCCGCGCGTTTTGAGTTTGCTCCCTCCCCTCCCGTCGCAGCGTCATATTTTAAAGCCTTTCTCGATAAATAAGCTATCCAACACAGAAATATTTTTTCAAATCGGTCCAGCAGTTCCTGAGATAAGCGCGTTCAAACAAACAAACTCTTCAGCTTTATAATATACTAGCGGTCCCCCGCGACTTCGTCCGCGCGTTTTGAGTTTGCTCCCTCCCCTCCCGTCGCAGCGTGATGTTTTATACCCTAAAGCCTTTCTCGATAAATAAGCTATCCAAAACAGAAATATTTTTTCAAATCGGTCCAGCAGTTCCTGAGATAAGTGAGTTCAAACAAACAAACTCTTCACCTTTATAATATTATTAGCGCAAGCGCACGTCGTACTTAAGCTGCGAACATTATTTTGGTGCGGAGTTATGTTAAAACTGTGTTAGCTCCTAAGATATTTATTGAATTTAAATGATATAAAGGGCAACTTTGTTCTAAATGAAATGCTCGTGATGATAAATGTATTTATATTTTGATAAGGTGTATAATACACCTCTAAAAATAATGTATTATTTTTTTACAAATTTATTAACATAAAAAAGGTTGTAGTAAGTCAACCATAAAAGATAGACATATGCTGTCGCAGACTTTATTATAGAACTCTTGATGCTGAACAATCCTGTCATACATGATGTTTGTGTAACTTAAGCGGTTTTCGCAGCGTACGCAGCGGAAGCTCTCAAAAGGAATATCTTTCTCCCGTTTTCGCAACATTTTTCATTGCTGCTGTGGTCTTATGAGTCGTATCTTTATGTTATATAGCCTAAAGCCTTCCTCGATAAATGGACTATCTAACGTAAAAATAATTTTTCAAATCAGGCCAGTAGTTTCTGAGATAAGCGCGTTCAAACAAACAAACAAACAAACTCTTCAGCTTTATAATATTAGTATAGATATGGATCCTTTTTGGTGCATTTCATAATTTGAAACAGGAACTGTCAATCAAATTCGAGTAAAAGATGAAAATCATCTGTCAATATTTTCCCTATAAAAACATACAACGCATTAAAGACATTATTAGTGCTACTATTTCCCTACTACTGATTAAAACCAACGTTATTATGGAGCGGCGACGTCATTTAAGCAGGGAAGAAATGCTCAGAGCCGTGGAAATGATAGAAGCTGGTTCCCGGCAACGTACTGTGGCTTTAGCTCTGAATACAAGTCAGAATGTTATCAGTCGACTTTGGACACGTTACCGAAGCACTGGTACCGTGGCTGAGCGCCATGGTGGACGGTATCACTGCACCACACGGAGACAAGACCGATACATTCAAATCACAGCTCGAAGAGCTCCCAATAACCGCCATGATGTTAGCCGTGAGGCTTCATCACTCTTCAGGGTACTTAATTAGCGACCAAATAGTCAGAAACCGCTTGCATGAAGTGAACCTTCATTCCCGAAGACCGCTACGGGTACCACCTATAGCAATGCACAATCGTAGGATTCGATATCATTGGGCTCTTGAACACAGAAATTGGGCAGAAGAACAATGGCGTTTCGTGTGCTTTTCTGATGAGTCTGGTTTTGGTATGAGACCGGATACAAGACGTATACGACACTGGAAAACCCCTGGACGCCTACAGTGATTAAAATCCTGCCAGGAAGTCCATCCTTATAGTGGTGGAACCATCATGGTATGGGCGGGTATTTGGATCGGCGGAAGAACTGATTTGATTCGGATCAGAGGCAACCTCAACGCTCAAATTTATGCTGAGACGATTGTATCAGACGTCATCATTCCTCTACAAGTGCAAATCGGTCCCTTATTTCAGTTAATGCATGATAATGCACGACCGCACCCCGCAAGAGTTGTAAGACAGACTCTCGCCGCAGCTAACATCAATGTCCTGCCCTGGCCTGCTCAGTCGCCAGACTTAAACCCGATTGAGCATGCATGGGATATGCTACAGAGAAGAGCTCTGCCGAATATGGAGGGTATCCAGTCGCAAGAAGACCTTTTTATGTTGTTGCAACGAACTAGGGTGGCGATTCCACAGCGTGATTTGGATGAACTCATTTTGAGTATGCCAAACCGATGTTCTTGTGTTGTTAGTGTTCGCGGTAGAAACACGGATTATTAATTGTTTAAGTTACCCAATAAAATTTTTAAGAAAACTGTTATTTCAGTTTTTTTTTCGAACTTTAATGTTAGTGGTTCAAATGTCAAAAATCCCTTTATTAGGAAAATGACAAATTTCTTTATTAATGTAAAGGTGACTTGGTTTATAGTTACTGTAGACAATCGAAAACACTTTATTTGATGAATCCTTAAAGAAAATTTTAATTAATATCAATCAGGAGAAAAGTTATTGCAAAAATTAATGTTGATCCCTAGACACTTTTGATGTGTGTATCTTTAAAACTGACTGATACTTCCATACAACCTTCCATCTCCTTATGCAACCTTTTACAACACTTTCGTATAAAAAGTATCCTATGTCCTTTTTCAGGCTCTAGACTACGTGCCACGTTTCATTTAATTCAGTAGTTTTAGCGTGTAAGCGCAACAGAAAGCAGACAGTTACTTTCTCATAAATAACATTAATTTCGGTTTTAATGGAAAATCAATTTATTTAATACATAATACTACATGGTTACACAAGTAGTATATGTATTTTCCTCAGTCTTACTTGTACAATCCAAACTAAAACTCAAACATTTATTTGCCAAGGACACATTATATAAAGATTACATTTATAAGTAAGTAGCAAATGTGTTCAGACTGCTCTCAGACGTGTAAAAAATCAATCTTGAGTTAAATTGTTAATATCTAGTCTAGGGTTATGTCTAAGAGCCTTATCACTAAATATGCGCAAAATCGTTCACTGAACTGAAATGAATGATAAAGTTTAATGGAAAGATATGTATTACTCATCTAGTTTATTTAGTTCAGTAGTTCCACAGTTGTTCTTCACAGCTCAATGTAAATTTAACAATTTAACTGAATTAATGTGATATTGTGATAGTAGAACTAATGATCTTGAACTAGATGTGTGAGGTAGTGAAATTCAATAATTATAAACGACTATAAAATAGTTTTGTATTTTAAACAACAAAAATAAACAAACATTACCCTGAAAATCACCTCAAAAATCTATCATCAAACAATACTACAGTCTAAGTCATATTGCAAAGATAAAAAATAACATTTCTACTTGCGATATCTTAGACATCAATTTGGCGCGAAACTCACGCGTGCCGAGCCATGCAACTGTCTCTCTCTTGCAATAACTAACCAATATAATCGTACGCTTTACTCGATGTCACTGAACGAGTGAGTGAAGGAACTAGATTGCTGAAGTACTTCAATTAAAGCATTCATTCAGGAACTACCCGACTCTACTTATCATAATTGCGGATTGTAAGCAGATATATGTCGGGCGGAACTGGTACGCAGTGAATTCGTATCGCGTGCGCAACCAACACGCCGCAGATGCGCAACGAATTCGTTGCGGATGCGCAACGTGATCGCCGCGAATAGCAACGTGGACGTCATTTTGTACAGTCGTCTTGCTCTTCAATGGATCTACCTGCATCTTTCATTTACAGGAGAATTTTCAACAATAGAAAATATAGCAAGGGGAGAAATAAGAATACATGTCAAGCTAATATTTAAAACTTATTGATGTGTACCCGAACAAAAGACTAAGCATTAGTAAAAGCATTAAAGTGCAGTGATCAGCACACACATAAAGATGATAAAGCTGTGTCTTAGCGGCGCTCACTTTATTTTAACTACAATAGGTATTTCGCGGTAATTTTTTTACTGAATATACACACATCAAAAGTGTCTAGGGATCAACATTTATTTTTGCAATAACTTTTCTCCTTATTGATATTAATTAAAATTTTCTTTAAGGATTCATCAGATAAAGTGTTTTCGTTTGTCTACAGTAACGATACACCAATTCACCTTTGTATTAATAAAGAAATTTTCCATTTTCCTAATAAAGGGATTTTTGACATTTGAACCACTAACATTAAATTTCGAAAAAAAGACTGAAATAACAGTTTTCTTTAAAATTTTATTGGGTAACTTAAACAATTAATAATCCGTGTTTCTACCGCCAACACTAACAACACAAGAACATCGGTTTGGCATACTCAAAATGAGTTCATCCAAATCACGCTGTGAAGTGGCCGCCCATGTTCGTTGCAACAATAAAAAAAGGTCTTCTTGCGACTGGGTACCCTCCATATTCGGCAGAGCTCTTCTCTGTAGCATATCCCATGCATGCTCAATCGGGTTCAAGTCTGGCGACTGAGCAGGCCAGGGCAGGACATTGATGTTAGCTGCGGCGAGAGTCTGTATTACAACGCTTGCGGTGTGCGGTCGTGCATTATCATGCATTAACTGAAATAAGGGAACTTGATTTTGCACTTGTAGAGGAACGATGACGTCTGATACAATCGTCTCAGCATAAATTTGAGCGTTGAGGTTGCCTCTGATCCGAATCAAATCAGTTCTTCCGCCGATCCAAATACCCGCCCATACCATGATGGTTCCACCACTATAAGGATGGACTTCCTGGCAGGATTTTAATCGCTGTTGGCGTCCAGGGGTTCTCCAGTGTCGTATACGTCTTGTATCCGATATCATAACGTAGACAAAACGAGACTCATCAGAAAAGCACACGAAACGCCATTGTTCTTCTACCCAATTTCTGTGTTCAAGAGCCTTGGATGAATTGTGGTTTATTCGTCCAAGTCAAGAGCCCATTGATATCGAATCCTACGATTGTGCATTGCTATAGGTGGTACCCGTAGCGGTCTTCGGGAATGAAGGTTCACTTCATGCATGCGGTTTCTGACTGTTTGGTCGCTAATTAAGTTCCCTGAAGAGTGATGTAGCCTCACGGCTAACATCATGGCGGTTATTGTTGGAGCTCTTAGAGCTGTGATTTGAATGTATCGGTCTTGTCTCCGTGTGGTGCAGCGATACCGTCCTCCATGGCGCTCAGCCACGGTACCAGTGCTTCTATAACGTGTCCAAAGTCGACTGATAATACTCTGACTTGTATTCAGAGCTAAAGCCACAGTACGTTGCCGGGAACCAGCTTCTATCATTCCCACGGCTCTGAGCATTTCTTCCCTGCTTAAATGACGTCGCCGCTCCATAATAACGTTGGTTTTAATCAGTAGTAGAGAAACAGTAGCACTAATAATATCTTCAATGCGTTGTATGTTTTTATAGGGAAAATATTGACAGCTGATTTTCATATTTTACTCGAATTTGATTGACAGTTCCTGTTTTAAATTATGAAATGCACCATAAAGGATCTATATAAATTTATAAAATCATAAATGTATTACAAAGCCACATCTCAATCTCAAGAAATCCGCATAAAAATGCTTGATCTCGAGACACTTTTGATGTGTGTATTTTATGTCAAGAACCCACCGCCTACACGCAAAGAAAACGTTGCGCAACTGCCAGGCGTCTGCCCGCCATCCGTTAGAAATCAGTTAGTGTGATTGGGCTCTTATATTCATCCCTCCTTGCCCTGAAAGTCATTCCTAACTTATCTATTCTTGAAACTCAGTTGGATTAGTTCCACAGGTGACGAAAACTAAAACAAAATTAACAATGTATGTAACCACCACCTGAAAGTTTACCTAACTTTGATGAAAATGGTCAGCAACATTCAACTCTACCATGTTCTGCGTTCGCAAGTAATTATAAGTTTACATATGCATGCAAGAAGAGGCTAGGCATTGGAGCTACTTTGTCAACGATGAGAATCATCATCCTTTTCTAGAACGTTAAATTTTTCCACAGTAAGTATATACAGTATTCGTATAGGTGGGTCATAAGACTTGATTTGTGATCCATTGGCTGTCAGATTTGACAGATAATATGTGTCGGCACTGCCACTGCCAGGCATGCCGACCGGTCTGTGTGGAATTTTGTGGACTCGTGTCGATGACGGATGGCAAATCTGTCTACAGTTATCATTCTCTTCCTGCACACAGTACTTTCACACGCCATTCTATTTTACATTTATTCTTTATAATTATACTCTTAATATGTAAATAATCGTATATCTTAAATAGCTATTCGACATCAGAAATCATCACACTACCTTTTCTGTAGTAAAATCTTAATAACTGCACAGAACCTAAGACAAGAAAGTTGGGTTATTTCTTATTTTACTAAAAGAGCTGATTTTTTTTACCTACTGAAGGAGCTGAAATTTTTGAGCAGTCTATGAAAATTGTAAACTCACCGTCTCACAGCACCTCACTTTTTTATGCGCTCATAATTTCTTTAATGAGCGTAATATAACTTTTCGTATTTTCTAGCTATTTTATTCTATCCGCTTGGATAATGTACAAAACTGGGGTAAAATACCCATATTGGTTTATATATAAATCCTTATGAGTGCAATCATTTACAAAATTTAAGACTTTACCTTTACCTTACAAACTGCGACTTTTAGCATCGATGCAGTCGCGCCTTTTGAAAACGCGCTTCAGCATCGCGACTCAAGCACTGAACAGATTTAATTTGGCACCGACTCAGTCGCGCGTTAGTTTGAAAACTACAAAAAATTGGTTATTATAAATATGATATATTTGGAAAGCCCTGAATGTAAAGAATATAAAAAATGGACGTCACTGTTTGGGCCACCCTGTATAAGTCGATTAAAAGAATCATCAAGAAGACATAGTATAATCAGTGTAACAAAATTTAAAATGAAATGAAATGTCAACTTCTGTAATAAAAGTGAAAACGTTACTCTGTCTGGAATCCTTATATAACTAAAAGTTTAGTAACGGAACTTAATGCATACATATACCTATATAGGCACAGTAACAATGAGGTCACCGTGGAGGCACGAGTTAAGCCTGCATCCTGCTGAAACTGGGTCACCGAAGCTGAACTTGAACTGGAACCGGATAACGCGATTGTTGGCGGATATAGAGTGCTTGTGTGTATGAGTTACAACATAAGGTTACACACATCTACACGCTATTTTCTATACGGCACATTTGAGACTATGAGTTCATACTGGTATATATCTGGTTTCTTTCATTCCTTACTTTTATTTTTATGAAACTAAGGTGTCATCGTTTTATTGCGATGATACCGATCTCGTAGATCTCGTAGAAAGCTATTTTTGTTGCTTAGATTTTACAGCCTCTTCTTTTTTTCTTCTTCATGTTCTTTTATTATTATTTACTTCTTATCATTATTAAAACACAACCATTTCAAACAAAGAACTGAATTGATTATCAATACGTATATTTACTTAATTTCATCTTCAATCAAAATCAGAATCAACCGAAGCACGACTCATTCGAACTTCGGCTTCGAACTATTGGCTACGAATTGCTACGGCGCTACGGTGCTACGAATAAGCTAGAGGCAGCTTGTAGCGTTTACCATCGTTATACCTTATTACCCTGTTACTGATGTCATGTGAACCAAATAACCAATACTTTTATGTGTAATTAACTGACTAGTTACTAGTAAAATAATTATTGTACCAACATAACATCTTCAAATGAAACAACTGTTCTATCAATGCAGATAAATATTAACAAGGTTTCTTGACGCTCACTTCACAAGCTTCCGCTCAGCTACTAGGACAGAAACGTGGCTAAGTATATTGAATGCTACCTGCAACTATTTTCAAGGTCTGCTCCGTCGGACGCCTATTATACGACGAACTCCGTGGTCAAGAGGCTAGCACACTGGTTTCAAGCGTCGCCGTCTTTTGAGATTCCGGGTTCGATTCCCGGTCGGGTCAATGTAGAAAACGATCTTTTCTATATTGTCTCGGGTCTGGGTGTTGTTGTACTACCGTTGTTTCCGTCTTCCATAACACATGTGCTTTAGCTTCTTAGCTTGGGATCAGAGCAATGTATGTGATATTATGAAATATTTATTTTATTATACGGAGCTGCATTAAGGCTTATGCATCTGTGTATACACAAGTGACATGAAGTAACAGCTTGACGATTTGCAATAGCTCACATATGGGCACTTTTCATGTAAATGTGATACGAAATCTTGAAGAATTGGTTGCCATAATGGTCTCCCGTAGCATGTATTGTACTCGGGATAGCGCATAACAGCATCCCAATTACACTTTTAATGGGACATAAGTTTTTCTTACGAAGAAATAAACAGATGCGACTTATTTTCTAGGTACCAAAGTTAACTTTTATATAAGCTCGTCGGTGCTTAGTCACATTACATAATATAATCGGCGCCTGTTTTCATATTTAACATGTTTTCTATGTGTGCGAAGCTTGGAGACAAATTACGTAGGTATCGTTAATCTCTGCTGTCCTACTCACTCACACCTACATTGCAGCGTGAGTGATGAAGATATCTAGAGTCGAAAATACTAGACATTATACAAGGTAGGGTTTTTGAACTGCTGTGTTGTGGCGACGTTGATGTCAAATGTCAATACGATCCGGTGAGGCATGTATCACCATGATCTTGACCTCGGAATCATCGATTTGGATCTGACCTTGTACTGCCCTGATTCTGCGAACGATTGGGATAAATAGGTCGTCTCATAGGCTAGTTGACACCAGCAATCGTTGACTTTGACATGTATTGACTAGCAAAATGCTATTTTTAAGGTTCCGTAGCCGAATGGCAAAAAACGGAACCCTTATAGTTTCGTCAAGTCTGTCTGTCTGTCTGTCTGTCGGTCCGTCCGTATGTCACAGCCAATTTATTCTGTAACTATAAGCATCACACTATTAAAATTTAGTTGGAAGATGTATCATGTTAAACATTAAGTCCGACACTTGTTTTTTTTTGGTCTGTGTAATAAATTATATAATAAATAATTTATTACACAGACGGTGTATGAGTGAAATCAATAATAGTTTGTCATACTCGTAAATATTGTATTTTCTTTTAATATTGGGGTCGGGGATTGGTGATTGTAGGCAACCACTCAATTCACGAACCTAATAAATCCACATAATATGCTCGTATCATTGTGTTTTAGTTCTATTGTAAAAGTTTAGTTCGTTGTTTTTCCACACCACACAAACTACAACAATAAAAAACTAATGACGTTTTTATGTTAAGGCTGAATATAATTATTTAGTTTTTCAAATTCTACCTACGGGTAGGAATTTGGGATTGCTTGACATATCTCAGATCTTTCTTTGATCTGTTCATATGCGGGTGGGCAGCCACCCTTTACCCTTTACGACTCATGTTTTGACAATCAAAATCTTAAGTGTATTTATTTTTGTGTTTACTAAACAAACATAAATACTTACTTTTTGTTTTATCGAGCAAATTCGCAAAGCGGCAGAGGAAGTGGTGGCGGGCGACGCCGCGACTGACTCGTCTACATTTTTATAATGTTTGAGTTTGGCCGTGAGACGATACTGGCCGCTTATAGGAATAAGTCGTTTTTTAACTAATTGAGTTATCAAACAAACTACCATTATTGAAAGCTGATCGATCTAAACAATTAAACCGTCCCCATTTTTTCAGAGTAACTTGGTTAGCCAGTGAAGGCTTGACGAACTACCTCCGCCGCATTATTCAAGACGAGAAAAACCAGGAAATTCAGGGTTGCCACTCATATCTAGACCTGACCAGCATACCAGAGAACCATGGTGGAGAGATGGACAGCAAAGGGAGGCGGCTTTCCTACCAAAGAGCTGTGTCAGGAGAGGACCCGGTACTGCCAACTCGGTACCAGGATTCCAGTTTGAGGAGAAAGCACATCCCGGAAGAGGTAAGTGGATATATTATTGTTAAAGGTTAGAGTCGAATTGTAATGGAAACGGTACGCTGTTATTGTCATAAGAGCAGCAACTTATGCAAGCATTAATTCTTAAATAGTTCCTAGTTGTAGATCCTTATGATGACTCCTGTTATTTCCAATTGTGTTATTATAATTTACAATATCTTGTGAGCAGAACTGATGAAAAACCATCCGTGTCAATTTTAATCCAACATAGTGGATGCAAGTGTTTATCACGCGCGATGTTTGCTCGTTACTGTAACCATATTATGTAATAGGTGGTTGAAATATTCACAAGCTTGACTACTATTACTATTCAAGACATTTACTATTCACCTAACGTACCTTTTATGATACATAAAAATGCGCTTTATGTACCTAAATACTCGTAGGTACGTAGGTAATTGTTTGGTAGTAAATATCGTGAAACCATTATCAAATTCGAACATACAGTTTATGCGGCGTCGAAGATTCGTCACACAAATACTTACCCCGCATCTTCGCCTTACAAATACTAGAATTATATTTCACTGTAAAGGTTTTTCTACAACAAGTAGAATTGCGTACTATTTCAGCACATGTACGAAAAATTAGCTCCGAAGTACAAAACAATTTCGATCATGCAAATGGACTTAAGTGATGTTGCTCAAATCGAAACATAATCATTTTTGTTGGGCTTTTATTCCCTAAGTTGTCTTTTTGAATAATGAGCTAAGTGCGTATCAGACAGCAAAACGAACTCCATAGATGAAATCATTTCGATTAACATATAAAAAATAAGTAGAGACAGTAGTTTTATAGCGCAATGTGTGAGACATTCAAATCATTTTAATATCGCACGACTCGTACAATAAAATCCATTTAATGGTGGGAAATCTGCAATATGTCAAAAAGAGGTTTGCAAAGGCTCTAAAAAAATTTGCAATCATACATAGTTACTTAAGTTAACTATAGCTACTGTTGGTAAATGATGATTCGGTATGGTTTAGTGAAACCTTATTTTTGTTATTTTTTTTGAGAAGAAAAAGTTGTTTTAAAAAACAACAAATTATTCGAAAATCAGAAAAAAATTAAAGTCATCGGTACCGGCTAGCTTACGTCAATCTGGTAGAGTTTTATAGTTTGTTGTATATACTCGTATACTTGACAATTCTAAAGGTATTCATCAATCGGCTCGTTTCAGTAATTATACTCAGCGCGGAAAATGCATTGTAAATAAATGAATTCGTGTTTTGATTGAATAAATTAGTATTCCAATAAAATGTGGTTTTTGCAGCGACTGCATCATTTTGTCGGATGTAATAAAAATAAGTACAGGGTAGTGCGTTGTTTTTAATTAGCTTTTCAACTGAAATAATTATTGGATATGCAAACTGTATTTATTTTACTGGAAATTTCAATAATGATTTTGCTGCTGAAAATATTTTGTTTTTGTTATTTATGAATTTGAGATACGAAAAAAGGTAACATATAATGCGAGTACCTATGCTATATATACTAAACTACTATATCTGTGCATTGTGTTTAAGAATAACAACCACTGGTACCATAAAGTGAGTAAGGGCTAGGTAACTTTATAATTTTTAAGTTATTGCTCATTAATATTTTGCTGTAGTTTATGGTTCACTTAGGGCCGATTTTACAAACGTCAGACAAGACTTATCCGACAAAGGCCTGATTTTTCTAACATTTGATAAGGAATGTTTGTCGGATAAAATACAGTACGCCAAAATTTGTCAACGTCACCTTTTTGTCAGCAATCACTTATTTAAATGTGATTTAAAAATCGGTCGTTTTATACTTATTCAGTCGGATAAGTTTTATTTATTTTATTTAAATTTTATTGCACTGTAAGGTCAAAATCGGGCGACTTATTACCTAATGACATTCTCTACCAGACAACCACCTGGTAATGCACTGAGTTTAATATAAGTCTTATCTGACGTTGGTAAAATCGGCCCTAAATATGCATAAATCAGCCGATAGTAAAATGACATTTACATAAATGATTGCTAACAAGTACGTGACGTTTTCAAATTAGGCGTATTGTATTTTATTTGATGAAAGTTTCTTAAAAAGGGTAAGGGTATCTTATGTCATTAGGGTTCAAAATTGGTAAAACGTTTACTTGCATTTTTCAATTGCATTTAATATTATTGAGCTTGTATTATGACAAAACACTGTAAAAACCATAATATAATAATTAAAACTATTTCTAATTGTTTTTTCAATCTGCGACTGTTTCACTATTGAAAAAAAAATATGTTTCTTTTAAATGAAAGAACTAGTTAACTCTGCTATTTTCACCGTCGCAAACGATTAGATCACGTGATGTTCTTTTTTCAAGTAACAGACGAAGAATGGGATTAGCGCGTTGTTGCGTGGTCTATGTGAATAGGAGATTCAGGTAAACAGGCTTTTATTTTACGAAGCGAATTTCAGCCGCGCCTCCATTCCTGTGTAACATGCGTCTACAGGGCCCCAGCTTCTGAAGCATAAACTTAAGCACATTTAACTACTACGATCCCACGTCAGTCATACTTTATCCTGTGATAAAAATAAAATATTCAATGTATAACGTTATTTTACTTTTTTGTTTTAATTTTATCATGTATCTTTGTGGATATTGATGGGACTAAGCACCCGAAATAAATAATTTAATTAATTTATTTATTATAACACACAAGAAGATGAGTTGCAATTAAATCACAAAGGGACACATCCCTGAGAAAATAAAAACTATTTGTTCTTAAAAAAGTAATGTTCGATTTTTGAACTTTTTATGAATTTGAATTGCATGATAATTGGGTCCCGGAGCGGGAAACTTGTGTACTTGCAAGACGCGGTCACTTCGCACTCTCGGTTTCACTCGCGCCCTGTGTCTGGTTGTCAGGTGCCGCGGTGGGCAATGATTCTAATTAAATAATAACATTTGCGAGCGATAATGTCAACCGCGATGAATGCATAGCCCTACAGAACTTCGGACAGTCTCTTAAGTTTGGGAAATAGCCGTTCCTAAACCAGCGGGCACGGGTGAAAACCGCTCCGTGAGCTCGCCTCAGTCAGGCTTGCGTGTCTCACGCGGCATCGTTGTTACCGCTCTATCTCGCCTTACCCTTCTTTGCTTCCTTTCAGCGAGGTACCTACTCTGTGATACGTTTATCAGCTGTGAGCTGTAAGTTGTTATTATGTATAGAGAAGCTATACCGAGCAAAAATGCGTCGCCGGCAAGATTATGACGTATTGAAATTTGAATTTTATTTCGAAATTTGAATTTCGAATATGAAACCATTTGTATGAGTTGATGACCTGTGGCGTCAATTCATGACGTACGAGATTTGTTCGTGGTATCAGTTTCATACGATTTTAATAGTAGTTTAATGGCTGTGGGCATCGCGTTAGGGGTGTATAGTAAGACGAGCAACCTCTCACAACCTGCACAAATATCGCATTTTTAATGCGAATTTCGAATTCATTTCCACACCCTCAAATGATCAATTTCTTGTAAATTTCAATGAAAAACAATTCTATGTTCTTTCCTAGGACTCAAACTATCGTAAACCTTTTATCAAAATTGTTTCTCAGCTTTATGCACTCTGAGGAAGCTACCGTAATAATTTAGTTTTTCTATAGAATATAGAGCCTGATTTTGAGATAGGTTTATTTCGCTTTTTCAGTTACCAACCGGTAAATAAGCAAAGACGTACAAATAATTTAAAGAGTATCACCTGAAGGTGATGTGACAGACTAAGGATGAGAGATCTGGGGCCCTATTTTTGAATCACTCGCGTCAAGATGGCGTGTGATATTTATTGATTACAGTTCAATTTTGGGGAAAAATCCATTGGAATCCACGCAGAAGGCATTTAAAAAGATACTCTCAATTTTGTGAGTACATTTCGCGTGATTTTTTATTCGTTCTCGAACGAAAAGCGCACGCCATAACCCAGCAAGTGAATAAAAAATAGAGCTCCAGGCTGGTCAAAAATACAGACGTTGACTTTCATAATAGGATAGTAGGACCTCAAACTCGAACCGTACCTTCTGTCTGATAACAGTTTACGTCTTTTTATGGCAGATAACGCGCCGTTATAACTCGTAAAGCGTTTAAGCGCGTTGCCGCGTTGCTTACAACTTGACGTTTTCGTGTTTTTGTCGATCCCAATAAAAAAACGCCGTTGAAAAAGCGCTATTTTTAATTGAAAAAGAACTGCCATGAAAATACAATGTGTACTTATTAAAACAATGAAAACCTGTAACTGAAAGCTGTTTACCCAACACGCGTTAGTCATTCCAAACTTTTCAAGCGTAATAATTTCTGGCGTCAAATAAATATCAGTTGAGGTAGTACTAAAGGTAGACGATCTACTGCGCAGGTGATCGGCGCAATTCGGCGCCTATAAATTCCGGAGCCGGCATCCCTTGCGAGCAGTTAGGGCAAGTTCGCGGACACCGTCAGCCGAATACCACCCTCGCTACCCGAGACCATATACTTACACCTTTACTTAATTTTCGCCAACTAAATCCTTGTGGCTCCAAAGTTGATCAGCACCAGAAAACGATCCACTATTATACCCCAACTCGCGAGTTCTGTAACTTTGAAAACTTTTAAAGTCTCGGCTGCTGAGCGCAACGTGGGATGGTGTGATCACTTTGTAAGTATGAACTTTACTTATTTTTTTATTATATTTTTATTTTATTTTATTTATAATATGTATTCTGTTTATGCTGTATAATTGTGTGATTTTTACTACTCGGTGTAATGATCCGTCTTTTCGCTTATCGCGTAGTTCGGCAGCGGTCACGAAATAAAGTTCAGCTCGCGATAAAATCAACGTAAGTCATATTGATTCAGGCCAAGGTGTTTCATTAGTGCGTTAATTTAAGCAGATATAGGTATAAGATGTAGCGGTTGCGGCAAGTTTTGTATACTTTGTATCCGTCCTGATTAATTACCAGCTCTACGAGATGGAATTACAAACGCTAAGACGATTTCAGCTAAAACTTTGTTGTAAACTCTATTGTTTCTTACGCCGCGAAATTTTAATTGCACAGATTTTATCCCGGATCTTATCCAGAAAGTTTAATGTTGGTATTATTTTGCGTGGTAATTGTAGGTATACTTACTTATTTAAAAAAATATATAAGTCAAGTGCATTACTTAAAGTTCGGTAAGCTTACGTCATTATTTTAAATAAATAAATGAATTGTAATTGGAACTAAAAATAAAATCTCGATGAATTCCTTCCTTCACTTGAGAAATAACTAACACAAATGGATTGTACTATATGACTGAATAAACGAGATGAAATTATTAACTCAACTCGTATAATAATAAGGCCAACGTAAAATATATTCATTGTTAGATCTCCAAAAATACAGCAAGTCACAGTTAGCGTTGAATATGAAAGTATTTACCATTTTATTTACATAATATCAAATTACGGAGTTAGCAATAGTTTATGTGGTCGTAATATTACTTATCTTCGCTTACAAAACAGTTTAGTTTGCATAAAACGAGACACTATTCCGGAAAGGAAAATGTCTGTGTTGTTATATTTAGAAAATTAGAGGGTAGAATCGCGTAGGCGGCCTAACCCAAGCAAAAAAGGTTCATATTATATTAAAACTGGCCCGAGTGTCCGAATTGCTTTAAAACACCCTTATCTCAATGTATACATACGAACACAATCGTTATGTATCAAAATCTTCACTAAGTCACGAAATAATTAAAATTCAAAAGCTGTACGCGTCAAATAAAACTCCTAAAGCCAAAAATATGCGTTGCTCTTGCAATATGACAAGATTGGTTTATTGGTTAGAGCTCCTGACTATTACGCTGTCCGTCGCAGGTTCGAATCCCGTAAGTGTCAAATGTTTGATTGATGAGCATGAACATAATTTGTACTTAAGTCAGGGATTTTAATACGTATTTAAGTTTTTATGGGAGACGCCCCCGTCATAATTGTGATCTGGTATTCGTGACACAAGAAAAAAAAAATCTTACTTCGAAACCACGACAATTTGTGTGTTATCTAGCGCATATTAGAAAGAAAAAACGCCCACAGCAAAAATGGTTCACAACTTTAGTTAATGTCAAATATTAATTCAGCATTAATTGAAAATGTTACTTAGCTAAAGAGTCTAATACTTAGGTACGTTACTTATGAAAAGTATTTCTATTTTGTTGCCTCTATATCTTTCCGCCTGTATTTTTTTCTGTTTGTGTACAATTTTATGTCCGCTATATGTACAATTTTATGTTTTGTGCATAAAGATTTAAATAAATAAATAAAATGTAAAATAATAACAACCGCACTTTCTTTTAAAAGTAATTTTACAAAAAAAAAAGTTTATTGGGTTATTTGTTTCATCGGTTCTATTCATGTCTATGATAGACTAGCAGTCCCCCGTGACTGCGACCGCGCGTTATTCGATTGCACCTTCCCTTCGCAGCGTCATGTTTTATAGCTTAAAACCTTAGATAAATACGCTATCCCACATAAAAATATTTTTCTAGTCACCAATAGTTTTTAAAATTAGCGCGTTCAATCAAACAAACTTTTCAGCTTCATAATATTAGTAATTAGGATATATATTTGATAATGTCGATTGCTATCAGATAAACTCCTTAAATGATAAAAATAATGTCATCATGTTCTGATAAATATTATAAATGCTAGACATCGAAAGTAACTGTCTCTTGCTTTTCCGCTATCCTCAATTACATTAAAGGTAAATGAAATAAAATAAATACCTACGTTGGATTGAGTACTATTTTTCTACAAAAAAAAAAACTATAGAAATAGACTTTCAACGCATTTTTAACGGAATATAAAAGCATACAAGCGCGCCCACTTCAATGCTAAGGTATTTAAATTGGAGCTGACTCCGATGCCTCATAGTAATTTACCTCCATATAATTTATTAACCACGGCATCCATTTGGATTACCATTAACTTTCCTTCTACAATCAGGTAAAAACTGCTAGGGCATTACGTAACTTGCAAGCGGTCGCCTTGCGATTGCAATCAAAAAATGGCGTATGCACCGTCATCCATCACCTAGAGTTCCTAGGCATTGGTCAACGGTGCCCAACATTATGTTCACATGCCATATCTGAGTCTTACAAACAACACTCCCGCTCACACTTGACACTGGCGAAACTAATGGCGCACTGTGTGATATTATGTTTGTGAACGCCATAAATATGAAAAAGAAAGAAAACAATTTTATTCATAATACTAAAAAAAAACTACTCCAGTCTAAAAGGACCGCTCAGCATAAGTCGAGGCAGCGGAACCCATACTACGACGCTGATTTTCAGCGGGTGCCTATGTGGGTAGAATAGCCTGTTATGAATAAAAAATAACAATAAAAAAGAATATTAATAAAAAATGGAAATGAACCGAAAAATTACAGATACCATTACACAAACAAACACCACTAACACGGAGATTACGAAATAAAAAAAACAATTTAAATTTATGAATAACAATAATGTTATATTATTTAAAATATAATCATTTGCAAATTATTAATAAAACATTACATTTTAATTAAAAAAAATAAAATTTATATTTCATTCTTAAAAAAGATTAACATTAAATAATTTAAATTGTACAATATTATTATAACCTATAAATACTGCTTGCTCAGCCTTCAATGTGACCCATTGGAGCTCATGAGCTTTGCGGTGCGGTGGAAAAGAAACCTATAGAGTGTTTTAGTAACAGTTTTTTACAAATACTGTCATGGCAACTTAACCATTGAAATCGGAAAAGTAATCTAGTTATTTAATACGCCATAAGGTAAATGTCGCTGAGCTATCATCGATAGGTACTTTCAATTCAAAGTAAGCATTGAACTAGCTGGCTATTGCGATAAGGGGATATAAACTTTCATCGCTATGTATACAAGATCAATTTTTACTCAACTCTCCTCAGCATTAATCATTTTTGACGTCCCCTGAGCGATGGATTATGGGCACTATTCGTTTACAGAAAATCAGAGAGCGATAGTAATGTTACTGTCTTTTCCAAACAATTAGCGGTACCTACCTCTTACTATTAAACCACTCATATTACTCTCTGAATGAGAATTTCTTTTGAAATATTGTGTTGGCTCCTCGCATAGGCTATTCCATGCCTAAAAGGAGGTTTCATTATCTGGCAAGTTTTGTTAAATATTGTCGAAGAAAATAAATAATCTTGAATTTTTTGAACAAAGGAAATATTTAAGTTTTTTCATGTTGAAAATAAAAGGCTAGCAACCACTTTCAAATGTCTTTCTATGCCTACAACTTGCAACAATCTTCAAAGAAATTGAGTGGCCTTTAAAAAGATTGGTAGCCTTTTATTTTCAACATGTAGACAGAAAATACTTAAATATTCTCTTTGTTTGGTCATAGAGAGGTATTATTTTAAAACGGTGCACTTAGGACTTGGAGAATAAAGAAGATGCCTACAAAAAATAGTCCTCAAATCAAGCAACAACCCATCAAGCCATTACATGGACACACGACATAAAACAAAGATAAATTATTTATCTTTGTTCAAAAGTTCGCGATGACTTTTAGGTAATATTGTATACCTATGTAATTATTTTATTTTATTCATATATTCTTTAATGCACAATCAGAATAAAGTACAAATTCCGGACTACATTCTTTAAAGCATTTACTACCAGTCAACCATTGAGCATCTCAGAAACAGTTGAGCCGGCATAAAAGAACAACATAATAAAATAAATAAATAAATATTGGACACCAATCACATACATTGCTCTTATCCCAAATTAAATAGCCAATGCACTTATGTTATGGAAATCTGACACAACGGTGATAGGTACCACAACACCCAGACCCGAGACAATATAGAAAATATCGTTTTCTACATTGACCCGACCGGGAATCGAACCTGAAACCTCACGAGATGGCGACGCTTGAAACCAGCGTGCTAGCCACTTGACCACGGAGGTCTTCAATTAACAATGAACAACATATACCCATATAAATACTTCTTAAAAAAACCTACATTAACATAAAAAAAAATACAATAAAATCCATATTACTTCGCGCTGAACAGATATTACGTTATTTTTTCTCATTGAGTAAAAGATTGCGTATAGACTTTTTGTACACATATTTTGGTGTTGATATCTTGATCGTATCAGGGAAGGAGTTCAAAAGTTGGCGGTGACGGTAAAAGAGTTGGAGACATAAGCAGTCTTGTGCAAAGGTGTTTAATTGTTGGGTAGAATCTAATTCACGTGAAACCTCAGATCAGAGAACCATATCGGTCAATAGGCCAGCTCTATTGATAAGTTCGCTGGTTTTCAAGAAAACTAAGGCTAAAACGTGCTTAATGTTTTCCCATCACGCATGCCGAACGGTTTGTTTTCAACCTACTAATCGATGGCTGCCTTATAATTTATAAAGCATTCTACCGCTCATCGTCGTTTTTGAATTAAAATGGCGGCGGTTAGCTTGATTTGAATATGTTATGAGGTTCTAAGTTATCCGCGTCAATTTTAATTCAAAATTAAAACTTTTATGTACTTTTGTACCATACTACTAATATTATAAACCTAAAGCATTTATTTGTTTGAACGCGCTAATCTCAGGAACAACTAGACCTATTTAAAAAAATAATTTGGTTTTGGATAGGTGCTCGTAGCGCAGTGGTAGCAGCGCTTTGGTAGTGATACCGAAGTCAAGCAACCTACGGCGCGGTCGTGTTTGGATGGGTGACCATTCCGACCATGTAAATGATGTACATCACGGGCATCTTCGTGCTTCGGAAGGCACGTTAAGCCGTTGGTCTCGGCTAATATGAGTTGATATTAGTCGTTAAGCCAGAGGCCTTATGGGCGGCTTAATAACATCTGACAGTAGGGTTAGTCGCTTGTCTTGCAAACACCCCTCTACCAATCCGCACTGAGCCCGCGTGGCGGAGTATGGCTCAAACTACCTCATAGTTGAGGTAAGGCCTTTTGCCCAGCAGTGGGATGTTACAGGCTAACTTTACTTTTTTTTTACTTGGATAGTTTATTTATCGAGGAAGGGATAGGCTTATTAACATCACGCTGCGACGGGAGAGGAGGAGCAAATTCAAAACCGCTAGGGATACCGCCAGTCTAAAGATATAACTTTTACAAATCTTAAAATATAATTTTATATCAGAGTTTAAAACCAATCTATTCGAATTACTTACGAAGGTATTTCAAGACCATACCTTTTCAATATACCTTTAATTTATTTGACATCGCGGCGTCGCGGCTCTTTTTTGTTTATCTCATAAATGAAAAAAAAAAAAGATTTCTCTGGGTCAAGATTTCTATGCAGTTTGATCCGTTCTTGCGAAAGGTTCTTAACGTGTAGATATTTTACTTGTTTGATGTATAAAACGGTTAAACTTGCGATCAAATTTAAAAAAAGTTCGAATGTCGCGAGAATCGCCGCCCTGAAGACAATGAGATAATGCTTTGAACATTAAGCCCATAGTTTAATAGTAACTTTGCAAGGAGTTTATTGTTTCATTTTGTTTTTCGCCTGCTCTATCAAGACTTGGTGTCTTAAAATGATTGTTTTTTTTTTACATTGAGCGTAGGGCACGTGCCCTTTATGAAAGCCACTTCAGTGGAGCTGGAATGGCTGCGTCATGGCAACTTGCCACAGTAACTACTTTGGGCCACAGAGTGTTCAGCTAAAATAGAATAGACACCTTACTAAAGAATACAAAGTATCGGTATCTGATAGCCTTCTAGTTTATGCAAAATATTAAGGATATAGTTTAAATACGAGGTGTTGGTGTATTTATATATGTTTTTCTTAATTTTCAAGATTAATTAAAGTAGTAGGTACGACTTTTAATTAGATCGGTATAGGGTCGATTGTCAAGACTTGTCCGAGTCCATCGCAGTTTGTTTTAACGTTCAAGATTTGCATTTTAATACTTAATGATGGATAATTGACTGAATGCAGCCATACAAAAAATATTGAAACCAATTAAAAGTTTATGTAGGCGGTTTAATTTCTTAAATTGTTTATTTATTTCATGATTTTTCTTTTCATTATTTTCCATTAATCAAAAAGTACTAGACAGATTTTGAAGAAAGATACACTCTATCCTAAGTTTAATTAAACCTGATTGAACTACAAAATAATCATCTCGCTTGAACTACAAAATTTAGCTCATGCGTTTATTAACATACTCAAATTGTATCCCATTGTAACGATATCACATACATACAGATCGAATTGATTACCTCTTTTGCTAAAACAGTAAAAACTAACAGGTGACTAAATATATGTGAAAATAGATTTTCTTATCTGGTTAATATAACACTGTGTTTTTTTTCTACTCATAACTGATTGTTAAGAAACCGGTTTCATATTTTTTTGTATTAATTCCTAGTTTCATGACTGGACGTTATCAAAATTGACTTTTGCATACGCCCTACTCTAGGGCGTTAATCGTCACAAAACGGTTATTTTACGATAAGTAGGTCGATATAGGCCATCCTTTTTAACTGTCAGCAAAATAGTCCTACAGGAAGTTACGCGGGATGTCCTCTCTACCGAAAAATGAAATTGCCCGAAGAGCGTAAAGAATATTAAATATTCTATCATTACGAAGGATGATTGCTAGTACCGCAAAATGTGTTTCGAAACAGCATTTTTCTGTGGGTACATTTATTTATTTTTTTAGAACTTACTAACAATCTCTACCAGTCAACCATTAGGTCTAGAGTTGAAATGGTGCAAAGTTGGTTTAGTGGTAGGTTTGACTGCTTCAATTATAAATTTGAAAGTAACTACATACTATCTATCAAGCAACAATGGCTAAATGTCGAATTGTATTTTACCAGACTTAAGCTTTCGAGCAAAGGTATTTCAAAGGGTTCTTTTTCATTATCCCTTTACAAAAAGATTGACTGCCAATTTTCCAAATTAAATAATAGCTATTAATTAGTACTAAAGAAATTAGATTCAAGACAATGTTAACTGAGATGACTTAATCAAAAAACGGACATTAATTAAATTAAGTTAGCTATTTGCGAATTAAGTTACCATATTAATTGCTTGTAATCTCTCTTTTATGAACGTCTTAGGTGCTAGGTATTTGCTTCAATTCAATTAGCAAGGCATGGATTATTTGATTAAAATCTTAATCCATTTATAAAATATATTTTGATGGGCGCATAATATATGGAAACTTTTTTGTACCTCTAACGGGTTCTTCTATTAACATCGACGACTTCGAGGTGTAATGGCTAAGCACGCTGGGTTTCAAGGCGTTGCCGCTCCTAGGTTTCTGGTTCGATTCCCGGTCGGGTCAACATAGAAATGATTTTTTAAATATTGTCTCGGGTCTGGGTGTTGTGTTACCACCGCTGTGTCTGATTTCCGCAACACAATAGCTACTTACTTTGGGATCAGAGCAATGTATGTGATCGGTGTCCAATATTTTTTTATCGGACATTAAAACATGGGACCATCCGATGCAAAGCCAAAATGTCTCCAGTCAGTCTTCAAGTAATTTCTACTTTGGCTCCACTTTGAGTTGTTACTCGCAAACAGCACACTCGAGCCTTGCGAGGCCAAGCTTCTTGACCTATCGATGTGGACCCATAACAGTTGCCCTATTACCCGATATTTTTATTTGATTCTACTCATGTATCGGCTATATTGTTTGTACTCCATATCCAAGATACGTCATTTACTTGTAACAAAGAATAATAAAAATAAGATTAGATGTATGATGTAGATTGATGGATAGATACATCATAGTACATCTACCGGATTTTCTAGTTGAACAGATGAATGGTTTTCGACAGCGCAGTTACATATGTGGATCATCTTCTTCTATTATTTAAACATAGAAAAAAATCCAGTTAGTTACACAACTTATACTCGTAACGCGATAACGGGTGGACCGATATTCATGATTTTTAACCGACTTCAAAAAAGGAGGAGGTTATCAATTCGACTATGTTTTTTTTGTATGTTTGTTACCTCATATCTCAGTCGTTTGTCGACGGATTCGAAAAATTTTTTCGCCTACTTAGAGGGTATACCTTCTAGTTGGTCCCATTTTTACAATTTGGGATCTGATTATGGGATCTTGGTGTAATCGAGGGAAACCCTCAAATTTTAAAGGCACGTATAGTGTTTCTTTACTTGAATCTTAATGTTGACATGTTGTTACGACTAATAGTCAACATATTGTGGGGCTGAGCTGATGGTGGAACTCCTTAACGCTTAGGAGTTCAGTAATTATAATGAAAGAACTTATAATAGGTAGTTTGTAGCTTCTTAAAAAACAGAGTCATAAGGTGCCCCCCCCCCCCCCCATCGTCCTGTCATCTCTACAAATGAAGAAATAAAATTAACTTTCAAAAAAGTTAAAACCGACTTCAAAACCAAAATGCACTAAAAAGTCTTAAATAAACTCTTGACTATTGAAAGGAAAGGAACCCATTTTAGGCAAACAATTTCTTTTTGGAGTCGGTGCCATCACTTTGACCATCAAGCATCAACTATCACAGCACCGACTCGGTTTTTACTTTTTTTAAAGTTAATTTTTACGTTGTTGGATTCGTCGCCGCTCAGAATAGAGAGGAAAACGAAATTCGCCTGAATCCGCCATTCTGAAATAAGCGACAAAGTAATGTAAATAATAATATTCATCTCCTCCGTGACGACCTCCGTGGTGTAGTGGCTAAGCACGCTGGTTTCTAGGCTACGCCGTTTCGAGGTCCCGGGTTCGATTCCCGGTCGGGTCAATGAAGAAATCAAAATTTTCTATATTTCTCGGGTCTGGGTGTTGTAATACCACCGTTGTGTCTAATTTCCATAACACAAGTGCATTAGCTACTCCCTTTAGGATCAGAGCAATGTATGTGATTAGTGTCCAATATTAAATTTCATTACATATTACATCTTTTAATGCAATGATGATGAGGTATAAGGTATTAGTACTTCTTGCAATTTGCTTAGTTTTTCAGCAAATAATCGACGGCTAGTCTGTTATAACATCCCTCATCTCGTCCACCAGTTTGTCGAATAGTATCATAGCAACATCTACTAAAATAGCAGTTTATAGACGAACAATGGTCGATATTCTATGAATGAGGACTATAAAACGTTTACGATGCGACGCCACTAACGCCATGTTGAGCGGATGTGACGATACATAATAACTTTATTGCTGGTTCTAATCTACCCGCCGTTACGGACCTACGTATTCGATGTGTGAAAAAATACAAAGATATAATACTAGAAATATTTCTGGTTCACTCGTGTAGCTATTGGTAACGAAAATGTTATAAACCTTGTTGTCATGTATGCATGCGTCTGCATGACACACTCGCGACCAATACTTACCGCATTCTACGGACTTAGAGCGCGTTCACACTTAGGCGACTTTAGCAGCGCGACGGTCGCGCTAGTGTCAATTTCATCCATTAACCGCAATTTGAGGGTTTTCGTTAACACCGATGAATGTTTTAAATTACGAAGCTTTGGAGGTTTTATCTTTATAAACAAGTAAATGAACATCTGTTTTCAATATTTATTGGTAACTTTAAGGTATTAATATTTTTTTCTCACGAACTACTAGTTTACTGTAATTTTTCAAACTCAATTGCTACAAACTTTGATTCAAGTAATCACCTCATAACTTCAGCCTTAATCACTACAGAATCTGTAGAGGGTTCTTTCTTAGTAAAAATGACCATCCTGCTATTATCCTGTGGCTTTGTCGCATCTTCTTCCAAGGAACATTACACAATTTTGCTACGAGATTGACCAGCAAACAGTCCAGAATTAAGCTCTTTTGAACTTGAATAGTACAAAGTAAAGAAGAAAGTTATAACTAAACGAAGCGGCACTCAATCTCAACCTCTATATGAGTTATATGTAAAATACAATTTCATTAAATCTTGCTATTATCTTATTATATTATTGACTCCCCGTTTCCAAATGGTTCCACCCACAATAGTAGCCACACTTAAAAGATTGTTATCTCGTATGTTCTATATTATCTAAACATACTTGAAAAACAATAATTGACAACCTCCGTGGTCGAGTGGCTAGCACGCTGGTTTCAAGCGTCGCCATCTCGTGAGGTTCCGGGTTCGATTTCCGGCCAGGTCAATGTAGAAAACGATATTTCTATATTGTCTCGGGTCTGGGTGTTGTGGTACCACGGTTGTGTCTGATTTCCATAACACAACTGCATGGACTACTTACTTTGGGATCAGAGCAATGTATGTGATTGGTGTCCAATATTTAATATTTCATTGTATTTTTAAACCTTTATTTTTTTTTGATTTGTTATAATAATAAAATTATCTCTTGTCCCTAATTAATTGGACAGCCATCAAACAAGGTAGGAATTTCTGTTCTTGACCACTAATTATTTAAAGACATTTTAATTGACTTGTTCATAAAAAAAAAAACTTCAAAGCTTCGTGATTTAGAACATTGAAGGAAACCTTGATTAAAACATTGAGGGAAGCCTTTGCTTATTTTTTGGATAGTGTCCCAATTACGTGACATGACTACGACCGTTATTTCCACACTTAACGACCTGTAAGTTTCTAATACCAGCAATAATACCATTTTATTTATAACATTAGTTTTTGCGCGAGATTTGGAGTCGCTTACTGCGGGTACTGATAGGTGGAAGAGTTTGAGGGAGGTCTTAGCCCAGCAGTAGGATGAAATGGGTGGGTTGACTGGTAGAGAATGCTTTTGGTATTAAGTCCGCCATATGTACCTACAATTTTATGTTGTGTGCATGAAGTTTTTAAATAAATAAAATAAATGGGTTAGGAAATCGGCAATAAGCTGAACTACAATTTTTACCAACTTAAAAAAAGGAGGTGATCAATTCAAGTGTGTGTATGTATGTGAAATTGTTGGAATTTGATAATTTCTTAGTATATTGATCTGTAGGCTTCCAAACACGTGTGTAATATTTCGTAAGTGTGTTAGTATGTTTTTATTTTTGTCCACGGGTTTCTCAAAAACAAGAGATCATAGCGAGATAATTATTTTATAGTTCAATTAAGTATATTTCAACTTAAGGCACAGTGTAAGTTTCATCAAAGTCGTTCCAGTAGTTTTTGGGGAAAAAACTAAAAATCATAGAATCTATACATATAAAAATGAATTGCTGTTCGTTAGTCTCACTAAAACTCGAGAACGGCTAATGGGGATTTATCTTATCTTAGTTTTGAAATGTTCTTGGAAGTCTAGGGAAGGTTTAAAAGGCGAGGAAAAATCGAAAAACGCGCGGACGAAGTCGCGGGGGACCACTAGTTATAATTAAAAATTAAACCGCCTTTAAAAAACTGACTAAAAAGCTTTAAATAGCGCATTTGCCCTCTTCTTAGTAGAAACAAATTGTTACCTACATCAACAGTCTAAATTCATACGGGGGATTTTATAGGTTCTGAAGAAGTATTGACGTACATAATATTTCGTTGCGTCGATAGGCAATTGCCTTTTTTCCTCATTGAACCATGTGTAACTATCAAATCGTAATTGATTTGGCCGTAGCAGGTGCTCGTTTTTCTTCCCGAATGAGAATCAGTCTTGTAGCGCCGATAAAAAAAAATGTTGTAATAGAGAAAATATCTTTCCCCTACTACCCAAGTACGTCATCGTTCATTCTTACCCAAAAGCCCCTCATTACACTTAAGAGCTTTTAGAAATAAAAATAAATAAATAAACGTAATAATTATGAACCAGAAATGGTCAAACATGTTAATAGCCTTTTTTGTAATTATCTTAACCAAGCACAATCCAAATTAAGCTTAGCTCTAAGATAAACAAAACACGCTAAGTCGAATGTTTTAGGGAAAACTGGTCTGAGGTGAGAGTTCACATGAAAAACTGTGGACTTTGAATAACAAAGTTAATGACAATCTCACTTAGGGTCTGCTTATTTTGTGGAATGGGTTTCTGAAATCCAGGTTTCTACTCTGGACGCCGCGATCAATAAGCCGCGTAAAGTAAGCCGTAATGCACAAAATCGTATCTTACGAACCGATCTATTTAATCTCACAAGCTTAGGACGAATATTTCTACTTATTACATAAACAATTGCCCCGTGCGGGATTCGAACTCGCGACATATTCATACGAAGTCTGTTCCAATTATCTTGACTTTTATGTGTTTTGAAAACAATAGTTATTAATTATTTAGTCAAAATATATATTGATCGTTTGAAATGAGTACCTCGCTTATATGACACACTTACGCTAATGTTTTTTCAATACTTTCAAAAAAATATTTTTCGTAACCCTGTTTAGGTCCATTTTCTATGCCGTCTTCATCTCTTCAATTGTGGCTAACAGTCACCATTTCATGACTTCATGTGCTTGTTCAGGGTTAGGATCGAGAAAAAGTCGCAGAAGGAAATGTTTGCGAAATTTAGTGACTGCGTTATCATTAGAGTTTGGTTATTCACTCACAAGCAACAATACCAGCAGAGGCGTTATCATGTTAAATGTTTAAAAATAAATGCATTAGTGATTGATAATAAAAATCTAGATAGCCTAATTACGGATGAAATGACGGTAAAAATAGAATAGCGTACACTATTTACTACATCTTATCAAAGTTTTGTTGACGTACTCGAGTGTCCGGCACTCTTTTTATCTTTTAGCCTCCGAGATCATTTTATGCGATTAACAAACTTTTTTTAAAAAAAATAACTAAGTCATATCACACATTCAGAGTTAGGAATTTGCCCGCAAACTAAAGGTTATAGTTATTTAAAATAATAACATTCATAGTTTACAATCCATTTTTTTAGATGAAAAAAGAATCAAAGACACACCAACACACGTATAAAAAATTGACTAAACATTAAAATTGGCCAATCTGCTCGGCAAAAATGGGGGATATGTGTTATTACTTTCACTTTAAAAAGTTTGAAAATCGAATATAAATGTGGCCTTCGGAATATAAGTGTGACTTTGTTCATTCTTTCGTCAAGAATGAATAGTTTCCATAATAGGACCCTCTCTTCCTAAGCAGGCATTAAGTTTTACAACCTTACCTTCAGGGTGTGACCGAAACTAATTTGTTTAGAGGGGCCTCCAATATCTCTGACTACGCAATGATTTAGCACCAACCCCAACTTCTGACTTACATGCCATTCGCGTCTACTTAGGTATATACGACCGGTTCCAATGTTAATAATTCAAATCGTTTTTAACCGACTTCAAGAGAGGAAGAGGTTATCAATTTGACTGTATGTTTTTTGTATCTATGTTACCTCATATCTCAGTCATTTGTCGACCGATCCGAACATATTTTTTTTGCTACCTAGAGAGTATACCTTCTAGTTGGTCACATTTTATTGGGGATCTGATGATGGGATCTTGGTGTAATCGAAGGAAACCCTCAAATATGAAAGGCACATACAGTGTTTTTTTACAAGAATCTTAATGTTGACGTGTTGTTACGTCTGATAGTCAACACCTTGGTGGAACTGAGCTGATGGTGGAACTCCTTAATTGCTTAGGTGTTCAGTAATTATGATAACAGAACTTGCCATGGGTAATTTGTAACTTCCTAAAGAACAGAGTCATTAGGTACAACTTCTTCTCCCCCCCCCCTAATCACGAAAAATGAAAAAAAAAATAACTTAAAAAAAAAGTAAAAACTGACCTCAAAACCATCCATCAGTTTGAGCGTCAAGCTACACCTAACAGAGCGCCGACTACAAAGTAAAGTAAAGTTGGTTTTTATATAGTAACTCGTGAAATGTGTCTCTTATAACATCCTTAAATTCATCGTTGTTTATATAAAAGACCCTTTGAGAACACGACACAATAATAAATATAATAAAGAAAACAAGCAACAGGCATGATTCAGAACGTGTCTCGGTTGATATACTCGTACCTACAAAGTCAATCTGGAAGAAATAAATCTGCTGTAAGCGAAGAAAGATAGCGTTAATTTAATGCTGTATTATGTATGTATGGTTCCTTAAATGTTGTGTTTGTGCAATAAATAGTATCTACTTCTACATTTACACTACTATTTGTAATAAATTAAGAAATGAAGATATAGAGTACATATGGGTTTTAACTCAACAGTTCGCTCACTTTATTTATTAACTGTATAAAAATATATGTTAGCATGCTAATATTTACGAGTATTAGCATGCTAACATATTTTTTTTTACAATTAATCAATATACATTAGTCATTATTAATAATATGCATACACATTGCACAGATTTTTCAAGGATATAATTAATTTTAAATTACAATTAGAATCAATTAAAACAATAATGCAAGTCAAACATCTTGACGTCAAGTTTTAAAAAAACATCCACTTTATAAAAACAATGATTATTTAACCATTTGTAAAGTGCAATTTTAAATCGTTTAAAGGGCAAGTCTTTTTTTGTTGAATTGTTGAGGTATTAAGAGCTGTCTTATCCAGCTGAGATACCAAACTACTTACGTCATTGGCTGAGCTCCGAATGTAAAAGGTGTACTTACTTGTAAGAGTGCTACTTACCACAAAATCGCTATTATCAGGATTAGGTTCATTTCGCAAGATTCGCACGTATTTAAGGACTCTACTGAAACTTAACTGGTAATTTCAGGTATACCTATCCCACTCACTTGCAAGGGCATACTGATATGTGCGACAGAGATGGCGAGATTCGTAAACCTGTGAGGGGTATTTCACAGTACGACTGCTAAACACAGCAGGTTACCAATGCTGTCGTGACGTCACGTGTCGATCGTTGTACTGTTCACAAACACAATCATTTGCTTGCTTGGCTCCCAATTATCTGGAGTTGCCTCTAATCGAATTCTGTTCTCTTTCACCACCCGCAACCACTTCATTTAAGATTGACAGCCTTCGTTATTTCGTGCTTCGTAGTTTTATGCCAATTTTCATGGTATTACTATCTTTGGGACCCCAAGTGTCGATTTCCAATCAGTTTAATACAGAATTTGAATTATTAAGACCCAACTACATCTTCTTCTTCTTCTTCAATTTAAGAGCCGCGCTCTTGTCGGTGGAGTAATTGCCATTCTTTTCTACAGTCTGCTTTCCTCTTTACTTCCTGATATGACAACTACATCTATATACAACAAAAGATAGTCGTGTTAGTTATACTATTTATAACTCCAGAATGGTTGAACCGATTTGGCCGAAAATTGGTGGGGCGGTAGCTTAGGACCAGGAAAAGGCCAAAGAATTTTTATCCCGGTCGACGGGGCCGGGGCTGGGGTGGGACTGGGCCGGGGCGAAATGGTGGGGAGGTCGCATAGAACCAGGAGACGGATAGAAGATACTTTGTATACCGTTCGACGGGGCCGGGGCCGGGACGAAACAATGTTCGCTGGGACCGTATTTAATAAAGTTCAAATCTCAGGTTGTTGTCTGATTTCCACAAATAAGAACTCTGATTTACCTAATGAAAAAAAAGTCCAACATTTATTTATCAAACTAGGGGACCCAGCGAACTTTGCTTCGCCCCTAGCACCGTCCCGCCCCGGCCCCGTCTCGCCCAGCCTCGTAATTTTTAAAGTTAAGAAAAACACTATAATTGATCAGTTATCGAGCGGGATGAAAAATTATCAAATTACTAAAATGGCTATAAAAATAGGGGTTGGTGATAAAAAAGTAAAAATTTAGGGTTCTATGTATTTTTTATGTGGCATAAACATAATAACAAACGATGTAACATGAGTTACATCGTTTCGCAAATTCAACTCTTACTAACTATATTTTGTCACACACGAATTTGTGAGGATGGAAGCTTGTTACTTCACAAACTGCTACTTAATTTAATAAAACTTATGCAAAATTAATTAAACAATATGATATTACAGCTTATTCATACAAATATAGCTATGACATTTTAATTTTTAATTTATATAAATATTTCCATGACAATATTGTGAAACATGAAAACATGCACTAAAATAACATCGTTGTATCACCATGTTTTGAGCAAATAAATAATTTTCATTTTATATACTGAATTTTGTAAAATATTAAATACCACGACCCCACGACTTCGTCCGCGCGTTTTGAGTTTGCTCCCTCCCCTCCCGTCGCAGCGTCATGTTTTATATCCTTAAGCCTTTCTCGATAAATAAGCTATCCAACACAGAAATATTTTTTCAAATCGGTTCAGCAGTTCCTGAGATAAGCGCGTTCAAACCAACAAACTCTTCAGCTTTATAATATAATTAGGGCAAGCGCACGTTGTACTTAAGCTGCGAACATTATTTTGGTGCGGAGTTATGTTAAAACTGTGATAGCTCCTAAGATATTTATTGGAATCAAATGATATGAAGGGCAACATTGTTCTAAATGAAATGCTCGTGATGATGAATGTATTTATTTTGATAAGAATAAATACCTGTGTGTATAATACACCTCTAAAAATAATGCATTATTTTTTTACAAATTTATAAACATAAAAAAGGTTGTAGTAAGTCAACCATAAAAGATAGACTTATGCTGTCGCGGACTTTATTATAGAACTCTTAATGCTGAACAATCCTGTCATAAATGATTTTTGTGTAGCTTTAGCGGTTTCCGCAGTGTACGCAGCGGAAGCTCTCAAAAGGAATATCTTTCTCCCGTTTTCGCAACATTTTTCATTGCTGCTGTGGTCTTGTGAGTCGTATCTTTATGTTATATAGCTTAAAGCCTTCCTCGATAAATGGACTATCTAACATAAAAATAATGTTTCAAATCGGGCTTGTAGTTTTTGAGATTAGCGCGTTCAAACAAACAAACAAACAAACTCTTCAGCTTTATAATATTAGAAATGACATTGTTGCTAACGGTACATCCCGCGGAAGTCGCAGCTATTGGTAGTCATCGGCGAAGGTTCCACGTACGTACGTGCGTGTTGAACCTTAAGTTATGAGCCCATTTGGGAGCCCATGCCCCGATTGAGTCTTCGGATCCTGCGGCTGGTTGGAGCGATAAATTGATTCACCGTGTCACATTTTTCACTAGATTAAGGGCGCGTGTACATTTCCGTCTATTGGGTTTGGCGTCGAGGTAACGGGTAACACATCTGACGACATTCGTGAGTTACTGGCTAAGCACGCTGTTTTTTTTTTGTCGTCGCCACTTCGCGGTCACGGGTTCGATTCCCGGTCGAGGTCAATATAGAAATCTGGGCCCAAGCAAAACGCAAGAGATCACAAGAAAAGCTAATATGGAAATTGTAGATTTTTTTCACCTTTACCTTGGATGAATTAACCACCTTTACCCATTAAATGCAAACGAAACGGCCAAACCACATTATTATGATTATAGTGAAGAGTTTGAGGAGATTTTGAAGTAGGTTTGTGATGAAAGTTAGGACGATTAGGTGTAAAAGCTCGGCTTTACATGAGAACTCATAGGTATTTGAAAGCAATACGATCTCGGATTTTGGACGATATTTTGTAAGTATACAGACAAATATTTTTGTGGGATTTGGGATTGGGGTTGAATGTAATTTTTTAGGTTTTTAGCTTAATTATCTGAAACTATGCGTTATAGACCTTATACAAAATGAAATCTGATAAAATTTGCTACAAGTATTTATTATTATTAAAGTTTCGAACTGACTTCAAACAATAAAGTTATCAATTCGACATGTTTTTTTGTGACGTATTTGGAATTTGATAATATTTAAGTATGATGATCCTTTTTTTTACTTGCAGAAAATCTATTAAGCTTTGATATTTTAGAAGGTCTCATGTCGCTAGGACGCATAGTTTAGAAAACCCTAAAAAAATACCTTTAAACCCTCCCCTTCCTCCCAGATCATGTAGTACGGGCTATGATTTTTGTTATGTTAATCTCCTAACGAGATCAAACAAAGTTCTTCTTCTTCAATTTAAGAGCCGCGCACTTGTCGTTTAGTAAATCGCCATTCTTTTCTCCTGACTGCTTTACTCTTGACTTCCTGATATGACATGGCATTAATTTTCTCCTTCACTTGGTCGAAATAGCTTATCCTACGCCGTCCTCTTCCACTCTTCCCTTCTATTTTTCCTTCTATGATATTCCTTAAAATCTGTCATGTGTATCAAGTGTTCTTTCATATTACGTCGTCGAATTAAAAAAAACAAACGAATAAGTGCTCAAAATTGTAGACGAAGAAAGGAATATTTTGAAAACAATACAAACAAAGTTACGATGTGGAAAATTGCATTTCAAGCGATTCCCTCTAGTATCCTTTCATAGTTGGGCTATAATACAAAAACAATAGTTGTGTACCAATCAAGCTACCAATCACGTTTGTTTATGTTTACTGCTATGGATTGTTTACAACTGCTACGAAGCGACGCAATGCTACGAATATTGCACATTACATAGTTGAATTTAAAAACCTCAGGAGGTACATAATATAATATGTTTTCTTTGTGTAATATTGCTTCGTTTTTCGCTACCGAAAATAGCTTTTGCGGGTTTCACAAAATCCGCTAGATATTCAGGAGTGGTCAGCCCTGAAGGTAGATATAAGGATCTCAGGTGCTCGCTCTTATGCCGTATTGTTGAATAATAAATCGTTATTCGATCGAGCTCTTCTATTTACCGGTTTGAATAGCCCTAATGGCAGCCAATGGGCCTTCTGAACAACTGTTACGGTCATCAATCAACTTTGAATCTTGACAAACCAAACATCCCAAATCAAGCTGAGATAGGTTTGCAAAGTTCACAAAAATACGAATTGCGTGATTGACGATATAATATTATTAAAGGAGTGCTATATTTCAAGAAAACATACAACAAATATTTTTCTCGATGCAGATATGTAAATAAAATTTAATCGGCTGATTTTTATGATACCTATTTTGGATGTGTATAATCATGGGAACTGGTACATGTACGGGTAGTACCTGTCTGTTGTACCTGTTCCCATGATTATAATTTTTAACTCATAATTATAAAAAAAAAACTTTATTGCACTGTAAGTCGTACAATTATTTGGCGGTCTTAAGATTGTCCTGTGCTTGCGGAACATTTGACGAAATAGCCTACATTTCCGGTCGTAATATGCTTGCGTTAACGTTTTCCAACCCGTTAACTTTTATGGAATAAGTCAAATTTAGTTCCGAAAAACTGAAAACAAATTTCGAACAAGAATCTGTTTGGACCCAAACCAGAAAGAACAAGTCAATCCATATAAGTCGTTTTAGGTAGTACACGGACTGACATCAAACTAGAAGCCTTATTCAGTTGCAATAAAGGTGTCTTTGCAACAAAAAAGTGCTGTTTATGTGATGTACTTACATCAACTCCAGAGCAAAAGTGTCCTCTGAAACTTTGTCCTCGGGTTGTAGAGCAGTAACTGTTTTTTTGGGCCTGGAATTTGAATCGTTAAGATACGATTTCAAAACAAAAGTAGATACTGTGGTAATTTAGAACTATCACATGTAAATAACACCGACTTACATATAGCATCAAAACATTCTTTAAAGTAAGTGCGTCTACTGTTCATTCCACTCTGCATAGATTATGCAAATTAATTTAAGTTACGTGTGCTACTTTGCTTCGTGTTATAAATAGTATCTCCTGCATACACAATACGATTCTCTTTTTAACTCCGACGCAAACCGAGGGGTGATTTATGTTTAACGTGTGTTTAAGACATAAACAGATAGACCATATTACAGACGTGATTTATATCATAATTCCCAAACGGATGAACCGGCTTTCATTTAGTTTTTTGTGACACAGATATTTTTTCCACAAGTTGTCGTAGCCACTTTTAATGTAAATCTGTTCAAAAGATTTTTTTAATTTGCGACGGGGTTTCTTTTTAATATGACTAATAAAGTTATTATTAGCCGAATAAACTTAATCAAATTTACTTCACAAATTAATTATTTGACTTTTACCTGCTTTACCCAAAAAGAAATGATTACTTTAATGTTGTTATTAAAGCGTTCGTATGATTGGTTCGCGCAAGTAAAATTAATAAATTACCATATTTACAGAAATGAAAGAAACTAATATCTATTTCGGAATCGTTTTCAATAGCTTGGCCTCAATCGTGACATTTTTGGGATTCGCAATAAATTAAATTACAGTGCGTAGGAATTTGGTATCTTTTTATCGACTTACTCCTACGCAGTCTTACAAAAGTAGACTTTATTATTTTTAAGACGAAATGCTACTGGTGATATTTCAGTACCTAACGGACTGGTTTTGGAATTTGACAATATTTTTTAATTCATCTCAGCTTCATCTAAGTCATATCCCACTTCCCACTGCTGGATTAACGGACTGCTGTAACACGTGTTATACACTCGTCCCCTGCGAACTTGGTAAAATAAGCCAGTAATTGAATGCCTAGACAGTTCATTAAACGCCGGCGACCAATTAAATGGCTAGGCCGATGATTAATTCGACTTGATACACTCGTAAACGACTTGGCGTATTGAATGACCCTTTGAAGATGACTGAAAAATTTAGTTTAGTGTTTTTCCACCACAGCGCCACCAAAAAATATGGCGTCAATGCCACAAATTGTGAATAATATATGTATATGTGTTTTTTGAATTATGCTTGCTGGTGGACTCTCTACCAACGCTGTTTTTTGTATATTATATACTAATACTGTGTATTTTGTTAAGGTCTGAGCCAAAGGAAGGTAAAATAGTGTTGTCGAGTGTCAGTAGTTGGTAACCATTGCGGTGTTCAAGCGCGGGCGCGAGCGGCGCGACGGATCGATGTCGGGTTCACACTCGCCGGTCGGCGCGCGCGCAGATGGCGTAAGTCACAAACTTTGTATTACAGATGTGCGGTTGCATTGCCGTCAATATTGCAGTAGAAATATAGACGCTGCGTTGCTCAAAATGCCGTCAACTTTGGCAATGTTCCGTTACATTACATTATTTATCATTTTTTCCAAAATATTCGTATAATATTTTTTCCAAAAAATATGTCTTAGATACTTAAGGTACCAAACAGGAACAAAACTTGTTTATTTAAAATAATTTTTTACGTAGTTTTAGGATATTTTCAAAAGATCATATTTATAATAAATGAGTTGTTTAATGTATTAAGAACATACAATAGTAAAAACATTAACTAACTTTATATGAAAATATACGTAAAACTGATAAATAATCAGCTCCTTGATAAAACAACATGTCATTTCTAATAACCAAGTTGTGTATTTTATGGAACAGTAGGAACATCTGGGTTAATGGAAAGATGATAAATATTGTAACATTTACATTGTTACCTAAAATTGCTAAATTGGCCGGCTATTTAATCGTTGCTGCTAATTTATTCATATCTATGGCACGGCAATGTTTCCGGCAACGACACATCATTGCTTAGTATTAAAAGATGTAGCGCTTTTATTGCACGATTTTAAGAGTAAATGTATGATTTAGACACGATTCTCGTTTTTCTGTTGTGTTTTTAATGTTTGTATTTGTAGATCTAGAAGTAGGTTGCTTTGTAGTAGAAAAAAACTGATTATTGTTTGCTTTTCTTACGTCTGCGGGTTGCCCTCGGACCAGGTTAAAATGTCAACGAGTATTTCTGTCTCTGTTAAAGTTATAAAACAGCGTAATGATTTAACCTAGCATTGTGGGTCTGCACAAGTGATCATTAGGCATGTCTGTCTATGATCCTTAACTTTTTTATCTAGATTTAGGTACTACAGTACACAAATGAGAACCCTAAGAAAGAATTTGTCTCATTTGACGCCGTGGAAAGGAGCTCTATACATCTTTTCTTATTTTTTAATATTCACTCTATATATTTTTATAAATATGAGACACCAATCACATACATTGCTCTGCTCTTATCCCAAAGAACTTACTTTAACTTAAGCTAATTCACTTGCTTTATGGAAATCAGACACAACGGTGGCACCACAAAACCCAGACCCGAGACCATATAGAACATTTCAGATTTCTATATTGACCCGACCGGTAATCGAATCCGGGACCTCTGAGCGACGACGCCTTGAAACCCAGCGTGCTAGTACCGTGCGTGCAGTGGCTAACCACTACAGTACGGAGGTCTTCTCTTTTAAGTTTACTAGGTAGACTAAAAATGTAAGAATATAGCTAAAATTTTAAAAAACGATGTGATGTCGATCACAGGCGGCAAGCGTTCTCAGGGTCTGAGCCCACTACAACGTATCAAACCCAAGACCGTGCTAGGAGCGTATTAGACACAAAAAACAACACGATAGGTTCTACTTAGCCCTCTGAACGGATCTACAGCGATCTGCTGTCTCACAGTTACTCGTAAATGGAGCGAAAGCGAGAGCGAGCAAGCGTATTTTGCCAGTGCTGAAACGCAACGGTGTTGGTCGGTGACGGAACGGTCTAGTGGGAACAATGTCAAAGTTTTCAATACAAATATTATTTTTTCCCTGACTCGTTCCTAGCACAGTGATAGATTGCATATAACTATACACCCAAACAGTAGTTAGAACAATAGTAGAAAAAGCAAATTATTTTGTTAATTTAGTATTTTGTTGCATGATTGTACTTACCCTCGCCAATTAGCTTATTTTCTTCAATTAACTGTTATAACACATACATTATAATTCAAAAAGGTACTTATCTACGATGCTAACGTGAAACGGTTTCAAACTTGAAAATTCGAGTGCCAAATGAGCAAAACATAACATTGCCCTACTTGGCAAAACTCGCGATGACAGATTCCATATTATTATAACATGAGAATTAAATTTTGATAAAATTAGTTTAATTCATATGAACAAACTTACACGAATCCAGTATTATATCATATTAATTTTGTCCTTTTTTTTATTTTGTTATAGTTACCATAATAACAGATGTACGTGACACTATTGATTTAGAGAACAACCATTAAGATTAATTAAACTAAAAGTGACCATTACAACTCTCAAATGCCCTCCTACTTAGTTAATTTTGAGCCATGGCTTTGTTTTCCGAAAATACATGAGGCACCTTAAAAAATTTGCTTAAAATGAACATACAGTTTGCCAAGAAAATGTGAATATTGTTTGCATACTTCCTACTGAAGGCTGCTGAATATAGCATCCGGCGTTGTACTTCACTGAGCTAATAAAGATAATGAATGCAGTTTGTATAAATTGCAAGTGGCGCATTCTGCGGCCTGCAAGATACGTGGTACCACCGTATGCGGTAACAATGTTAACTGATTAGCGAGTAATAGAGTTGATGATATGAATGCGTAGACTTGAACATGAAGTAAGTGAATTTGTTAGGATAGTTCTGCAGATAGTGCCTACTCGATCTATAGACATTTTAACTCACTAAGCGCTCGCTAAGGGCAGCGTTCGGGAAATTGCGCAAGAGTTTCTTCTCATCTCATCTACCTCAGTGTCTGAAAACGAAAGTCTTCAACCAGTGTGTGTTACCAGTGATGACATACGGATCCGAAACATGGTCTCTTACTATGAGCCTTATAATGAATCTCAAAATCACACAACGAGCGATGGAAAGGGCTATGGGTGTTTCTCTACGGGATCGAATCAGAAATGAGGAGATACGTAGAAGAACTAAGGTAACGGACATAGCCTTGAGAATCATTAAGCTCAAGTGGCAATGGGCAGGGCACATAGCGCGAAGAACTGATGGCCGTTGGGGCAGGAAAGTTCTAGATTAGAGACCCTTCGACCAGAGACGCAGCGTGGGACGTCCACCAACAAGATGGACAGACGAGCTTATAAATATCGCAGGATCAAACTGAATGCAGACCACTGGTGATTGGTCGCTGTGGAAAGTCCTGGGGGAGGCCTATATTCAGCAGTGGACGTCTTTTCGCTGATAATGATGATGATGATGATGATGAAGCGCTCGCGAAATATAAGCAACATATAATGTGGTACGACCGTATGTCGTAACAATGTTAACTGATTAGCGAGTAAAAGAGTTGATGATATGAATGCATAGACTTGAACATGAAGTAAGTGAATTTATTAGGATAGTTCTGGAGATAGTGCCTACTCGATCTATAGACATTTCAACTCACTAAGCGCCCGCAAAACATAAGTAATATGCAATGTCACTCACTATCAATTGAATGAAAATAAACTGTTCATAAACTGAATGTTTCGGAAACAGGTCACTTTATAGAGAAAGGAGATCGGCAAACTTCCATAGGATATTGGGCCTAACTGTTACACGAATTATATTTGGTTAATGTTGTAGATCGATGCATGCAGGATTCATTTGTGTTTAAATTATACAGCCATTCAATGGGAGAGTAGAAATATTGATAGTTACGCAACAAAAAGTTAGGTTATGTCAGATAAAGCAACTTTATGAATAATTTCCTTGTAAGATAGTTAAAAATAGAGAAAAAATCAGAGAGATTATGTCTTAGAATAGAAGAGAAATGGAATGTCAATGGACTGAGGTAATAGGAAATCACACGAAAAATTCACAACAGAAATACTCGAAACCGCAATGCAAACCGAATGTATTGCTGATTTACTTTTTTTGACGTTTTAGGTCTTGCCAGATTAAATCTAGTGCAGCGATCGATCGAGTTTACAATCCATTCATGACAGTCATATTTTATTGCTTGAAAATAATAATTCCTATGGAAACGAAGAATTACACAATTCTTGGGCACATTAATGTAAAAAAAAACTTCCTACCATTGTTAGGTTTTCTGCATAAAGTTATCTCAAAGAAAAATATGTATAATCAGAAATATCATGAATGATTTAAACAAACTGTTTTTTTTAGTTTGGCAACATTTTCCCTTTATTTCAATTCAATGACGACATACTTCAATATCGTTTTACGCTTATTAAAGTTACATTTTCTTATCCCATAGAATTAGTTATTGATATTTTACGACAAATTCTTAAAAAGTATTTAATTAATTTTTGTTATAATTTGTTTTCTGTAACGTTCAAGCCCAAAACTGCCAATTTCCTTTATGTTTACAACTCACCATTTTAAAAGACCTTTTCAACGATACCCCACACGCTGGGTTTGGTAAGAGAAAAATACATCCCCAAGTTACGTGGGGGCGGTACTTGTATGACAGGATATTTTTTTTAAAATACTACTTTAGCGTGGAGATTAGAATACATGTATACCCATGTCAAATTAAAGTTTTCTAGCCTCTCAGGTCTCTGCGCTGCACTGTGGAAAGACGGACAGACGGACATACTTACATAGCGAAACTATAAGGGGTCTTTGTTGGACTACGGAACCCAAAAATAATGCAGTGGCCCTGCATAAAAGAGAAGGGCATGCAAATAATCATGTCATCAGCAAATCATCAGGCATATACTTGAGATTAAATAAACCATAGCATTGATTGAACGGACGAGATTATAATGTCGTGTTTGGTTATAAAGTCACTCAAAAATTCAAAGTGCTCACCGTACACTGTATGAAAGTTATAGGTAAGGATTTATGGAGCGTGCCCATTTTTATCGCTATAACAGCTAGGCAATAACTTGAATCACCTGTAGTTCGCCGTAGGTATGCCAGGGGCTGCTAGCTTACTTGGCTCGCGCCCAACTCGCTCCATATATGGAAATACTTAATTTCACGTCATAATGCACTTTGCATTCTTATGAATACATTTTCTTGATTCACGGCAGGTGCTATTCTTTTAATGGAAGTAAAAGAAGATGGACTTAATGTTTATAAGGTACTGAGTTACTATAGTAAGCTTCGGTGTTTTCCTTTGGGTTCTTAATCTGGAATTCTACTTTATAATCTTATTGTAACTTTAATAGTAACTTTTTAATCTGATTGTTTGATGTATTCTAGCTATATCACTCATAAAGTTTTATGTACTTAAAATAACCCTATATACATTGAAACCTGTAGTTTTTTTAACCGCGAGCTGGCGAGGCTAGCTAGCCTGGCGCGCTGCCAACGAACGTGTTAGCCCTCTCATGAAAATACATAACGAATCAATAGATACGGATCAACGCCTGTGGTGAAGTGGTTTGAGAGTCGGCCTCCACAATTCAATTTTCTGGCTGACACACAAAATATACGTGGCATCGGTTATGATATTTTCTTTTTGTTGGATACGTAAGCAAGTTTGCATCTAAAGTACATACATTCATACGAGCATGGTTCCAATAACACCCCAGTTACTAAAAATGGAATAAAACCGTGCAAAATGCTTTTGAAATCGATTCATACCTCTCTATTTTAACATCCCTTGCTCTTTTGTACGAATAAAATACAATACAAATATCAACTCGTTTGTGTTGAAGGGTCTGACCTAACAGCTGTCGACCTTCATGAAAGCAGAATTTTAGCCGAAGGGTGTTTTGTATCGTCTTTTTCGCGGACGGTTACCGGACACCGAGTTGCGTAATACCACGCCTCCAAAATAGTGTTACATTTATTTGATATTTTATTTGTTATAGTATGTATGTTAGAATATGAGGTACTCGTATCTATCGTATGAGCCTTAGTTGCCTGTAATAATTGTTTTTTTTTTCATTACATGTACTCCATTTATCTGTAGCGATTCAATTTGTACCTCTAGACTAGCAAAATGATTAAAAAAGCAGACCTTTTCAGTCAACTTATCACTTTATGATTTGGCTACCCAACTAAATTGAATTTACATTTGCACACAAAACAAGTCTTTTTTTTAATAGATACTGGCCAAATTGAATTTGTGATTACTTGCACGAGCGAAAGCCGTTACGGTTCGTTCGGGTAATAAGTAACCAAAAGTTAGCAATCTCTGTGTGCATGGCTATTGACAAGTAAAAAGGTAGACGCTATTAGCCTGTCTAGGCAGATTATTCTTCTATACTGGCAAATGCCAAGGACTCCTAATTCCACCTCACTTTTCTCTTTTCACCCGTTCTTGCCTAGTTAGAATTGTAACCTCCAACTGATGGAGGCCACGGAGTTGACAGTTCCAGAGCAAAGCTAGCCCTTGGATTCCGCAAAGAAACTAACAAGTCGTTTGTTTTTAATGAAAGGAGCAATTAATGATACCTTGCATTTTTAATACAAAGCAATTATAGCACAATCTTACAAAGAAGGTGGCCCATAATGGCTTCAGAGCTTTTGAAATACAATCATGGCGTCATTTAATTGCAATACAAACGCGATGGTAGCTACGTAATATCCCGTGCATATTCGGGTATTGTTGGTAAGGCAGCGTGGCGTATAGAGGTAGACTTGGCGCCATTCCAAAACCTTCGACATTGTTTGGGTCCGGTCGGTTTAACTGAACACGGTCGGGTCAGTGCTCCGCGAGATTAACAAACTAGTTACGGACTCAACGAATTGGAATGTGATTGTGAATGAATAAAAAAAAACGCCGCAGTTTTTGGGCTCACACTCAATGGCTAATAGAATGCAGCTGAATGGTTCGACAATCGATTTTAGTTCGTTCTCGAACCCATTTAATGTTTGATTTTGCTTTTGAAAAATCTTTTTAAAAAATGAATCGTGATTGCCAGCCAAGCGGCGGAAGACTAAATGATGGGTATTGGTGGTCACAATGGAATTACAGAATGATTCTTCTACGTGGACTATTTGTTGAGATTACTAAGTCCAATTGCACGATTTTGGGTTAGCTTAACTCGTAGTTAAACCATCTTTTTGTTACGGTCAGTGTTATGGTCCATCTATAGTCACAGTGCAAGTGACAGGAAGACGTATTGACAAATATTATTTTCCCGGATTCATATGTGAACTCATATAATTGCTCTAGTAACAATGATACTTATTTGTTTCTTGAAAAGCCCTAGACAAGGTGGCCACTTATTTTGTGATACAATGTAGGTATACTTTACACATCCGTATAGTATACAATGTTGTCGAATAATTTTGAGTCAATTCAGAAGAGAATTTTAGTGCCCTACTCTGTCACCTTGCTCGCATTTTTTACTAAAAACGCCAGCTAGCCAGCACTAACATTGTAGTGTTAGTTTTGATGCCAGGGATAGGTGTTCCTTGTAAACGTGGTTAAGCGACGGCTGCGTCAGAGGTCCCGGGTTCAGTCCCCGGGTCGGGCAAAAAATATATACCTGGGTGTTTCTGTTCAGAAATTCTCAGGGTAGTCTGGTTTGGAAGTTGGCGGTGTTTCACCCACGTGCCTCGGAAAAGCACGTAAAGCCGGTGGTCCTGTGCCTGATCTCTCTCTGGGCGTATCAGATTGCTGTCCCATTAGGCTATGAGAGTGAGAGGAATAGAGAGTGCACCTGTGTTTGCACACACACTTGTGCAGCTATTAATATGTCTCGCGCATTCAGTTGGTCGTTGTGACTGGCCACCGTAGTCGGAATCGGCTAAGGGCAGTACTATTAATCATCATATGGATTACATTTTTAGTACGAGTCGCTCTACTGACTTTCAAATCCTCCCTGACAACATGTGTAAACTTAGACAAAAAACATGAAATGTAAATGGGTTTACGCTTGAGTGATGAACTGAATTGAGCCTGACTATTACTGATGACTATGACTGATGATGATATTAGCAAGGCACAAACACATAGTCAACGTCTACCGTTCACAATGTCTCTGCCATGCTTCGGATATCACCTGAAAGAAATGACTTTTTTGGTAATACACTAATTTACACGTAAGTAAAAACAATTTTATTGAAGATATTGCAACCGACAGAGTAGACCCTCAGTTTCCGCGCGCGATAGTGCCTCATATTCGGGAAATAGGCGTGTAACAAAGTGTGGAAATGGCCGGCAATCGTTGTTTGATATTTGTCGAGGGAGCCGCGAGGGAAGGCTGGGTTGGTTATGGGTCTCCCGTAAAAGGACGCACGAAAGCCGAATAGGTGCACTTCGCGTCAACATGCCCCAATTGTGGACAATGTCCTTTGGGTTTCTTGGATTTAACGAGTTGATTAGAACGCGACTTTTGTGTTTTGCATAAACCTTTTTCTTCAGCGGCTGTTTGTGTGGCGTAGGACAACCGTTTGTAATATAATTTTATACTAAAAGCAACGATTACAGAAAAAAAATTGGTTGTCACTTTAGAATGGTGGATTTATATGTTTTGCAAACATTTATTCTCTCTTGTGCGGTCGTATATTTTAAGTACCTCAGCAAACATTAAGTGATCTCTGAATAATAAAGATTGTACTGATTAATTACACATAAAATGATTAGTCTGATCTTTGATAACCCATCATTAAAATGTAGTTGTGCAGATAAACTAAGTTATAGATATACAAACTAAACTCCATACTAACCGAATTATCGAATAGTTAATAATTTAAATGATGCATCGCTGTTCAGAAACAATTTCGAAGCAGGCATCCGTACGGTGCGTAAGTACTTTAATTACACGAGTGTTAATTTGAATTCACGAACTTCTGTAGCCAGAGTTAAGGCGGTTGTGTTACGTATGTCGAAGCTATTAAGTACACTTGGTGTTATATAAATGTGTGAGCTTTTGGTGATTATGAACAAGATCAGAGAGCCAATTTCTATTGGACTTGCGATACCATTCATTTGTTTCTGTCTGATGATAATTATATCCCTATGTTGGTTCTTTCAGAATCTATCACGGATAATGATATTTTTAACATCTCCAATGATTGACCGTATTGATAGATCCTAATAAAAAAAATGATAAGGCTTCTGAAATTGAAATATAATGCATATTTTACTGTTTGACTGTACCGTATAAAATTAGTAACTGTGGTTAATGAATGGTTAATGGATTTAATGAACTGCAGTCGATCCGCAATACAAGTGGCTGAATTCTGGGCTGCAACGATTTAATACCTCGGGTTCCATCGACACGCTAAGAAGAAGAAGAACTGTGGTTTAAGTAGGAACGAAGAGAATCAATTTGCTACATCTTGTGACTATTCTTACAGTAATATAACGCAAAGTCTTATAATACTTTTAATTAATTGGTGCAGCACATAGTATTATTAAGAAAAATAAAAATGTTACCATCGTAATAATGAAAGTTCTATACAACATTCATCCAAATGTGCAGTGTTTTGATTTTATTATCATCACCGATTTTATTTACGCCTGCTGTTTTTAGTTATTAAAACATTAATAATTTTGTATAATGTAATTTTGGTTACACTACGATTAAATTCAATACTAGTTTTAGGATGATGAAGCCGTGTCCGTTTGCAAGCAATAAAACGACACATAAAATGCTAAACGCGACAGCACCCCGAATCATTTATCTTTTATGATCCGGACATGTATATTTTGGGGACAGAATGTTTCATTATTTGTGCGATCGATGCAAATGGTGTCGTCTATATTTTAATAATCTCAGGCCGAGTTTCACCTAAACAATATAATTAAAGATGACAGTTAGATAATGTATTTTTACAACTTAAAGGCCCTTTGAGATTAAGAAAAAATGATTTTATGATCCTCCCATTGACAGTCATGAAATTAAATTAAATGATCAATTTTGACGCTCCTGGCTTTATTGAGACAATGAGCTATAAGATACCACCAGTCTTTGATGTATATATTTATAAAATATCTGTGGTGACAAAAGGTTAAAAACTATACCTACTCTGATTTTTAATTAGATAGACCAGAATGACAGCTTCAATCGAACTTTTTATTTTAAATGTTGCAAGTACCAATAGTGTTGTAACATTTCAATTGTACGCGATTAATTGAACTTGCGATATGAATTTTCATTAATTTGATTTTACTAATTAAGATAAATCATACATAAAACATAAGATAAAGCTTTAAATAAACGTAATACATAAAACTGATTTTGAAAGGAGTAAAATCAAATCAAATCTTTATTTTGCTCACTAAGTGTTACAAAAGTTCTTAAAATAATAATCATGAGTAAAAACATTAAGGTTTCTCTTGTAATAGCAAATATTGTATGAATTTACTTTTTTAACTTTTGAATATTATCATTGTACTTCATTGTACAATTAGTCATTTTTATAATCAGTTATTATTTAAATATTTTATAATAGATTAAAACAACAAGCGAATGAAATTGAAATGTTCGATTATTTAGGAACAACGCTGTTTTTAAATTAATAAAAAGTGGCCACCCAACAAACTTCATTTTGGTCTATCTGATTAAAAATATGAGTTGAGCAGCATAAGAATTATTCATATAGCTTTCAATACATTATAGTGGTAAGCATTTTAATATGACTTAATAAATATCATTTTCACTTGAGACACACATATTTTTTTGCTTGGAAAATTACTAAATTATATTACCAACTAATATGACGTTAAGAAGTAATAAACCTACATATTAAATTTTATAACATTTTCTGCACAAAGGACTCATATTGTACAGCAAACAGATTATTAGATTATAGCATGATATAAAATATTACTTACTTATTTTGAAGCTCGAGTAGGCAATAACCAATATTAGGACACAACGAGTACTTTGATTCGTTCTCGTCTCTGATTCATGGACCAATGATTTGGCGCAGATACAATCAGTTGAAAATAGATTCAATATGCCAAGCAAGACACCTATACCACTAGCCCTACGAAGTCTGATTAGGAACTGTCCACCTTATTTGATACTGGTAATTTGTTTACCTGTGGCTTTGCGCCCTTATGCGAAAATACTTATATTTTACTGAAAAACTATAGAATTGTCATAGGCGTAAGTGATGCTGAGTGTAGAATAGCACGCTGCATTCTGTTTTTTTTCTGCATGCTACTCACATTCCGTAAACAGCTCTGTTGATATGTCATTTTTATTAATATAAAATATGACACTGTGAGTGTTAAAAATATTCTAAATAAAACTATTCTATCTGAATTATCCTTGGGTAGGTGTAAATGAGTAACACGTCTGTTGCGTTCCAAATCTATATTTGAACTGTCCCACAAGTACAAAGCATACCCTACTATATTTTACTATATTAATAAAGGCCTACCTACTACTTATTCTAAATACACTACACTATCCAATGAACAGCGAAGCGTCATCAATCTCCAAGTTGAATTTATTCTGTAAAGAATAAATATTTGGCCCACTGTGGCGTAAATAGACGGGTAGACGGCGCTAAACGTCACGCCTAATAACGCATAGGAGACCACAAATTTCGCAAGGTCGGACTGTCAGCACGGTAGCTCAATTGGTAGTGCGTTTGGCCCGGTTAGCCAAGAAGTTGCTGGTTGGAGTCCCGCCCGTGCGCAAATTTTTGGTTTCTAATTTCATCTTGATGAATAAAAGAATATGTGTTTACATGTAAGAGAGACTATGAATTGCTGTAAACGTCATAAAGGATCTTATATGCTAATTTCACCAACATAGATTGTTTTCGACTACGTTCGAGTTGACAGGGGTTGCCGTCAGATTTCGTCGACGCTCATACAAAGTCGCTCATCAAACGCTTCATTGACTGGCTGTTTACGACTTTGCTTGAGTTATCGATGTACTGTATCAAAGGCCGGTCAAGAGCTGACCTTCCAAAATTAGGTGAAAAATGTTTGAATATCGAACAGAAAGCCGTCCGTTAGTAAGAAACAAGCACGTAGGCTGACTACTTGAAAACAGTTTACGTAGTCATCACTTTATAATCCCCGCGAGCCTCTTCGGCGTATAATCTAACGTCGTACATCAGGCACGGACTTGGGAGGAAGGGGGCATGAAATATGTACACTAAAACTCGTATATGTACTGCATATTTGAATAGTTGCCTAAAATAAATAGTCTAATTTCACGGCTCTGCCATTTTTTTAAAATTCCGTTAACTGTGTTTTATGATTAACTTGAAAACCGTTCTATTCCTTCTGTTATTATTATGGAACTTTTACAGCCCGTTTCACAATGTCTGAATAATTGCTATTAGCATAATCTGTCCATTACGTCATCGAATGATTATATATGACATTATTTGATTTATTCGTTAACCAGTGCTTATTTTTCTATGGTGAAATGGACCCTTAGTATCTGTACATAATGAAATATTAGTACTTCAGCGCTTTATTTGTATACGACATGAGTGACAGAGACGTACTTAAGGTTAATTTAACTGCAGTCGTCTGGTAGAGAACAGCATTGTAAACTATCAACAACAAAGACAAGGAAGTCCTCGATGAAAACGTGTACATTATCTTTGGTGCACTTAGTTTTGTTTTTGTTAACCCACTGCAGTCCAATTGCAGGCGCGCCCTGCCCCGGCCCTGGTGACCTTATTGTAAAGTGCCCTTTTCTTTGACATTTGCCGCTTTCTGACGTAGCACCCCACCCAGTTATTGAAACCTTTAGGTTAAGCCAAGCCTTCGATGTAACGCCTTTTAATTGTATCCCTTGGCAAATCAAGTTTCATGACAGTTTTTTTCAAACTTTTGTATGGTTTATAGTGTGTGTCACGTCCGTCAACCTCTTCCACTCCTAGAAGTGTTATTTTTCCATTATTTTAGTGTCAAGTGCCATAAGTTCAGATTAATTAGGTGAAATATGACTGACAGAGAGGTATTCTGAAGTAGGTAATAATATTGTCAATAAGCGAGTACTATAATGTCTATGGCAAAACCAATCAGAATTCTAAAAACATACCTGTACATTGAAAAAAACAATCAAAACTACCACAAACAAGAGGTCCAGATGCGTCACCGATAGGCATTCGATTACATTCCATTTTCCAGTGGGAACTGACTCCAATCCACTAAATAAACTCTAGTAAATCGAGTAAACAATAAAAGAATCGAATTACTTGCAACTACGCAGCTGGCTTGTCAAATTCAAGTTACAATATTACAACCTTTTGTTTTAATATTCTCAAATCTTTTAGTCACTATCAAATTACTGTATTTCAAGGGTAGCGAAATATTTAATGTTTCACCTATCCAATTTTGGATACTGCGTCTAATCTTAACAAAGATTTGTTAGCACTCCGAAGATATTACTTTTCAAGTGTATGTGTACTCTTGCATACCCAGATTGGATGTAAAATAGGATAGAGAATTTATACCTATAAAGTAGAGACTAAGAGCGCTTTCATACTTAGGCAAAAGAAGCGCGACAGTCGCGCGGCAGTCGCGCTGCATCAAATATCCTTTTACCTAACGTACCTACTCGTATATCTTTATTATATATTTGTATTTTTAAGCTGCATTCAAAATTTATTCAGTTTCAATAAATACACGTAAACACCAATTTTGACTCAGCGTTTTTCATGCGTCATCTAGTGGTGGCTTTATGTCGAATTCCATGTGTGACACAAGAAAAATGACCCAACTTCTTGACTTCAAACTTCAAAACAATTTTTAGCATTATCAGCATCTCTTTTTCGTGACAGCATGCTGACCTGTACCTATCTACCTACTACCTTTTTACTTTTTTTACATATATACTAACTTTCTATTAATCCGCTTAACAAAAAAGAAAGGTTAAAGCACAGTAGGTAAAAAAACCTAGTATTATAATTATAATAAGTTTTTTTTTATTAATTTAAAATACACATTTTTTTATATTTGTAAACAATTTGTGTATTTTAAATATTCTTGGTTACGGATGAAATTAGCGTTGACTCTCTACCTAATCTGAATAATTGCGAGTGATGTTCCTTGAATAATGGCAGATATTTACATTTCGACGAGAACTCCACTTCACTTGGCCCGTAACGATCCGAATATCGAGCTCGTATTCACTCGATTATACTTGCATGTTACCTTGTGAAAATATTAATTACGTTATATTAAAAAATATCGTTACATACAAAGGTCCTCTGAAAAAAACTATTAATCAAAACATACTCACCTACATAAGAGTTCATATTGATGATAAAGGCCAATTAAGGTATTGGCATGAATATACCTAGTCTTGCACTAAATATTACCACAATGATTTTTTTTTAATGCAAATAATTATTATTAAATTTACAGTGTGTTAGTTTTATACATAAATATAAAACAATTTAAAATATAAAAAGCTCATTCGAAGTGGTCTCAATTGGCTGCAATACAGTCCTTTAAACGTTGAGGCCAGTTATCAATAGAAGCACGCACTCTTTCCATGGGAAAATTCTTCACTGCCAATCGTATGGATTGTTTTAGGGACTCCAAATTATCATGGCGTTTAGAGCAAGCCGTACTCTCTAAAACTGGCCATAAATCATAATCCAGCGGATTAAGATCGGGACGACGGCCAGTCTTCAGCTCTGATGAAGTCTGAAACGTTCGCTTACAACCAAGACCGGCGCCGAGTCTTGTTGGAAAGACCATGCTTGGTTATTGAACATGGTGTTGTTAAGGGGCTTAACTACCTTCTCAAAAATGGTATCTTGATACACTTGTGCCGATGTTTTGATACCTTTATCACAAAAATATGGCTCAGTCACCCCTTCATAGTGAACATCCCACCAAACAATCACTGAAGTCGGGTAACGCCCACGTTGCACTCTGCCGACTAATAAGGAAGCTTCCTTGGAGGTTTGAGCATAAATACGGTCATTTTGTTTGTTAAAATGTTGCTATATTGTAAAGATTTTCTCATTCGTAAACCTAAATTTTTCTGTGACCTACCTTTGCGTACCCGCTTCAGTAGTTTTTTCGATTTTACCACCCTATTCTTTTTTAAATTATCAGTTAAAAAATGACCAGTGCGTCTCTTAGAGGCTGCAAGTCCTAAGTTATCTTTTACAATACGCGACATGGTTCTGGGTGCTATCTACATCTCCCAAGATAAAATATTTTGCCTTCGGAAAGGATTTCAGCGAATTCTTTCCCTTGTTGCTTTGACCACTTTTTTCGTACGAACACTACGTGCGGTCGGCCAGATCTTTTTCTGTCACAAACAGAGGAGGTCTCATTGTACCTATCGAAAGCCCGGTACACGAACATTTGACTAATACCAGGCGTATGGAGAGTTTTAAAAATTGCATTTGGCTCCATACCAACTTGGTATAATGCAATCACAGCGATTCGGTTCTCGTTATCACCCTACTCCATTAATATTTTAAAATGTATTTTCGCTAAAATAAAAATAAAACACAATGAGCAATCGTATAAAAATGACAGATTCCAAATTCAAATCTTATTTTTAATTGTAACAGTATTTATGGCCAGACTGTGTATATGCTAATGTCAAAGCTATTATCAATAATGACTGGTCATTATAGATACATATATCAAAGGAAAGTTTACTAGACAATGTAATAAATAAATCAATTTATCCGGTTATACCTACAGAGTTTTTGGTACATCTTGTGCCTAATAAAAATTATCATTTCTGCCTTTTTTTGGTCCGGTGGATCTTTTTATATCGTTTAATGGTATTGTTTTAAACTATTATTGTTTTTCTGCCATTATTAATATAAAATATTGACCTTATACATATTTTAAGGTCGAAAATTTGAAATATTTCGTTAATTAGACTTTAGCAATCACAATTGCAGAAAAATACAGTAATTCTGTAATACTTTGATTTAGTAATCGAAACTAAAACTCGATTGAGCATATCACTGCACAAATAATTAAAAAGTGTCCTTTCTGGAGTAAATAAATAAAAACGTCGGAAATGCAAACGGTCCGTATATTACAGTATTAACAGCAAAGAGCATGATTCTGATTTTCCTAAGTGGGTCAATGTTCACGTAACACACAATAACATCATTAAAAATGAGTATGTTTCGATAATAACAAGCTAATTAGTCCAATTACGTGTATAAATGTCGTCATGAGGTGATATTGTTTTTGTATATAATTCTATTGTTTATTGTCGTTGCTTACATTCATTGTTTTTTAGATACCAATTAGGCAGCCAAGTACTCAACTCTAAGATAAAAATGATTTGTGATCATGGACCTTATTGACTACAGGTAGGCTGAGTCAATTTTCCGACGATCTTTCCTTCGATGTGTAGACTGTAGATTCCAAATAAAACTAATCTTTTTGAGATCGGTGACCGTGAGAGCGCGTACGATCTGGCCCTTTCACGGCCCTTTATTTATCCAAAAATACATGTCTGACTTATCGACTAATACAGATTAGTTACAAACAAGGACGGACACATAACAACATCTGCGTATTCCTTCTTACGTTTTTGTAACCTACCTACATTAATCGTCATAAAATTCCCATTCTCAACAATCCACTCTATGGGTTTCCTACCTACCCTCAGAAAGTGCGATATGGGGGACAGGAAATTCAAAGGCTTTACCGGCCTCGCTCCACCTAGGCACGACAGCCTACTAGGGTCTCCCTCGCCCCTGTACCAAACTACCTACATATTTCTTAATATTTCCCAGCTAGTTAATTGTTACCCTACCTGCCTACCTAATTTGCAAATGGGAATTCCTAACTAACAGGTTTCTTATTATTGAAATAAAACGAGCTCTAAGCTAAATACAATGCTTACTCGCTATAGCCCTAACAGAAAATCATATTTATTTTCATCAAAAATCCTTATAAATAAATATAACTAACCTCATTACTAAAACATGATTGGGTGTCCGTATCAGACCTATTGTTTCACTGCTCAAACTGTTGGGCGATTCCCTGCTTTGTTGTTTCAATTCGGCAATATTCCACGCCTCACTCGGAAATTCAAAGCCATTTGCTGTAGATAATGCGCCTAAGTGCCTTATTCTTAATCTTTATTGTCGTTTCCGAAACTCTGGGTTGATAAATCGTTTCAGAGATGCATCTGTTTTGTTTAGAGTAAATTATTATTGAGTGCTAGCCAGAATTGTGGGTGTAATTAATTGGTTATTGGAAGAAAAACTGGATCAACACTCGGCGTTAATTAAAAGGTAGTCGAAGTTTCAAGTAGCGGATTTGGGTGTTTGTTTTGATAAATCTAATGCTGTGTTTACACTTTTTTTTGTGAGAAATTGTGTCAAATTTTTCAACAATATACCTAATAATGTTATCGAACTACCTATTCATAAATTTAAGTTACATGTCAAAACTACCCTAACGTCGAATGGGTATTATAAAATTCAAGATTATCTTAATGACGAAAATGTATGGACAGTCCAGCCTGCACCGAACTGATGTACCTACCTGTTTATTTTGATTTGTATCATTTTTGGGGCAGCTAATGGTGACTGAGTTTGTTCCGGCGTTTCTTCTCAGCACTTGCCAAATTGTCTGTGTCTTGTCTCGAAGGGCTTGTAGGGCCCAAAAGATCCTTATTTATTGGGCCCTACTAGCGCTAGAGAGACATGTTGTAGCCCCATACGGGCCCTAATTTGATTGATATTACACTTATTATTGACGTTCATAAGTGTCATTTTGTGTCCTAAATTGAATAAGTTATTTTTGACTTTGACTTGATTTAAATATGATAAGTACGGTAATGAACGTGATAATAGAAAGATTTCAATGAATTGTTTAAAGTTTCGGCCTGGATAGAAATGTTTGGAATTTAAAGTTCTTAAGATGCTCCCCTAAAGGTAAGTTCGAAGGATGTTTTCTACTTATTGGTGAACGGATTTATATTAAATTTTAATACTTAGCAACAATAAGATTAGTCAGGTCTTAGTCTTAATTTCTAGAGTTCTTCGACTCAAATTAACTTTCAAACATAATTTAGTCCGTTGCCACAAATGGTATAAATTATATTCTGGATTAAAAGATAGCCCAATGGAAAGTCAGAAAGTAATAAATTTGGAATAAAAAATCCGCTTCGTCAATGTTCGTTCATGCAAATTGGACGGGATTAAAAGTGTGTGGAATCAGTAAGTTTGTGAGGCAATCCCTTATGAATGTATCAGAGCCAAATTCAATTAAATAAATTATTTAATGGAACTGATTGCACATAATCACATATGGCTTCAATGGAGTAATTCGATTCCAATCCGATTTTTGAAGTTGTGTCGGTTCATACTCGTCTGTTTTCGTTTATTCTGAGATTCAGATTCAGATTAAGCTTTATTGCATTCTACATTGTTGTACACACAGATAAAAAATAGGTACAAGGTCGATACAATATAGCGCCCCGTAAGAGCGCAGCAGTTACTTTTTTGATTTTAAATTAATTCATTAGCCATTCAATTACATTATAATTATTATTACATAAAAATACATATTTTAATTTATTCATCGGATAACGCGCTAACGCGAAAAGTTACTGTATAATAAATAAGAAATTAACCGAATCAATGTGTGACGTTGCAGCTGATTCTATTACTTTAAATATACATAACATTTGATTCGAAAACTAAATAAAATAGTTACACACACACGTACTACTAAATGTTACTACAGGTATTTACTAATACCCCAAGGAAAGAAAGTATCATAATTGGCGACCCGTCTGGTGTAGTGGTCGAGAAATCGCCTACTACGCAGCGGGTGCGGGTTCGATCCCCGCACAATACAAACATTTGTGTGCATGAACATGTCCGTTTGTCTTGGTCTGGGTGTTTTCTATGTATATCATGTATGTATTTACAAAAAAAAAGTATTTAAGTATTATATCCGTTGTCTGGCACCCATAACACAAGCTTTGAGTAGCTTACTTTGGGGCTAGATGGCGATGTGTGGGAATGTCCAAAGGATATATTTATTATTTATTTTATTATAATTATACAATGGGTAAAACGGTTCCTATCGCAGTAAAGTAATTACACAGGTCGTTGTTTTGGTCAGGTACATCCTACTCAGGGATGATCACATGAGTTATGCTTATTCTAAGAAAATATTTTCCACATATTATATACAATAATGATAAAAGAAAACCTCCACGCAACATTCCAAAAAAAATACGAATGGGGAAACTCGCACCCTCGCGCAATAGTACAAAATACTACGCTGTAGCTAGTAAGCTACGAAGAAGGTACCTGGTGTTGTTAGTTTTGACTCGCTTGCTAGTATTGCAATAATGAATTGATATTGTGTGATTTTTTCATTTAAAAAAAAAAAAAAAATTATTTCTTTGGCATCAGTATCGTTTGTACCACCCCTGAGTCGCTCGTCTTCAGCATAAGCCGATATTAAGTAACTTTTGAAACTCCACTTCAAAGGAAGCCGCCTTAACGCACCAAAAAAAAACAGCCAAGAGCGAGTCGGACTCGCTCATATTTTTTTTACCTAATTCTGTGAGATTTTCAACTGTTGTTGTGTTCAATCACTTTTGATCTGCGGAAGTAGCAAGTGTCAAAGTTACGCAGCATAAAACGATCTACCTTCTTTTTGAAATCTTTGGTACGCAACCGTGTGGTTTAATTGCAAAAGTAAATACAAACTTAATTTGCGCCGACCAAGATCCAGTTCCATCTCACGCTTGCACAGTAAACCGAATTTGATTGGAAATAATATACTGAAACTAATTTAGCAGCTTCAGAACACGAACTGCTACTAACTGAATCAGAAATCAGGATTTACTGTTCAGTTGTACATGCACTTCGAATGTGCCACAGCATACAGAGCGTAGTTGCTGAAAACGTAATGCCTTTAGGTACTAGAACAATTTGTAGCGATAGAAACACGATTGAATCCGGGTGTTGCATTGATACAGTCATATGTTTTAAAACTGCCTCGCCATTATCATGGAATCTATGCCGATCGAGCTGCATAGTTTTAAATAATGCTGTCATTTTTGCTCAGTTAAGCGTGTGTTCATGCTTACAGGGTAATGAATTATTTATATACGTCGTCACTAAATAGGCTTTAGAATTTCTTACCAATACTCACAAAAATTGCGCTTGTCTAGGCTTTATTGGTCCCCATTTGGGACTTTGCAGATAGCAGATCTAGTTTTAAACGAAAATTTTCTCGACAAGCCTGTGCGTCTCCAAAACTTCTGTATTCAGATTATTTTCGGCCCACGGAAGTATGACCAAGGTTCTGAATATCGTACCCGGCTTAAGTGGCTTTCAATCCGACTTCAGCGTAATTTTCACATTCTTTGTTTTGCTAAATTCCATACTTGTCTCAGAGAACGCTTTCGATTTTTGCAGCCGAAGCTCGAGGTCTTGACATGCGATCGTCAAGAAAACTCAACCTCCAAATTCCCTGTTATCCTACAAACTACTGCTCTAACTCCTTTACAACTCAGTCCATACGCCTATGGTACTCCCTATCTCCGTCAATAAGGCAATCAAAAACTGTCACTGTTTTTAAAAATCAAATTAAGCAACATTATTTTAACCTAATGCTTTTTATAGTACCTGACGCAGGTGCATTTCTTGACACTTCACATTACTTTCTCTTATTTATATGTAAATATATTTTAACTATATAATAAGATCTTTGCATGAAATTCCGCCTTTCTATGAATAGTTTATTCCTTTACCCAAAGGTTGTTTGGATATCGCTTTCAGCGATGGACCGCCTTAGTTGTACATTTAAGCTTATAAATTATTATTCTAACTAGCCAGCAAAACTAGACACGCGAGTTGTTGAAAATATCGTGATTTTGTGTACACCTAAGATACGCATGCAAAATACTATTTACTATGGCGTTTCTAATAAATAACGCTTACCTAGATAAGGCGTGATATAAGAGACTCATTCGTCTGAAGGGTCTCCAATTCGAAACATTTCTATCTGTTTTACTAGCATCTACTTGTAGTAAATAAAATTGTCTGAATAGATAGATATAAAGATATCTACACAATTTACAAGATATTTCAATTCTATTCATTCATTCGTTTGTGGAAAAAGTCCTAAGATAATTTAAGTAAGTAAAATTCACAATAAATGTCTTGTCTATGTGTGACTATAGTATAGCATCACGCTTGTTATTATTTTATTCACATACTTCTGCAGGTTGCAATGTTTTAGCATGGCGATTTGCTAAAAGTTTTAATTTGTATTAGTGTAGCGGCATATATATATTTAAGGTTCCATCAATGATTGTTGTAGCAAATAACTGTAGTTGTAGTTTGAGTCAGTATTAGAATAGATTTCAAGCGCCATAATATCCTCGCCCCTTCTGACTATGAGCTTTACTTTTGAATTAAATAATGAATCTGCCATTTTGACGTATAAAATAATTTTATACATCAAAATGGCAGAGCAGATTTAAAAGCTCATAGTTCGGGGGGGGGGGGGGGATTGAACTGTCAAACTGATCTATCCTTTCCTTCGCAGGCAAACTCGGAGCTGGCAAACCAACTTGCTGAGTTCTCGAAATCTGGGGTGCCGTCCCTCAAAGGGTTCTGCATCGCCAACATACCTGAAGAGGCCTTCGCGTTCTTATCATGGGCCGAGAAGCCTGAGAACCTCGAACGAATCTACGATTCGAAGAGTAAGTACTATTGTTTATGTTGTTTCATAGCGAGCAAGTAGAATATGGCGCTGATGGTTACCGATATTGCGTTATTCATATTAACGTACACAAAATACCGATGAAAAGGCAATCATATATTATGCTTCACATTTGTTTCCACTGTTGTAATTATGTGTATGTTTTAGAAGTAAGAACGTGGTTGTAAATAGGAAGAATCAATCTAGTACTGAACCTATTTATGCGAGTGGGATTGAAAAGTACTCGTCCTAACTAAAATACATGATAAATTAAAATAAATTATGTTTTTTTTTACTCACGATGGTGAGGTGATGGTGAGTTTTAAGTTTAATGAATATATGCTACTTTTAATTTTTTTTCAACCATTGAAACTTTATTCCTACTGACACTTTGACAAAAAAAACCCTGGATATACTAAACATTGGCTTTTAATGATAGCCCATTCGAATGAAGTTACCTAATCACAGAACGTTGTTCAGTTTTGTCCATTCACAAAAGTCGTGGCGGATTGCTTAGATAAATGTATAAAATCACAACTAATAATAGCACTCTATTGAAACTTCGAAATTGACTAGACTGAAATGAGCTTGAATGAGTAGCTTTCATTTTCAGAATTGAATAGAACTGTATCAGGCCGAGGACTTTTTAATCCGACTTCTAATCATTGGAAAACATTACTGCTCCCGTATTCAAATCGCACAAAGTGCAAATCGATGTGGTGTTAAATCAACCATGGTTGGGCCTTCATTGCCGACATTACCATACTTCATGCGGATGCATGTTCAATTAGATGACATTGGAATATACTAACCTGTAGTTACGAACGTTTATAACATCTCCTTTATGTTTACGAACTTTTACTATAAGTTGGAGGAGTTTTGAAATTGTTTGACGTCCAGGTAAAATTCAAAGCAGATGAAAATGAGCATGCATAGGCGTTGCAACGTGCCACTTAAATAAGCGTTTGTGAAATGAAATTAAACGGCTCGAGGTACGGCTCGCCTGAACGCTAAAGCTGCAATAACTTCACTCCACTTTCATAATTGACCCGCCGGGTAATATTTTCAAACCCGTCCTTTCCATCTTAGCCTGAAGGATTCCCTAATTGGATTCATAATACATAACTATTAAATCCACCTCGACATTGTCTCCTAAGCAAAGAAAGGGCTCGATTGACGTCAATCATCTCCACAGATATGTACATAGCCTACGATAACATTGACTCGAAGCGAACCGTAACCTTTCTTTGATTGACATTATATTTACAATGTTCAGAAATCCCTGATAGAAACCTGGACGCGGTTATCAAAAAAACATTTACGCCTGCGTAAAGACGCTAACGTTAGTCCGTCTAAGCTTTTTGAATAAAACAAACGAGATTTTCCGAGGCGTAACATTTTGCGTTTAATTTGACATTTGTAAATCCCGGAGCAGGGTTTGTGTATCGCGCTCGCGTGGGAGGGAGGAGCACACACGGAACACACAAAGCCCTTTATGGAAGACACACACTCGAGGTGAAAAGGATACTTCATAACTCAAATTAAACATCCGAAATTCTTAGCAGCCATTGTACAAGTACAGCGTTGTTTGCGTCCAGTGGTTTTACCTTTTATTCGGACAGCGAAACTTTTCGCCGCTAATTTGTTTCGAGTTGTATCTTTGACATGCTGTACTGGTCTGCTAATTGGACTTTTAAAGTTTGTTCTTTAAGTCTGGAAACTTTTTCTTGACGGACAATATTGATTAATTTAGATGTGTTGTTGAGAGCTTTTGAATGATACACACTGAAAAAATATACACATTTTCTCACGCTATATAATTGTGGTTGGTTTCATGATGAAGTCTAAGACAATCCTTCTCAGCATCATGACAACAAAGCTTTTTTTTCCATGAGACCATACTTGTAAATACATGATGAACTTTATCGAAGTAACCGAGCTTATAGCTTCCATTTTAATAAGTATTTTGAAGGAAACGTTTTATAAGAAACATATAATCAAAATGTTTGAAATGAAACGAATTCGTAAGTATGGTTAAAATTGCCTTTTTATTTCCTAAAAGTTAGTATTATGATTTTATGTTAAATACGAAAGCCTTTTCGGGAGGTAAACAAAAAGTGTTTCGAAGTGAAGTGCCATTTATCAACAATTTATCCTGGGTCCCGCGGGGCTCCAAGATTGATGAGCTGGCAAAAGGTGACCTGATCCACTGACTACTTCACCTGGACTAAAAATTGACATCAAGCTCGGTTCTTATAATCTTAAAATCGAACAGATTCGTATTCACTTCGTTCTTACCGGTAAACATAAAATAAAATGCGTCTACCTTCATGAATTTGATGTCATCTTCATTTACAGTAAATCGTGAGCTCATAACTCGACAACTGAAGGACCGCAATTCATAATTTTTGTTTTGTTGGTTCGGAATATGTCGTTTTGTCGGTTTGTCTTGGTTCGGAATATGATAAAACCATAAAACGGGCTGGGGTCGAATCGGTCGCTAAAATCTTATAACTAGTAGCAATGCTTGCACTAGACCTTAGAGACTAGAGCACTAAATACAAATTGCTCGAGTGTCAATATATTATCTTTCGCCTACTCGTAACGGAGGCCTTTTTCCGTAGAGTAAAAGGGGTGGTTGTATCTAAAAATACAAATTCCCGGATACTAGCTTCATGCCAATCTTTTTCGAAAACTACCACGCGTATAACGAGATCACGTTTATTATTCAGTATGGGTTAGAAATTTTCAGAAATCGACAGTGACATTGAAATAAAGGAAACCTGTAGTTGTATTTTCTCTATTTGAATCAATCGAAAGTTGTATTGCAACGGACTAAATATGTCCCTATGTTTTTTGTTTAAAATTCAGAAATCGGCAGGGACATTAAAATAAGGGAAACCTGTAATTGTATTTGTTCTATTTGAATTAATCGAAAGTTGTATTGCAACGGAGAAAATATGTCCCTTTGTTTTTTGTTTAAAATTCAGAGGTAGACACTCTATAATGTAGACTAAATTAAAGTATAAAATTAAGTTGACTCCTTTAGATGTTTCTCTGTACCTTTAATACTAATTCTATGATCGCATTATTTTTTCAAAAGTTGTTCAAGAAATTTCATTAAAAGGAACTTTTTCAAAGCAAATTATTTGCAAAGGCTTACAGAATTCACGAGTTTAAAATTACTTGGTGATTCTTGAGCATATTTGCAAGGCACAAACGTTTAATTTGCGGCGAGAACTGAGTATACCTAAGGTCTCTTAGAAAATGTTTTTTAAAAAGGTACAGTGGCCGCCACGGTCAGCAATTTATTATTTTAGAATGAAAGAAAACTGAAACTATTTTCTTCAGATGTTAAAGATACGGCGCTTGTCGAGTCAGGCCATTATTTTAAGATTTTCTTAACTTTATGGGCACCTATGTCGTTAAGAGCCTATAAGGGTAGATGTAATATGCCCTCTATATGATTTATACTCGCCGCCTCATTAATTGAAATACTGTTATAATTTTCCCCTTCAAGTATGTAATGATGTATTATTTTTGATTAATTTTATAATTATCATTAACATTGTCTCAATTTTCTCATAAAATTTATGGTACACAGATTTTGAAACACGTGGGCTTTTATTATCGTTGGCTTTAAAAATAACTATTTGTTTAAAGTCTTCATCTATCAAAAAAAGCTGACACGCTTACTACAATTGCTTAATCTAAACAAACTGTGAATCAGTAAGCTCAAGCGGCAACGGGCGACACATACCGCAAAGAACTGATTGCCGTTGGGGCGAAAAAGTTCTAGATTGGAGACCCTTCGACCAAAGACGCGGCGTTGGAAGTCCACCGACAAGATGGCCAGAAGACCTTGTACAGATCGCAGGATCAAAATGGACTCAGACCGCTTGTGATCGTGAAATCGTGGACCGCTGTGGAAAACCGCTGAGGAGGCATGTGTTCAGCAGTGGACGTCCTCTGGCTGATAATAATGATGATAAAACAAACTTGCAAATAAATTACCTACACTTACAAAATGCAACTAATCTGATACACTTGAACCTTGTGTCTTTCGCTATTTGAGCAAATACCTACCTTACCTTTACTTACCTTTGGCTACTCAGTTACTAAGCCACGAGGATATTCAACATTGGCGTCATAATGCGTCCATAGCATAATAGTTACAATAAATCGCTAATGAGCTGCTAAAGCCCATTTTCCGCGAAGGGTTGAGAGTTTCCCTTCGGGGTAGCTATCCGACCCTTCTTTACGACTACGCCTAGCACTATCGCTACCTTTTGTGATGGGAACCACAAAATATAGACTGTAACAGAAGTCACATTTCACTTTGTGACAGACACTCGCCAGTCGCGCTAGGGATTTCTACTTTGGATTATAGACAAAAAGTACCGTAGTTCTCGCACTTACATCTAGTTGTCTGATGTTTTGTTGTGAATAAAAGAAAAAAAATCATAAATCGAGAAACTAAGCTTACACAACTATAGAGGTATATAATATTATAATATACCACTTAGTTCAGCCAAATTAATCTATAATATCTTCTATACTGTGTAATTCTTTACGTAATTTCATTTGACTTAGCCGTTTTATAATAATAATAATAATAAAAATAATAAACTATTTGTTTATTCAGACAACTAGATCCAATTTGTTAGTAACAATATAATCTTATACTATGTTAGTAGATATGCTTGACGCGAATTACAATTAATTATGAGGCAACAGCTAAGTAGTGCTGCTCACTTTAACAGCCCTACCCAGTGTCGCAAAAAGGGAGAGTCAAATCTCTCTGCAATCACTTTCAGGATGCTGTTGGAACTGCCACGTAACCTTGTGAGCAGAGATGCTGCTTTTTTGCGCATAATGGCGTAAAAATCATCAGTACGTTCTTGAGCAAACATGCCGGACGCGCTACAAAAGCGAGGCAGCCGTTTTAGAAGAAATTCTATTAAATGACAGTAAATATTACACATTATCTTCCTAAATTTTAAAAAAAATGTGTCAATTATAGTAACGTTTATTTATGAATTAAGAATTTAAAAGATAAGATTTATCTAATGCAACTATTTTATTTTATTCTTTAATTATATCCGATCCGATCAAACTACGTAATTAATTTAAAAATGAATAGATAATCTAGCCGAAACTCAAGTCGAAAGGATTATCGAAAGTTCTGAAATGCCCTGCTGGTCATATTGCTCAAAAACGCTTTAACAACCGATCAGTGTATACCAAAGATGCTAAATCGTTGTAGTAAATGACAATGACAAAATCTATGCCTGGACACATTTGTTTGCATCAATTTCTGGTTACATAGAAAATAACAAAACATTTAGTTTTCATTATGAAAAAGACATAAAAAGTCTTATAAGTCATAAATTGAGTTGTGAGCCTAAGAACCAACGGTGATTACACTATTATCATGAAGACAAGTCATCTCAACTTTGTGTCCCTAATCAAGGTAGTTTTAATTTGCGTGGAATGTGGAGTATTGTGGAGCCACCCATTGTTATTTTAGTAAAGAATCTTCATCTGCCAGCATCAGTTAATAAAAAAATACTATTCACGACCAATCACAACTAAAATATTGAAAAGGTTAGGATGCCTATTTCGATGTTTTCAATCTTTTAGTAATCATTTCAACGTTTGTCAATGCCGCCCGTTATACTCTGATTTTTAAATAGATAGACCAAAATGACAGTAGTAGTAGTTGAATTTATCCCATTCATACGGGAAAGGCAATGGAACAGAGCCATACAGCCTGATCTTGACCAAAATGACAGCTTCAATTGCATTCTTTATTTTGTAATGTTGCAAGCGTATTGCAATAGTGTTGTAACAATGCAATGTAAACGATTAATTGAATTTGTGACACGATTTTTCAATTTCGTGATTCTACTTATTTTGATCAGGAATACATGAAAAACATTACTTCTTTTATATTACGAAAAAGTGGCATCGCACCAAATGTCATTTTGGTCTATCTAATTAAAAATCAGAGTATAGGTAATACGAAGTACACTCATAAAAATAACAATTGAATGTAACAATTCCCCGTTTTGGTATTCATCTTTAAACGGATTCCGGGTGCTCACGAACGCAAATTTGACCGAAATGTTTCATTCAGCCAATAGCCAGTATTAAGCCTTTGAAGAATACTTGTTCAGGTTGGCATAATTAAAATTTGTGGTTAGAAACTCTGTTTCGGAGCTCAGCAATAATGAACTTTGTTTCGAAGTAGATAAAGCTCAGCGAAAACAATGAGTAAGCACCGCTCATACAACCGACTTAATCACGGCAAAGAATGTATAATGTCGTATTTAAGAAACTCATAAACCAAGCATAATTCGGTCCAAATTTCATTTCAGGCGGGGCCGTGATTATGTGCTTTTGGTTATTTCAGCTTTGAATAGGCACAATACAATGTATACTTGTATGAATACAGATCGTTAAAGGCCAATCTTTCGCTGAAAACGACATTCAACATACAGCCTATATGATACAACACACTATTTTGACGACCCGTCTGGTGTAGTGGTCGAGAAATCGCCTCCTACGCAGCGGGTTGCGGGTTCGATCCCCGCACTATACAAACATTTGTGTGCATGAACATGTCTGTTTGTATTGGTCTGGGTGTTTTCTATGTATATCATGTATGTATTTACAAATAAAAAAGTATTTAAGTATTATATCTGTTGTCTGGCACCCATAACACAAGCTTTGAGTAGCTTACTTTGGGACTAGACGGCGATGTGTGGGAATGTGCAAAGGATATTATTAAGGATATTATTTTCAACTACATAGTTCAATCAGACGTCAAGAGGGGGCTATGTATGATCTCTTAAAAAAATCCTTACAAAGTCGTGAACTGATGTTTTGTACGGGATTTGACAGATTGCAGTAGCTAATCCTACAAATATTATAAATGCGAAAGTTTGTGAGGATGAATGAAGTCCTATGTTTGTTACTTCTGTTCGCAAAAACTACTTGATGGGATTTGATAAAACTTTACAATAATAATAAAGTTTATATTTACATCAGAATAGCACATATGCTTTAAATGTGATATTTTTAAATTATCAACATTTATGCGGTGAAAGACGCGGGGAAACTCTAGTGTTGGGCAGATAGGCATAATATAGACTGTGTGTCAGAAGATCACTTACATCCAAATCTCTTTAAGTATATTAAAATGAGTTCATATTTATTGGTCACGGCATCACGCGTGAACGGCGGGACCGATTCCGCTTATTATTTTTAGTTGTAATAGTTATTGTCAGGAAAGGTTCTTAAGAAAAAAAATTGAGCGGATGGACCGACCGACTCGAGAATAAGATCATAATTATTAAAATTATGGTGCGAAACAAAGTTCGCTTGGTCCTCTAGTTCTAATAAAAAACATCGTTTATGTTCTTAGTATTGATTCTGTTACGTTCGGCTAAGACTTTATTCTTGGATGAATTAAGACTTTATTCCATTGTTACATCAACAGTAGCACATCGCTACCCACTCCGAGTATTTGCCGTAAAATCCAGGTATTTTGTAATAACTTATACGAGCTAATGAACAACGTGCTATAAACAAAGTACAATATTCGTACCTGTTGTTGGGTCCTGATTATATAGACATATATCAAAATAGCTCCCACAGCTGGAGAGCACAACCAAATAGCGGCATTGTTAGCTGTTATAATTTTCTCTTTGCACTCTTTAGTGCCCAGTTTTTTACTTACTTTGTGGTGGACAATTCACTTTATTCGCCTGTTTTATTAAAAATCCATCAGGGAATATGATAAGGGGAATCTAACTGAACGTACTACCGCTGGGGCCTTTGCCTTATCTTAACGACTAATAATAAACAATATAAGCCGGAGCCAATGCTGAGCAACGGAATCACAAGCAAAACTTTGACACCAAATCGCTACAGACATATTGGAATCAATCAAAGGAAATTGCAAGCGTGGTTTTCGTTCGTTCGTTTGTTTGTACGGTCAAAATATATCATCATCATCATTATCAGCCAAAAGACTGTAAACATAGGCCTTTTCCACGATGTTTCACAGCGTCCGATCACAAGCGGTCTGAATCCAGTTTGATCGCGCGATCTATACAAGGTCGTCTGTCCATCTCGTCGGTGGACGTCCTAAGCCGCGTCTTTGGTCAAAGCGTCTTCAATCTAGAACTTTTCTGCCCCAACGGCAATCAGTTCTTCCCGCTATGTGCCCTGCCCATTGCCACTTGAGCTTACAAATTCTCAGGGCTATGAAAAATAAAAATATGAAGAAAAAACTTTATTTTTAAGCAAACAAATGCTTTAAGGTAACACTACTCTTTTATTAACACTAGTATACTTCACTTTCGGTCGGAGTAAAGAGTAACTCGTGTCTCTACTTTCCCACATGTCTGTGGGCTCGATTCTTCGCGTGATAAATGACCAACGCTGGGGAATGGGGCGCAGCTGCGACCCGGAGTGAAAAATATACTTATTACTCAGGTATACAATACTACCAGTGTGTATGATTGAACACCTTTGAGACACGCTTTGTAGGCAAACAAATATGGAAGTGAACTTAATAAGTTTTAGGCAGTAGGCAACGTTTCCTACGTGATTCTGATCAAATGTAAGTAGTAGTACAGTATAATACGGTACTAATTAGGCGAAAACGATAAGAAATAGTATAGTTTACAATATTAATGCGACTTGAAATCAAACCTTGGCCGGTTACAGTAGAAACTGGAAACCGAACATGTAAACGTGCAATTATAATCACAACACACCACACACCCTATCAAAATATATTGCAATACAAAATCGAGGCTCGTTTGCCAATTTTCATCCAAACATTTTCCTTTATTAATTCCCACAGCTATTATTGCTTCGCATACAAATTAGTATAATGTATGCTGAATTTACTTAATGGCTATTGAATTTTCTGTCATTCGTCGTTCTGTGTGGCAGCCCTGTCATTGCGTGCCGGTTATCTGAATTATCGGCCAAAGCCGAACACAAGATTAACATCTTTATAATGTTGCTCCATCGAGTTGGTATACTCATAGTAACTCATTTATTACCCAACCTTAAATTCTTACTTTGTATTGCAAACATAAGCGCGTTATTTTATACGTTAATTAAAAAGTTTGGATTTTTGATTACATGGAAACCTAATCTTTTTCTAAAGGTTGATTTCACCATCGACAAATCAGCACAAAACTAGACTAATCTATACTTAAAATATATAAAGCTGAAGAGTTTGTATGTTTGTTTGAACGCGCTTATCTCAGGAACAACTGAACCAATTTGAAAAAAAATGTGTTGGATATCTTATGTTTTGACGAAGGCTTTAGGTTATAAACATTTTTGATTAAGATTTAGATTTAACTTACACTGTACCCTAAAGTGAATATACCTTGAACTTAAAAAAAACATCGCGCTACTTCTTTTTTTAGAGAAAACCGTGGACAAACATGTACCTATACACTTACGAAATTTAGCAAACGTGTTTGGAGCCCTTACTAGATAAAAATACTCATAAGCATTTTATATCCCAAAGATATCACACATTGAATACTTCGTTTGTTTTGAATTCGGTAAAAAAATATGAAATCCGTGAACAATACAACCAAAGCCAATTAAGCAGAAAAGTGCATAAAACAAAAACAAAATCCGATATGGAATATGAAAACGTCTTCATAAAGATGATTCTGCTCTAGTGGTCGGAAAACAAAAGGAATCTGTCATACTGATGTTTTATCAGAGCTACGCAATAAAATATCCTATTTGTTGGAATCGCTTTGGATTAGGGACGACAACATCGTTTATCGATGTCGAAGTCGAATTAACATACACAAATAAGATACTTAGTACATAAACCACGGGAACTCTGCCGACAAACTGTCTTACAGTTAGGCAGATAATTATTTAGGAGTATTTTGTGTTACTTATGAAATAAATAATTTCAAAAAAAAACTCTTATATCGACAATACATCGCACGGCTTCGCTGTAATAAATAAATAATAAATATTGGACACCGATCACATACATTGCTCTGATCCCAAAGTAAGTAGCTAATGCACTTGTGTTATGGAAATCAGTCAACGGTGGTGCCACAACACCCAGACCCGAGACAATATAGAAAATTTGATTTCTATATCGACCCGACCAGGATCGAATCCGGGACCTCGGAGCGGCGACTCCTTAAAACCCAGCGTGCTTAGCCACTACAAATATTAATTGTTAATGATTCTAATGATTTGTGATTATTTTTAAAACATCATCTTTGAATTCCACCATAAGGAAGGTATGATGATGTGATATTTTATTTATTTACGTATATGGCAAGTCTATGTATATGTATATATATATGTCAGTCTCCTCAACTTATTCGCTGATAGCAAGCTTCAACTGTAAGTTAAATTGATATCTGATATTTAATTGATCGAATAAAATCATTAAAAACATATGCTAAGATCTGCCATTTTTTAAAACCTTATTTACTTTCATAGTAAGATCAATTTGTGATAGTACCAACATTTAAAAGATATTCACTCAAAACTATTTGATAATAATAAGCAACAATAACAGAACTTACCTTGAAATACATCACTCATTATAAAAACACTAAATTGATTGCAATTTATCTTTATAAACGCTCACAGTAAGAGATTTACTGTGCGCAGATAAAATGGTCATATTATGTAAATATGTGGGTACTTACGTTTTGAGTATGATTTTAGTAACTATCTGTTTTTACCTACAATTTTTTTTCGTAGCTTTAGTACACCTCATAAACTGTCAAATACAATTAAATAAAGTAATATTGGCTGTAGTTCAGAAATCGAATTAATTCGCGCTAGAATAGGGTTCTAGACCATAGTGCGGCGTCAGCGTAGGAAGGAATTAAGTTTAAATCGTCGTCGGTATCCAGTGTTATTGTAGGTATAACATTTCAAAATGATTTTTGCATTTCGATATCATCGACGTTGATGCGAATCGCTTCTCTACGGTCGCGGGGCCGCTTGGTAGACATCACAGGACACTGTTCCATTTGTTAGCGTATGAAGCGATCGGAGTAAAAAATGTATCAGCTTTACGGTCAACTTCCTTCGTCGTAATGCAATATATTATTTCACTGCCCCGGGTGCCTGTAAACGGTTATTAATGTCGTTAATACCCGTTATTGATTGGCTTTTATTTTTAGAAGGAAATTGCTGCTTTGTGCCCAGATTTAATATAGAGTGGGGAATGTAATTGATACTTGCTAGTATTTTCTTGCTTTCGATACGGTATTTAGTTGGGTACGTATTTTAAAAAACGTTCTGTCTATAAGCGATATAGAAACATCACGTGACAATTTGTTGGATAACAGGCCTGACATGTCAATTTCCACAAAATATTGGCTACGCGTTACACCTCATTTATATTGTTATTCCCAATACTTGTTTAGGTATAATGATATTAGTTCCTCTCGTAAAATGAACTAGTAGTGAGAACAACTCTACTCGTATATAACTACATTCCTTTTATGTGATGCCCTTAATAGCAGAAATTCATTTAATTATCTTTTATACTCCGACTAGTTTATACGCGTAATGTTAAAAAAGTTTAATAGGTATAAGATCATGTAGCACATTGAAAACAAATATAACACCTTTATACTCGTGGTTGCAAAACATTCAATGACACTGATGTTTAGTTAATATCCTAACGAATTAAGTTCGACCTCGATTTACCTCTAAGCTATTAACCCGACCAGCAATAATGGTGCCAGATTTAGAAGTTCCATTATAATAGGTGCCTGTTCCCATTAACTTTCAATTGCCGGCAGGAATGGAGACGGCAAAATATTAGATGAGAATTCCTTCCGAGAGCCTTTTACGGAAATATAAGTGACACTCGAGTATCTAACGAATTGTCGGCGTGGAAAACGCTGATTATGAATATGATTGCGTAATCATTTTTATTGTAATTGTGCTCAGCTTTGATTCATCTAATTAGGAATCACAGGATGTTTACGTAAAAATGAGTTCCTCATTGTTTGTTTATTCGACATTGATTTCTATTAATAGTGTGGTTACGTTGATAATGACTTGGTATTATGCATGATGCCAAAAGATAAATTCCACAGTAAATCCAATAAACATCATGACTTTTAATTAATATCGCACAATTAATAAATCGATTATATTATGTTGTTTTCTGGTATTTTATTAAGAATTCCGACTTTGGTTTACAGAACATCATTCTTAAGAAGACAAAACATATTACTTGAAACTGAATAGGTACGAGATCATTATGTAACATGGTAATTCAACAAGGTAAATTAATCAAAACTGATGGCACTACGGTGGTCGCACTTAATGTTTGCTTGCTTTAATATAATGAGACCAGATAGGTAACTTGTGATACTTTGATAGTTTTGTAGGTTATGTGTCCTCATATATATTTTTTCTAAAGTCATTTTTGAAGGAGTTTATTCTTCCTACCGTAGGTAGCCTTTTTAAGGTTGCGAGAATCGCATTCAACACTTTTGTGTACAAGGCAATATGACTGCTCTAAAATACCGAGATGAGGTTATAGAGCCTGCAATCTTGCCCCAGAGATAGCAAATGGGTCAAAGTTTCCAGCTTATGCACGACAATGTCCGACATATGGCGCGTATAGTTACAAGTTGGTTACAACAGCATGATATCCAAGCTTTAGACTGGCCTGCACAATGCCCTGACTTAAATCCTATTGAGCATGCCTGGGATATGCTTCAGTGAAGAGTTCTTAGGAATTTTCCTGAAGATATTGTGCATTAAAACCAGCTTTTCTGGCTTCTTAGCAGGACTTGGGACAGTATTCCACAACAGGATATTGATATCCTTGTTTTGAGTAGGTATGCAGAACCGCTGCAGATGTGTCAGGAGAGTCTTAGGTGGATCCATGGATTATTAATTTTAAGTTGTTATCAACTTTTATAGTTGTTATGTTTAGGTTTTGATTTTTCAAAAATAAAGTTTTGATTGCAGTTTTTTCTGAGTTTTTATTAAATTTATCTTTATCTCAAAGTTTATTATTAGATTAGAAAAGCTGTTAACCAAATTTAATTTTAATGTGTAGGTGTCTTAACAAAAAGTTAATAGACCTGTTGTCTACCTGTCCTGCCTGTCTGGTCTGTCCGTCTGTCTGTCCGTCCGTATGTCACAACCACTTCAATCAGAAACTATTAGTATTACACAGTTAAAATTTAGTAGGTAGATGTATCCTGTTATCCGTTGTACGATGCTTATACAAAAAAATAAAATTAAAAAAATATTTAAGAGGCGGCTCCTAAACCTATGCGTGTAGGGTGTCTATGGATAGTTCTTTTAAAATGACATCGAGGTTACTGAAACCATTTTCTCTAAAAGTCTAACGTTTGAGAGATAGACGCTTCTAAAGTGGTAAATTGGGCGTTCCCCCATCTAACTTTTAAACTATGCGACTGTAAATAAAATAAAAAATGTAAACTTTGACAAAGACTCTCAACGAAAATTGGTTTGAACGAGATGGAACTAGTAGTTTTTGCGATAAGGCACATTTTCAATAACCGCAAACAGAACTTTGTTTACAAATACTATGAAAAACAAAGTCTTATTAGCTGGTTTAGAGTATTTGCCCGTCCGTGCGCAAAATTTTTGGTTTCTTATTTCGTCTTTACGAGTCTTATTTGCTGTCAACAAAATATTGTGGTATTTTAGCCAAGTGGAAGTAAGTGGATCTCTTGAATAATTCAGTTAAACCTTAGTGTGTGAGTCCGACTCGCACAAAGTCGGTTGTTTTTTTATTTATTTTTGTTAAAAATGGTCCAGTCCGCAAACTTTTAGTGAAACCTAAGTATTTAGACTCAAATTAACCCACGTATTTGACTCGCATTATTACATAAAAGAGCCTGCGAAACCTTTCTTTCACAAATGTATTCATTCATTAATCATTGCTGCTTGTTACGAGAAATACCTAAATTCCATTTTCATTCATAGGGTGGTTTCGTTGAAAATTATACTTCATCCCCTTAGATTTGGGAGTTTGAGATAATTAAAACGAATAACTTTTTTGGGATTGGATCAGAGGTTAATCTGTTATAAACATTTTTGATTAAGATTTAGATTTAACTTACACTGTACCCTAAAGTGAATATACCTTGAACTTAAAAAAAACATCGCGCTACTTCTTTTTTTAGAGAAAACCGTGGACAAACATGTACCTATACACTTACGAAATTTAGCAAACGTGTTTGGAGCCCTTACTAGATAAAAATACTCATAAGCATTTTATATCCCAAAGATATCACACATTGAATACTTCGTTTGTTTTGAATTCGGTAAAAAAATATGAAATCCGTGAACAATACAACCAAAGCCAATTAAGCAGAAAAGTGCATAAAACAAAAACAAAATCCGATATGGAATATGAAAACGTCTTCATAAAGATGATTCTGCTCTAGTGGTCGGAAAACAAAAGGAATCTGTCATACTGATGTTTTATCAGAGCTACGCAATAAAATATCCTATTTGTTGGAATCGCTTTGGATTAGGGACGACAACATCGTTTATCGATGTCGAAGTCGAATTAACATACACAAATAAGATACTTAGTACATAAACCACGGGAACTCTGCCGACAAACTGTCTTACAGTTAGGCAGATAATTATTTAGGAGTATTTTGTGTTACTTATGAAATAAATAATTTCAAAAAAAAACTCTTATATCGACAATACATCGCACGGCTTCGCTGTAATAAATAAATAATAAATATTGGACACCGATCACATACATTGCTCTGATCCCAAAGTAAGTAGCTAATGCACTTGTGTTATGGAAATCAGTCAACGGTGGTGCCACAACACCCAGACCCGAGACAATATAGAAAATTTGATTTCTATATCGACCCGACCAGGATCGAATCCGGTACCTCGGAGCGGCGACTCCTTAAAACCCAGCGTGCTTAGCCACTACAAATATTAATTGTTAATGATTCTAATGATTTGTGATTATTTTTAAAACATCATCTTTGAATTCCACCATAAGGAAGGTATGATGATGTGATATTTTATTTATTTACGTATATGGCAAGTCTATGTATATGTATATATATATGTCAGTCTCCTCAACTTATTCGCTGATAGCAAGCTTCAACTGTAAGTTAAATTGATATCTGATATTTAATTGATCGAATAAAATCATTAAAAACATATGCTAAGATCTGCCATTTTTTAAAACCTTATTTACTTTCATAGTAAGATCAATTTGTGATAGTACCAACATTTAAAAGATATTCACTCAAAACTATTTGATAATAATAAGCAACAATAACAGAACTTACCTTGAAATACATCACTCATTATAAAAACACTAAATTGATTGCAATTTATCTTTATAAACGCTCACAGTAAGAGATTTACTGTGCGCAGATAAAATGGTCATATTATGTAAATATGTGGGTACTTACGTTTTGAGTATGATTTTAGTAACTATCTGTTTTTACCTACAATTTTTTTTCGTAGCTTTAGTACACCTCATAAACTGTCAAATACAATTAAATAAAGTAATATTGGCTGTAGTTCAGAAATCGAATTAATTCGCGCTAGAATAGGGTTCTAGACCATAGTGCGGCGTCAGCGTAGGAAGGAATTAAGTTTAAATCGTCGTCGGTATCCAGTGTTATTGTAGGTATAACATTTCAAAATGATTTTTGCATTTCGATATCATCGACGTTGATGCGAATCGCTTCTCTACGGTCGCGGGGCCGCTTGGTAGACATCACGGGACACTGTTCCATTTGTTAGCGTATGAAGCGATCGGAGTAAAAAATGTATCAGCTTTACGGTCAACTTCCTTCGTCGTAATGCAATATATTATTTCACTGCCCCGGGTGCCTGTAAACGGTTATTAATGTCGTTAATACCCGTTATTGATTGGCTTTTATTTTTAGAAGGAAATTGCTGCTTCGTGCCCAGATTTAATATAGAGTGGGGAATGTAATTGATACTTGCTAGTATTTTCTTGCTTTCGATACGGTATTTAGTTGGGTACGTATTTTAAAAAACGTTCTGTCTATAAGCGATATAGAAACATCACGTGACAATTTGTTGGATAACAGGCCTGACATGTCAATTTCCACAAAATATTGGCTACGCGTTACACCTCATTTATATTGTTATTCCCAATACTTGTTTAGGTATAATGATATTAGTTCCTCTCGTAAAATGAACTAGTAGTGAGAACAACTCTACTCGTATATAACTACATTCCTTTTATGTGATGCCCTTAATAGCAGAAATTCATTTAATTATCTTTTATACTCCGACTAGTTTATACGCGTAATGTTAAAAAAGTTTAATAGGTATAAGATCATGTAGCACATTGAAAACAAATATAACACCTTTATACTCGTGGTTGCAAAACATTCAATGACACTGATGTTTAGTTAATATCCTAACGAATTAAGTTCGACCTCGATTTACCTCTAAGCTATTAACCCGACCAGCAATAATGGTGCCAGATTTAGAAGTTCCATTATAATAGGTGCCTGTTCCCATTAACTTTCAATTGCCGGCAGGAATGGAGACGGCAAAATATTAGATGAGAATTCCTTCCGAGAGCCTTTTACGGAAATATAAGTGACACTCGAGTATCTAACGAATTGTCGGCGTGGAAAACGCTGATTATGAATATGATTGCGTAATCATTTTTATTGTAATTGTGCTCAGCTTTGATTCATCTAATTAGGAATCACAGGATGTTTACGTAAAAATGAGTTCCTCATTGTTTGTTTATTCGACATTGATTTCTATTAATAGTGTGGTTACGTTGATAATGACTTGGTATTATGCATGATGCCAAAAGATAAATTCCACAGTAAATCCAATAAACATCATGACTTTTAATTAATATCGCACAATTAATAAATCGATTATATTATGTTGTTTTCTGGTATTTTATTAAGAATTCCGACTTTGGTTTACAGAACATCATTCTTAAGAAGACAAAACATATTACTTGAAACTGAATAGGTACGAGATCATTATGTAACATGGTAATTCAACAAGGTAAATTAATCAAAACTGATGGCACTACGGTGGTCGCACTTAATGTTTGCTTGCTTTAATATAATGAGACCAGATAGGTAACTTGTGATACTTTGATAGTTTTGTAGGTTATGTGTCCTCATATATATTTTTTCTAAAGTCATTTTTGAAGGAGTTTATTCTTCCTACCGTAGGTAGCCTTTTTAAGGTTGCGAGAATCGCATTCAACACTTTTGTGTACAAGGCAATATGACTGCTCTAAAATACCGAGATGAGGTTATAGAGCCTGCAATCTTGCCCCAGAGATAGCAAATGGGTCAAAGTTTCCAGCTTATGCACGACAATGTCCGACATATGGCGCGTATAGTTACAAGTTGGTTACAACAGCATGATATCCAAGCTTTAGACTGGCCTGCACAATGCCCTGACTTAAATCCTATTGAGCATGCCTGGGATATGCTTCAGTGAAGAGTTCTTAGGAATTTTCCTGAAGATATTGTGCATTAAAACCAGCTTTTCTGGCTTCTTAGCAGGACTTGGGACAGTATTCCACAACAGGATATTGATATCCTTGTTTTGAGTAGGTATGCAGAACCGCTGCAGATGTGTCAGGAGAGTCTTAGGTGGATCCATGGATTATTAATTTTAAGTTGTTATCAACTTTTATAGTTGTTATGTTTAGGTTTTGATTTTTCAAAAATAAAGTTTTGATTGCAGTTTTTTCTGAGTTTTTATTAAATTTATCTTTATCTCAAAGTTTATTATTAGATTAGAAAAGCTGTTAACCAAATTTAATTTTAATGTGTAGGTGTCTTAACAAAAAGTTAATAGACCTGTTGTCTACCTGTCCTGCCTGTCTGGTCTGTCCGTCTGTCTGTCCGTCCGTATGTCACAACCACTTCAATCAGAAACTATTAGTATTACACAGTTAAAATTTAGTAGGTAGATGTATCCTGTTATCCGTTGTACGATGCTTATACAAAAAAATAAAATTAAAAAAATATTTAAGAGGCGGCTCCTAAACCTATGCGTGTAGGGTGTCTATGGATAGTTCTTTTAAAATGACATCGAGGTTACTGAAACCATTTTCTCTAAAAGTCTAACGTTTGAGAGATAGACGCTTCTAAAGTGGTAAATTGGGCGTTCCCCCATCTAACTTTTAAACTATGCGACTGTAAATAAAATAAAAAATGTAAACTTTGACAAAGACTCTCAACGAAAATTGGTTTGAACGAGATGGAACTAGTAGTTTTTGCGATAAGGCACATTTTCAATAACCGCAAACAGAACTTTGTTTACAAATACTATGAAAAACAAAGTCTTATTAGCTGGTTTAGAGTATTTGCCCGTCCGTGCGCAAAATTTTTGGTTTCTTATTTCGTCTTTACGAGTCTTATTTGCTGTCAACAAAATATTGTGGTATTTTAGCCAAGTGGAAGTAAGTGGATCTCTTGAATAATTCAGTTAAACCTTAGTGTGTGAGTCCGACTCGCACAAAGTCGGTTGTTTTTTTATTTATTTTTGTTAAAAATGGTCCAGTCCGCAAACTTTTAGTGAAACCTAAGTATTTAGACTCAAATTAACCCACGTATTTGACTCGCATTATTACATAAAAGAGCCTGCGAAACCTTTCTTTCACAAATGTATTCATTCATTAATCATTGCTGCTTGTTACGAGAAATACCTAAATTCCATTTTCATTCATAGGGTGGTTTCGTTGAAAATTATACTTCATCCCCTTAGATTTGGGAGTTTGAGATAATTAAAACGAATAACTTTTTTGGGATTGGATCAGAGGTTAATCTGGTTTAATCGCAGGTTTAATCCCCGGCCTGTTCATTTTGTAGGCTTGGAGGTCGTTTTCTCCGACAGATTATGAATGCGATAAATACGACATGTTCTTTTACCTTTTCAGTGTCGGAAGTCTCGACATAGTTCCGCGTGAAACCACCAGGTGGCGCTCTAAAAATGCTGAGACAAAATTGGTGTTTTCGTGTATTTATTGGTTGAGAAGAATTTTTTAATTGATGCTTAAAAATCTACAAATACTTTTTAAGATTTATTAAATATATAGCTACGTAAGTAAAAATGATATTTGATGAATTAGAAAATCATAAAATTGAAATTGTCGACGCGAAATGTCAAAAATGATACATCAGACTACGCCCGCAGGATTCCGTACTACCTAAAAAGAAACTCTTGGCAGATAAGAATATAGTCCCCCTAGCCGATTTTGACTCGGTAGCCAGTCACAACGACTAACCGACTGCGCGGACGGCGGACGGCGGACGGCGGACTGTCATATTATAGTGCACAAGTGTGTGTGAAAACACAGGTGCACTCTCTATTTCTTTCACACTTATAGACTGATAGGACAGCAATCTGACACGACCGGAGAGAGATTAGGTGCAGCACCAACGGCTTTACGTGCTTTTCCGAGGCACAGGGGTTAAACACTGCCAATTTCCAAACTCCGGGCTACCCTAAGAATTTCTGAACAGAACTCAGGTATATTTTTTAACTGCGCCCGTTTCCGGTCCCGGGTTCGATCTCCGGGTCGGGCAAAAAATAGTGAATATATGAATATACAAAAATAGAACAAAAAGAAACAAACCAAATTTTTGTAACAGCTTGCTAATGGGACGCTCTTGTGGTTATGAACAACAAACTCTAATTCATAAATGATCATTGTTAATGATTTCTCCTAACCTTACTTATGCTTATTTTTATTTTTTTAAATATTGGACCCCGATCACATACATTGCTCTGATCTCAAAGTAAGTAGCCAATGCACTTGTGTTATGGAAATCAGACACAACGGTGGTACCACAATACCCAGACCTGAGACAATGTAAAAAAAAATGATTTTTATACTGACCCGACTGGGAATCGAACCCGGGACCTCGGCGACACCTTGAAATCCAGCGTGCTTAGCCACTACACCAAGGAGGTCGTCATTTTATACCGCTGACATGGGCTTCGCACTGCTTAATTTTTAACGCCTCTATCTTTTAATCTTCTCTCCGCTTAGAACAGCTTTACAAAGCGGTTAAGTTGTAACCTTAAACGGTATAATTTGTTACATTTTCCGTTTAACACCGGAATTTCCGTTGCATAACTCTCCGTTGTGATTACAGTGATAATTCTTCGTTATTAAGGCTGTAACTCATTGGATGACCTATAAAACGTGATGAGCGGGTGTGGCAGCTCTGAACACCAATCATACCACAATACTCTAATTAAATTAGAACTCAATACTTGAGGCAACTGAAACAAGTTCGTTGTAGAGTGCTCTTAAATACTTTGTGGTTGCAGATACTTATTAGACAGGAATAAAATAGCTATCTAAGATGAGCTCAACATTCGTAACTCACAAATGCTTGATTGTTTTACCTAATTATGACATTTACTATAAACTAAAGCCCTATCTATCTATCTATAAATATAAAAACGAATTTCTGTTCGTTAGTCTCACTAAAACTCGAGAACGTCTGAACGGATTTATCTTATCTTAGTCTTGAAATATTCGTGGAGGTCTAGGAAAGGTTTAAAAGGCGAGAAAAAAACCAAAAACGCGCGGACTAAGTCGCGGGGACCACTAGTTTAAAATATAAATGTTGCTTATCCAATGACATTGTGCCTGCTGAAGTTGAAGAAGGAGCCGCACAAATTGTAATTATTATATTTTTGTTTGAAGTGGTATCAAAAGTAAGATTTACGGCTTGTTTCACATGTCCTAATAAGTAACCATTTTTTTTATTGTCCACTGAGGGTTGTCTACTGGGCGTGAGGCAGCCAAAATAAGTAAGCAGCTAATGCATTATTATATCAGAATTATATTTAAAAATAATTAAGTAACAAGGTAGTAATAATAGGGTGTCTAACACCCAGCTCGCGAAGGCGAAAAAAAGTCTTAAAACAACATAATATTAATAAAAATACGGTATTGCACACAATGAACATAAAAAAAACACAGGATAGTATCTAATCGTAGTAGCTAGTAGAACAATTTAGGCGGTCTTATTGCTTGAAGCAATTTCTTCTAGACAACCGTCAGGTAAGGAACAGCATGAAGAATGAAAGAAGAGGCATGGCAATGAAATATTTTGAAACAATAGTCACGTGGACAGATTTTTAAAAAGAGAGGTAAAAGAAGAATGGTAAATACACATTAAATGTAAATAAGTAATCATAAAATACTCACCATAATACAAAATAGATTACCTAACTAATACATATTTAATTAAACATATTTAAATTAAATATATACTCTATTTAAATAAATAGGTAAAAATAAATGCATAATCATTTGCAACCATCGGATCCTAGAGCCACTGTAGAGTATTAAGAACGATTGTGTACTTGGAGTAGGTAACAAAAAAAAAAGAAATGGAATAGACTAACGTCGATATTATCAATAGACCATAGAAATTATGAACGAGATAGGAAAAAGGCTTTAACTTTACGATTGAAGGTAGGCCGCGTTTTGAACTCCCTGATAGAAAGTGGCAGAGAGTGCCATAAACGGATTGCCTGTATAGTAAAAGATTGTGCGTAGGTACGAGAAGCATGAGGAGGAAAAAGGAGGCAAAGTGTTTTGGTGGACCGCATATCACGACCCTGGGGCGGCAGCATAAGTTGGAAGCGTTCTTTCAAGTATGAAGGCGATTTAGGGTTGAAAAGAATAATGTAGAGAAGGAATAGTACGTGTGAGTCACGGCGAGTAAATTTTCTTCCTGAAAGTGTGTATACACACAATTTTACATTAAAAACTCAACCTAAAACAAGTCAGAAACTGGGTAGATATAGGCATGCTATTATATCACAGTCAGAAAATATGTTTTTAATGGTCTTAACGTTCCGCGGATTCAAAATATTCTTGACGGTTGAAGGTAGATTGTTTATCAATAAAGGAACCAAGTTTTGTGTGGTTCTTGCGCCGTACACATTACGAGCCGATTATTGAATTATTGTTTCACTAGTGCTCATTTGTCGATGGTGAAACGGGACCTTTATAATGATATTAATTATAGTGAAGTAAGAAATTAGGGTTCTGTACGTCACAAACGGACATACTATCAGGTATCGATCGGTTCAAATGGAGGTGCACCGGGCATATGCTTCGCTGTAAAACTAATAAATGGAGCAGACCGGTGTCAGTTAGGTACCTTAGAGATATTGTTAGGACCAGAGGTCGAAAACCAATACCATGGGAGGATAATCTAAAAATGACTTTGGGGCCACTCTGGCAAGAGTGGCAGCAGACAGAATGTAGTGGAAGGAGTTGGAGGAGGCCTTTGCCGTAAGACACCGAGATACGAGACATTCTTTAAAATAAGACATGGCAAATACCCACTAAAATCTGGGAACTATAGGCTTAATAATTACTTCATAAGCAAAATAATTATCCTATTTGATCCTGTTTGCAATAGCATAGGGTAGGTTGTTGTTCTTTCGCCTTTGAGCTCTCAGTAGGCTCTGAATATTTTGAGCCCCTCTGACTTTTCAACAGAAATGAAAGTGCCCAGAAAAAAAACATTTCACTTACGCGAGGTTACCGACTTTTGTTTTACCTTCTACCTGTGTGTGAGTTTTGAATACGTAATATTGATACAAATGGTAATATAAGAGCCGTGGAAAAACATGTAAGAAAAACATAATTGATAACTTCAAAAACAAAACTTAACATCACTTAATAGAAGCTCTAACTCAAATATTACCATAAGAAATAAAGCATCTGATACAAAGTCTGGGCCGCCTTGTCTGATAGCAACACTACTTTGGACAATATGAGTCTTGTGGACTCTACACCGTGCTTTTTTAACCGTCTTAGAGCCGAAAGCCACGTTATGTAACCATCTTAATAAACCTCTAGGACATGAGTTATCCTTTTTTATACTCCATATAATTTTAGTGTCAAAATATCTAAATAATTCAAGACAGTAATGTATCATCCTGGATATAATGTTTACGTTTTCAACAATGCATTCCTTGACCTATCCGTCCCACGCGTGCCGAACCGTTAGCCAATCTAAGATAGTCAACGTGGACCTTCACCCAATAATGCGCTAGCGCAATCCTTTGACGGCCACGCCCACTACCCCCTCGTAAAACTAGGTCAGTAGTGTGAGACAACCGAGTTAATGACCCGCGCGGCGTGCTCGTTACAGGATGTTTCGTACTGAATTGTGCTAATAACCTTTTTTAATGTCTTAGTTTTTGAAATCTTAATAATAACCAAGGTTTATTTTACGAATAGCAAGTAGTTATTGGATACTTTAAGTGGCCTTCGGCTTTAAGACGGTTAAAAAAGCACGGTGTATATTAAATAGAAGCTGTCCAGAAAATACTATACACATCTGGGAGGAGCTAGAAGAGTTGAAGTCAAAGATATCCCTATTGGAGACAAAATTGCAAAAATGGAAAGTGCTGATAATGAAATCGAAAGATTGATAAAAGAAAACTTTGAACTTAAAAACATAATTTCATGCAGAGATGCAATAATCAACAACTTGACTCGAATCATCCAGTCCCCTTCAAGCTGTAAGAAAAAAGGGAAAACTCCAGATGAAAAGCACAGTAAGAAAAAGGAACTACCAATGGAATTAAATTCTACACCTCGAAATGATTCTAAAACATTATGTCATGAAAATACAAGAGAAGTAACACAGGGAAACAATGGACAACACACAGCATGCTCAACCTCTCCCCACATTCGTGACATCTCGTCGGATCAAACTGAGAATCACAAAATAGCTATATTAGGTGACGAGCACTATGGGCCTCTCCGCTGCACGCATCAATCTCGAACTGGAAATTGGAATGACCGATATTGCCCGACTGCTCACATTGTTAGTGTTGCCTCTAGTACAGAAATTCTAAAAAGCTGCAATGACGCGTTTCTTAAGGGACTATCAGAAAATGATATAGTTATTCTATGCGTGGGAGCACATGACCAAAACATTGTAAAACTGGAATCTGAACTGCACATAGCTCTCAATAAACTAAAATACCAAACAGTTTATGTATTACCTGTGTATTACAGCAAGCATTTAAATGTTAAATTGCTTAATAAGAGAATAAAGCTATGTACAAATATATTTCCTAAATGTACCTTTCTAGACTTTGATGTACATCACTGCAGAAATTTTGGAGAATATTTGATCTGTTCTTGTAATAAACTTAATATAAGCATCGATTATGTTGCGTATGCCGCAAAATTTTTGAACCCTGCCCATGAGGCTTTTGTCGACAGGGCTTAAAATAGTGACATTCAGTTGTATTATGAATAATCATATCGGAATATTTTCTTATTGGTCTACGTTTCAAAGACGTAACATAAATAATGCTAAATACTTATTCATTTGTTTTGTTGACAGAATTAACACCAAACGAGGAGGCCCGCCAAGCAGTGATCCGTGAGCTCATCACCACGGAAGCTGACTACATTCGTCACCTTGTATCCATCGTTGAGGTAAATATACGTTTTTTGAATATAAACGAACATAAGAATTACGCACTACGTACCTACATCCCAACGTCTCAAAAGAAGAATCCCGTTTTCCAGTGTTTTTTTTTTGAAAATGTTGTATTCTGTAAAAAATGTATTATACACTCGATTTCTCTGCGGCCATAAATCAATCACGCGCCTAAAAATATCTGCGCTGTGAGCAGTGCAACTAGATTTTCTTTTCGAGAGTTCTCTAACTGAGAATTCCCGGGAAATTTTGCCTTACTCGAGACGAGAAAAAAGTGGTCGAGAAATAGAGAAATCTAGAAATTCAGTTAACAATTTTAAAGGCTTATTTCTTTAATAATAACAATACATAGTAGGCTAACTTTTGAAGCAGTTCTCGCTTAAATTCTGATTGTAATTGGTCTAAGTTTAATAATCATATATTACGTTCTTATGTTAACTCACTTTTACAAAAAAGCAAGGTCTGATAATCTGATCTGATAGTTATTTTTATGCCTAATTGAAAAACTGACGTTTTACTCGTATGCTACTTAATTGAAAAGTCTGTAGTACTGACAAAGATTAAAGTTAATTATTTATTTTAAAAGGTACTATGTATTATTGTGGTGACGTAATGACTTTGTTTTTAGAAGATTTTTTTGTTTTTTCCAAAGAATAAGACTATCTAGTTCTGAAATTATTTGTAGGGATAATGATTAAAATATCTCGCTAGAGTTTATTTCGCTTAAATAAAGGTTTCTATAGTTAAGATAAAAAGTCACATGAAACTAAAAATAAACGTGGTTGATTGACAAACGTTGCTGTATAACATAAAAAGCGCAGGTGTATGGTTTAATCACACATATTTAAAATATAATAAAATAAACTCGACAACCCAGGAATTCCGGGGAAATTGTGGTCGAGAATTCTCATGCTCCGGGAATTAAAAAAAGCCGAGAAATGAGAAACTCTACGTGCAACACAATGTCTTTCCTTAAAACCTATGAGTGTAAAAGAGAGAGAAGTATGCGCTGTCGCAGTCCCACGTTTATTGCCGCAGAGGAAATTGAGTGTTTTATACTATAGGATTTTTTATCTATTTACTTCAATCGGAATAATGATAATTTACAATAAACCTACACTGTACGTATTAACGAGATACAATGGCTTTTGCTGTAGCATGATGCACTTGTTATTGCTTAATTCAATAAACATGTTCAATTCATTTGCCGAAATAACTCCCACTACTTCAAAATTATTCAATTTACAATCCCATACAAACGTAAATTAATTGGAAACAAACGTGATAATTGGAACGTGCATCGAGCGAACTATACATTGATTTTTAATTTGCGCGATATCAAGCAAAGCGTTGTGCAGTCTCCAAAGCAATTGAAATACAGGGTGACTTTGAAAACATTGGCAATGTTTTAAACTAAGAACCTACACGTGATTTATATACTACTTTCCACGTATTAATGCTTCAACACCCGAGCGGTTGCAGGCAACCGCATAACAATAGAATTTCCATTGTGTCTCGTTCACATACGCTTGAGGGATTAAAATTAAAATCAATTGTTATAAAATATTATTTGATGAAACCAAAAAAAATAACATAAACACTTTAGAATTAATACAAATTACAGTTAGATTTTCTAAAATTGGCGAATAATGTAAAAATATCAAAAAAAAATTCCGCCTAAACAGATCTTGGAAATCGAAGTGATACTTTATGATTTTCTAGGTTTCATCAAATCAATTGATTTCAAATTTAATATGAGGAAGGGACTATAAATCATAAGAAGGTTCTTAGTATAAAATATTGCCAATGATTTCAAAGTCACCCGGTATAAGCACTTAGTATAATCACTCGAATTTATTGTTTCCAGGAGAGAACATACAAATTGATTAATCCAGATCAAAAGCTTTGTGACAATCGCTTAACAAATGTATTTTTATTCCATTTATACACTATCAACGCTGATTGTCATTATTATAGAGGCTCGCATTCAGCCACAGTCCAGACGTACTAAGACTCCCTACAAATACGGAGAACATCGCCAATCAAGGCTCATTAGTCGACTTGAAATCAAGAAGGGTTTAAATTATGATGTTGACTATTTCCCCAATATTTTTAAAAGTTTTGTTTACTTTCACTGCTTCCAGCGGTATTTTTTCTGCATGTTGTGGCAGCATTTAAACTGAAACATTATAAAAATGCATATAATGTATGCGTAATGTCTATTGCTTTGTTGATTATCTTAAATTAATTAATAGATACGTTTATATATACTCATATTTGTGTAATAAATAACTATAACTTATATGTTTACTGCGTAGCAGTGGCCATCAATTTAAACGTTTCCTTTCCCTTCGGTTCTCGAAGGCAACGCACAACTTTGCCCATAAAAGTCAAGTGATTGGCTGGGGCCAATGATTTAACCGTTTTCGATCTCGAAGCAACTTATGGTTTAAGTCTAATATGTATTGTATGTGTTCATCTGTGAGGTCTTATTCGATTTCGTGTATGCGCGATAAACTAATGTTGAACGTGTGTTGCTGTTTTTTTTAATAAGATAAAATTTGCAAGGAGGTGAAGATGCTCCAGCCAAAGCCAGTGTCTTACATTTTTTAAGCAATAAATAGGAACTTAATTTTGCCTTCGAATAATGTTTTTTTAAAGGCACAGTAACAATCAAACAACTAAAAAAAAATTAATTAAAAATGTACAATCAAACAACTAAAAAAATTGAATTAGAATACAGTAATAAAATGGCCGGTCGAGTAACCTAAAAAATGTATGCACGACATAGCAATATTATTATTAAACTATAATTAGGTGAAAGACAATAACTGTAATTTTAATAAACAAGTTAGTTCATTTGTGTTATTAGTATCCAGAAGCTCTGGTTAAACAGATCGAGGCTGAGCGTCAAGTTATTAAATTCCTGACACATTCGGTGAACAGGGTTATTCAAAGAAACATTGTTGTTCGCGAGCGGAATATCGAAAAGCTTAGGGTTTCAAGTTCTTAACTGGCCCTAAAGCAAAGTAAATGGGCAAATGAGTAGTGAACTCCTAAAGTTCACTACTCATTTGCCCGTTAGCTATTTTATAAAGTGACGTTAAATCGGTAATCATTTTCCTCTGTTGTAGCGTTGATAGATAATTATTGTAGGAAATGTATGAGTAGTGTACCAAAAAACGGAGACTCAAAAAGTGTCTGTGGTTGACACCTCCCATTGAAGTAAACACCATAATTATAGGAACTGCTTATTTATTGACGCATTGAATAATGCTTAAAGGGTAAGTATTATATTGCATACTTTAAAAGGCATAAGGGAGTGTATTATTAGAATAATATCATGAAAACTGAAATGAAAGATGAAACATGAAACCGTATTCAGTTATTTCCAACACAATTACGCAAATATATTGTTGTTTTGTCTAGAAATAAAGCGATTTATTTTCAATTCTGCGATAGAATCGGCTTATCGTGGCAACACAAAACGGCGGAAGATTATCTTTTTTCCCCTATCTACTTTGGTAATTGATGTTCTGTTTTATATGTATTTTATAAGAAACCTTTTGAGGATTTTTTATTTGGGACTGAGCGAGCGCTCATAATTCCGCCTAATACTAAGTGATTACAAGATGATCCTGTTTCACTAAGCGTAGGGAACGAGGAAAAAACTGGAACTAATGTAGAGAAATCTTCGCTTCCGCTACCTAAAAAAAGATAATGTCCCACCACTGATTATATTCACTGCCTTGTCAAGAGTTTGACTGGTAGAGAATGCCTTAAGGACTTAATCACCAATCGTTCAGCTTCAGTGCAATAAAGTGTAAAAAAATAAAAAGGTTCTCTTTACTTGACAATAAGTAAAATACTCTTCGGTGAATTCAATACAATAGTTACATTAGTGCAGTGCAGAACTCTTTTCATAAAGTATCCATCGAACGTTATTATAACAACGGTCGTGTGAACGTGCCTTAAGAGAATCATAGTGTTTTCTGTTCGCATCGCATTTTTGTTGTGGAATTGCCATGTAAAATTATTTCAGGCAGTAAACTCACGTAGAGTTTACTGCCTATAGCATTTTTGAAGTGGTACAATTCTTGAATATAAATATTGATAAATATACCCTCTAAACCAGCCGTAGTCAACTTGCGGTCCTCGAGCCTTTTTGTGCGGCTTGCCAGCCTGACCCAAGACCCCATGCGAGAATCGCCAGGAATCTTGGCATGAAAGGAAAATGTGGAACCTACTTAATTTTCGAGCCCATTACGCTTACGTAATATTATAGTTTCGCCACTTTCAGGCATAATAGACGATCAACTATTTACGCACTCGCTGTATTTTAAAATTGTATGACGATTTGATAAATCGCAGTTGTTTCAAACAGTGTTTGAATGGAGGTTAAAATAAAAAAGACAAATCTTGGCGCTCACTGCGCTAGAGGTCACATGTTTTGCCGCTGTTCAGGAGCGATTCTCGCGGCAAACGTACTTTTTTCGTGTAGTAATTCGATTGCGAGATTGACGGTTTTACCTAAAAAATCAAGTAAAATATCTACACGTAAAAAAACTAGCGCACAAACAAAATCTAAATACATAGAAGTCGTGACCCTGAGATATCAAAAACTATTTTTCTTCGACAAAAAAAAATCGATCGATGAACTTTTTTCGTATATGAATTGCACAAGAATTGTCCCCCTGGTCTTATACACTCCCAATTTTACGTGTAAAACGTCCTTGCGGCTCTTTTTAAAAAAGGAATTATTACCTACCATCCCTCTAAAATCATCGTAGCTAAATTCATGTCGCAGTGGAAAAAAATGTTTGAATGGAAATATACGGAGGCGGGCTGAAAAGAAATGTGATATTTTCCCTAATGATTTTGGTTTCATGTGTGCCTTATTAAATAAATCACCGTGATCCATTACAAAAACCAGGGATGTGTCTGTGCGTTTTTATTTGTATTATTATTTGCCTACAACCCTTTTTTGGATTCCGTAGCCGAATGGCAAACAACGGAATCCTAATAGTTTCGTCAAGTCTGTCTGTCTGTCGGTACTACTCGTATGTCACAGCCACTTTGTCCTAGAACTATAAGCATTACACGGTTGAAAGGTAGGTAGGTAGGTGCATCCTGTTGACCATTTACGATTCTCATCAAAAACAATACGTATAAAAAAATATATTGAAGGAGGGTTAACCATTCATGGCAATTAAACAAAAAAAAACTTAAACCTATGCAGATGGTGTGTCTATAGGTATTTTAAAATGACTCCCTTTACTAACTAACAGTCAACAAAACATTAAGGTATTTGGGTAAGTTGGAGTAAGTGGACTCCTAATTCATTTAAAGTTGGTACGGAACCCACAGTGCGCGAGTCTGACTCGCACTTGGCCGGTTTTTTAGACTGTGTAAGCAAATACAAGTTACTTACGCGCTCTCATGGCTTTGACAAAGAACGTTGGTGGATTTAATACACCTACAAATGGGGTGGGCGCCTACTCTGCGTCTGTTTGTTTGCCCAAACCAATTGGGCTATTATGTATTACTAGCCCCCGCGATGTCGCGCATCCAGCGTCATGTTTTATAGCTTTAAACCTTCCTCGATAAATAAGCTATCCAACACAAAAATATTTTTTCAAATCGGCCCACTGGTTCCTGAGATTAGCGCTTTCAAACAAACAAACTCTTTACCTTTATAATATTAGTATAGATAACTTGAAAGCTAACGATAGCAAAGCCTAAGTGGCGTGGCTTGGGTATGTGCTTGTAGCGTTTGTATTGCATTCATTATCATAAATAAATAATTATAAATATCCTTTGGACATCGCCATCTAGTCCCAAAGTAAGCTACTCAAATCTTGTGTTATGGGTGCCAGACAACGGATATAATACTTAAATACTTTTTGTTTGTAAATACATACATGATATACATAGAAAACACCCAGACCAATACAAACAGACATGTACATGCACACAAATGTTTGTATTGTGCGGGGATTGAACCCGCACCCGCTGCGTAGTAGGCGATTTCTCGACCACTACACCAGACGGGTCAGATCATTACAGCCAAAGGACGTCCTCTGCTGAATGTAATTACGTCTCCCCACGGGTTTCCACTGCGAAAGGTTGTGAGCGGACTGCATCCAGTGTGATCATGCAATCTTAAGGTCCTCTGTCTGATAATTTTTAGTTCTGCAAAATACTATTTCCCAGCCTTTGAAATCATATTATTATTATGTTATTTTAATAAATAAAAGCATTAAAAATCAATGAGTAAGAAAAAGCTCTACCGTTTTCATGCACACACTAAGTTTCTATGATAAGTGGCTAGAGTGGACATCTGAGGCGTGGTTCACTATCTGAACTCTCCTAACTCACATCTCACTTTAACCAAATAACCGTCACTTGTTTTTTTTTTAATCCAGCTATTTGATGTTAAATTAATTATGCGTCCTCCCAGAGTAGGGCGCAAAATCCTTTGTTTCCATTATGAGGAAGATGCGTACTCTAAAACTGGTGTAACGAACTTATAATAAAAAAAGAAAGTGGTTTAACCAAGTACCTGAGTTTACTGCAATCCGTCATCGCTATTCAAGGCTTCTAGTCAGAGTATATGGAATAATATAATCAGAGGGATGGAAATAGTGATTTTCAATCCGATCAAAATGGCGTTTGATTTGCTCTGAGGAAGGTTCGGTACTATTATTATATGGTCAGTTAATATCCACACCGCAGTGATTTTAAAAAAATGTAACTACTCGAACGATCCTCACTCAGAATATTTATGGGGGTGATTCAAAAATAAAGCTTCAGTGTTTAGTTTGTATTAGTGCCGTATAAAATAAATTAATAAATATTGAACACACACACGCATTGCTCTGATTCCAAAGTAAAAAGCTAGTGCACTTGTGTTATGGGAATCAGATACAACGGTGGTATCACAACACCCAGACCTAAGAAAATATAGAAAAAAAACTATAGTGACCCGACCAGGAAACGAACCCAGACTTCGGAGCGGCGACACGTCACCACGGATGTCTTCTGTGCCTTGTCTTAGGGAATATTGTAAATTATATCAGAAATCAAAAAGTCTGCAAGTATAATTTCGAAATCTTCAACACTAAAAAAACAATGTATCATAATCCATTCGGTTAGTTTTCTTTTAAACGAAAACTAACTGACCCTGATGATTAAGGTTTAAATAAATGACAATAATGTGAGATTTTCATCGAAAGTGTGATCGTGGAGTATAAAAACCACTATAGACACTTCCAGGCTAATATCTTTAAATACTAGCAGTGACTTTATTATTACCATCTAATAAATCATTTTGTGTTGTCAGCTATAAAGGTAAAAGGCACCGTATAACAGGTAAATGAATTTGTGTGTTAAACATTGTTATGTGGTAATTAATTACCTACTAACTAACTTTTGTCATAGTCACTGACTGTAACGTCCGTGAGAGTAGCGTAGCTAGTAAAGTTATGCTGCAAATTGAATGCAATTTAAACTAAATGCATAGCACTTACGTGCCTTCGCTCCTACATCCGCCTACTCTGCCTGCTCTGCTGGCAACCAAGGGTACAAAAAGAAAAACTTGTAAGTTATTTCTGCTAAAGGGAATAGATTAAGGGTATTTTTATGAATCTCAAAATTTAAGATATTATTGAAATTTCTTTTTTTAAAACTTAGATATTTTTTGCGGAGATCAAAAAAGTTGCTTTGCGGGGGGTATGAGATCTGTCTAGGGGTATTGGTCATTCATATTTTTGTATTTATCCTATAGCAAAATAAGGTTTTAAAAATATATATGAGGGAATGATTAACGGAGTGGGGTAATGATTCATTATTATATTTTAGTATAAAAGAACATGTACAAATAAAAGAAATTATATTTTTTTTTATTAATATATATCAAACTTTGAAATATCATATTCTAAAGAAGATCAACTTAAAACTTTGTACTTATAAAACATACAATCTTTTGTACTTATAGAAAATGACGAACAAAAATATATAAAAAAAATACAAATATACTACTATAAAGGTAACATTTTTAAAAATCTTTATGCTTATTACTCCTAGTATTTATTTTTAAACTTCGAATTTAGCACTTCATGATAACTTCAATTAAAACATCTTCATTTGTATTTATTAAGCATTAATTATTTTTAATAAATAATAACCTAAATTAGTTTTTTCTTGCAGTTTATTGGTCTTTGAGATCAATGAGTTATTCAATATTATAAATTTTAACATCACTTGTAGAGTCATCTAACTCTGTTATATAAAATAGGCGGTATGTAGACACACCTACATGGCAGTATGAGATACAAAACAACCTCATTGGCTGCTATGATGATGATACTGGCCAGTATAACGTAGGAAAAACATTCATAAAAAACAAAGTGAGATCTGCTCAGCCTAGACGGTCGTCAATTGTTTTAATTATTGAAAGTTTATGTACCTAACTCAGCTGTGTGAATGTTTTAGGACAAATTGTTTTAGAATGTAACTCAAGTATGTACGTAGGCCTACATCTACGGCCAATTGTAAGAAGGTAAATATTGGTATGTATTTTATATCGGTTTGTGTGCCTGTAATAAGGATATTGTAAACTATTTTTACATAAGTTATATTTAAAGTACCTACTTTAAAACACTACGGTACAACCTACCTACGGTAAAACAAAATTTGTCAGCATTAAAATTGAATTTTGACGAAAACTCCAGCTTCCTGTTAACTACTACTTAATTCTTACTTATAAAGTAGTTTCTTCAAACTTGTCAAAATGTTCCAGAATCTTCTTTCGAACTTTCATCCCTATTTTGCCACTCTCAAGTTTTATTCCTAACAAAAGGCCTTTTCAAAACGTAGAAGCAACGCCACGAGCGTGAAAAACTTGATGCCCCTTTTCACCATCAAGTCCGCAGTTGGATACGGAAAAACTGTAAACGTTCCTTTACTTACAAACACTACAGTAAGAACGGCTCTGTATAATACATCTCATCTGTATCAGATCACTATTTCGAACTTGTTGAAATAACAAATGATATAGGAAAAACCTGATCGTACGTTAGGTACTTACGTAAACTAGGTAAGGTCGAGATCTCTGGCGTTTCGCAACTTTTGAACGAAAAAGTCAAAGTATGCTATTGATTGCCGAACATTGACCATTATAAGCGTGAAAATTGCTCAATGATAGGATAAATACCTATATAACAACTGAATTTTGTTGCCTACACAAAAAACTGCTTAGAGCGCAATCAAAATGATGTTGTATTAAGCTCGGTAGTTTTAGAACGCGGGCTCGTGTGATCGGCACGAAACGATAAAGCATTTTCACTCTTACAATGATAATGTACGGCAAGCGAAGGCATACGAGGGTCAAACTGAAAGTTCTTAGAACTGGCCACTTATAAACAATATAATAAAAAAAATATTCTAAAATTTGAAAATAGAACTCTTTGCCAATATTACTGAGTATATATTTCATTCATTTGTCATTTGTTTTACGATTTGGCGGCAAATTGAAAATTGTCTGTGTCACATCAACATGAATTTAACACGAGGAAATTTTCGTGCAATGATTTTTTATGACTTTCGATGTCATTTAAGTCAACAAGAAAGTTATGATAGACTACGATTGGCCTTTCACGATGAAGCCCCATCTCGTGCGACTGTTTACAACTGGTTTAATGAGTTTAAACGTGGTCGCACTAATCTCACTGATGATGTACGTGAGGGACGGCCTTCTACGGCGACGACTGAAAATAACATCTGTGTTGTGCGGCGTATGATAGAGACTGACAAAAGAGTGACCTATCAGCAGATTCGGACAAGCTGAGGCATCGGTATGAGTCAAGTGCACAAAATCCTCCACGAACATTTAGCGGTCAGGAAGCTTTGCGCCCGGTGGATACCTCATAATTTGACTAAGGCTCAAAAACTCCATCGTGTGGATTGGTGCCGTAAAATGATTGAAAGATTTAACGGAGGTGACTCAAATGCTGTGTTCGACATACTAACAGGTGACGAAAGCTGGATTTACTGTTATGATCCTGAAACCAAAAGACAATCTGCTCAGTGGGTGTTTCCTTTCGAGGAGTTGCCAACTAAAGTGAAGAGAGATCGAAGTGCGGGAAAAAAAATGGTGGCCTCGTTCTTTGGAAGGATAGGTCATTTCGCAACAATTGTGTTAGAGGATCAAAAAACAGTTTCTGCAGAATGGTAAACTACCAATTGTTTGCCACTTGTCTTGGAAAAAGTTCGAGAGAAACGACCTCGCAGTAGGATCCTCCTTCACCACGACAACGCCTCGTCGCACACCGCCAAGCGAACGATCGACTATTTGGCGACATCAAACGTTGAATTACTGGGTCACCCGCCGTATAGCCCGGACCTCGCGCCTTGTGATTTTTATTTATTTCCAAAAAATAAAGAAAAACTTAAAGGAAAGCGGTTTATGAATGCTGAAGAAGCGGTGGCTGCGTATCGCGATGCCATTGAAGAGACCCCTAAGGACGGTTGGGCAAAGTGCTTTTCCCAGTGGTTCCATCGCATGCAGCGGTGTATTGACGTCAATGGACAATATTTTGAAAAGATATAATAAAACTAATAACTGGCTAATGTAATCAGTTTTTGATTTTCTAAGAACTTTCAGTTTGACCCTCGTACTTTGAGCCCGAGTGCACGAGGACCATTCAAGCGATGCCTCTTGCTCTGACTCAAGTGTTTATGGCGATGTCTTTTTCAGTCATCATTTCATTTAAAGCCACAAGCACGCTGTGTGCCGATCACTCGGGCCCAAGTGTACATTTTTTTTTTAAATAATGATAGCGCGAATGTTTTTTAACGTAATCTATTAAATTATGTGTCAAAATTGCGGTTATTTTTCGTATTTTTATGGGTCTCAGAGTCACCCAAAGTCGTAACCTATGTAACTAATTAACTTTCGAATACTAATGTTTACTATCTATTATCAACTCTTGTGTACGATTATTTAAGATTATAAGAATCAAAGCTCTTACACAGGCTTTCGACACCAGAGGTCGAAACAGTGCGCAATGAAAATACTTGTTTTATAACCACCGTCTAAATCATCAGGTATTCATCGCCGCTGCCCACGCTCTTCAGGACAGCGGAAAACTTCTTGATGTGGACACGGAGAAGCTGTTTTCCAACATCCCGGATGTGCTGAACGCGAGCCTCTTTTTCTGGGAGTATGCCATCTACCCCATGGTCGCGGACGCAGTGGAGAACAGTACTCCGTGAGTATATATTAATATTAGAATTATAACACTGGGGATTTGAGTATAACAGACGTCACATATTGAGCACACTGGGGAAACATACTGGTTATGGTTCAAATTATGGAGCGAATCGGTCCATTAATATATATTGAATCTTTTGTTGTCCTTTTCGATAAATAAATAATAATAATTAAAGCAAGCTGCCAAAAGTCTAATCGTAGAAAATTAAAAGTAGACTAGCGGTTATGAATGGGGAAACTCGCACCCTCGCGCGTAGCTCGCGCGTATCTACGAAATACTACACCGTAGATACGAAGAGGCAACCTGGTGTTGGCATTTTTTTTGGCATCTATATCTTTTTGTACAACCATACCTGGGTCACTCGTCGCTGACCAAAACAACACCTGTATAACCTCGTTCCATATACTTATAATATGCAGTATTCATGTAAAAATATCGCCTGTATCCTGTTAGGTACCAAAAACCACTTAACTAGATGTCTTTATTTTCCCTACATCAGACAGTCAGACAGCTTTACCGTCAAATACTATGAAATATCATCTCGTGCTAAAAATAAATCCAACTTATACAGGATAAGACTAATAAATAATTCGTGATTTGGCGAATGGAGCGCGGTCATCGTTACGAAATAACGAGACCACCGCTCTCAAGCGCTACTTTATTTATTTTGACGTGATTTGTGGAGCTCAAGTGCGTTATTATTGAAAATGTGTTGTCGATTTCTTTAACTACGCACTAGAACAATGTATGTGATTGGTTTAATATTGAACAATAATCACATACATTGCTCTGTTCCTAAAGCAAGTAGCTAATGCACTTGTGTTATGGAAATCAGACGCAACGGTAGTACCACAACACCCAGACCCGAGACAGTGTAGAAAATTTTGATTTCTATATTGACCCGACCGGGAATCGAACACGGGACCTCGTAGCGGCGACGCCTTGAAATCTGCGTGCTTAGCCACAACACCACGGAGGTCGTCATCAATATAATATTGTTATAATAATTCTACAATGGTACGAATATTAGCATGTATTATAAACATCATGCAAATCGCAATACGAATTGCTAATTTGACTGTAAAGCTGAGCCGCTTACTTGGACGAATAATCCAAGGCCGCTTACCTATCAAAACTGCATCACAATACGCGCTCTAGATTTTATTTTTAGCTCGTATATGCATATGATTTACTGAGATTGAGTATAGATGACCGTGGCACGAACGAAGGACCACTTCAAATTTTTCTTCTGCTTTTTACATTCTCACACACGGACATTTGAATTTCAGGATTTGTGAAAGTTTAAAAAGGAGTTGCATATAAGTGCAGATTAATGAGGATATAAATTTAAATATATTTTTTGTTGCAGTTTCAACACTGAACTCATGTCACCCGGGTTCTGTCGTTTTCGAGATCTGCTGCAGCCATACGAGAAGTATGTGAATGAACAATCGAAAGCCCTGGACTATCTTCGATCTCTGTCCTCGAACACCGATTTTATGACGTATCTAACCTGGTGTCACGGCAATAAATCTTGCAACAGGCAAGTATATTTTTTTTGGTAATAAATTCTTTTGTTATTTTTTTTCAATACCATTTTGATCTCAGAATATGACGATCATACAATAGATATTCTCCGATGAACTTAGATTTTGTTATTACGTTGTATTATTCTCGAATCTTGTTCTTTCGATTTTTTCCATCTTGTTCAACCAATTTCTTAATGCGTACCTACTGAGCAAAGTTAGTGTGTTTACAAAATATTCTTGAATATTTTAAAGACATCTTAAAAATATAGCACTTTCAAAAACGAATGTACTAATTTACTTTTCTCTATACTAAACATTTTCCAATTTTTCTATTTATTCATAAAAAAAACTGCATGGATTCAAATGAAACTTTAAAAACATCGGAATAACGGCTATAATTTGCAGTGTCAATTTTTGAGATTAGAGATTATTACTTATTATAACTCTATCTTTAGTTCTCAAGAATATAATTGTAATGAGGTCCTTGTTCCCAGGCTGCAACTGTCAGATATCCTGGTGAAGCCGATGCAACGGCTTACCAAGTACAGTCTGATCTTGAGGAGGATCATCGCTCACACCGAGACCGAGCCCGAGCGCACATCGCTCATAGCTATGGTGAGTATTTACAAGATGGTGATTTTTATATTCGCATTCTACCCACAACAGTATTTCCAATGGACTACAAAATCTCCAAAATTGGAGTAAATGGTTCCTTCTGGGTGAGCTCGCTCCATAGCAGTCTCTGTCTATGTTTCGTCTAGTCTGAAGAAAAAAGAGAACCCAATTCATATAATAAAAAATGGGGCAGTTAAATAATAGACATACCAACAATTCTGAGTCGAATAATCGTACATAACTATCACATTAATCTCATTCTGTCATATTAATAGTCCCCCTAGCCAATTTCGACTATGGTGGCGAGACATGGTCGCGACTACCCGACTGCGCGGGACATATTGTAGTGCACAAGTGTGTGCGTAAACTCAAGTGCACTCTCTATTCCTCTAACACTCATAGTCCGATGGGATAGCAATATGACACGACCAGAGAGAGATCAGGCGCAGGATCAACGGCTTTACGTGCTTTCCGAGGCACGGGGGTGAAACACCGCCTACTTCCACATTACGGGCTATCCTAAGAATTTCTAAACAGAAAACTCCAGCTACATATCGTTGGTCTACCCGGGGATCGAACCAGGGACCTCTGGCGCAGTCGTTGCTTTAAAGTTCAACCCTCTAACCGCTGCTTCACCGATCAAATTCTGGCATATTATTTAGAAAGCGATACGAAATATGACGTGCAGGGTTTAAAACAATGGATCCCCGCTATTGTTTTATAAAACTTCAATAGCGGAAATAGCACGTACTCGTAGGTATCTTACGTCAACGCAGAAGGAGAATAGATTTTACAAGACGAAAAGTCTACTTTAGGTTTATAATACAGCCGCTGTGTTGTTAAAAACTCTTTATAGCCCTTGAATTACAATAACGGTATATAAACCTACTTTTAGTACAATGTTATTCGCCTTAGTTCCCTCGGGTTTTATGATAAGACTGTGCTCCACACATTGTGGTGTGTTCATAAGTACACGGACATATGTACACGTCATAGTACAGGCAACAGCACATAAAGGTAAACACTGCGGTATCTTATACAGTTGTAATAAGGTCTTGTTTGCAACAAAAAAGGGTATCCTGATGTGCTGGCGACTGTACAATCTGTTATTGCATTTGCAAGTCATCAAGTTCGAGTTACGATGCAAAGGCTATAGTTTCTAGGTCATAGATTACTTAACAACATGATTAGTGATTGATGCCGTTATAGCGTGTACGTGCTTAAATATTTTATTATACGAAAATAGAACCAACGTTTCATGCCTTAATATCATCAAGTGCATCTTCTGAACAAAGCTAAGTAGAGCTTTTATTAAAAACTAAAATAGACTATTGTATTTAACAAAAGGTCCTCTAACAAAACAGTTACCTTTGAGGATAGCTTTTAAGCCATTATTGCATTTTAAAATTTAAAAAGAGTAACTTACAAGCAACTTGATATTATACTCATATTAAAATTACATTCATTTTTCCTTTTCCATACTCCGCACAAGCTTTATTATTATGAAATGTAATTACGTACTGCGCTGGGATTATCTTCAGACCGCTTTGGTTAGCTTAACTAAATTATCCGATATTACAACAAAGAAGTAGGCCTCTTTACAAAGATTACTTTAAATAAGATGTTGAAATATAAAAAGGGACTAGTAATATTTTTACGATAAAAATAGTTACAAGTTCCCTTATGCTACATACAAGTGTTTTGATGGATTGTTCACATTTCATATTGTTTCGGAACCATAATAACTAAAACTTTCGCAGTATTATCAGTGAAATCAACTGATAAAATAATCAAAAATACATCTGTATTTTTGATTATTAAAAGAAAAAGATTTTAAAAACCCTTCCTCCCGTCATATTTAAAGTCATGGATAACTTATCAAGTTATTTAGTTTAGTAAAATATATTTACAGTAGCACGGCAAATTTAGAATCGATTGGACATATATGAAAGGTAGTCAAATTCCTTCATTTATTAAAAAGCTGCTGATCTTCAAACTGCTGATCCGGTCATCGATAACTTACCATATATTGTCAATGACATCGGTACAAATTCGAATCGATCGTACAACTAAAAACTAAAAACGAGCTGATGATCATAAAACGGTCAATCAGATTTCCATAAACATAGCTAAGAACACTCAGGTTAAAATTATCTATGACACAAAAAAAACTAATGAAAATCGGTTCAGCGCTACGATACCACAGACAGATACACAGACTGACACGTTAAACGTATATCACCCCGCTCTTTATTGATTCGTCGGGGATAAAAAAAGATCGATGCACCTTGAATGATTATTCTTGAGTGTGACACCATAAACAAGATACTATACTGCATCTATGGTTGAGACGCAATCAACAAAAGTAATAAACAGAACCTTTTTTACTGTTCGGTAAGGTCGCTTGCCTTGCAAACAAGCCTCCTGTACTGAGCCCACTTGGTATACTTCCTCCTTCATACTTGAGGTAAAGCCTTGGCCCTGGTATTCCATATACTGAACAAGTGCAAATTTGTACTTAATACATAAAATGAATAATCTGCTCAGGAATCCTTCACCAAGAACTACGTGCTGGATCTGAACCGTTCCATCCGCCAACGTGAGGAGCTGGAGAAGCTTGATGCTGTCGCCAACTCCATTGACATCTACGAAGTGGTAAGTCACATCATCATCATTGAAGAAACACGGTTACATCATCATCATCCCAGGTATTTAACCGCAGGTGACTACTGTCAAACAAATGCCTCTTGCAGCAATTTTGAAATATCTAAAAAATGTTTTCCTTGTTTGGCTAGCTGCGGGACAATGGATTCAGACACACGCGCATTTGTTACGAAAACTCATTATTTTGAAGGATTTCACACCTACTTTAACTTCGAACAACAACTTCTAGACTAACTTTCAAAATAATAAAGATCGTATCTTCAGCTGCTATAGGTCTACCGCAAATCTGAGACATTTTCGACGTAACTTTTGTCGCCTTCGTTTTCATTTCTCTCCCAATTAATGTATTCCATATCGTATGATCTTTCTTTTACCTAAAAGACGAACATATAAATTCATTTACATAAACTAAGCGAAGACGACAAAATAGATACGTTTCGGTTTCGCGGTTAACCTTTAACGTCTTGAAGATAAGATTGTAAAAACGAAAACCAATACTGAAAATACCAGAGCATCATTAATATTATTTAAATACACCAATCTTCTTAACTGCTTACAAAATACATTTATATCGTTCATTATACCAGCTTTAAAACAAAAACAGGATAAAATGAAACGACGCAACAAACTCGGGCATTAATTAGGTTGCCGTGGTTAAATTCGTATGATGTTACTACAAAAACCATGCACATGAGTGCCAAAGAAAATAATATCATCCTCGACCTTTCCATTCAAATCAGAGGGACTACTTTTGATGTCATCTTAGTGGTCCAGATTAGGGTTTTCTTTGTTAAAATAAGTGGGTCTCATTCGTTTCTATTTCACCAAAGGGTTTGGTCGCTGTCACAATAGACCTACGAAGGTCAGGTTATGCCCAATAATACCTTGGTTTTTAGATATCTCATTAAATAGCAAATAATTATCTATCTTCAACACAAAAGCCGCAGTAGTAAGGTTAAGAGACTCCGTTGACATAATTAGTGCGAAGATTTAAAGTAAATATTGACTATAGTTACGTAAATAGATCGGAGTTTAGTTAAACATGCGAGCTTACAGTGTTTACCAGTCGTAGATATTACACGGCTAGGTGTGTGCATGCGAAATATATGTGGTGTCGTTGTATTATACTATACGTGTTTGCCTGATCATTAGATTGTGCCATTGTGCCTGAAGTATTCTGAAGTGCTTAATTGTTTCTGTTATTTTATTTACGTTAGTTAATATGTTATTTATCTAAATAAATAACATAATGCTCCGCGTGACTTTTATCTCCTTTTACAATCGGAATAATAAATGTAACTTGGATGAAAAACAATACAAAAAGGTTTTTCCTTGTATAACCCGTGAGCACATGTATTTTTTAAAGACCGCCATGGCGTATTCATTGCCCGAACCTGAATGCAGGATGATGTAATTGAGTTTAAAGTGTTTTTCCAATAGATAAGCAATATCTGAATCGGGCCGTGCCCGTCTATTGATTCATTTTATGGTTCAATCGTACTCTGCCATGGCGGCTGTCCTGTTTTTGTTTTTGTTTTCATTTACCCGACCCTCACTTAAGTGCCTCGGTTATGGAATCGTTCAAAATACTGATTGATTTTGCGATGGCTCGCCATCACTGGCTTACCGAACACCTTCGTGCTGTAAAATGATAAGCCTTTAGTTTTACTCTCATTCCCAGTTTTTTAGGGTTCCGTAGACAAATGGCAAAAAACGAAACACTTATAGTTTCGTCAAGTCTGTCTGTCTGTCCGTCCGTATGTCAGAGCCACTTTATTCAGCAACTATAAACATTACACTGTTGAAATTTGGAAGAAAGATGTATCCTGTCAACCGCTTTACGATTCGAATACAGAAAATAAAAAATAATGATATTTAAGGGGGGGGGGGGGGGGGCTCTCATACATGAAACTAAAACCGTTTTTTTTTAAAATCAAACTCATGCGTGTGGTGTCTATGGCTAGGTTAACACTTTCACGGACAGTACTCCAGACACAATAGAAATTTTATTGATAGATATACGCTTCCAAAGTGGCAAAATGGCGGATAGAACATGTAGTTTTTGAGATATAGCACATTTTCAACAACCGCAAACATAACTCTGTTACATACAAACACTATAATAAGCAAAGTTATCATGGCTGTAAACAAAATAATGTAGTATTTTGGCTGAGTGGAAGTAAATGGATCTCTCATTCAGTTAAAGTTGACACGGAACCCACAGTGGGCGAGTTCGACTCGAACTTAGCCGGTTTTTTTTATTCTTTCCACGAAATAATTTTATATTTCAGTAAGGTGTATTCTTTTAAATTTTCGGAACAAAATATGATTATAGTTAATGTAAAAGCTTTATTTTTAAGTCAATGCAATGTGTTACGACCCGAAAAATGTTTTAGGATTTCAAGGACGAGGACATGGACCGTTATTTCCGGATGTTCTCTCAGCCGAACCTTAAGGCTCCCATGGTGAACTGCGTGCCGACACACAGTCGCTCACTCATCCACGAGGGAGATCTTCGATTCCGGGACAGCGCGAAGGAGGCAAGAGTACCTACGACACTCATTAATACACGTTGTCATATATTGTACCAGCTTGTGTATAGCCGGGTTAGATTGTCTTGGGTCGAAATGTAGTTTTGTTCCGAGAGATACAGAAATATGTTTTTACACTGAGTAAATAAGCTAACTCTAGATGGCTCCAGCCAAGGGGACCGTACAGGGTTTATCTATAATATTCGAATGATGTTGAGTTGAGTTGGTGCCGCGTTTAGTTGTGAAACCGCGTTCGTAGCCTCGTAGCATTGCTTACCATAGAAGCTAAGTAATAATCGTAGTCCGTAGCATCAAAACATCATTCAGTTTCTATGAATTATTACGATACCGAGTGGTACGGTGAAGAACCGTAATTTTATTTATTGATTTGGAATTCATTTAAAGTTGAATGCTCTGTGAGTTTTACAATTCAGAGATTTAACCTAAGGGCATTGCGTACCAGTGAACCGCTTGGAAAAGAAAGAAAAGTTGAATCAGTGGCGGAACATTACTGAATGGGTATTATAAAGGTTTTGGAATTTCTAAAATCCTACCAAACTATGTTATTTTGTACGCTTCCAATAATCTGAGTGGGGTGAGTGTGATATATTTCTGTGTAGTCACGTCAAAGGCACTGACTACGACTTCAACTTGTGATATCGTCTGAATATTAAAAGGTAAATTGAGTGTGGCACCTAAGGCTACGTTTTGTATTAGTTTGATTGCTCCCTTATATTTTTTCTACAATACTTTACTGTAAAACATTGTGATATTTTTATCTGGCAAAATCCCGGGTCTAAAAGAAAGCTAGAGTGTGCAGTGTTAAATTATTCAAAGACATGAGAAGCCTGTTTTCTCAGAATAAATCACGCATATGTTGGTAACCACAGCAGACAATGCGGACATGAAATTACATTCGACCCTTGGCTTTATGAGATAAAGTTCAAGAACAGACCTTTATTTCACAAAATGTTTTATAGATTGTAAAAGCTGGCGATTGGGGATCGGGTGCATCCGAACTATTAGGATAATTATGTAAAGGCAGAATAACAGTCAAATTCAAAGACTTTTATATATTTCTGCTTTTACATTTTTTTGCTTATATATTTGTAATTTGCTGCAAGCGAGGTACTGCTTATAATTAATTATCTTTGCGAATGTCTTGGACCATTTGCACGCTGTTGCTTTTAGCAGCGATTCGATGCAGACGAAATGGTCCACTTTTACACACTTGCGCTACTTTTACCATCGTCTCTAAAGTCACAGTGCTTGCGTTAGAGTCGATGCAGTCGCGATGCAGAAGCTGGCTATTGATAACTGTATTTGAATATTGGCATCTGTATCGATACTAACGCGCGATAGCATCAATGCAAACATTTCTGGAGTCGCTATGCTGCAGCCCTTTTAAAAAACGCGTTTCGCTAGAAAGTCACAGTGTGTAAGGGATAAGTGTTATAGTATACCTGTATAAATGTGCCAACGTTATGTAATAAGCTCAATAATTGCAAATCGACGTTCACTTACAGATAGAGGTCCGAGCCTTCCTCTTGACGGATATGTTGCTCATTTGCAAGAAGCTTTCTAAAGGCGCATCGCACCCCTACAAGTTAATCAGGTATCGCATAAACTTGCAACAAAACTTAAATTTTTTGAAACCAACATTTTAACTTATCTTATGAGGCTACATATCAACCAGAGATAAGAAAATTCATAACGATGGTCTCAATTTAACTGTTATAAGTGAAAATAATTTACTCGTTTCTGAGAAGATCTGTTGGAAAAGCAGCTTAGAGTTTTAAGTCTGGTTTCTAAGATACTTTATACATAAGGTAGTTAATGTTTAACAGGCAGACTCACAAGTACCTCAGATATCACACATTACACGTCAATTCAGATGAAAAAAAATAAAAAAATAAATGATTTACAAAAAGTTTAAGTGCTGTTGATTTTACGTAATTCAAAGACATGAATCCTGATTCTTTATTTGTAGTAATTTTTAATTTTTATGTGGCATTGCTAAGCGAATTGTTTTTTTAAGAAATTTCTACCGACTTGTATTTTAAGTTATCATTAAGTATTGATTTTATTAAGTGTCCAAGTTCTTTGCTACGCGAATAAGTGAACCGGTAGATTAATTTTGTTTTCATGTTTGAATACTACTCGGTATAAATAAGATAACAAAAATAACGCATTGCGCAATTTTTGTGAAAACAACTCGTGGCGCAATTTTTTTCGTATCTAGATGTTATACGCAATTCCGTATTCTCAGGCCGAAATACATGGTGGACAAAATGATGCATTTCCCCAAGTGCATCTCTCGTCCTAATAGCAGAGATATCATCGCTCTGCTGTTTGTGATGGTCGACGATGTTGGCACTGCTTTCACAAGCTTCGTTCTTACCGAGCCAGCTAAGGATGCAAACCCTCACGCGACGCTTAAGGTAAGGATATCTTCTCGGCATCTTCGAATATTTCGCTTAGAGAACTGGATGTCTCATGCACCACCGCATCTTATGATTTTCAGGCACATGCCTTGACCACTGTGCTACTAAGAACCTTAACACACTGCGACTTTTGGCATAAATGCAATCGCGAGTTTTTTAAACTTGTGATAGCATTGCGACATCTGCAATATTCCGATTATAGCATCGATACTGTCGTGCATTAGTATCGATGCTGTCGCGTGACAGCCGACAATATTTACACCGTGAAACTTTAAATGCGCAAACCTGAAAATAGTTTGATCAGAATAACGAGCGGAATCAATTAAACCACTTTTTAATCCAAGTATATAATTTTTCAAAATTTCTTCGTTAATTGTTGCCCTATCAATTTATTAATAATGCAATCTATCACATGAGCTAACCCGCCAAAATATTTAAAAAAAACAATAGTTAATGGGCGTAGATAGTAATCTTTATAATATAAAAATGAATCGCAAAATGTGTTGGTAAGCGCATAACTCAACAACGCCTAGACCAATTTGGCCAAATATTTTTTAAAAATGTTGGCTGAACTTCAAGGATGGTTTTTACGGCGAGAAAAATTCGAATAATTGCCGGAAAAATCATAAAAACAGCTCTTTTTTTACCATACAAATGTTTTCTAACTAAAACGTAATCAATTTGAGCTTTATTGCTCTTTATAGGTTTGCAAAAATATTTTTGTGCTGGATAGCTTATTATTGAATAGAGCTTCAGGCTATAAAACATCACGCTGCGACGGGACGGAAAGCTCAAAAAACGCGGACGCAGTCGCGGGGGACCGCTAGTAGGTAATAATAATGTCACTACAGTGCAGCGGCCCGGTGATACACCTATATATATACAAGAATTATCAGAATTGCCAGTAAAACTAAAATGCCACTTAGAACCTGAAATAATTTTTCAAATATATTTTTTACTCTCAGAATTAGTTCAATTGAACTATAAATCATTAGGGGTGTCTGTGATTTTGTGCATTACAGTTTATAGATATAATCAATAGATGCAGAAGCTGGCCATGGACAGCTTCTGCATCGCGACCGCAGCGCGACTGTATCGATGCTAAAAGTCGCAGTGTGTAAAGGAACTAACTATTTTCAATACAACTTATTTACTAGATATTTATTTTTTGCAGCTCTGGGAACAGAAGCTTCGTGAGGCAAAATTGACATACGAGCTTGGTGTTTGGTACGCGAAGAACCCCTCACGCGACATTTCTGAGGTCGACATGGACTCTTCATCCGACTACGCCATTAGCGTCGGCGGCCCTCGACCTGTGAGCATACACCTTTACTTCTGCAACATTTTAGGGCCGCTTCTACCAACGTCAAATAAGACTTATCCGACTGGAGGATGGGAGGTGGGAAAGTATCGAATTGTCAGAAGTTTATTATTTGACAAAACATATGTGTTGTGTTGTTGCAAATGTGTCGTCGTATGTGTTGTATAGCTCTGTTTTATGTGTAATTAAGTGTGTAAATATTCCAAATTACGCTTTGTTCGTGTCCCTTGGCCGTGTAAAAGCTACGCACGTGACATTGGTGGAACAGTAAGCCGTCCCTGGCAAACTCTCGCCATACAAAAAAAGAAGAGTAGAACAGTAGATGGTAAAAAAGAAAATTGATATACAAAATTCAATTGTAATTCAGAGCTGGTTTCTCGCTCGATAGTTCACTCAACTAATGGTTAGAACCTGTAACACGTACTTGAATAATTAGGACTGTGCGTGTTTTGAACAAAATATACCTTATTAAATTGACAAAAGGCTTTCTTAACAACTATCAGTTCTGGTATTTTTGGTTCGGTTTGGTTGGTAACTAGGCAACTAATGATAATGATTTTTAACTAACAGTTAAACGGGATTGATAAAGTTCGATTATTAACATTCGTTTCGTTCCGCCTATGACAATAAAAATAGTTAGAATTAACCGCTTTTAAGTCAAGGTAAGGAGATAACTTATTCACTGATACTACTCGGTACTGTCAGTCCTCCGTTTACAATATCCAGTGATTTTAAAGACTTCAATTATTATTTTGATAACTGGCTGCAACAAATCTTATCTTATCATCTTTAAAGTTTTTAGTTATATTGAAGCATTTTTTTTGTGTATGCAGACTTCAGACGACGTAAACATCGAACGGGAGGCGCGCGAGCGTGTCGCAGCCATGTTGCACCGCAGCATGGGAGCTTCCACTGAATACGACTTCTCGCAAGGCTCGTTCGCCACAGACTCCTTCGACGGTGCGTACAGAGTTCCTAGATACTCGCTACGTGTACACGTGACGTGGCACAGCTGCATGTTGCACGCAGCCGGCGCCACCATCTAGTACGACTTCGTGCAATTCTCGCCAACCACATACTCCTTCGTCGGTGTGTACAGCCTCACTAGCTACTCGCTACGGGACCATTGACGTGACACAGCTGCATGTTGCACCGCAGCATGGGAGCCTCAATTAAATACGACTTGTCGCAGGCCTCACTCACAACAGACTCCTTTGACGGTGCGTGTAAACTCACTAGCTACTTGCTACGTGTACACGTGGCGCAAGACAGTTGCATGTTGCACGCAGCGTGGCGCCTCCACCGAGTATGACTTCATGGAAACATCGCCCACCACAGACTCCCTCGTTGGTACGTACGGACTCAGTACAGGCATTGAAATGATAGCTGCTTTTTTTTCATTTCATAAAATTGTGTTTTTTTTTCATATGAAATCATCACATGTGAAATTTCATTTCCAATGCAATTTTCTTAGTGTAAATTGCGACTCGAGAACGTAGCTGATGAATTTTATATGATTTTCACTGTACGCAAAGAATGTGATTTTCTTACGAACCCGCTATAAAATCAATACAATATGATTTCAACTTAAAATCTATAAAATTGAAATTCAACATTTGACTGCTGAGCTTCTCAGTGGTCTCGCTCACACGGGAGTATTCCTTTAACAATGCGCACAGACCAGACTCACGAGCTACTCCATGTTTAACCTTGGCAAACAAATTGGTAGTGTTTGAAATTTTAGTTAGTGTCAAAGAGGTAAAAGTCAAACTTAACAATACACTCTATCTTGCCAGATGATTGTGCAAGGCTGTGTGAACCAGTTTTCACATATCAGGACAAAAAAACCTTACAAAATCACTTTTTAGTGGAGTATCAGAAAAGATGATAAAAGTTTAAGGTTATAAATATTTCCTTGACTAATTTTATGAATAGATGTAGTAATTCTGGGTCTGGGTGTTGTGGTACCACCGTTGTGTCTGATTTCCATAACACAAGTGCATTGCTATTTACTTTGGGATCAGAGCTATGTATGTGATTGGTGTCCAATATTTATATTTATAAATTATAATAAAATATGCCAAGTCGCCATAACTACTTGCACACAATCAATATTCGTTTAGTCAGGTTATAAAAACGAGCTGTTTGACCCAGTTAAGCCAATTAGATAGTCAGTAAACTTTGAACGCTATTAGAGCAACCATAATCGATTTCAACTATCCATTTTATGTTACTTACGAAGCGAAATTGAAAGTAATGTGCTGCTCTATTTTTAACCCTACTTGTGCTACTTCTAAAAACTAAATTCATTAACTAAACTTAGCATTCTAATGATTATTATTTGTGTTGTGTTGTTGAATCATGCTCTAAATTCAGAAGAGAATTATTTTTATTACCATTGCTGTATTTTTAAAGCTTAGACTATTTTACGTATAAAGATTATTAACATTGATTGAATAGCAGATGGATTCTACAACATTGTAATTAAGCTTGCTTCACATTACATAGTAGCACGTAGCGTGCTCGTAGCATCATGCTACAAAATGCTAGGGCGTAGCATAAATCGTAGCGCTTCACCGCAGTACGAAATAGAGTTGCTATGACAAGTTTATCTTTTTTTATGATTGCCGCAATTTCTTATATAACATTGATGGAGAACAACATACTGTTTTGTGACCAGTATATATTCCAAGAATAGCTTGGAATAGATATTTTAATCTAGTCATAATAGGTATAATGAGTTGTCGAATGTGCGTTAAGGTTTACGCCTATTACACCGTAGCAAACCATGGCCGAGCTAGGAACAGGCAAAATAATAATAATTGAATACCATAACACTTTCCCACCAGACTGTTCCGTCACCGACCAACACCGTCGCATATCATGCACGGAGCGTGTCAGCCCCGGCAAAATACGCTCTTGCTTGCTCTCGCTTTAGCTCCATATAACGGTGAGACAGAACGCTGGTGAGACAGAACGCTGTAGATCCATTCAGTGAGCATATAGAGCGTATCATTTTGCACAGTCATGGATTCATAACGTGCAGTGTAGTACAAAACACAGCGGTTTTCTAAATACTTTGTTACGGAAAGTGAAGTTATATTTATATACAAATATTTTAACACGAATAGAGGTCCATTTGACACATGACACGTTCGCAGGGCGTTTTCGCTATTCCTCGCCGAAGTTTTAAGAATTTTCGAATCGAACTCTCACGTATATGAGCGTACAATGTATTGGGCTTGTGTCTTATTAGATGATTTCGTAATCAAATGCAAAAAAAACGAAAAATATGTTTCAAAAGCTTAGTTTCAAGCTTAGAAACATACTAAGGTATTAACCGACTAATTTCGAAATATGTTATAATGACGACATTCAATATTGGTGGTAAAATATTCGAATTCGTCGGGTAACTTGGTTCTCGCTTTTTTAGAATAAGAGGGTAAATGTCCATTATAAAGGTATGTCATTTGCAGCAGGGGCGTCGGCTAGCGGTGGGCGGTCTGGTCTGCAAAGCCTGCGCCACCCCATGCATCGTAACTCGACCGGAGGCTCGTCTCGCAACTCGCGGCTCTCCAGCTTCCAGCAGTCCACCAGGTGAGTACCTTAACATCTACAATCAGATCACAAACTAGTAGCTCAACGCTTATACTGTTTAGTAAATCAGGGGTCATGTGTCCACAAAGTCATAACCTACCTTAACACCAGCCTAAACTTTTTATAATTTAACAGGGAAAACGCCCACCATGCCAGTAACAGCTTTATAAATCAGAAAACCAAACAAGTAGCTAAACCCTTCACTCTTAAGAATCAGCAGGGGAAGTGCCTTCAGAGTTTTACAGGTTCCACAATCGTTTCCTCCAATGCCCCGAGTAGATTTCATGCCGAGCTTAGATTTATGTAACTTATGCCTGAAATGAGGTGTATGTAGTCTTAAAACCTTGGACATAGGATTCGCGCTACGGTTTAGATGGACTCTACATATCAATTGACATGGATTCGAACCTTTATAAAATAAGTGATCTAGAACCAGGTATTATTATATATTTAACATAATGTTCTTAAACACATTCCAAGAAGAACCTATCACAATAATATACAAAAGTATTTCCTCTGCGAGCAAAAAAATTCACGCCCAGTTTGCCCCCAAATTCCTACGAAATACTCTGTCGAAAATAAAGGATATTTTCCAGTACTTTAGGAGAACGCAAATTGTGTTCAATCTGTCGTACAAAGGTATACCTCCGTAGTATCTCACGATCTTATTCTGTCATCTCATCACATAACAAGCTTGCGTACGTTACAAAATCGTAGACGCAGTGCTCACGGACTTGCCAAAATTTGCTTTTAGAATTTGGTTATGGCCAAATCAATAAAATAGTTTAAAATAATAGTTATACATGACCAGTATGGTAGTTGAAAACATCAATCATGTAATATTTATACGATTACTATGTATCTAATATGGTATTCTTGGAAAAACCAATATCGAATGCTTAACTTATCTAAAGTAGTAGATGAAAGTAATGGTAAATTCTATTTTTGGAAGTAACCTTTATATAAGCTAAGTCTCTCGATGTAACAAAAGAATTTAGTAATATCGAAGCTTCGTTCAAATACAACAGCTTTCTGCACTTTTATATAATCACCCGAACCATAACATAACGAGCCAGATGCCCTGCGTAAATCTATTCTTCATGCAGTGAAATAGGAATATTATTTAGTAAAAGTAACAAAATACCTTTTGTGATTGTCGCCTAGCCTATCATTTCTTGTATAATACGAGTATATGTCAAATATTTTTTGGCCATGGACCCCTAGAAATAAATAATCACATCCTGCATTGTAAAGACCGGTGCGGTGATTCAAAAATAGTGCGGCTAGAGGAAGATTCACGCGTTAATCTATTTTTGTACCGACTTAAAAAAAGAGGTAATCAGTTTAAAGTGTATGTATGAGGTATCGTTAGAATTTGATAAAACAAGAAGTCATAGGAAATGATTCTTTTTTAGTTCAATCAGGTATATTCCAATTAGGGTACAGTGTAAGTTTCATCAAAATCGGTCCATTAGTTAGTGAGATATAGGTAATAACTAAATCACACCGAGGTCACTACAAAGGGCTGTACAAGTACCGGCAAAAATTGACAAATAATTGTATGGACTGACAAATGCGAATAGACAAGACATTTCAATGCATAACATTTTTGAGCATTTTCGCTAGCGTTTGCGTTTGCGTTATCTTGCACCGTTGGTAGAGGCAACAACTTATTATGATTTTATCGCGCAAGGAAAGACAAGAGTACCTACTAAGATTAGAGAAACTCATCGGTAGCAATTAGGTCACGGAAGGTAGAGATAATCTGCAAAGCAGGGTGTTTATTATATCCACGTAAAGTTTAGCCCCAAAGGTACCTAAGTATCTCTTGCAATATAGAATCTGATTAGGGGATAGATAATCCTTTATTGTACGCCAAACTATCACGTAATAATCTGTCACTTAAGGTAGTAACTAGTTTTAGGAAGTATCTACATTTCTCGAAGAATAGTTTATTTTATAACATTTGAAGAAAATAGGTACAAATACACAAATAGTTCCTATATAAGATGAATAACTAATGAACATCAAAAAAGTTTCTGATCATTAGCATCAGCTGAATATTATTTTTAAATGTAACCTTACACGATAATATATTTAGAAAGAAAAAAAGAAAGAAAGAAAGAAAGGAAGAAAGAAGTTTTGTTTAAATATAAAACCCTGTAAGATATAAAAATAATAATAATACGTTATGGTTTTTTATGTGTTTAGGTTTTACACAGGAATATGTAGTATAAAATAACCATGGGTATAAACAAAATGGAAATAACAAACTAATCGTTCAACCAAATTGCCATACAACAAACAAACATATGAATTGGAAAATAACAATAAAGCCAACGCCTAATAGCGATCTCGTTAAGGCAATTGTGGAATGATACATTTGAAGGTCACCAAATTATTTAAAAAAGCTCTAGTAAATACATCGGCATTTCATAAGTAGAAAGGTGATGATGAGTTTAATATATCTTTACTTATATTTATGATTCTTAGGTAAATAAGAGTAAACTAGGCTCTTTAAAGTAATACAGAACAGTCTGATTGAATAAATCTTGATAGACTTAATTAAAAGCTTCATCTATGCATCAATTGGCGCAAAGCCTGGATATCGGTCTAGTATTAATTAAAAGTTTTTTTATTTTAAGCTCGAACTTACCGATCGGCAACGTTCCGGGGCTAAGCCACCGTCCGTCTGTCCGTCTGTCTGTCTGTCGATTAAGATTATCTTCCGCCGGGCTTACCACCGGCTTACAATTCCCCTTATGGGCGGCTAGGCGTATTCATTTTAGCAAAATGCTGCCTCCTTTTGTGATTTGAATGAATCTGAATATCTGATTTTAATAAAGATTGTAAGATTCCGTCTTTGTTTTAGCTTTTCATCTTTTAATTCATTTATTCAATAGGTAGGGGATGATAAATTAAATTAGATATTTTTTCAATAGACTTATTGATCACTGACCACGCGTTTAGTATAGGGGTTAGTCCATGACTGAGTCATGGATGCGCGCTAAGTCCATGGTTGTTTATATATGTATTCAGGTTTTTATGGGAGACGTCCCCATCATTGTCGTTGTCTGGTATTCGTAAAACAAGAAAGAAAATTCTTTAGTTCTAAACCAAGACAATTGGACCGTTCTTTGGCGCATTTTTAATTAGTAAACTTAGTTATCCTTATAAGTTGTAGCTGGCCCACAGGGAGACACATAAAACTGTTCATTGGTCGTCGTCTTAACATTGTAGTACCATAACTAGCGTAAGGAACTGACACCACACACCACGATCAAATTTTTTGCGTTACGATTTGACGCCACTTAACTTCACGACATTTAAATTTCAAGCAACACGTCACAATCATGTCATCGAATCACGATTATATATTATCCTTCATTAAAGGTTGCGACTTGCGACACATTTTTAGAGTTCCGTAGATATATGCCGAATGGCAAATATACATTCGGCTACGAAATTTTTTAGTTTTGTCAAGCCTGTCTGTCTGTCTGTATGTCTGTCCGTCCGTGTTGAAATTAACCGCTTTTCGAATCTCATACAAAAACTAACATGAAATAAACATGAAACTAAAACCTAAAATAACTGTCACACCTATGCGTGTAGCTCTTTTAAAATAATATGGGAGAGATAGATGCTTCCAAAGTGGTAAAATGGTCGTGTGTCCCCCCCCCCCCCATCTAACTTTTAAACCAACCGAGAATTTTGAAAAAAATACATGATGTAGATCTTAATGAAGACTTACAACGAAATTTGGTTTGAATGGGATCGAAATTGTAGTTTATGAGATAGTGCAGCACATTCTCAATAACCGCAAACATAACTTTGTAATTCATACAAACACTATGAAAACCCAAGTTTTTCTATTAACCCTTATTTGTTCTTTTAGCGCTGCCTCGCACGACGAGCCACAAGCGGGTCCAAGCAGGAACCCGTACAAAGCCGGCGCCTCTGTGGAACACCTCATCCCGCCGCAGAACCCGGACGATGGTAAGCGAAACCACATCTAAATCTGTCAAGCAGTTTTCAATGTAATTATCATACCAGCAGGTTCAAATTCGAATTTAACAGGCCGTAGGTACCGCGACAAATATAATACTAGATAAAAGGATAAGCTTGCTAATCCACAATTAAGGCTTCGAAAGGTTGGTAATTCTTTCATGGGAAAAGGTATAAAATTTTTCAATAAACTACCAGAACACATTATAAACTTACCGGTTAATATATTTAAAACTGTTATTAAAGAAACCCTTATGACGAAAGGGTATTATAAAGTAGATGATTATTTAAAAGATAATAATGTATGGACTTGCATGATCACTACAAACATTGTAAACCTTTTGAAAAGAGGCATTGACAATAGTGACTGAGTATGTTACGCAGCTTCTTCTCAGCACTAGCCGACAATTGTTCCGAAGCTGTGGTGGGGTTTACATTGGGACGTGTAAAAGTACCCCCCCCCCCCCCAGAGGGCCAATTTGCATAAATAAATGACTCTTATGACTTTTTTTAAGACAATGGATTTGACAAAATGTTGATATCCTTCATCGGTACTTGTTATAGTCGTCATATTTTATGTTTATTAAATTGATATTAAAGCTGGCTCATTTCTCGCTCAATGGATCACTATTGCTATCCAACGCGATAACGCTGCATCCTCGCCTCTTTGCCTTATGGAGACGGTTTAATTTTGAGAAGTTTCATATTTCTAATATTTTCATTCTGTTGATGCTAAAGAAATGACCGTTCTTCAGTTTCTAAGTTTCTATGTTGGTATTAAATTTCGTTTTTATATGTTTGTTCTTTCGGTTGATACTAATTAAATGACCATACTTTTTTCAATTGTGTAGATAGAGCTGCATATCTAGTAGAGTGCCTCAACAGTTATAAAAAGATCGGTAGGATTTTACAAAATATATTTTATTCAACTAAAATGAGTCAAGTCAGTATAATATGCCCGACAAAAATGTACTATTTGAAATTGGAACTTTGCCATTACGGTGCATGTGCAGTAAACACCCGGGGAGAAAGAACAAGAGTAATACCAGTTTGATGGTAAAACATATAGGATGAATTTCATACCCTTGACAAAAAAGCCATCAAACACAAATGGGACTGGAAAGAGTTAGCGCTAAGTACTTGCTCAGCCTACATACATATCACACATATCACTTTGAACGCATACTTCATACCTATCTAATTCTACGGTACGGGTAAGAAAAGGGTTCGCCCCGTGGTCATAAACTATATGATTCCCGCACCTTTTGCTACATACCTACACCAAATACATATTTCAGCACATCAAACTATGTACATTTCTGTTGAATAACAAACCTTACTCCATTCGCCCAAGATACCACGTGGCTTAGTTTGTCGAGCTGTTGGTCGTACCTACATTTGAAGCATCCAAACTATGGTGTTGGAAGTTTTTCGCGTCCATCGACATAGTTTATCACGATCGTAGTTTAATAATAACTTACAACACGCCCCGGCTTCATACTGGTTACATTTTATGGCCTAAATCACTAAGGAATGACGTAGGCTGATACTGGTAAAAATCTCTTTAAAATGGGGTATATTTGATCCAGAGATTGGTTACTACCAACTCGAGACTCTTCATTGTTTATTTGTGTGCTTTGGGATCAGATCAAGTATAAAATAAAATTGACGCTTCCAATTCTAAAAATACAATATTCTATTATCAATCGATAACAAAAGTAATATGTACAGTCCCTCCGCGTTAGCGTTGTTAACAGCTAAGTATTAAATATATCCTATCACACTAATACGGAGGGGAATGTACCTCTAGTTTCCTGTCAATTAAACGCAATATCACTGGCGTATCACGTAATCCGGTGCTACGTAACGTAAGGCTTGCTTCACACGATCATGTTTGTTTCACGAAATTTTACCCGAAATTAAGGTATGGAAATATTCAATTGTCTCCAAACTTAAGATATTTCGAACGATAGAAATATGCTTGTATGAGTCCCTTAGTAATCTACCCTGAAGTCACGGATACACTATATTCTAAGGGCCATTGCCGGAGCCAGACTGTGTAAACAATTATTTAAGATGGTAGTAGCTGAAGCCAAGCGGTAGATGGCTCGTCCGTCACCGTCCTCCGATGGTCAAGGCGTCCATGATGGATCCAGCATTGAATACTTAGCTTGCAAAGAAAACAAACAGAATAATCCGTAGGAATGTCATGAACGTGACAGGTTCGATGGGATAAAGCGTATTCTGCGGCGGTCGTCCTGGACTCTTTCCTCGTGTGATCGCGCCAAAAACAATAATAGCGCCACCACACTGCCTTCAATGTTCTTCACAAAATAAATCAACCAATCAAATTATAGATCCGGTAGATACGGAGTCAAATCAGTAAGCCCTTTACAAATTATCAGACAATCAAATTAAGAATCCAGTACTACGTAATGAAATCAGTAACCACTACACAAATAAAATTAACTTATCCAATTAAAAAATCTGGTCCTACGTAGCCAAATAAGTAACATACAAATTAAACATTCGGTACTAGCAGAGTCATGACAGATTTTGATAACGGTAGCCAGTCTTATAGACTGTGTGGTAATTCGATTGCGAGTTTAACCGATTTACCTACAAAATCAAGTAAAATGTCTACACGTTAAAAAAACTGTCGCACGTACAAAATCTTTATACACTATATAGAAATCGTGACCCTGAGAAATCATTTTTTTTTTCAACAAAGAAAATTCGAATTCGAACTTTTTTCGTATACAAATTGCACGCGAATTGCCTCTCTGATCGGTGGAGGTCGATTTTCCTCATCCCCTCTGCTACGGTGGCAAATGTCCTGTCATTCGTATCGCTAGCAACGTCGGATGAAACGAATACCAATCTTTTAAACTAAATAACAATCATGGGTTGACACAAAAACGGAATAAAGTGTGAAGTAAGATGGAGTTACGTAGCAGTCGTTGGTATTTTTTTTGTGAGATATGACTGTATATGACGCTATATGAGCGTGCCCCTTATAATTTGAACAGTCGTACTGCCGGAAATCCGCCCCGCCCCCACCTGACACCGAAACGGACTTAAGCTATAAACATACTGGGTTGACTCTTTCAGTTGAGGGCTAGGCTGTACTTCTGATACCAGCCAGTAAAATATAGAAATAATATAATAAGGGAAGAAAATCTATTTATACTTAAACCAAATTTATTGACGATTATACATACTTTGGTGTGACTCGGTGCGCAGGTAAAGCCGTTGGTCCTGCGTCTGATCTCCTCCGGTCATGTGAGATTCCTGTCCCATCGGACTTTGAGAGTGAAAGGAATAGAGGGGCAAGTATGTGCGCAAACACAGGTGCAGTGTTTGCGCACATACTTGTGCACCATAAAATTTCACACCACGCAGTCGGCCAGTCTGGCTGACTGCGTGGGAAACCGGCTAGGGGCACTATTATTATTGTTACTTAGATGAGGAAAGAGATTGCGATGAGGAAGGAATTTTATTCTTGATAAATTGAGTTTGGTGTGAATGCCAGATTTCGGCGCCTTAAAACTCCACTTTATGTGACACATTTTAAATTCCTGCTTCTAAAACTAATGGCTTGTTTTACCATCGACAATAAATAACAACTAATTAACGGATAATTCAGAAATGGAACGTCATTCGTATATACTATTGAACGTATTAACCTAATCAGAACGTATAAGGCCGTTGTGAAAATAACCGTAAATCTCGTACCAAACTACATTAGCTATTACATAGTTGTATAGCTGTTCAGTAAAGATTAAAGGTTGTGTCACTGCCAAGTTATTACGTTCTTGTGTTAGCGTGTAGTGGTTGATAGGGTTTCAGAAGCTTTTGCGTACCGTTTTCTACGAGTATGATGAATACTTAACTTACTTCAACAATGTTTTTAGACCCGTACGTTGGCGCGTCTCGTACCAACTTGACGAGCTATACTCACCCAAGTTAGTAGTGTTAGGGATTTGGCTCACTGGTTGCGGTCTGCGGTCCGGTCCGCAACCTGCAACCAGTGAGCCAAATCCTTTAGCCGCTGAGAGAGTGCCATTTTAACGCTTTCAATTTTGACAGTTTGTATGGAGAGAATTTCAATTTGCCTGACATGTTACTATAAATATTCTGTCAAAATTGACAACTTCGAAATAGCATTCTCCGACCGGCCAAATTTTAGTTAATTGACACCGCCCCGACAGGTGAATGTATCTAGATAATCATTATTGATTGACCGAACACTGTAGTAGACCCTTGATGTTGTTTTATTAATCTTTGATTATTTTACAATTAGAAATTACATGGCATCAACTCACATTAATAGTTTAATAGTTTCAAAAAGCTCCTAAAATGCAATCCAAAAGCGGAAAGTTTTATATCTAGGCTAACTTTGTAACTTTTTAGATTTACAATTCACTAGATCTTATATACAGTTTCGACCTTGTAAATGTTTTTTTTTTAAATATCAAACAAGAAAAATTAGAACTAAGACATACAACATAAAAAATCTACCTATTCAGAAACGAAACCATTTCCTTGCGGCAAGGAGGCTATGATGCTGGCTGCGTTTCCGCGTTGGATAGCTATGCTAATCCTTTGAGCTAGGAACCAGCCAGCTTTATTATTAGCTGTTATAGTATTTAATTTTGGCGCAATTTTTCTAAACAAAATTAGGTATAATAATTTATTGATATTTTCAGATGACAGGAACTCTTTCTTGTTTTGAGCCGTACTTCATTAATCAGATCTCTAGTGTGAAAGATAAATAGGTAAAAAAAGTTTTGTTTTCAGCTGTGACTTCAATCACGGTCAACGTCGTGAGTGAGAGCGAGTCGGAAACTGTGGTGCCCGCAGAGCAACTTCAGCCGGTGAGTAATTTATCTGAACGATCAATTCTTCGATCTATTATCGATCGTCTCTTGCACCTAACCACAAATCAAGCCCGCATTCCTTGCAATAAGCGTCGTTCTGTGTGTTTTTGTGGCGTACAAGCGATTTTCGTTAAAAGTTGATTAGAAGAGAGACCGTATCTATACCCACAGCTTACAGTGCCACTAACTTATCTAATGAATAGCCAAAAATCGAACTACAGTTGTCACTTTGTCATTGCTGACGGTACAAGTCAGTGTTACCACTATTGATATTCAAAATTGTCGGAAGCAATTTTAAATAGGCGTATCACCAAACACCACCAATTTCATTTAATAAGTAATTTGACAACTTTGAAATAGCATTCTCTGAGCGGTCAAATTATAGTTAGAAGCCTTTAGTTAAGTGACACCACCACATTATAATTATTATAATGTGGCAGTATTTTTTTATGTCATCCATATTTGTTATTGGTAATAGCGAATAAGAAGAGCAATAAAGTGACCCTCATTTTAGTTATCTTTAGCCCTAAGGTATGAGTGGTAGAGTAAACCATTTAACGTTGATTCCCCTATTTGTTGTAATTAAATTCATTTGTCATCGTGTAGTAACGGCAAACTATTTCGATCGTGGAGCCATGCTGCCATTCTCCAGTACCGTTATTATGAGTTTACTCGCTTTAGTTCTGTCACTGACCGCTAGAGGCGCTGTGCAATTTTCCGTAGACTTATTTTACGTCGTCGCTAGCTATTAAAACCATGGTAACCTTATGGTACTGATAAGTCGGCACTGTACTGGCATACAAATTGTAATAGAAAATAATTATAATTTCAAAATCAATATTTTGTGTTGCCTATCATAGGTGTTAACCTTTGCCTTTCAGCAGAATGCTGCTAGACGAGTAAACAAACGAGTTGAACTAGTAATTATAAAACAATTTATACGCAGAGCCCCATAATTAGGAACAGTGTTCGATGTCTGTAATTTAGTGATAAAACGTTCTTTAGCTGAGACTAAATAACAACCTATATTTAAAATAGAAGTACACTTACCATGCGAGCCCAGCGCCAGACACCAACTGTGCTATCAGAAATTATTAGCCACATTAGAGCCACTAACGAGTACCTACAATCATACAGCTAGGCTTTAAAAATCTTAACAAATTCGATTCAGTAGCCTCATTATACCATTAGCAATAGGTTACATGTGAAAAATTACTTAAACATACTTAGGATCCAATTAAGTCGACCCTTGCGTGCGCCTTCGCTTCGTGCCAGAAGGGTCTTACATAAATCTTCGGTGGGAAAATAGATTAGAAGGCCGTATATTGCTAAATCCATAGGAACCATTATCGTGGCTCACCGCTCACGTCGCGAGGAGCGTCGTAAGATTTAGCTTGGACCCCTTTCGAGGGCTAGGTAGATAGAAGGTCGACATATCTAGACTTCTATGCGAGTGGGTCTTTTAATAACCTAGAGGTTCCTTTTTTTCAAAAGTCTATCATTTGAACGATAGAAGCTATCAAATGTTTCTAGCGATTAGAGTTTATGAGCTTTTGATTGACCCAGATAGTACCGTTAAAAGTTGGTTACTACGAGTTTTAGGTACCCAGCAAAGTATATTTTATTACTAATTTGGATTTAAGATAAATGTATAATGATAAATAATAAGCTTTTTGATATAACTGCATGTCCTTTGTAATAACTTAGGTGTCCTTTACAATGGCCAGTAGTATTATCCGGGTTAACAATTATGTACTACTTATATATAGGTCTACGCTGCATAGATTTTCTCGTAATTATTGTTTGCTCATTATAATTTACCAATTCTATGCCAGTACTATCTCTACTTTTATTATAATATAAAGCTGAAGCTCCTGGTTGTTTGTTTGCTTGTTTGAACTTTATGAAACTTTTGCACCGAATTACGCGAAGAAAGTAAAACGAAAAAGCACGGTTGACGTTACAAAGGGCCGAGTATTCAGATGATGACAGTATTTTTTTCATAGACATTGTACTATGATTTTATCGGAAATTAAACTAACGATCATAAATTTCGGCGATTTACGATTATTGTTTGACATCATACCATCCGTATCATATACTACATAATTTCTATTTTACGCTACGTATATGATTGCAATACATTTTTCTGTAAGAGTATTTATACATGGTACAGGTGTCGCTTCAGCTGCAACAACCATCGACGAGCAAGTCTGTGGGCAAGCTCAGCCGCAGCCCGGGTGCGCGCACGCACACCCTGCTCGTGCAGCCGACCAGCGGCGTCATGGCACTGGTCCACAGCCTGCCTGACTTGACCATTGACCCATCTCCACCGAGGCCATCGCAGAGGTAATCCCGAACCCTTCACACTTTAGACGACTTCGGCGCCATGGCGCTGGTTTATGGCTTGCCAGGCCTAACCAACCCGACCCGTCCCCGCCACGGCCTTTGCAGAGGCAACCACGAACTTACTCCCTTGTGTTATGAGTCAAGTTGCAACAGCAGCGTCACACCAACGGCGTCTTGGCGCTGGTTCACAGCCTGTTTGATCTCATCATCGACTTTTTTCCTTCCCGGCCCTCGCAGTGGTACTTGTTTCCTTACCTAACAATATAACTAGGAATCATAGCTTTATATGCTATGACTCCTAGTTATATTGCGACTATTGTGATAGCTCAGATACATCTGGAGGTAATTTAAATTTATTTATTTATTAAATAGAAACTACAAGGCTCTTTGTGTTAGTAAAAATTACTTAAACCTATGTTAGTAATTCTTTTTTAAAAGTTTCATAGTGCAAGTAGATAGGTAAGACCTTACTGTTGACTTTATCTTCTTCTTATCTTTTCAAGTCCGTAAATAAATAAGCAGAGGCAACATTGATAAATCCTTATCACACAACAACTTACCCCAGCTCACGATAAAACCTCATCTTAACACCTCTTCCGCAGCCCCAGCCCGCAGTCAGCATCCGAGAAGCTGTACCAATCACACCAGGAGCTGCTGCAGCGCAACAGGTTGTCAGCCACGCAGCATCACCAGTACTTGTCACCAGATCATCGCGGCACCAGCTATCCGCCACCGAGCCCGACCAGGTACCATAACATTAGAATAATACACCAAACTTCGAAATTCCCTTAGGCATAGATAAATCTTAATTTCAACGAATAGCTTCAAGGCTGTACATTTCGTTTCACCAAAACTGAAGGATCTGTCACACTGGATGCAGTCTGCGTTCCGGTCGATACATCATTGACCAGGCCGCGTTTCTATTGACCGAACTTCAGAATACATCCAGTTAGTAACCTTTAGGTGTGCGCTTAGGTCCCTAAAATAATGTCACTTTTCGTTTGAGCAGTATAAGTAACATGTAATTTTAATCCTTTCGTATCGTTAGAGATCCTTAGAAGAGAATGCGAATTTAGGCCGTGATTCATTACATATATTTATATATAGGAGGCTTTAAGAGTGAGTGCCCGTAAATTGTTGCGGGTTGTTAGTGAAAGACCAAGGGCATGTTTTTTATTTGACCACGGCGCATCAGCTAAAACTGTCAGTTGCGGGCCTGATAGTAAAAATACATGGGCATTTTTTTTATTTTGACCACGGCGCATCAGCTTATCAAAAATTTTAAATATATATATATATATATATATATATTAACCTTTTATGAAGGCATCCGCTGATGTTCAAAATGTTTGAAAGAAACTAACTTTCAACCGATCACGATACGATTGCAATCCGTTGCGCTTGCAGCGGTTGCAAGTTAAAAAACTGACACACAGTCAAGTGTCCGCGCAGATATATCAGTTCTCCAACAAATGTACCCAAATGCCTGCTTTGTAGGTTACAAAATTCTGTCTTGGTATTACTAGCATCTGCAATGCGTACTAGCCAAGTTCCTATTTGAACCACCGGGACTCGAATAAACTGTGCTGTGACTACAACATTATAAAATGTCCAAGTGGAGAGACTGCTACAGAAACCGCTGGATACCAGTACGTTTTGGCACGTCACAAACGAAATAATGAAATCAATTAAAGTTTAGTGCCCAGACAGCTAGCAAGCAGCAGATTGATTTCACAAACATCACGATCACTCATCAATCCGCGATTATTATCACCCGGGCCCACAAATCAATACGTTTTGGAGAGAGCAGCTGGAGTGAAAGATAAGCAATGTTATTTTTGTTGTTTTGTTTGATTTGTGTTTCAAGAAGTGAAGTTCAGTGATTCAGTTTGATTTTATTTTATGTTTTCTTTATTTTGTCACAATTTCTTATCAGCCGACTAGTGAGTTGCAATTAACTAAACTGTAAGTATAAATTTTGTTCTGCAAGGATGTGTTTGTCTTAAATGTTAATTGACTAGAATGCATAACAAAGGGAAAAAGAAGAGGTTGACAATAATTATTTGTAGTCAAGTAAGCGGAGCGGAGCGGGTCACAGCTGTATTGACATACAGAATAATCAGGAACTCCTTTAAATCCCTTCAAGTCTATGGGTACTTACTTGACTACGAACCTGCATTATGCGGAGATTAAACGGTCATCTTTACAATGACCAAACCCTGTGCAATTTAACCATCATCAGTAGATTGAAATGTAGTACTCGTATGTTGTAATTCGGTTATAATTTCCTTTAGTTAGTCGCTTTTCATAACTATTATTTTCGCTGCACCCCTGGGCTTTTAAACCGGTGGCTCAGCCGATGGGTCAGTGTATTTTGATTTGTTTTGTATGTCAATGTTATTAAGTTTGGAACTTAGTTGTAACTAACTGTATGGTATCATGGGCGAATGATTTGAAGTACTCGTATATGTTTTACTATGTTTTGTGTCACGGAACGGAGCATCGTGTTTTTTACAGGGCATCACTAAAGAGGGGACTCGCATTCTCGTATTCGTTCAAGAATCCGCCCCTGTCCAAGATGGGCCATGTTAACAGCCAGTCACAAGTTCAGACTGATATTGCTGTAGCTGGACCGTCAACTAGCCAAAAGGTATACACGCGAGCTTAAAATCAACCTGTCCTATATAAAGGTCCTCCTTTTGGAATTGAAATAAACCTTCGTCTTAAAAGATGAGTTGATCCAATTCAGGAAAGGTTGATAAGGCTTTGCAACGCACCGTAGAGTTTACGAATAGTGCACGTAGCAACAAATGTTGCGTTGTTGCTTGTTTTCACTTGGAAACCCTCAATGTTACGATTCCTCTTATATCCAGCGAAGCAGTGTGAAGGTAAAGATTCATATAAAAAAAACTTTATTATTCAGGCTGACAAGAATACCGCAGCTGTTCCAGGCCCAAGCACAAGCACTGATAAAGGAGAAAAGAAGTCAAAGTTTGTCAGCAGCAGGTAACATTTTCTAAAGCTTTTGGTGATTTTCTGCAAGATGACCAAAGCAAGATTTAACAATTTAGATTTTTTTTTCGAGTTCCTACGCTCGTACATTTTTACCATCTATTACGTATTAATTCAACTTTTTAAATATTTTTAATCTTAGGTAGATTAGCATTTCAGCTAACATTGGTTATGTCAGTTCATTCTTCAGCTCTGGCGGGTGGCACTCAAAAATCGAGGGATGACACATAAGAGGCTGGCGGGTGATGACTTTCACAAGGCAAGCTATTCACTGTTCCGACGTAGATGCCTGACACCCTAGATGCACTCCTGGTCCGAGCACTCGTCCGTGATTTATAAAATAATAAATAGCTAGCTGTACATTATGTTTTTTTTTATTAACTTCATCTCTTCTCTATTAAATTAAGTAACAACATCTACAAGAAAGGTGTCAACTTCTTGGTAAACGTTGTTAGTTTTTTTAACACTCTTGAATTGTCTTATCTTCCAGCTGGACAAGACACGATTCCCTAGCGGACAATTTATGTGTATTGTTGTAAATACACAAATATATTGTTGATGTGTTCCTATAATTGGAAAAGTTCAGACGACAATATGCCGAAGAAATAACACTATATTACTCCTGGAAGTTTGCTTTGGCTTATCCCTTCTAAACTCGGACTAGGGTGCTGTAGACAATGCAAGCATGACGCTTTATAAATGCCTTGTATGTTTTAAACTAAGCCTGATAATCAAGACATAGATACGAGCCGATCTACTCAACCCCTACAGAAGATAGCCTACATTCTTGTATTACCGTTTAGTAAAAAAAACTGAAAAACTAAAATTTTATTATTTTGTAATTCAGTGAGCCTTCTGATAAAGGCGTAAATTAAAACGGGGTCGTAAACACGACCGTTATAATACTATCAGTTAGGTACATTAACTCAAGATTACAAAATACATAGGTAACAATCATAAACTATATATTGTAGCCATGTATTTCATACTGTTATATCTAAGATGACTTGTTTATTCAAAGGAGTACCACAGGAGAAATTATTAGGTCCATTATTATTCAATGTCGACACTTAGATGTAACAGAATCTATTTTTGGCAAAAAAAAAATGCTGAACACATAAGAAACTTTTATAAGCTACTGATATTTGATTTGTTGTGTAAAATAAATTATATTAAATTGTTGTTTTGTTATCTTTTCCCTAAACGTCTGAGTTTGTTGCAGCCGCTTCATTTCAGATAAAAGAGATCGACCTATGTCGGTTTTTTAATCTGAGATAAATTTTTGGTATCTTTACATTTATCTGTGCGATTAACAGGATTTCTAAATTTATGTGTGAAGTCTAGTTTTAAGCTGAAAACGTGCTTTATATAAGTTTGTTGCGCAGTTACTGCTACTCAAACCACTCACAAAACAGAGAGCTTCTTATTTCGTAATTAATCATGGAGGTAAATTATGATGTTTGGTTTACAAATTATTATTACCTGAAGACCTAAATTTCTAAGCAACTACTACAGCAATAAGAGCGAAAAAAGAAGTTTTGCTTTTCTAACCTTATGGATAAGTGTGGTTGGTTTGACTTAACTTTTAGGCTAATAGAGCACGGTGCTATTTTTCTTTAAATAGTATTAATAATAGTTGGTAGCTTCTAAATAACGAGTCATATTGATACTATCTAATTAATTCGCCCTGCTACTACTCTTCAGGTATGCTATGGTATAGCAGTATGCATCTGCGAGCTGTGTGCATAATGTATGCAAGTAATAAGTGAAACGCGCCGCTTGTCAAGAATTCCCGAGGTATAGCCACGGAATAGCGCACGCTGCCTCGTTTACATTGATATAAATATAAATACACTTAAGAATTTGCCATACGCTACAATGCGACGCCCTGACGTGGAAAAAGATTTCATGTGAACGGCATAACCGACATTGCATCAAAACAACGCTGTGTCGTTCCGTTCGGACTTACGAAACTTGTGATAGCTTTTCCTACTATTTTAGTGGATTTTAGTACGTACCCACTTATTTGACGAGAGCACTGTCTGTTTTTTCAGTGCAATTATCCTAGCAATAACTTAGCAGACTTGCACATAACTAGTTGCTGTCATGTCGTTGTTTAAGACGGTGCGTCCATTGTTTTGTAGCGTTGAGGCTGAAGTTCAGGCGTCGTCTTAACTTATCGGAACGTGATTACACGATCATTGTACAAATGCACGATCAATAAAGTTGCACCATTGATCTTTAGAGGTGTCCTATAGATACCGCGCTTCTTCGCATACTTAGCGCTAAGATAGCGTACTCTCGTGATTAGGACGACGCCTAACAGTGTTACGTAACGTGTTGTGATAGTGGCATCTAAACTTAGACCAGCGCTGGTTTAAGTGACTAATATTCCACCAAAGCAACAATAAAAGTATTTTATTTTTATCCTGTGCAGAAACAAGGGCCGCTCGCTGAGCCCCGGCCGCAAGGACGAGAAGAGGGACGAACGCCGCCGCGACGGCTCCGCCAACTGAACCCCGGAGTCTCCGGAGAGGAAACTGCACATCCGATGGCTTTATAGATGGTGCTGGTAGCTTTCCGCTTGTAACGACGGCCAGATAACTATTTTGATGTGCTATATTCTTGTTAGATGTAGGTAACCCTGATGTTTAACATGTTATTCGGTGTATATTTAATGGAAATTTAATGTAAGTATTTTCCGAAGTCAGTAATATTGATTTTAAAATTCCACTTGTAATTATTTTTGTGTACCTAGTGTTTCTGTTTTGATAATTCAATATTAGGACGAAAAACATATTATAACAACAATCTCTACAAAGTAATTAAATTTGGTGAGCTGAGCTGAAGAATTTTAAATTATGGGAAATTGGTAGAAATCGAGGTTGCTTGGAAGGCGTATCAGTTACCTTGCAAAAATTATTAAAATTCTGGACATTGTGATGTTATAATTTATTATAACTCACTCTAAGCCTGTATTTCGAGAAATTACTCGTATGTTAGAACATATTGTGTATTTTAACTATGTATTATTCAATTATATTATAGTATATTACTTATTCAACTAAATTAATTTATTCAAAGCAGTGGCTCAAATTTAATGAATAAAACTTAAACTAGTAAATGAATTTTACCCATATTATATTTAAATTTTATCTGACAATATACGAGTACCTAGATTGTAGTTTTGAGCACAAACCTACTAAATGTTTGTACCATAATAGTCACCATATACTTACTACATCAACATAGCCTAAAAAGGCTATGTTTAATAAATTAATTCAATATAAAATAGCCCTTCTATTGCTTCGTCGTAGCAAATAGAAGAGCGTCAATAGAACTTAACGTGACTAAATAAAAACAGCCCAATACATAAAAAGCAGTATTAATGAAGATTCTGATATTGAAACTTTTTAAACAACAATAATATAAGAAGTACCTACTTAGTACCACTTTCTACGTTGATTCCAATTCTTATACTATTATGATTATCATTTCACTTTTAACTACTCTAAGTAACTGGGACCCTATGCTATTCAATAATTAATAAGTAAAAACTATTTCTGAACTTAAAGTTTTCTAAATGCCTTTATCATGACAAAATACAGTATTTTAGTGTCCGTTCTAACTTTATTATGTGCAATTTAAATTATTCTATGATGATTTTTACCAAAGTTTATAGTTGATAATTTTAAATCTTATTACGTACTTAGATGTTTAATGCATAGAATTAAGCTATACTTCGATTAAGACATATTATATATATTCTATGATATTTAATTACAAATTAATTCTACCATTATTAATTTATTAATTCATGTTAATGTTCATGACGTCTCGTTAAGTTTTATATTATTATTCTTTTATTCCTATCATGTTTTATGCAAATATTATTTGCTGTTACTATTGGAGATCTATTGTCTATTAAGTTTTATAGCTAAATTTTTAATATGTAAGACGATAGAGGTATTTATTGAGGCATTAAAATGTCTTTTAGTATTATAAAGCGCCTTGTCTCTAAAAGTGATTTATGATATGTATTTAGTAACGTTTTTCTTCGTGATGGTAATGCGCCCTGCGAATGTTGTTAAAAGTAGGAAAAAACACTTTTAGTGACAATCTATTATTAATAAGTTGATTAAAACCGGGTTCCTACATTACGAGGACAGATTGATTTGTTTACTATACGTGGCAGTCTTGAGAATCTACTTAGTTGTCAACGATTTGTAAGCAAAACGTATCGTCCTTAGAATATAGGCACCCGTCATAAGTATAACGTTTATGTAGGAACATATACCTTAGAATAACTTCTTGAAATGATTGTATACGTATATAATTGATATAACTACTCTATCTCTTTCATTAAGCAAATTTCAATTATTTAAGATTTGGGGGGAGTCGTTCATTGTCATTTTTCCTATTTACGGTAGCTACTTAAGTTTGACTTAGGTCAAACTTATATCTACTTTAAATGTATTGTAATAGCTCGATTAGGATTTAACCAGTAATGGTTGCATTTCATGATAAATATTAAGTACAGCACATCAAGCTTAGCATTGACGCATGTAAATGCAGTTGTTTATGGGGGCAAAAACAACTTAAATGTATAGCTTGATGTGCTGCTAACTTTAGTTTTATGAAACTGTTTGCTTTGGACGCCTTATGTCCTTAGCTAGTTCCTTATTTAATAATGGCCTAACGTTTTAATATACTATATTAATCAACGTAGTTATAATGGTATTTAATCACATGTTTGTTTACTCAGTGTTTGTAGACTAAGAAATGCAGGAAATAGTTTCATTGGCCAGGTACTAGGAACTTAAATATCGAGACTTATCTTAGCACTTACAGATTTCAACAGATTTGCATTAGCAACTGTCAGGCATTTCGTCGGTGTGACAGTGGTATAAACATACGCCCGGTAGCGTAGTATCCGGCGGTTCGATTCCCCGCCTCAGATGAGTTGATTTTTGCAAGTGCTATTAAAATCTAAAGGTTGGGGGCGTTAAAACCGTACAGTATAGCTCCAAAAATCATGTGAAGGTAATATCAATAATTCGGAGATAAAATATAAAATGGGCTCTGTATCACTTTGGTGAAGAAATGAAACAACTTTAAACTAAACCGTTGGTAAAACGATGGTGGCATACTCATTCAGATGTTCATGTAAAACGCTTGATTTCTTTAAAAAAAAAATGTTTTCTTCGATTACAGCAAAAATAATATTATGCTTATATGTATAATTCGTTTGTACATATTTTGATATTGGAGCTCTGTGGTGCGGTTTCAACAACGTATAACACAGGACGCAATACAGCTGTCCGATTTGTGTCGCTGGCCACGAAAAGTTAAAGTCGTGTTATGTAATAACCATGCTTAATCAAACTTCGTTAATATTAAAATAAGTAGTTAATAGGTTAAAGAAAAGCGGGAATGTCTAACTCAAAAGTTTAGATAGTAATATTGCAGCATACAATAATGTGACCAATGCAAGAGTGATGTGATGTACCGATTCACACATTTTTCGAATAAGTTACTACTTTCACAGTGTTTGTTAAATTATTGCAACCATTTAGAAAAATGGTGACAAGGCACCGTTACACAGTGAACAAATACCACTTCCAAATAACAAAATAATGAGGTCGTTATCTTTATTACTATCTAAACTTCAGTTTGTGATCATGTATAATGGAAAGGTTAGATTTAATATAAATGTAATTCGAAATTACTCATTTTATGTAACCCAATGTGTAGGCATTCTAACCAATAAAATCTATAAAACGTATGTAGTTGATTTTATTAATACACTATCTATACACGCTTCCTTCCGTAATGCGAAGGCTGTACGCCATACAGACAATTCTTCATTACATGTTCATTTTGCAACACTTAAAACTAAACTCATTGAAATGCGAGGTGGTCAACATTTCAATGCTCTACAAGGAAGCTAAGCGCAGGAACAGCGATCCGAGTAAGACGCGCGCGCGATCAGAGCTCGCTTCACCATAATTCTCACTTTAATTTCATGAAATATCCTTTGGACTTTCCCACACATCGCCATCTAGTCCCAAAGTAAGCTACTCAAAGCTTGTGTTAGTGCCAGACAACGGATATAATACTTAAATACTTTTTGTTTGTAAATACATACATGATATACATAAAAAACCACCCAGACCATTACAAACAGACATGTTCGTGCACACAAATGTTTGTATTGTGCGGGGATCGAATCCGTAACCCGCTGCGTAGTTGGCGATTTCTCGACCACTACACCAGACAACAAACTATAAATATCTTTTTCAACACACTTGCTCAAAATAACGTTTTTATTCCACCGATTTTTGGCACATAATCATAGATATTAAACACGCGTGCTTTTTCTGTACATTATTGCACTAGTGCCTTTTGTTTATTAACCCAACCAATTCGCATTTGTACCCTAGTACCAAGTAGTAATACGAAGATGAAGCGATATAATTTAGTCGGGTTATAACTTTTATTTTAAGAACAAAATGTATATATATTCGAAAAATTACAGTATGTATATATTTATTTCAAGAAATGGTAAATACAGCTTTATTACTAAAAATAACTCAAATTCATTTAAAATTTTCTGTAATTTGTGTTTTAAACACGAATTGTTACATTTTTAATCTTGACTGTTGGCCGATCTAGTTCGCGCCTTAGCCTTGCGCGCGCATCTGTTTCGCGGCAAGAAAAAAAGCAACGCGCCATTTTTCCACAGATTAGTAAGTGCATTTTTCGTAAATAATTGTCGGCTGTGGTGTGATGAAGTTTTGATTAATGGCAAGTGTGTTGAAAAACGTCGTATGAAACACGTGTGCCGTGACCTATTATATACGCGGCTTCTTATGGCGCACTCGCTTTCGCTCGTGCGCACACAATATTGCCTTGTATATAGGTAATGGTCAACTTAGCACACTTGTATCATAATGTACTATTTTTTCTTGAGACACTACTCAAGCATTATAAGCAGTCGGCCATTTAGACGTCGATGGTTCAGAGTAATGATTTACAGGACATATTATTAGGTTACTTTATTAATGACTTGATAACATGTTTAGTGCAGTGGTTAGAGCTCCCGACTACTGAACGGGTTCGAATTCCGCAAGGAGCGAATGTTAGAGTGATGAGCACAAATATTTGTATCATAATAGTACATTATGATACAAGTGTGCTAAGTTGACCATTATATACAAGGCGATATTGTGTGCGCACGAGCGAAAGCGAGTGCGCCATGAGAAAGCCGCGTATATAATGATCACAGGCACACGTGTTTCATACGACGTTTTTCAACACACTTGCGATGAAAAAACAAGACTCTTCATTTACAAAATTTTTAATTATTGAAACAGTTACCTACATTTCACTCGATTTTGATAGCAAAGACTTTCGCACGCGTTTTTCGCCTCGTTACGTATGTCTGGCGGAGTTAATAATAGGTTTTCTTTATTTTCTTCACTTGAAGTAGGCATTTTCATTAATATTAAACTTCATAATTAATCCAAACTTTGTCACAGCCGACAATTATTATTTACGAAAATTGGCGCGTTGTTTTTTTTTTTTCTTGCCGCGATACCGATGCGCGCGCAAGGCTTAGGTGCGAACTAGATCGGCCAAAAGCCAAGATTAAAAACGTACCTAATAATAAAATTTGTGTTTAAAACACAAATCACAGGAAATGTTACATGAATTTGAGCTATTTTTTAGTAATAAATCTGGATTTACCACTTATTGAAATAAATACGTAGATACTGTTGTTTTTCGCATAAATACTGTTTGTTGTTAAAATAAAAGTATTGTATAACCCGACTAAATTATATCGCTTCTACTTCTTACTTACGACTTGGTACTAGGGTACAAATGTAAATTGGTCGGGTTAATAAACTAAAAGCACTAGTGCAATAATATACTGAAAAAGCACGCGTGTTTAATATCTAGGATTAAAATCGGTGGAATAAAAACGTCGTTTTGAGCAAGTGTGTTGAAAATGTTATATATGTATTCTTGGGAGACGCCTTCGTCATAATCGTTGTCTGGTACTACGTAATACGAGGAAGTAAATTCATTTATTCGAAACCAGACAATTGGTGTGTTGTCTAGGGGATATTTATTTATTTAATGAAAAACAAACAAAAAAATTCAAACTATCTTACTCAAGTACTCGTATCATCAAATAAAATAAAATCCTTAAAGCTAACTATTTAAAAACAAAACCATTTCCGCAAGAGCCGCCACGCGTCATATGTCAGTTAACTGTCAAATACTATGGAAAATGCAGCCGCTGAAAAAATTACATCATCTTGGGCTGCTGGCCGCTGTGGCATGAGCGGCATGGCATGCCTGCCGGCACATGCCGCTGGGTGGTGTGGATAGACTATGACGAATCAACGGAGTAGTCTATTTTTCTCTATGGTTTTGCCGTCTCAAAGAGACGGGTAATGATTGGATATAGATCTATGGTGTATCCAAAGCGGCCAAACTGCTCATGTCATTTTGCAGCGGCATTTTCTATAATATCTGATCTTCTTCACGTATAGCCGTCGCCTGGCCGTGTGGATGTACCATTATAAACTTATAACTATTAGTGATTTCCGTGGATAAAAAAAGCTTCATTCTGTAGTGATTGCTACCTTCTCAATGTTCAAGAGCCTTCCATCAAAGTCTACTTCGCGATGATAAAAGAAGACTCGAGCGAAAGCTGCTTTTCCACGGCCTTGGCCTGTTTTATGGTTGCATGTGGTAATTGTGGTATGCTCCAGATTGTCTTGGTAAATTTGATGAATTCTCGTACTCAAAAGAAAAATAATTGACAATATATGCGTATTACGGTATAATTGGAAAAAGATAATACCCCTTTGTAACATTCACCAGATAAAAACCGAGGCCGTTCCTCCTAAAATATAATTTAAAAGATATCTATATTTCTGTCTATACAATTGCAGTCATTTTTTGTTTGTTTGCACGCAATAATCTCAGGATGGTGTATCCACACTGCCCGGCATTATTGCCGGGGGCTTACTTTAATTAACGCCGCCGGGCGGTGTGGATACAACATCAGATAGCTTACATAAAGATGCTTTTCCACCAGAGATGTGCTATGCAGCTTTGCTGCGAAGATGTGGAATCTACGCTACGAATAATGTGACCGTTTTCACCAATACAACGCTAGGTAGCTGTGCGAGGAAGATGCGATATGAAGATGCGCCGCCGTAAAGTGGCTATGCTATGTATCGATAGTAAGGAAGCGGCGGGGGATGGCTCATAGCAGGCATCTATAGCACACATCCTTCCATATAACATATCTTATTTGAATCCGTTTCCAGTAGTGCTGAGCTATGTTCACCAATGAATATGATTGGTGGATATCAAACGCATCCATAGCATCGTAGCATAGCACATCTGGTGGAAAAGCACCGTAAAGTACACGAAGATAAGACTGCATACATTATTTTTCGTATGGACACACTTAGTCTGAAATAAAGATGTGTACATCCGGCCGTCTGAGCCAGGCTTCTATAGAGATCTAGCTTATCTAGGCTGATAACGAATCGTTAGTGACGCTGATATATCCAGGTTTCGTCGTTTGTGACGCAATAGTTTTCTTGGAAAATCAAAAAAACTAGGCTCAGACAGCCAGAATTTCGCATTTTCTGACTTTCCAGATCTCAACTATCAGAGGGTTTCAGGGCGCTGTTTTTTATAAAATGTGATGTGACGCGTAAGTGACGGCCATCTGAAGTAGTTTCATCAATTTTAATCCAGTACTTTTTGAGAAATCGTGATAAACGTGTGGCTCAGACAGCCTGATATCCGGTCGTCTGAGCCAACTTGTTTTTCTCTATATTTCACGAAATGTTACGTTTCGAACAAAAGTTTTTAGGGTTTACTGATGTGACGACGTTAGTGACAGCTCTCGACCAGATTTGAACCTTCGTGACGCACGCGTTTTTGAGAAATTGAGAAAAAGCTGCTGGCTCAGACAGCCGGATGCTGGCTGTCTGAGCCACCCAGTTCTACCACTTCCAGGTGTTGTACGAAGCTGAAAACTCATCTAATCTGATGTGACGCGGCCTCTAAGTATAAAAAATCGTAAGTGACGGCTCTATATGCCGCCAATCAAAAGTTATAAGCATTTCAAATGTTTCCCATACATTGATGCATTTGGGTGGCCACACTTCGTACTCTTTATGGAAACGGAAAGACAATTTAGTAGAAAATGTAAGCTTAAGCCCCTCATATCAAGGCGGATGCTTTCTCCTGCTATTTAAATATTTAATTACGTAGTCAATAACTACGCCTATGAAGGAAAATATGTTAAATATGTATGGGGTATTCCAGTTTTTTTTAATTACTCTTTATTTAAAAGTAACCGCTAGCTCCAGCTGGTCACTACAATATAAGACTTTTTCGGTATTAAATACATACTACGTACTCATTCCGCAACTCGTCCCATATGATTACGGCCCATTTGGGACAAGATGCAATAATCAATTTTAGTCATTATGGAAATCGTCTCCTGCTTTTTTGGGTGCAAAATAATAACCATGAAACGGCGCAGAAGGTGAAACGCAGTTCGCTGGGACCGCTTATTATTATTACGAACAAAAATTACTAAGCCATCCTTATTTCACCTTCGGAACACGACAAGCGCGCCATCTTGGTGTCGTTGATACCATCAATGCGCACTAAACAGTTTCGATCAATATTTCTGATGCGGAGGGATAAAGAATGGAATGCGCTACCGGCTGAAGTGTTCCCGAAACACTTAATTTGGGCATTTTCAAAAGAAGAGTCATTAAGCTATTACTGATCAGACATGATCAATCCTTGACGACATCATCACTTACCACTAGGTGTTATAGTGGTCAAATGGCTGATCACATATATAAATATATATAGATAGACTATAAAATTATGCAGGCTGGAAAGAAATCATCCACTTAATATCATTTATTTGTATAGCTCAAAAGATTGTTGTTGAATTTAACAAGAAAGTTTAAATATGTAAGTTACAAAATGTATACATAATACATAAAAATGTAAGTAAGTAACAATGGATATGGCGGTTAGAGGGATGCGTAGAGACCAACTTACGAAAACAATGAAAAAATATATTTTGTTTTGGACCTGTCATGTTTATTACCACAGGTTGTAGTGTTTATTTTCTTTTAAAGTTTATGTTCACAGGACTAGTAACAATTATTTTGTTTCAATAAAGCAATGAAATAAGTTTTGTGCTCGTGGATTTTTACTTAGTTCGTAGACTTTATTGATTTTATGACGAGTATAGTATACCTATTTACGAGTAGTAATATTCATATTTGACTAAAATTGTTTTATCAGATGTAGGTATATTATATTTTGCTTTGTAATCATTAAAAGGGTTTCCTTTCATACAACAAAATTGTGTTAACATTTTTATAACAATATTATTGATTTTATTCTGATTATACTAATATTGATAGTTTTAACTTATTGATTACTTATTATCTGTATTTCGTCCAAAATAAGCTGTAGACATGTATGGGATGAATTGATAAGTTACTATTTGTGTAAATGCTACACCAGAAACAATTCGTAAAATAACTTTTTATAACTTTTTTATTTACTAAAATATCAATAACAAGAGACTTCTACATCGTAATTCTTAGACGTTGGGTGTCATCAGAATTATCAGTGAACAGCTATCTAAACGCCGAGTAAAAAAGTAAGTGCAAAGCGCTGAGTATGCCTAGTCAGCCTGGTGCCTAGCTTTTTTGAAGAGAACGCTGACTACGCCTAGTAAAAGTAGTAAGTAGTTCAACTAAATACTGACCTGCTGACTGAGGTCTAAGTCTGGAGCTTACGTCAAAACATGCCTGATTGTTGTCATAAGTCTTTGGACCCCTTTTAGTATAACTAGCCCAATATCATCACTATAAATTTCTTTAAATGCATTTTTTAATGATTAATTTCGTAAGTGCAGGTTTTCCTTGTCAGTACATGGTTGCGGACAGTTGCGGACTGCGGTTCAAATATTCATCCGTTTGACAATTCCGTTCCGTTCCACAATTACTGTGCACACTTATTATGTTTGTGTATTATATATGTATATGTTCATCTCATTTGTATTTCTAATTTCGTTTATCTATTGTATTTATGTTTATCATTCAGTGTGGACGTGATGTTGGCGCCATTTTCCGTGTACCTCACTCAGCAAGGGTCCACTGAAAACCAGCGCCAGGGCCTCCCGGGTACCTGGCTTATGCTGAGTGAGGTCCTCTTGATTTGGACATCACCGACACACGGCACACTATGGCACGCACTACAGGTCAAAATATTTTTTCTACTTAGTTTTTTTTTTCTTTTTCTTTTTGGTTGTATTTGTCTGTTTTGTAATTTGTAAATTCGTTGTGTGATTGTGTATGTTATTGTTCTGTAAACTCGTTTAAATGTGTGTGTGTTTGTGATGTCCTAAATTAATAAACTCATTTTCTTTCTTCTTTCTTTCTTTCTTACATCAGTCAGCAATCAGTAGTGCGATTTTTTTTTCAGCAACTGTCATCACTGTAAATGTCTACTTTTTTGCCTGACGCTTTCTTGCATGACGAATTAACAGTGATCAAAGAGTTCTCATTTAACACACTTTCTTTAACTTGATAGCATATTCCTGATTTTTTAAAGGGTGAATAAAATATGAGCCTGTACATGGTCTGACAAACTATGATCTTGGTAAGATCATCTCATTTAAACAAGAAATGAAAAATAAAAGCCTCCTTTTAAACGTTGAGAAAGTTTAAGAATTACTGAGGATGAGCTGCAGAATGTAAATATATCTTTGATTTCGTCCCAAATATTTTATAGGCATGGTGGGACGAGTGAATGAATTACTAAATTTTCCATCCAAACAAAAGTAGGAAACGACTTGCAGAATGAAGTTACTATTTATATTGTTTTTTTTTGTATCTTGTCCCAAGTGGGCCGTAATGACATGGGAAGAGTCGAGTAATATGTAAGTAGTATGTACATTACCAAAATTCTCTAATATTGTAGTACCTTAATTAAATTAGCGGTTGTTTTCAAATAAATAGTAATCTAACATTTTTTTTCCTTGAAATACCTGAGACCATAAATAATTAACATATTTTCCTTCATGGGCGTAGTTATTAACTACGTAATTAAATATTTAAATAGTAGGAGAAAGCATCCGCCTTGATATGAAGGGCTTTAGCTTACATTTTCTACTAAATTGTCTTTCCGTTTCCATAAACAGTGCGAAGTGTGGCCACCCAAATGCATCAATGTATGGGAAACATTTGAAATGCTTATAACTTTTGATTGGCGGCATATAGAGCCGTCACTTACGATTTTTTATACTTAGAGGCCGCGTCACATCAGATTAGATGAGTTTTCAGCTTCGTATAACACCTGGAAGTGGTAGAACTGGGTGGCTCAGACAGCCAGCATCCGGCTGTCTGAGCCAGCAGCTTTTTCTCAATTTCTCTAAAACGCGTGCGTCACGAAGGTTCAAATCTGGTCGAGAGCTGTCACTAACGTCGTCACATCAGTAAATCCTAAAAACATTTGTTCGAAACGTAACATTACGTGAAATATAGAGAAAAACAAGTTGGCTCAGACGACCGGATATCAGGCTGTCTGAGCCACACGTTTATCACGATTTCTCAAAAAGTACTGGATTAAAATTGATGAAACTACTTCGGATGACCGTCACTTACGCGTCACATCACATTTTATAAGAAACAGCGCCCTGAAACCCTCTGATATTTGAGATCTGGAAAGTCAGAAAATGCGAAATTCTGGCTGTCTGAGCCTATTTATTTTGATTTTCCAAGAAAACTATTGCGTCACAAACGATGAAACCTGGATATATCAGCGTCACTAACGATTCTTTATCAGCCTAGATATGCTAGATCTCTATAGAAGCCTGGCTCAGACGGCCGGATGTACACATAAAGATTTATATTTATGTTTCTGAAGTTTACGCGAGTATTACTCGTGGAATAAAATACTTTTCGCGAATATTTATTAAATTTTATCCCGACATTTCGAACATTTTACAGCCCACAGCTTTCGTGGTTACAAGTGTATATTCGCAAGTATTCGCGTTAAATATCCGTAAAAAGTGTTTTTCCCCATTTGAACTTTAGGTTTATTTTTTATTTATTTCATATTTTTTTATATTGTACCATCATTACTGAAAACAATAAATAAATAAAAATAAATATTTTGACACCAATACATACTTACATTGCTCTGATCCCAAAATATATTACTTATATATTTTGGGATCAGATTATTATTATATTGATATTTATGATATTTCTATATTAACCAAACCAGGAATCGAACCCAGGACCTCAGAGCGGTGATGCCTTGAAACGCAGCGTGCTTAGCATGACACCACGCAGGTCGTCATAATAACACGCTCGGTAAATAACATGGTGTCATACAAGGCAATTGGACCCCAAATTGGACCTTCAATGCACGGGAGGCCGATTCACGCGGCAATCGAACTTTTTCGTGTGGTAATCCGATTGCGAGTTTAACCGTTTTACCAAAACAAATCAAGTAAAATATCTACACGTAAAAAACTATCGCACAAACAAAATCTAAATACATAGAAATCGTGACCCTGAGAAATCAAAAACTATTTTTTATCTGACAAAAAAAAAACTATCAGTGAACTTTTTTCGTATACGAATTGCACGAGAATTGCCTCCCTGATCATGTTATCTGCTTCTATCACGGTGGATGCAGAAACTATGTAATTCTTTCACCGGACATCAAGTCCAAAAAGCCAAGCAAGCGAAGAACTCAGTCCCAAGAACATTTTCGCACACGACATTTGGCATTATGCTTTGACATATTGACATTCCTCTCATACATTTCATTGGCTGTATTTCTCTTTAACTCTTTTTAACTTATCTTCCCGTGAACATACCCGCTTAACCAAAAGTTACTGATCATGTAATCTTTTCTCCAACAGCCAACGTTTATAAAGCGTCACTCGCCATGTGTCTTTTAAATTCCTTATGACCAATCTTAAGTTGTGTGTGTCCATAGTGTTTTTCAACGACCTGATACGTATGCCAGTAGCATAAAACTCGCGTGCGATGGTCTACCCTATGGTGTTGGGCGCTGTGTTAATCGCACTATGGATGCCTTGCCTGCGGCGCGGTCTGTGGGCGAAGCCGGGGCCGGTGTACGCGCGCGACCGACACAATCGCATCTTCCGCATCACACCTACTGGAAACTGCTGCGGGAACAGGTGTCGCGGCAAGCAGACGTAGAGAGCACTACATGTACTTACATAGACAGCCGATAAATTTCCAAGAAGCCTGATGATGCCTGATAGTCACCGTGTCTTTAAAAACAACCACCAAGTGCGCTACATTCTTATAAATAGACTGAAGCTGTGTGCAGACTGTCACTCAGTACCTACTCAATATCACGAGGTCACAACGACGATCAAGTAGCATCTAGAAGGCATACCATCAAGTCTGTTATATTCTGGTGGACACTGTCTACCAAGGCGTCAAGTCATAACAGACAGATATAAACGCACTGAGTTCCTGTCTCTTGTGGTGTTTTCTTGTTTTGTCATAAATACAAACGTTATTTCGTTTGCTCAATCGTTTAATTATTATATGGGTAAGGTCTTTTGAGAAATTTATGATATACCCTCGTTCAATAAACATGCGGCACAGCTAATCACAGACGACTGACGTCCGTGCTCCGTCAAGGCGACAACATCTGATGATACCACGTGTAGTAGCGAAACGCGTCGAGGTTTTTTGCACGTTGGTACTAATAATTGCACTGCTGCAGCTGTGCCGCATGCGTATTGAGGGAGGGCGGGTGGTGCATCCTGCATTTGCCTGAACTAATACTTAACGGTTCGTGTTGTTAGTTGCCTGCGCCGGCGTCGCTTAGCGGAATATAAAGCAAAGTAATTTTATAAAATTCAACTTAATAATGCATATCCGTAAAGTAACACCTGATTCCATTAATTATCTAGCTAAATACACTAGCTTAAAAATTGAATGCCTCATGCCTGTGGCTTGTTTGCCCGCTATGATGGTGTCGTCCCTGGATAGGTAGAACACGAAATTGAGACCTCGCCTGCGGGGCACACACATGGCGCGCAGGGATGGGAGAGCGGAGTGCGGGCAGCGCGGATACATCTCATGCACCGCGCTTTTGCCTTCTCCGCGCCACGGTAATTTCAAAGATGTCTTTGAAATAAATTGCTACAGCCGCGCGGTATGTAATCAGTGCGATAGGGCTGCCTTCCAGCATTACTCGTATAATGATGCTAAATGATCGATGCTTACTTTGTTTCCATTTAGTATGATTTATTATTAAAGTATTTTTTAAGTAAAGCTTAAATGAGTTATGAAAGCTTAATTCACTTTTAATTAAGTTTAAATCAGAATATGTCATTTAAAAATATATCAGCATCATCATAAAAACATGGTCTATCAAAAAACAACACATCGTCCGTTCGTCACTGCGGCACAGTCAGGACTGTCTGCGTACCGAGCGCACACCGAGATCGAGGCGCGGAAGCGTAGCTCGCATGGAGATCGTTTGTATGAAGTTGGAATACTGTATGAATACGTCGTGCCCATTGAACTACTATAACTAGCATATGAAACTAACATCACGAACAAATCTCGTGCGGCAAGAATTGACGCCACTTGTCATCAACTCATACAAATGGTTTCATATTCGAAATTTCAAAGAAAACCTACGTCATATTTGCGATACATTTTTTGCTTTGCATAGCTTCTCTATACGAAGGAATAACAACTCACTACTCGTGCCTTGCTGTTTACGTGCGATGGTGTGGTTCCTTAACTGGTGCTAGATAGTTCAAAGCTAGCTTCAAATCTGAGTGTGAATAATGTAGATAATAGGTGCAATTACCGTTACCATGTAGTTAATTAGTTAACGTCGGTATTACTCGCTAGCGACACGTACAGACGATTTACAGAACTAAAATATTCCATACACTTTTTTACGTTGTTGCTAACGATAAAACCGCCGTAAATTAAAAAGCCATATAAGTAACGGTAAATATACAGTGTATCCAGTAAAAAAAAAAGTTAAACTGTCCGACTGCTGGGCAAAGGCCGTACCTCAACTACAAGGTAGCCTTACTCCACCACCCGGGCTCAGTACGGATTGGTGGAGGGGTCTTTGCAAAGCAAGCGACTAACCCTGCTGTCAGGTGTTATCAAGCCGCACCATATCACCACCACCGCATCATATGGACGTACACAATAAAACCAGGCCCCCAGTGTCCGGCAGCCCCGCTATTCCTGACTTTGGTAGCGGTCAGGGTAACGGCGGGGCAGGGGGTGCTAAGAATCCCCGGAGGCGATCGCGCTGCCACCCCCGACGACAACTGACCCTGGTAACGTACAACACTTGTACACTGAGGACGGATGAGAAGTTGCTCGAGCTGGAGGAAGAAATGAGCAGGTTACACTAGGACATAATGGGTTTAATAGAAGTCCGTAGAGAGGGCGAGCAACCAACGAAAGTCCCAAGGTGGTGTTGGGTTCCCTGTTCTCAAGTCTCTCGTCAACAATATCGAGGCCATCGAGTGTGTCGAGCAGGGTAATATAACTTATACTCAGAATATCCAAGAGGTATTCTTATGCACCGACCTCCAAACACCCGGATGAAGAGGTGGAGGTAATGCATGAGGACGTAAGTAGAGCCATACATACTTTCAAAACCTATTTTACTGTTGTAATGGGGGACTTCATCGCGAAACTGGGCAAGCGAGGCGAGAATGAGTTGAGGGTGGGACCTTTTGCATACGGGCAAAGGAATGCCAGGGGACAGAGGCTGGCCGACTTTCTGGAGAAGGAGGGACTCTTTGCGATGAACTCTTTCTTCCAGAAGCCGCCTCAAAGGAAGTGGACCTGGTTGAGTCCCGATGGCTTCACGAGAAACGAGATTGACTTCTTCATGACCTCCAAGAGACGGTTATTCAATGATGTCTCCGTGATCAACAGGGTAAAAACCGGTAGCGATCACCGAATGGTTCGAGGCACATTGAATATAAATGTCAAATTGGAAAGATCCCGCCTGATATGAGCACGAGTCGGTCGGAGCGTGAAGTCCACGCTCCGACCGACTCGTGCTCATATCCAAAATCCCAAGAGCTTTCAACTCGAGTTGTCAAACCGCTTTGATTGCCTAGAAAATTTCGTTACTGTGGACGAAATTAACAACGGGTTTGTGCAAACTGTCAAAACGGTGGGGTCTAAGTTTTTTAGGCCTGGCTGTAAAGATAGGCCTCAAAAACTGTCGGTCCACACTCTCGACCTTATGGCAAAACGTCGATCTATGGCACTGCAGACCTCCGTTAATGCTGAAAACTACGAGCAGCTCAATAGACAAATATGGAAGTCCCTGCGACACGACATTCGTTGCTTTAACACTATAGAGCACTATGAAACGATAGAGCGGAACCAAGGCTCCAAAGTGTTTGCAAGGGACATGTCTATTAGGCAAAGCCTGTTGACAAAGCTTAAGACGGAGGACGGCAGTGTAGCGTCGACGAAAGCAGAGGTTTTGAGGTAGATCGTAAGGTTCTATGGGCAGTTGTACACCTCAGTATCCAAACCCGTTGATAGCTCGGCCAGTGACCCACGAGCTATCCTGACCTTACACTACACCGAAGACATCCCGGACATCAGCCTCTACGAGATTAGGATGGCCCTTAAACAGCTCAAAAACAACAAGGCACCTGGCGAGAACGGAATCACAGCAGAGCTTTTGAAGGCGGTTAAAACACCGGAACTTAAAGTCCTTCAGAGACTCTTTAATTTCGTGTTGCTGGATGGCATCACGCCCGAGGCGTGGAACAGGAGTTTGGTGGTGTTGTTCTTCAAAAAAGAAGACAAAACCTTATTGAAGAACTATAGACCATCTCACTCCTGAGCCATATCTACAAGCTGTTTTCAAGGGTCATCACGAATCGTCTCGCACGTAGGTTTGATGACTTCCAGCTTCCCAAACAAGCCGGTTTCCGAAAAGGCTATAGTACCATAGACCACATCCATACGCTTAGGCAAATTATACAGAAGTCAGAGGAGTATAATATGCCTGTATGCTTAGCGTTTGAGAAGGCCTTTGATTCGATCGAAACTTGGGCGGTGCTTCAGTATCTGCAGCGGTGCCACATAGACTATAGGTATATAGAGGTGTTGAAGTGCCTTTACAATAACGCCACCATGTCAGTCTGAGTACAGTAGCAGAACACGAGGGCGATTCCACTGCGGAGAGGTGTGAGACAGGGAGATGTTATATCTCCGAAACTGTTCACAGCGGCATTGGAAGACGCCATCAAACTTCTGGAATGGGAAGGAATCGGCATCAATATTAATGGCGAATACATCACGCACCTCCGATTTGCCGATGATATAGTCGTTGTGGCAAAGACGCTGGACGATCTCGGCACTATGCTCAAAGACCTTGACCGAGTATCCCAACAAGTGGGTCTTAAAATGAACATGGAAAAGACGAAAATTATGTCGAACTCCCTTGTAGTACCCACTCCAGTATCCGTTGGAAACTAAACTCTCGAAGTTGTCGACGAGTACGTCTACCTGGGACAAGTGATCCAATTGGGTAGGTCCAACTTCGAGAAAGAGGTCAATCGACGAATCCATCTCGGCTGGGCAGCGTTCGGTAAATTGCGCAAGAGTGTCTTCTCATCTCATCTACCTCAGTGTCTGAAGACGAAAGTATTCAACCGTTACCAGTGATGAAAAACGGATCTGAAACATGGTCTCTTACAATGGGCTTTATAATGAAGCTCAAAATCACACAACGAGCGATGGAAAGGGCTATGCTGGGTGTTTCTCTACGGGATCGAATCAGAAATGAGGAGATACGTAGAAGAACTAAAGTAACGGACATAGCCTTGAAAATCAGTAAGCTTTAGTGGCAATGGGCACGGCATATAGCGCGAAGAACTGATGGCCGTTGGTTGGGGCAGGAAAGTTCTGGATTGGAGACCCTTCGACCAGAGACGCAGCGTGGGACGTCCACCAACAATATGGACAGAAGACCTTATAAAGATCGCAGGATCAAACTGGATGCAGACCGCTAGTGATCGGTCGCTGTGGAAAGCCGTGGGGGAGGCCTATGTTCAGCAGTGGACGTCATTTGGCTGATAATGATGATGATGGTGATGTTGACCATAAGGCCTCTGACTAAGCTTAACGACTTATATCAATCAATATTAGCCGGAACCATCACTTAACGTGCCTTTCCGAAGCACGGAGATGATATACGTCACTTATACGGTCGGAATAGTCACCCATCCAAACACGACCGCGCTGTAGGTTACTTCACTTTGGTATCACTACCAAAGCGCTGCTACCACTGCGCTCCGAGCTCCTCGTGTCCATTAGGGTGGGTTAAAACTGTTTTCACGTGATTGAATTCTAATGAGAATATCATGTTGCATTAAGGTAATAAGAACCCAAAAAAAATGAATTATTTTAAGTTCTTCAGCTTAATTTTGAAAAAATGCTCTGAAGTAGGTAAAACTACCTACCGTCACAGAGTAAGTGTAATTGTTGAAATTAACTTCAAAACGTTTAGTTTTTAGTATTTTTACGCCATTTATATTCGTACTTTTAAGTTCTGAGGTAAGAATAATCTGAAAAATCGATGTAAAAAGGCATGAAATTTGTGTTATTTTAAAATCGGTTGTTTTATACTTATTCAGTCGGGTATGTCTTATCTGACGTTGGTGAAATCGGCCCTAAGAGGCCTTTTTATGCCCTATTAATCCCTCAAGCGTATGTGAACGAGACACAATGCAAATTCTATTGTTATGCGGTTGCCTGCAACCGCTTGGGTGTTGAAGCATTAAGCATCCATTACATGTATTTACGTCGTTTTAGGCACGTTTAGCTATATTTCACATATCTTACTTCCAAGTTAACTATTTTTACAACCGTCTCAGCAGAATTCTCTTCCAAAACCCTTTCTTTTGCAAATGCTTACGTCCCAAGGATACATCTGTGCAAAGTATAGGTATGGATTTAGAGAGTTCATATTCAGTTGGTATGTCAATCGACCAGTCAATGCACTTTTCTGCAACTCTGCAACTTCTATGTAATCAGAATCTAGAGTTTGACCCGATTGAAAACCAAATTTAGCTAGAGGCTTGTTTTATTCGATTGTACTTAGGACCGTAACAAAAGTTATGAGAGAGGATAGTTATTTATGAGTAGGAGTTTGAGTTTGTTGAAAAACTTTGTAGGTGTCGACTTTTCTTCAGTGAAAAGCGGGAGTAAAATTGAGAACCAAAGGTTTCAAATATTACAAGATGCAAAAAAATTCATGGGAAATAATGTAAGATAGGTACGTAGACCTTTTGTAGCTGCTAAATTTCGCTTGTAGTAACGAATGGATCGATCATTCGCAGGTCAATCTTCCATTTATAAATACACCATTCATGATGAAGGACCACTAGAACAAACCACTAGCGCAAGTTGTAAACAAAAGAAACTCTTTCCCGAACTTGAAGGAATTTTAACTGAAAATTCCTTCAAGTTCGGTTTGAAAGGTCAATTTGCAAAGGTGTGGAAAAGTACTATCTTTCAGCATCTTATACAAGATACATTCAGATCTTAAAATTAAATCATTTGGAATGTATAAACTGTAAAATTTATGGAAATTCTGTCATTAAATAACATTTCCGTCGACCGACCGACAAATAACGACCCGTCTGGTGTAGTGGTCGAGAAATCGCCTAGCGGGTGCGGGTTCGATCCCCGAACAATACAAACATTTGTGTGCATGAACATGTCTGTTTGTATTGGTCTGGGTGTTTTCTATGTATATCATGTATGTATTTACAAACAAAAAGTATTTAAGTATTATATCCGTGGTCTGGCACCCATAACACAAGCTTTGAGTAGCTTACTTTGGGACTAGATGGCGATGTGTGGGAATGTCCAAAGGATATTTATAATTATATTATATTTCCGCAAAGTGAATTTCTTTTGAAATATTTCTTGCAGCTTGTTATTTTTCGTTTATTTCAAAACGTTTCGATGTGACTCTAATTGCATAATAATAATATTTAACAGCATATCAATGTTTAATAGCAAAGAACTATGACATTTTTGAGACACGTTTTCTTCTTTTAATCTAAAATATTGAATAACATGCGCAAGCTGGAATGTATGTTTTCTCATATATTATTTTAATAAATATTATTTTCGAGACATAAAAACATAATATAACTGTAAGAACAAAGATGAAATGAGAAACCAATAATTTGCGCACGGGCGGGACTCGAACCAAGAACTTGTACTTGTAACAACTCGAAAAAGCACGGACTTCAAGAGGGCTGACAAAATGATATAACTTTACAATGCGTACGTTAGGTCGCAATTGGAATACTTTCCTTATATCAATACTTTTTTTTTATTATATTATATTATATGCCTGATTAATTCAAATTATAAATTTTCTTAGATTACAACACTTTAATCTCGTCCGTCAACATAATCGTTGTAATAAATAATGGTGAAAACTATATTGCATAAGAACAATGCATTACTGTTAAGCCAAATGTGTTAATTATAGCTGTTTTTTTTTCTAATAAAGATAAATAAAAATAAAGTAAACTTCTCGGCTAACCGAGCCTAACGCTCTACCAATTGATTTAAATTATTTTATCTTTATGAATATAAAATATAACACTGTGAGTTTCAAAAACATTCTGAACTGTTAGAACATAATTGGAAATCTTTTATATTTTTCCATACTAGAATGACCCAGCCATACTCGTTTCAGGCATGTTGTAATAAAACTTTGAGGGCAATATCTACGATGAATTTCATGTAGGAAAATTCTAAAACCCCACAGTATAGCCGTGATTATTGTTTTAATATTCACAAAAAATACCTTTAACTTGTGAAATTTACGGCGGTTTGAGTTTCACGTCGGGCTCGTTTTTAGTGTTATTAAAATAAAAAAAGGTGTGGGGTAACTAATTCATAAAAAAAAACCTTATCAAATGACTCCAGTTTTTAATTGCCTACAGGAATAAGTATTTTTTTGTAGTTTTTATGCGCATTCGGGCGATTCATTATTCGGCACAAAAATATTATTTTGCCATATTAATAGGCTTGATTTAGCACCATGTGAGCACAATTTATCCTTGTGGCGTTCTCGAGCCATAAATTCTAATTTTTCAATGTTATTTCTTATAAACAAAAAACATTCCAAAACATAGATGCAGGGCAGTGTCTAGAATTGTTTGTCAATAAAATAAGGCTTACAGAAGTCATCACATTTAAGCCTAAACATCGATCTTATGCAGGATTTTTGCGCTTTAAATACTTCGTCCCTGTCGGTAGAATTTCCTCAGAAAATTACACCATATCAGAGAGTACTTGCTAAGTAGCTATTATATGCAGTTCGGACAGCTCTTTCATTGACTATCAATTGAAGTGGGTAAAGTGCAAATGCAAACTGCTTAATTTTTGAACAGACATCCTCAATCTAAATAAACTAAAATGTGCTTTCCATTTTAGTTTATCGTCAATTACTTTCGTTTTGCTTAAATTGATTTTCAGATTAAGCCATTTAATTATTGATTTTATCGATTCATTAATGTCATATTTAAGCTCAGTCAAGTTTTTGTTAGCAAATAAAACAGTGCTATCATCAGCTAGTAAAATCATGTGATGGGTAGATGCAAAAGGCAAGTCATTAATATAAATCAAAAACAATAGCATACATACAAACTCCAAATTTCACTGTTCTAGGATCTGATTTGTAGCATGCTTCCATTTTGCATTTTGAATCTACACGAGTGATTTGGGTGATTTACTGTCTTCCGATCAAGTACGATTTAATCAAATTATTGATATTTCCGCTTACGCCATAAGCATTTTTTTAAAAAGAATGTTTTAGTCTACATGGTCGAAAGCTTTCATCATATCCACGTAAAGGGCAACGGTTGGCAGCCTCTTATCCACGTTGGTATATACCTTACGCAAAAAAGTCATACACAGACACGTTGATGGATTTGCTTTGTCTAAACCTATACTGTTGACGAACTAGCACGTCATTACGTTCGAGAAAATTATATAAACATTTACAAATTACCTTTTCAATTATTTTCGAGAATACCGTTATTAGCACCACTGGTCTATAGGTTATTTTCGTTTTATTTCCCTTTTTAAAGATAGTCTTAATAATTGTTATATTTAACTTATCAGGATGTAGTTTGCATTAAATGTAAAAGTCTTTTGTCTATAAGGAAAAAAGTGTCAATATCGATTATTTTTTTCAACACCATGTACTTAAACTTTTGAAGTATGCAGATAAATTTTCTGGCTAAACAATTAGGTAGACATAGTTCTAGCAAAATATACAATAATTAAGAAAACATTAATTTAAGCTGTGTTTAAATAATAGTTATTTAAACACAGCTTAAATTAATGTTTTCCTTATAATTGACGTAAGTATAATTTTATTTAAATAAGTTATTAATTTTTAAATATCTCTTAAACCGTAAGACTTTTCTTAACCCATTTAAACCTATTCTGGTAGATCATGACCTAATTCATCAGTCATCTAGGAGTTTTATTTGGACCACTACTTGCGGGATACCCTGTAGAGGCTCACTAGGACTTATTTATTTTATTTATTTATTAAGCAAACAACGTTTTACAATGAAATAACACTAGTCCCACAAAACTATTTACATAGGAGCACTTTATTAATAACGCATGCAACCTCGTAATCTTATATATAAAATTCTCGTGTCACAATGTTCGTTCCCGTACTCCTCCGAAACGGCTTTACCGATTCTTACCAAATTTTATATGAGTATTCAGTAGGTCTGAGAATCGGCTACTATCTATTTTTAAAGCCCATAAATGATCAAGGTTGTTTACCCTTAAATTTTTTTTTTGAATTTTTGGACGAAATTTTTTTTAATGTGGCATTAAAAAATACATAAAACCCAAAATTTTTACTTTTTTATCACTAACCCCTATTTTTTATAGCCTTTTATTAATTTGATCATATTTTATCCCGCTCGATAACTGATCAATTATAGTGTTTTTCTTAACTTTTAAAAATACGAGGCTGGGCGAGACGGGACGGTGCTAGGGGCGAAACAAAGTTCGCTGGGTCCGCTTGTAATATATATATGTAAGCCGTTTGATTGAGACTTCGCCTTCGGGGGCACATGGGCGCGGGGGGAGGTGAGGGGAGGTAAACGGTGCGGGCGGGGGTTTCAGCGTCGCCTATAATTAAGATTCCACCACAGGTCCACCTATAATTAAGATTCGTGTGCAGGCTAAGCAATTCACGAATTGCCTACATTCGCGGTCGAAATATGCTTGCCCGCAAGCATATTTCGACCATATCCTAAATGTGTCACGCTTTATAAAAAACCTGTTCATCCTTTTTAAAAATAAGTGTTTTTTTTTTGTAAACTTCATTTAATAATTGTTTTTTTCTTAATTTAGCCTGGAAGTCTTAAGATTATAAAACATTACGCTGCAGCCTACGAGGGTGGTTTAAGTCGCGGGGGATCGTTAAATTGTCATAAAACAAAGGGTTTAGTTAATTTTATTAACATTTAAAAATTAAGGCTTTCGTAGTTACAAATGGACGACATTCTGAAGGTTTAAAAAAAACAAGACGCACTAGCTGAGTTAAGAATGAACGAAATCGAATAAGACCATTTGACTCTATGAAATGAAACCATTTATTTGATTATAAATTATAGCCTAGCAATATTCCATACTCTTCGCCCAAGTAAATATCGTATCTCACAAAATTTATTGTAAATTATAGCATGCGATATGGCAATGCATACGCTATATTTTTGTAAAGTTTCATCAAAATACATTTCAACAAGGGTAACAAACACATAATACATCTATCCTTAACTATAAACTTGTGCGTTTATAATGTTAGTAGGAAAGAACACCAGATTGAAACCAAGACTCAAGGAGCATCTTCATCGCCCAGACGTCAAAACTTTCTAGATACTAAGGAAAATGCCACTGCGGCATGACAGATATGCCAGCTATAAGGCGATATATACGATAGGCTATAAGTAAACAAAAAAATGTTAAACAAAAATCATTTTCGAACCATACTAAGTTTGGGTACCCGCTGATACGATATGGCTGGTTTTTTGTTTGAATAATATACAACAATGAAACGTATATATCTCTCCTCCTCCTCGATCTAACCTAAAGAAAGAAATTTTGTAAATCACTTCATATTGGTTTTTAGTTTAGTACCATATAATGATTACGGAACTATACTACAGCTACTAACTAATACGGTGTTTGGAAGCTTAAATGGATCGTCAATATAGCCATAAGCCAGCCAAATATTATCAAATTGCTACGACATAAATGCGAACGTCGATTATGAGAGGTCGTAACTATACTCTTTTTTTAAGTTGTTTTAAAAAGAGACTCAAAGTAGAATCAAAGATCTTGCGGGATGGGCGGAAGGCCAGGAAGACAAAAACTCATGTGTTCCGTAGGTTTCTCCAGTACAGTTCCATAATTCTCGCTTGAGGAAGGAAATGAGGATATTACGTATTTTTTTATTTATTTAAAGACCTTATTGCACAAATCATAGCGTACAAAGGTGAACTTAATGCTAAAAGCATTCTCTGCCAGTCAAACCTTTAGGTCATGCAGAGAGATGGCAATGGGTGCAGCAAAAAGAAATTTAGATGGATATCAACAAAATAAGTAACAATTGAATTATATTAATAGTAACAAATAAACGTACTTTAATAACTGTAAATTCACGTATCACTTTTGGTATATTGTACAAACAAAATATCTCAAAATATCTCCCATCAGCAACGTATCAGGTGGAACCCAAACATGACATGTTTTGAAAAATATTTTTGTTTTATTTTAAAATGTCTGAAATGTAATGAATGATGTTGTATATTGTTGGAAGCACAAGCCTTTTCGAAAAATATCGTATGATAGTTTATTCATATTTTCAATTTATTTAATTTGGTAACAAACTTTATATCTAAAACCGTTTACATTACAAAATTTTACATTATAATCGGTTGCTGCTCTAGAGCGCTTGCACATAGCATGTTTATCAGGTTAACAGAGTAATTTCCTATACAAAATGCACTCCCCTTCTAGGTAGGTACTGATGATTTTTAAGTAAAGTAAAGTTAGTCTGTAACGTACCAATTCTGGGCAAAGGCCTTACCTCCACTATGAGGTAGTTTGAGCCATACTCCACCACGCGAGCTTAGTGCGGGTTAGTGGAGGGTATTTGCAAGGCAAGCGACTAACCTTGCTATCAGATATTATCAAGCCGCCCATTAAGCCTCTGACCAGGCTTAACGACTAATATCAACCGATATTAGCCGGGACTAACGGCTCAAGGCGCTACCCGGATTTAACCGCGCACACTAGCGCCACTTTACTAGAAAAATCATAACTCGTTAAATAAAAGACCAATCAAAAATCTGGTAGATACGATTGTAGCTGATTATGTGGTTTAGATACAATGATTTAGTTCAATAAAACAGAGTTATCTGCAGTTACAGTTAGAAAAAATGCTTAAAGTGGCCATATTAAGCAGTTTTTCTAACTCTAACTACAGTAAACTACTTTAAAACAAACAATTAGAAACAACTTAAACGTACTAAGTAAACTATAGAACCTGTGCTACAATCGTATTTACCAGATTTTTGATTGGTCTTTTATTTAACGAGTTATGATTTTTCTAATAAAGTGGCGCTAGTGTGTGCGCGTTAAAAATCCGGGTAGCGCTTTAATGTGCCTTCTAAAGCACGGTGATGCTCGTGATGTACGTCACTTATATGGTCGGATTGGTCACCCATCCAAGCCCGACCGCGCTGTAGGTTACTTAACTTCGGTATCACTACCAAAGCGCTGCAATCACTGCGCTACGAGCTACTCGGATTTTTAAGAACTTCAGGAAAAATAAATTGTTTTCTACGATGATACCTATGCGGTTTTTCTTTAAAATTGGGGTCGCAAGCTGCCCTTTGTCTTCTATCATTGGCTTATTGTACTGGTTATGAAACTACAACGACATCTTAGTATCTTAGTTCAGTATAAATGTTTAACTAAAATGTGATTGATTTTTAAATTGGTATGTTAACATTTCGCATTTGAAAAATAATAAAATCGCAGCGGCAAGACATTCTGAATGCATATTTCGCTAGGCAGCAAACACTACATAAGTATTATTACAAAATAACGTACATAAATACTATACAAATTTAAATAGATTTTTCAACAATCTATTTTTTGCCAATTTAATACACAATCAAATCTAGTAAAGGTTTATCTATAATCCAAACAATAAAACAAATATTTTTATTACGTAAAATATAAATTTATTTCAAAAATTCAACATCCAAAAAAGGAAGCACCCTTTGTCATTTCACAGTAGTATAAATATTTCAGTTACAACACATCTTCATAAATTGTCAACAAATAATAAAACGTATGCAACGTACTTCATACAAATATAACAACCAACCACCGTAAAAAGTATAGTATGAAAAATCGGAATGTTATCAACCAAGATGATTATTACAAAAGGAATGTCTTAACATAAAATTGAAACTTACAGTTAAATTGTACCGGCCTCACAACTGTCGGCAAAACATTTGTAATTGCAATGATTATTTATTTACGTAATTATCGTAAAACAAAACATACATATAGTTGATATTTTTTTCATGATTCGAGTTATGGAATTGAGAATAAATTTAATGATAATGTGTATTAAATATCTTTAATTCACGCCTGTCATAGAGTAAGTTTTTGTGTGGAATGACAAAAACACAGCTTAAGAACTATTATAATTAGGATAGGAAGCAGAACATCTTTCGGGGTTACCTGTCGCCACGATAGGTTCCCAGCTAAAAATGGCTCCTACTCTGTTAGACTTCGTTATTAACCATCTACTTGACACTATCCAAAGCACTTTCGATGTTAAGTTTTAAATAATTATTCTCTATCAAAATCAAAGGATTCATAATTTAATTCCTAGAGAATTCATCATATCAATAGTTTTCAATAGTTTTTATAGAGACATAATCATGTTGATATGAGATGAACACTCGTATTGAGCTTGCAAAGAATACAGCAATACGAAAACTTTGATTGGCTCCGAATCAGTCAAAACTGACTTGCGCACGTATAATTATTTCGGCTTAGAAGTTATTGTTATGTACCCACTACGAAAATCGAAATCGGTCCATACGAAAATCGTTTATCCGATCGAAGTCATTTTCAATCAAGTCGTTTCTTTTTGCTTGTCGAATATTATATTGTAAACAATCTTGACATTCCTTGTAACCGAAATCATTTATTTTAAAATAAGATAAAACAACCAATGCATAGGTAATTCGTCGTTTTGCACTTAGATCTTTTGAAACCAAATAGTAAATGAATTTTAATCACTGATATTATTTTAAAAGTAATACAAAAATTGTTTAAGTAATTCGACTAATAAAGAAAAACTGACTATGGAATCTTAACAACGAAATGCTTCGGATCCTCAAAACGATTATTAAATTCGTTTTTCGTATTCGACCAGCAGTTCTACAATCAACAAAATGTTTATTCTCACAGAGTAGGATCCCTTAAGCTTAGTTGTTGTAAGTGGAAGCGGACACGTTGCCGCCGTGGCCGGTCCAATTGGTGTGCACGTACTCGCCGGGCTTGGCGAGCAGCTCGTACGTGTGCGCGCCGAAGTAGTCCCTTTGCGCCTGGGAATAGAGGTTAGGTAGGTAAATTTTCAGAAATTTTCCAGAACGAACAAGTAAAGGATTACGATTGCGAATGTGGGAAACGAAAAGTGGAATCAGCATTTTAGCTTAACTTAAGGATTTGATATTGTAAATAAAAACATATATTTTTGCAAATTTTTTGACGTTTCGCGTAGACTCGATTTTCAGATTTTTTGCTGCATCAAATATGCTTTTAACTTACGTAACTAACGTACTTAGATAGATGATGTCACGCAGCCTACGCGTTAAAGTAAGCGCTTGCAAAATTCAACAGGCTTGCTAATGTGACGGTGGCCGAGTGGTTTGGCATACGCCCGGATAGCTACCTCTACAGTCAGCTTTTTACAAGTGCAATTTATATTATTAAGGTTGTATTGTGACAAAACACTATGAAAATAAAAATGTAATTATAAAACCATGTATTTTTTAAGCTTCATTGTTTTTTAGGGTTCCGTACCTCAAAAGGAAAAAACGGAACCCTTATAGGATCACTTTGTTGTCCGTCTGTCCGTCCGTCTGTCAAGACCCTTTTCTCAGGAACGCGTGAAGGTATGAAGCTGAAATTTATATCAATTACTCAGGTCTACTGTCCCTTGAAGCTGTGAAAAAATCAAACTTCTAAGCCAACGCAATCAAAAGATACAGCCGTTTATGCCGCAAATTTTCGACACTTGCAAGGGAATCAAAACCTACAGGGTGCTTCCCGTGAACTCAGAATCTTGAAATTTGGTACGAAGCAACGTCTTATAGCATAGATAAAGGAAAAATTACGAAAACCATAAATTTTTAGTTACATCACATAATATATATTTTTTTAATAATTTTAAACTTACTACCCATTTCCTCATAAACGCGTAGAGGTATTAAATTGAAATTCATACCAAATACTCAGGTCTATAATACCTTTAAGCTGTAACAAAATCAAACTTCTATGTCAACGCAATCAAAAGAAACAGCAATTTAAGCTGCATATTTTGAAACTCGCAAGTACTCGCAAGGGAATCAAAACCTAAAGGGTACTTCCAGTCGACCTAGAATCTTGAAATTTGGCATGAAACAACGTTTTATAGCACACATAAAGGAATAATTCCGAAAACCTTAAATTTTTAGTTACATTACAAAACATATATTTTTTAATAAATATAAATTTATTACTTTTTTCCTCATGAACGCGTAGAGCTATCAAGTTGAAATTCATATCAAATACTTAGATCTAATTGCCTTTAACCCGTGAAAAAAAACTCTAAGTCAACGCAAAAACGCAAAACGCAAAAGTACAACCATTGATACCGATTGTCGTAATGAACGAACTTTGTAAACCTTGCAGGTATGTACGGAACCCTCGGTGCGCGAGTCCGACTCGCACTTGGCCGGTTTTTTTTTCTTCAGCAATAAATACATGAAAACTTAAATTTTGTTTCAGCGTTGTCTACTCGAAGTGTCAAAAATACTGCTTATGATTTTTCAAAATGTTTTGGAATTTTCAAGCGCTAGTCGCCATTCACAACCTAAAACGTCTGCTGCAGCCTTACAAAAAAGGTTAAGTACCGCAAAGCTGTTGTTGTATACGCCTGAAAAGGTAGAACTAAGAGATGTGTACCCACTTATAAGAGCTTTTGTAACCTTTGTTCATATACACAATAAAGACTTACTTACTTAAAAAAAATGTGTGCGTGTACTAGTGTACACACGTAAGAAGTACTTTATGGCCTTATTTTTCGAAAAATGATCTACATGCAACTTTCCAGAAATTGGTTAAATAAAGTTAAATTAGATAAAGTTTATTAAAGGATTTTATTATCATGGGCATGAATACAAATAATACAATTATTTCACTTTACCTTTTTTCTACTAGGATTATTACAGCATAAGAAAGTGAAAGTACTCTTCGTCTGAACCAACCGTGGTAGGGGCAAGATGGCGCGTAACGGAAAATGTGACGGTAAATTTTTTTTCCAACGCCGATAAAGAGGTTTCACTTCAAAAAAAAGATTACTGAATCCATACTTGACAAAGTGAATACTCAACACTGACCTGCAGCAAGTTGGCGGGCAGAGCAGCAGTGCGGTACCCGTCGTAGAAGGCGAGAGCCGACGCGAACGCTGGAGTCGGTACTCCAAGTAGGGCCGCTTGAGCGACCGCCACACGCAGCGAGTTCTGGCACGTGCCTATGCGCTCGCAGAAGTACGGGTCCAGAAGTAAGTTCGACAGTTGGGGGTTCTTTGTGAATGCGTCCTGGAAAGATAACAGTCGAATCGTTAGATAAATTCATAAAGATGATTAATAAGAAAGCAAAAATTTGCGCACGGGCGGCACTTGAAGCAGCAGTTTCAGGCTAACCGGGACAAACGCTCTACCAATTGAGCTACCGTGTTTTCGTTCCATGCGAAATTTGTGGTCATTATGCATGAGTTTAGCGCCATCTACCTGTCTGTTTATGCAACAGTGGGCCAAGTAGTTATTCTTTACAGAATAAAATAATGAAATAAAAAAAAACGCACGGGCGGCTTGAATCAGCACTTTCTGGCTAACCGGGACAAACGCTCTACCAATTGAGCTACCGTGCTGTCTGTCGAGCCCTGCGAAATTTGTGGTCTCTCACGGATACATTATGCGTGACGTTTAGCGCCATTTACAAGTCTTGCAACAGTGGGCCAAGTAGTTATTCTTTACAGAATAAATTTAACTTGGAAATTGATGACTCTTCGCTATCTAATGGTTTAGAATGCTTTTAACACTAACAGTAACATATTTGATATTCATAAAGATGAAATAAGAAACCAAAAATTTGCACACGGACGGGAGTTAAACCAGCACTTTCTGGCTAACCGGGACAAACTCTTTGAGCTACCGTGATGTCTGTCGGGCCCCGCGAAATTTGACACTGTGAGTGTTAAAAACATTCTAAACCATTAGGTTAGCAAAATGTTAAGTAGTTTATTTGTCTATAATCACCTAAACCACACCTTACCCTACTCTTTAACGTCACGAATGCCAAAACGTGTGCTATACTCTACACATAGATTTTAAATTATCTCTGATTAAAATTAGATAGACCAAAATGCCATTTGGTGAGTGGCCACTTTTTAGTTATTTATATAGTGAATAGTGTTGTTTCTAAATAATCGAAAAATTCAATTTTATTCAATCGATATGATTCTACCATGATTTAATAGTCGTCACTTAAAATTGTGTTGCGCAGATTCAAGCATCGCTTTTAACCATAAAATTATTATCCCTTTGGAATAGAACGACAAAAGCGAGATGTCACTAGCAGCAAACTGTGAGATAAAAAGAGATGGGTAGCAGAACCATTTTTGTCAAATGTCAAACAGTTGACCGCCCTGCAGAAGCTTGCTGAAAATTACGAGCATTTGATTTTTTATATATTTAAAAGTGAAATCGTGTATATTTTGGAGAAATGATGCGTTTGAAACATGGTGACTTGATCGGTGATTGATTGTTATGCATTACAGCGGCATAACCCCAACAAATAATCATTTAACAGGTAGATTAGTCCAAATCGAAGCCTCTTATTATACGACTTATATTTACCAATGCACTTTAAATTTAAAGTACGCAGTTGGATTATTCTATTCTACAAACGTTAATTTACGTAAAAAATAAAGACAGAATAAAACAGGAATGTATATTGACGAATATTTTGTATAATGAAATAACATTTAGTTTTACACTAGAGCTGCATGTTCAATATTTTGTGTCGACTGTTTATCATGCAGTGAACTACTATATTTAACTTAGGAACATTGTTATAAATCCCCTGATCGAAAGGTAATCTCATTTAAAGCTACAAATGTTACTTACTTATGTTAGTTACTGACATCTTAAATCGGTTTCGTTTGACAGCTTTTACTTGTTCTTCTATTCCGATAGGAATATTAATTTTATGCTTTTAACAGAGCTATTACCAAAAAAATACCATAAACAAAATATTTTTTTAACTATTTGAAAACAAAACAGTGTTTGTGTGAAGTGTCAGGTATTTTTCATTTGTACATTATCCAATACAGCTATTTATGGGATAGATAAACGTGGATTTATAACAGCTTAACGATGGTGTGGGTTTGCATATAATGCTTAGAGAAATCCTATCATACGTCTGTAGGGGAGCATCTACCGGCTTTCAAAGACTTTATTAAGTCTGGTATTGGTCGTATAATAACCTCTATGAGCCATTGATAAAAATTGAAGTATATGTACAACATTTAGTGCACACTCAGAGCATAAAACGAGCATGATTTTGTGAAATGCTCTCGAATTACCTACATTGATTTCCTTGTAACCTTTTGAATTGAAAGTCATACATAATTACTAAGTAGATAATGTTATCTTTATTGGTCAGATTGATAATTTTATTATTTTTTAATTATTATGTAATTCAATAACGAGGAGGTGTTTCTGGAGTGAAACACTAGAAAGTTTTATGAAATCGCCATAATCTGACCAAAAATGTATATTTTTATATTCTATGAACCTTAAATATTTTATATCTTAATTTTTTCCTGACCTTAAATAGATGGGACAAAGGAACGGAAGAAGAAGTAAAAAAAAATTCTTCTTGGTTCATATCCCTATAATCCAACAGACTATACATTCCTCCCTACTTGATTACGTACGAGTGAAAACGATTTATATTGTAGGTAACAAATATTTAGTCAAGAATGTTACAACTCTACTAAAAATAAGTAATTATTAACGCTTTCAAGTAGAACAGGATCTGTCGAGTGCATGTGACGAGGTGTACTATTACACAACAAGTAGGTTACTTCAGCATACGCCATACAGCAGTGACGTCACGCGACTTTGTCGCACTCAGGTTCTAAAGGTCATTGTAAAGTCACGTTCGGTTTACGTCAGCCAATACTGATTTATACACACAAATATTGTTCGCAGTAAAAAAGAGAAAAAACTCGTGTTTTTTAAACAGTTATCACAGCAAGACTTCGTGTTTTTCAACAATTTCTTAACTACACTGGGACTAACAAGTTATAGGCAATCTTGTTTCTGCTTACTTTTTATGACAACGTTTATGAATTTTAATAAGTACGTAAGCAACCCCTTTGCCTTTTGACAACGCATGTTGCGTAACGCAACAGTTTTGGGTTACTGTTGTACAGCCGGTTTAACTGACGTGGATTGGCATTATTGTTTTCATCTTTCTGATCGGAAAATTGAACTTTCAAATGTAGATCGCCGGGTGGAAAATAGCTTTTCCATCCCTAGGTGGCAAGTAATTTAGTTTTAATTGCTACGATCAGACATGGAGTTAAAGATAGTTGATCACATCATATTATTAAAGTAAAAGAGCTTTCCTTATTTTTTGATCAGCTAAACATACTGTTGTACAATATACAACTGGTCCAATTTTTAACAATTAAAAATCTACAATAAAGATTCTCGGGTGCCCGCCATACATTGTGACACTTTTTTTTTTCAATTGTCACTTTTAATTTTTCTTTTAGAACCCATTTCACTCACGAATTTACTGGCACTCTCACTCTGAAGAAAGATCTCGAGAGAAATGGGTCACTTTCTCCCTTTGTATAACAATCTACTATTGGTTTTACTATATTAGTTAAAGGGGTTTTAATGTTGTCTTTTAACTGGAAAACAATGTATTCTATGAGTGTATGGTATGTTTTAATGGTTGTGTCTTTTGTCATGATAGCGGTTATGTTAAATGGATTTATGTTGAGGGTGCGTGAATTTAGTATATGTTCATTGCGCTTAGCTCCAAAATGAGGACTCGATTCTGTGAAATGGATCTAGGAATGCATAGATAATAGAAATAGCTAAGAAATAGTAGGATTTAATACGTAGGACTTATCATAATCATACTTTTTGTAGGGTATACTTTCAGTGACACCTATGTACACAGTACTCATTTAACTTGGACGAGGAAGGCTAATCAATATTAGTTTAATATTATAAGTTCCGTAGGTCAATGTGTTAGGTTTCAGACCTCTTAGATACTGCGACTCTTAGCATCGATGCTGTCGCGCGTTCGTATAGATGCAGTCGGCTATAAAATACATGTGTCAATGTCCAGCTTCGAATTGCGACTGCATCGATACTAACGCGCGACAGCATCGCGAACGTATCGTAGTACAACACTTGTACAAAGTATAGAACGACCGGTTTTAATATGACATTGACATCGCATTGACATTGGCATCGCAAATTGTCAACTTTTACACACAGGTTGACAATTCGCGACTGCCTCGATTCTGCATCGCTGCTAAAGTGTATGAGATCTTACTTTACATATCCACACATTTTCTTGCAAAATTCGCACACGCACTCATTCGACTCATTTCAAAATTTACTACATTACAACACACCACTAGTTTTCAAGGAGAATAAATAAATAAATATCCTTTGGACATTCCCATACATCGCCATCTAGCCCCAAAGTAAGCTACTCAAAGCTTGTGTTATGGGTGCCAGACCACGGATATAACACTTAAATACTTTTTGTTTGTAAATACATACATGATATACATAGAAAACACCCAGACCAATGCAAACAGTCATGTTCATGCACACAAATGTTTGTATTGTGCGGGGATCGAACCCGCAACGCTGCGTAGTAGGCGATTTCTCAACCACTACACCAGACGGGTCGTCAAAGGAAAAGAAGAAGGAAGAAGGAAAAGCTCCACGGGCTCAACGAAAGTATACTTTATAACTTTTAAAATAACGAATGAAACAAACCTTGATGTTGCCGAGGAAGACACTCCTGATAATACAGCCGCCACGCCACATCAGCGCGATGCTGCCGTAGTTGAGATTCCAGTTGTGTACCTAAACAAAAAAATATATATTACTATGCGTTATGTTTAATTTGTCCGATATGTTGTTTAATTTGTGTTTGTTAATATGTGGACAGTGTGTTGACTACATACTTATTTATTTATTGCTTAAGCCTAAATTATTGTACTATCGATACAGTGTGTGTTTGTTTGCTATCCAAAAAAAAAGAAAAAAAAAGGTTTAACAGACACGATGTTTCTACTCAACATAAGGTTCCCATCTATGCTAATATTATGAAGCTGAAGAGATTAGTTGTTTGAACGCGGTAATCTCAAAAACGACTGGACCGATTTGAAAAAATATTTTTGAGTTGGATAGCTTATTTATTGAGGTAGGCTTTAGGCTATATTACATCGCGCTGCGACGAGAGGGGAGTAAACAAACTCAAAACGCGCGGACGAAGTCGCGGGGGACCGCTAGTATTTCGTAATTAGGTTGCTTACATATACCGCAACGGTGCCACTGTCCTAGGATAAGGGTTTAGGTAAGTGTAAGGGTCCATACAAATTCACGATAAAGGTCTTTGCTCAGTACACCGTACCATACCATGACAGTACCAGGAACGTGTCCGGCAAAAAAATATTATTTGTATTGAAAACCATGATCAAGCTGCGACAGGAGGGGTGAGCGCAAACTCAAAACGAGCAGACGCAGTCACGGGGGGCGGCTAGTAAATAAATAATATTGCTCACCTTAGCGGCTTCCCTGAGCAGCATGAACCCTTGCGCGTAGGAGATCAGCTTGCTGGCGTACAGCGCCTTGCGCAGATCTTCAAGGAACTTCTTCTTATCGCCCGTGAACTTCTGGGTGGGGCCTGGTAGTGACCCGCTCGCTTTAACGCGCTCCTCTGTAATGAAAATTTTGTTAGCACTTGTTTTAATAATATAAATAAACTAGCGGACCCAGCGAACTATGTTTCGCCCGCAGATCCGAAAGAACGTTCCCAGCGAATTTTGTTTCGCCCTTAAATTACTAAAATGGCTATAAAAAAATAGGGGTGGGTGAAAGAAAAGTAAAAATTTAGGGTTGTATGGATTTTTTAATGCCACATTATAAAATAATAAAAATAAAATTTCGTACAAAAAAAAAAAAGGGTGAACAACCCTTGTCACTCAGGGATATGAAAAATAGATAGTAGCCGATTCTCAGACCTACTGAATAAGCATATAAAATTAAAAATTTGGTAAGAATCGGTCAAGCCGTTTTGGAGGAGTACGGGAACGAACATTGTGACACGAGAATTTTATATATAAGAATATGCGCCATGCAACATACCAAGAGTAGTGGTGAGAACGGAATTTTCTTCCTTGTGTTACGAGTACCAGACAACGATTATGACGGTGGCATCTCTCATAAATGCTTAAATACATATAAACATCCATGACTCAGGTTCAAATGATCGTGGTCCTCACACAAACATTTGCCCCTTACGAGATTCCGACATCGACCGGCGTACTAGTCTAGCGCTTACAACTACACAAAACGCGTCGTCACTATGTTTTAGTTATAAACACGTATTTTTTTTTCAAGATGCGGGTTAGAAGGGCTATAGTTCTTTAAAAGGAATGGAACTAGACGGGGAAAGTACACAGGAATCATGATACTATCCAGACCAATCTGTTGATTAGATAGCGTATAAATATAATGGAATATATTTTGCAGATCTTATTTCGCTCCTGTCACGCTGCCATCACTTGCGTTCAAATTGATCAGTGATGCAACTTCCTATTCGCTGTGTCTGCAGTAGGTGGGGGAGAAAGGGGGGAACCTAAACCGATGACAGAGTCCAAAAAAATCAACGTTGGAGAGCTTATGTTACCATTTCTCTAGTAATTATAGTTAAAACAAAGTATCCGTGCATTATATTTGATTTATAAGTAAAAATCTACACTATAACACATTAAGTCATTGGTTTAATTACTTTTCGTTATGACAGCCATTTCAATTGTAAATTTAAGGTTCGCCAATAGTTCGCGACGCTGCCGTTTCGCACGGGCCCAAAAGGCGCTTTACTGCTAAGTTTGGTCAGTTCTCTGGTCGAAAACCGAAACATTACTTGAATCATAATTAATCAGAAATTCGAAATAATTAGGAATTTACGGTCTCCTGTTTCCGTTGAATTGTTAAATAATAATTGCGATCATCGTGAAGTGCACTCCATATTTTCTTAGTGTGTAGTACTAATCGATATGATTCTGATAGTGATGTCAAAAGCTTCACCTATATCGATACTAATATTATAAACCTGAAGAGGTAGATAATATCGGGGAAGGTTTTAGGCAATAAAACATCGGCGGGCGACGGGAGAGGGGATAAACTCTAAACGTAGTCGCGGGGGAACGCTAGTGTAATTATAATATTATTACCTTTGAGTGCAGACAGGCATCTAGCGAACACGGCCTCGCCTATTAGCGTGACGGGCACTCCGTATTCCAGCGCGCTGATGCCGGTCCACTTGCCCGTGCCCTTCTGTCCGGCGGAGTCACGGATCTTGGGCAGAAGGTACTTGCCTGCAGAAGAAAATGTATGATTAACTGAAGGGTCTTACGGCTTATTTATTGGTTGCTATAGGTCCACAGAATTTATTAATGCTCTGGTGCTCAAATGATTTTGATCAAAAGTGGTATTACAAAATCCAACTATGGTAAGAGAGATAATCATTCACCATGATTCCGAAACAATTAACCAATATTTTATTTAATATTGCCTCTGCACGTCCTAACTGACACTGGAAAAATTGGCGTTTATTTATTTATTTGGTACACCCAACAGGTTACATACAAGCATTGACTTAAAAATAAAATAAAAATTAAGAGTTGCATCTAACCCACTACCGACCCAACCAACCCAATTATAGGTTAGAAGAACAGAAAAAGGAATTAAAATAACTTTGGAAAAACAATAAATGCTGATTAAACCATCAAACCAATGAGAACTTTTCTTTACTGATCTTGAATTAGCGATGCGCTACCATTTGAAGGTTAAATCATTGTGTGGTAAAATATCACAAGGTCGCAACTTTCTTTTGCAATACATGATATTAATCAAGACTGCTCATTTAGTAACTGAGTATTATTAACTATCTTTATAGTTCTAATTTATCATTAGAAACTATATAAATTAGTTTATTACTTAAAGCACCATCGTCATTAATTATCATTTGATATTATTAAGCACTCCTTGACATTGAAAAGATTTCTAGATGGAAAAGATTCTACATGTACGTATTTAGAGTAATAGTTTATGTTGCCACAAATAAGTTTAATTGACGAAAAATATTGACATGAGTTTCAAGCATCCCCATAAAGCACATGTCTTATAAAACCTATATGAAAGTATAATAAGAAAAATTTTACTCATGCATTCAAACTTACCATCAGTGTCTTTGTACTTTAGAATATCGCGGGTTATTTCAATAAGGAAGGAATCTAATTCCCCTTTGTTCCATTCTTCAAATACTTCAGCCATCTCGTCTTGCTGCATACCTGCCACAAAGAGTTATGTTTAAATATCAACATCTTAAAAAAAAATATTAGTATGAAAGAGTTAAAATAAATTACCTAGAACATCCTTCATGATATGATAAGCCTCACAGATGAGTTGCATATCACCATATTCAATACCATTGTGAACCATTTTAACAAAGTGCCCTGCTCCGTCTTCACCGACCCAATCACAGCATGGTTCGTTATTTGCTTTTGCACTTATTGCCTAAAATAAATATGAGGAAATGAGTTATTTTAATAATGCCTGAAGAGTAAATGTACTAAATTAATATTTAGGATGTCATCCATGTTTGTAACATAATAATATTCTTATTTTATTTTTCTTTGTAAAGTTTTTTTTAATAATACCTGGAAGATGGGCTTGACAGCTGGCCATGCTGCTGGGTGACCGCCAGGCATCAAAGAAGGTCCATACCTTGCACCATCTTCTCCTCCACTCACCTAAAAATAATCATATTAGAGATTTTTATGATAGGTACTGTATGTGACTTATTTGGCAAATAACAAAACTACATGCTCAATTTGAATAGACGTCCAACTTAAGTAAACTCTGTCATGAATAAGCAACATCAATATTTTATAGATTTATATATATATATATATATATATATATATATATATATATAGATGAAAATATGTATAGGGGCCTGTTTCTCCATGAACAAGTCATATAATTCAAATATGGTCATAAAATCAACATTTTGTTCAAATATGGAACGTCATTCAACACAGAAAAAAGTAACCAGAATAATATTAGTATGTTATAAAACTCAAACTTACACCCATGCCAATGTAGTGGATTCCTGTAGGTGCAAGCTCTTTGCACCATCTTTGAGTGTCCAAATACTGTGAATTGCCACCATCAATGATTATGTCTCCTTTCTCAAGGAGAGGAACTAAATTTTTCACAAACTCATCAACTGCTGAACCAGCTGTAAAGTAACAAAGTTTGAAAATTATTTGTTTATTCTAATTCAACTAGTCATTCATTCTTTTGCCCTGTTTCAGTTTATCTGGGGTCAGTGCAGTATGGCTTTTGCTTCCACACTATTCTATCAATCACCCAGCGATGAGTGATAAAATGGAACAGATAGAGATATGAAAGGAGTGGATGAGTCAGTACTCATCACTTTTTACCAAGACAGATGATGACCCACTATCTTCTTGGTTATCATGCTTTCTCATACTGGTTCAACTAGTAAGTAAAATTAATTTTACATAAAAAATCTTAAAGAAATTACCTTTTACCAATAACATTACTTTTCTAGGCTTTTTCAGCTTTTGAACCATATCTTCCAGAGATTTTGCTCCAATAATTTTAGTGCCTTTAGCTTCATTGTTCAAAAATTGGTCAACCTGAAACACAGACATAATATGATTGAATTCTTATTACATTTATCTGCTATTACATACATTTACGACCATTCTATTTACCTTGGCCACTGTCCTGTTGTAAGCGCATACAACAAATCCGTGGTCATTCATATTGAGAATAAGGTTCTGACCCATCACTGCCAGACCAATAAGGGCAATATCTGCTTTTTGTCTGGAAAATATAATGTTAATCTTAATTGACTTAATTGGTACATATGATTTGTTTATTAAGTGTTATTTTATGACTTAATGGGTCATTTCAAGATGGTGTGTGATTTACTTATGTTTAAATGTGTTCAAATTAATGTTGGTTTATTTTCAGTTTGTAAAGCTGGGCAGTCTCATACACTACTATGTCAATTTTGGAAAGTAACCTTATGTAGCAATTTATTCTATTAGTACATTTTTGTCAAGGTGAATTGGAGGTTATAAAAAATACTATTATAACAAATGACACATAATGCAAATAATCAATAAATCAAACAGTACTTAAAGAATTAACATGGTACATTTAAATTCAGGTTAACTTACAAGTTATGTTAACCTTCAGGTAACCTTGCCATACTTTGAACCTGTCTACATTCTATTTCATTATGTATGTTAGGTTATTAATGTTTGAATAATTCTTTCAAAACGTCGTTTTAATGCCATTTAATATTAATTGAGGCATATTTACAGATGATTTTTGTGACATGAGAGAATGGGATTGTTTTAGAAATATCCTAAGTTACTCATTATTAAATTGTAATAAATTACATTTATTTATGAATGTCATTAATGCCTAATGAATAAATATATTTTTTAGATTATCTATTAAATTGAAAACTAAAATTATTATTATTATGACCATCAAATTATTATTCTAATAAAAAAATGTAAAAATGTTATGGTCAATTAGCTTAAAAATAACAAATGAATGTTAACTTTTTGAGTATTTTTTTAATAAACTCAGTTATTAACTCAAGTCATGCATCGTGTATTGTAGAGGTGACACAAGTCAAAATTGATAGCATCAAGTACACATTTTTCTACTTACTCAGCCATGGTTGCTATATATATTACTTGTTTGAAGATGGTACTAAGTAATCCCTTTTGCCAAATGTTCCTTTTCACTCCTTTTTACTCTATCCAAAGAAATAAGTCACAGCTAATGCGAAAAAGACAAGACACAGCGGCGATTTTTACAAGAATGAATGAAATGAACAGACAGAGACAGAGTGCACAGATGGATGACTATTTTTTTTTAAATACAAGTTTAACGTCCTTGGCTCTACGCCATACAGACTATTCTTTAGTGTTTCTTTTTTTCATTTTACATCACTTATAACTAAAACTAAAACTAAACTATCCTATATTAACCTAACTCATTAAAATCCGAGGTGGTTTACATTTCAATGCTCAACAAAGAAGCTTAGCGCAGGATTAGCGATCCGGGTAAGACGACGAGATCTGATCATTTCACTTGATTCCCCACTTTAATTGCATTGTTTTCTTCAAAAGCACAAATTATCATGATAATTCCACTGATAAAACAAATATTTTATCTAAGAATAAAGAGACACGTAGAGTGGTGACAGCATAACAAAACATAATTTATTAATCAACAAAAACGTTGCTATGGATACAGAAACATGTGTCAAAAGGTTATCAAAACAATCAGAGGTTTATATCATAAAATAGTCTTCAACATCCTCCCTTTTTGGTAACCCTTAACGGACCATACCAACTTTCATTGTTATTGCTTCTAACCGTGGCTTATGCAATGCCTTGGTCAGTAAATCTGCCAATTGGAACTCGCTGGGAACGTATTCTACACGTATTTCATCAGCAGCAACGAGTTCTCTGACATAAAAATGTCTCAATAGAAATATGCTTCGTTCTTCTGTGGAGTTCTGGGTTATGTGAGATCTTTATTGCTGCGTCATTATCGACCTTCAGTTTAGGTATCTCCTTTAACTTTGATATCTCATCAAAAAGTCTTTTAATCCAGACAATTTCTCTTGCTGCTTCACTGGCTGCAACCAGTTCGGCTTCAGTACTGGATATGGCAACACATGTTTGTCGTCGACTTGTCCAAGATATTGCTCCTCCAGAGTATAAACATAGTATACCTGACGTCGATCGTCTGGTACTTCGGTCTCCACCATGATCGGAATCACTGTAACATTCCAAAATTCCGGTATTGCATCTCTTCTTATAGGTTATTCCATAGTCTGAAGTTCCCTTGATGTATCTTAGGATACGTTTCAGCTTTTGAATGTCATCTTTAGAAGGGTTTTCTAGAGTTCGGGAAACAACACTTACAGCGAATGCTAGATCAGGTCTTGTTCCTACGGTTAAGTATGCCAGTGCTCCCACAGCTTCTCTATATGGAAATGAGGTAGGCTCTGTCACATCTTTTTCAAAATCTGACGATCCATCTTTCAATATAGGAGTTGTGACAGGTTTGCAATCACTCATGCCAAAGCGGGCTAGAACTTTCTGGGCATAGTGCGTCTGGGATACTTTCACATCACCATTCTGCTCCTTTATTTCTAAACCTAGAAAATAGGATGCATCTTTTATAGTTATTTGAAATCTTCTTTTCAACTCTCTCAGGAATTTTTCAGAATCTTCCTGATTTGTTGCAGCTACCAGACCATCGTCTACATAGAGAGCAAGAATGATCTTGTTGCTTCCACGATTTCGGATAAATAGGCAGGGATCAGTATCACTTTGGTTAAATCCAATAGTCTTTAAATAATCCACCATGCATTTATTCCAACACCGGGGTGCTTGTTTGAGGCCATACAGACTTCTCTTGAGTTTGCACACCTTCTTCGATCCATCAGAGTAACCATCAGGTTGACTCATATAGATTTCCTCATTTAGTGAACCATACAAGAAAGCGGTTGATACATCGAACTGTGTGAGTTTCAAACCTTCATTTGCAGCAATGCTTAAGACGGATCTGATTGTTGTCATCTTGGCGACTGGACTGAAAGTCTCATCATAGTCGATGCCCTTTTTCTGTGTATATCCTCGAGCAACTAGTCTTGCCTTGAATTTATCTAGAGAGCCATCTGCATTGGTTTTTACCTTGTATACCCATTTACAAGATATAGGCTTTCTGTCTTTTGGAAGATCAACCAGTATCCAGGTTTTGTTCTCCTTTAAGGACTTCACCTCATTTTCCATTGCTTTGACCCACTGATCTTTATGAGGACTAGAAATTGCTTCTTTGTAGGTTTTTGGTTCATTGATTCCATTAACAACATCAGCTGACATCATGACATAGTCTTCAAATCGATTTGGTGGTCTAATCTGACTTCTGTCTCGTAGAGTCATTCCTGTAGCTGTCTCAGCTATATCATCCAAATCCCTTGGTCTCTCAAGATCATCATTATCAACCTCATCTTCATCTAAAGCATCTTCATAGAGAGGTGATCCTGGCGGCGATGCTTCTGAAGACGGTTCAAAAGATTGTGCTTGGCTTCCTGCTTCCTGACTATCAACACGATCTGGCGATGTGGGAGGCACACTCGAACTAGGCTCATCATGAGTGCATCTAGTAGTGCGATCAGAGATGTTTTCTGTGCGATCATCCCCCCTTGCATCACACATCGGTGGTTCTGACAGTGGAAAATAGGTTTCAGCTGAGTGCTCTTCTTCCGAATCAACTGGACCAGACGGTGTAAGTACTGACTCATTAAAAGTAACGTCTCTTGACCTTATGAGTTTTCCGTTTTTACTAAGTAAACGGTAGCCTTCATCGCCGTCATAACCAATTAGAATGCATTTCTCAGCCTTTTTAGATAGCTTCACTCTCTTTGGTTGAGGAATGTGAGCGTAACATTCACTACCAATTATTTTAAGATGACTGATGGCTTTATCTTAAACCACAACTCAAACGGTGATTTACCATGTTCTGGCGTTGGACCGGTTCGGTTTAAAACATAAGCCGCAGAATTTATCAACTCTGCCCAAGTAGCGCGAGGTAATTCTTCATGAGCATACATCATTGTGCGAGCGGCTTAGACTAAGGTTCTATTTTCACGTTCACTAAGACCATTTTGTTGTGGCGTATACGGCATCGTCAGCCTTTGTCTTATACCTGCTTCTCGTAGAATGCACCTTACGTTCTCATTATCAAATTCGCCACCGTTGTCACTCAAGAATTCTTTGACAGAGTGACCAGCCACTTTACATTCTTGTAACATCTGTCGGAGCTTTAGGTGAACTTCCGATTTCTGTCGCATGAAATAAACGTGACGGTATTTGCTGAAGTCATCTTTAAACAGAACAAAGTAGCGATATTTATTGAAGGAAGGAGGGAATGGGCCGCAAACATCAGCGTGTATGATTTCTGCAGCTTCCTTAGCTCGTTCTCTTGTTCCAAACGATCTCCGGTGAGATTTTCCGTAAATACAACCGGTACATAGTTCAGAATCTAGACGAACTTTGATTCCGAGTTCCCGATCAATAACTTCTTTGACATGCTTCTTATTTTGATGGGCTAATCGTTCGTGGTAAAGTTGTAGTAGATTATCTGCTGACAAGACGTTTAGATCAGGAGTTGTCATTGTAATAGTCTCTACATTAAGCTTGTACAAGCCTCCATTCTTGGCTCTTGTGCCAGTCAGTACCACGCGTCCATCAACTTTCAGCAAACAGTGTTCCCTTTCTGACATAAAAACACTATTGTTTAGTCTGTCTTGAGTAGCCAGTACAGAAAATAGGTTTCGCATAATACCAGGTACGTACCATACATCACAGAGTCTTAATCTGGATTCCTTGCCATTAATAGTAAAAGTCAAGTCAACAGTACCTTTGCCAACAGCTTTGACAGTAGTTCCATTTGCAGTTGTCACTGTACGGTTATCTTTAAAATCCTCGAAACTAGAGAAGAAATCTTTTCGGCATGTGACATGGGTTGTTGCGCCATTATCTGCATACCACGACTCTGTATCATAGTTCGTGTGCATTGAGTATACATCCGTAGTGACTGGCAACAGCATAAGGTTCAAATTGCTTGATCTCTCATTATCTTTTGGCTTGGCTGGTTTCCCATCAGCTTTCCATTTATGACATTGTCTGACTTTATGACCGACTTTTCCACAGTATCCACATTTCTTCTTTGCTTTATTACTATTCTGCAACGCTAGAGCTTCGGCAGGACCTTCATTCGTCGATGAGACTGAACGCTCGTAGGCACAAAGTTGCGTAGTCAGATTGTCTATAGTTTTGTCTGTCTTCGACATCAACATCCAGCTCGATTTGAAAGAAAAATAGACTTCAGGTAATGTATCGAGAATTTTGCAAATTAACAAGATATCTGGTAATTCCGATTTGTTACTGTCTATTTTCATCAGTTCGGTGTTTAAATCTGACCAAATGGTTTTGATTTTAGAGATGTGAGTCGTGATGTCATGTGACGGATCTTTACAATAGCCGAAAAACTCCATACAAAGTGCGTAACTCTTATCTTCAGACTTGCCATCAAATAAACGATGTAATTCGTCCCAAACTTCTTTAGATGAGTTAAAGCGCATGATCTTTAGAAGGGTTTCGTCTGACATATTTGCAGTAAGCAACAGTAATGCGGAACTATCAGTTTTGTTGTAATAATCGAGAGCTTTATTATATACAGAAATTTCTTCGGCATTGCTAGTATCAGGTTTCACGGGTTTTTGGAGAGTACCGTTTACCGCATCCAATCCACCGGACATACCTCGTAACAGTAATGTAGCCTTGAACTTCCACGTAGACCAGTTCTTTGCACCTTCCAGGTGACCGATGTCAACTTTACAACTTGGTGATTGCATATTGAATCTTTGTCTTCCCGGATTGTTTCGAAAACTTGGTTTATTTGCAATTACTCGATTTATTTAAGCTATCACTCGATTCCTCACGCTTCTGCTACCATGATAAAACAAATATTTTATCTAAGAATAAAGAGACACGTAGAGTGGTGACAGCATAACAAAACATAATTTATTAATCAACAAAAACGTTGCTATGGATACAGAAACATGTGTCAAAAGGTTATCAAAACAATCAGAGGTTTATATCATAAAATAGTCTTCAACATCCACCACACAATCACAATAATTGATCCGAAAAACCATTAACTAAAATGAAGAAATAAGATCCGTCCTTTCCTTTTCGTTTCCCTTTTTTTACATGTTTAACGTCTTCGGCTCTAGGCCATACAGACAATACTTAAGTGATTTTTTAGTATTTTAACACTTAAAACTAACACTAAACTAGCCTACCTTTATCCTAGCCTAACCTATCTTAACCTAACTCATTTAAATGCGAGGTGGTTCGCATTTCAATGTTCAACAAGGAATCTCAGCGCAGGAACAGCGAACCGGGCAAGACGGCGCGATCAAAGCTCGCTTCACTTAATTCCCCACTTTAATTGCATTGTTTTCTTCAAAAGCACAAATTATCATGACAATTCCACCACACAATCACAATAATTGACCCAAAAAAAAACAATTACTAAAACGGAGAAAAAAGATCCGTCCTTGCCATTTCGTTTCCCGCGCCCACAGATGACAAGCAGGCCGGACAGGTTTTTTTTTTTAATTTACAAGTTTAACGTCCTCGGACGGAGCCATACGGACAATTTCTTCAGTAATATGTTCAATATTTACACTTAAAACTACAAAACTAAAACTAAACTAGCCTAGCCTAACCTAACTCATTGAAATGAGGGGCTGGCATTCGCATTTCAATGCTCAAGAAGGAAGTTTAGCACGAGAATATCGATCCGAATCAGAGGGCGCCTTCTTTGTTTCCTACCTTTATATTCATTATTTTCATCAATAGCACACATTATTATGATGATTCCCAACACAAAATCACAATAAATTAGGTACTAGAAGAAAAACAATTACTAAAATTAATAAACAAAATCCAATATCCTGTTTTCGTTTCCCGCGCTAAACTCCACTGACAAGATGAAATAAGATCGAAACTTACAGATGACATGCAGAGCTTTGTATTATATACAACCATGCAGAAACTATAGATGGCGTTGTAATTCTGCCAATAGACACCATGCGAGTAAAAAAAGAAACTTTCCAGACAAATTGGATGCCACTGTAGTCCGTAAATGAAATTTTAAGATGTAATCATAACATTTGGTTTTCTACCAATAAACAATGAATGGCAGCATAGTAATAATATATCAAAAGGCTGAAAGCTATTCGTGTCAGGACAGGACATGTTTTCAATGTCAAATAAATGAGAAAACGTATTTCCTTTCATTCGTTTTTTCATTTTCATTTATTCGGAGCGTGATACTCGAAAACTTATTAGAGTGTCAAAAAAGTGTATAATACAAAAGTTGTATGAAATTTTATAAGCTTTCTTTTCCTAGGCACTTTTTCTCTACGACGCATTGATTTAAAGATATCAGCTAAAATTTCAAAAGTCCGAATTTCAACTAATACAGGCGTACTCATCCTATAGGCCTAACATGCACGCCACGATACTGTTTATCGCGTCGGTAAAATAATTTCATTTCCTAAACAACATGTTTTCCCACGTTGTTTTACTTGTTAGGCAATCTTTATTGATTTAAAAAACAAATGAATATAAAGTTGGTAAAAACCTGCATATATATGGTTAAAATGACGTTTGAAATTTAACGATAGGCACGTTAAATGATAAATAGGCGCGCATCTTAGGCCCGCTGAACAGATTTTTGAAGAAATTGCTTTAGGGCCAGCTCATGCACTCTCACTCCTCTTGCTTTTTTGAGTGGACTAGCTTTATTATTTACGACTAAAATAAAATATTAGAGCGACACAGACGCCGAATCATGTCAGCTCAAGTAAGTACAATACAGGTTTTGTTATTTTAGGTGATAGCACGGCCAAGACCTGGGCCCCTATTTTTGAAATCCTTCGTATGACTTATTTCAAACGTATACGCCTAAAATTTCACTCGTCCACCCAAGTCACTTCAACGCAGTTTTTCGTATTTTTGAATCATTCGACTGCGGTGTTGCCATTTTACTAACAATTGATGAAATTATGTCTTTTTACCAAAGATTAAACAAACCGGTAACATTCGCAACCGAAATTTTGACGATATTTTGGCTGTATATTCAAAACGTTAGCCTTTTTCATAAGAAAAAACTATTAATGTCACGTCACTTGTGTCAACATAACAATGGAGTTTGAATTTATTATTGTTTTCTTGATTTTGTGATAAAAAAATGAAATTCAACATTATATTAGCATTATACAAACCTGTAGCTCTCATCAGTGATGAGCAGAGAAATATACTTCAACCAGAAAGATACGCAAAAATATTAGGCGGCAAGGATTTGTTGTTTCACAATCAACAACAAAATAAAGCGAATCCAATTCATTAAATAAACATTGAGAGGCGTCTTGACTTAAGGTATTTATCATGCATTATTCTTCTTCTTCTTCTGTTTAGGTGAACAAACAATAGTCTACTGCGGTTCAGTGGTAAACTAATGTGAAATGTGATAATCTAGACTGGCTACTGTGATTTCTAAGATTCTCTTCTACTATTCATTCTTTATGATTTCTTTTAATCTGTTTATAATCTTTTTCAGGTATAGCAACAAGACGATCATAAAAACCCTAATCAAACTAGGAACGATAACAAAGATAACATAACAAAGATGTGGTTACATGTAGTATTCATTTATAATATGGAGAGAAAATTAAGTACTCTTGAGTCTAGAGAACACCAGCAATCATCCAAAATCATTTGCAGTCAACATTACCAAACAAGTTATTCTATATTTTTGATATGATGTGTGTGACCTATATCTATTTTATACTTTCGGTGCAATTTAATATAACATTTTAATAATAAAGTCTTTTGGGTTAGTTTAAGAATACAGTGATATAGCTTTGATAATTATTTATTGAAGTAATAATTTAAATTTGCTGTTTTTTTATCAGACAGACAAGTTTTTCATTAACTGTTAAATAATACCATAGATGAACTGTACATCTGAATAATAACTTGTTTATGTCAATGTTATTCTGTAGACATTTATTTTTAAGTTGTTATAATAAAGTGAAACAAACATTTGTAAGTAAAACAATTTTTATTTAAGTAATTAAAACATTCATTTTGTATGTTTACCGTAAACATATTTGAACTGACCTTTGTGATGTGCAATAAAGAGTTTCTTGCTATCATATTCATCTTTTTTTTTGCATGAAATATCACTAGTGTTGAAGACTATTTTATGATATAAACCTCTGATTGTTTTGATAACCTTTTGACACATGTTTCTGTATCCATAGCAACGTTTTTGTTGATTAATAAATTATGTTTTGTTATGCTGTCACCACTCTACGTGTCTCTTTATTCTTAGATAAAATATTTGTTTTATCATGGTAGCAGAAGCGTGAGGAATCGAGTGATAGCTTAAATAAATCGAGTAATTGCAAATAAACCAAGTTTTCGAAACAATCCGGGAAGACAAAGATTCAATATGCAATCACCAAGTTGTAAAGTTGACATCGGTCACCTGGAAGGTGCAAAGAACTGGTCTACGTGGAAGTTCAAGGCTACATTACTGTTACGAGGTATGTCCGGTGGATTGGATGCGGTAAACGGTACTCTCCAAAAACCCGTGAAACCTGATACTAGCAATGCCGAAGAAATTTCTGTATATAATAAAGCTCTCGATTATTACAACAAAACTGATAGTTCCGCATTACTGTTGCTTACTGCAAATATGTCAGACGAAACCCTTCTAAAGATCATGCGCTTTAACTCATCTAAAGAAGTTTGGGACGAATTACATCGTTTATTTGATGGCAAGTCTGAAGATAAGAGTTACGCACTTTGTATGGAGTTTTTCGGCTATTGTAAAGATCCGTCACATGACATCACGACTCACATCTCTAAAATCAAAACCATTTGGTCAGATTTAAACACCGAACTGATGAATGAAATGACAACTCCTGATCTTAACGTCTTGTCAGCAGATAATCTACTACAACTTTACCACGAACGATTAGCCCATCAGAATAAGAAGCATGTCAAAGAAGTTATTGATCGGGAACTCGGAATCAAAGTTCGTCTAGATTCTGAACTATGTACCGGTTGTATTTACGGAAAATCTCACCGGAGATCGTTTGGAACAAGAGAACGAGCTAAGGAAGCTGCAGAAATCATACACGCTGATGTTTGCGGCCCATTCCCTCCTTCCTTCAATAAATATCGCTACTTTGTTCTGTTTAAAGATGACTTCAGCAAATACCGTCACGTTTATTTCATGCGACAGAAATCGGAAGTTCACCTAAAGCTCCGACAGATGTTACAAGAATGTAAAGTGGCTGGTCACTCTGTCAAAGAATTCTTGAGTGACAACGGTGGCGAATTTGATAATGAGAACGTAAGGTGCATTCTACGAGAAGCAGGTATAAGACAAAGGCTGACGATGCCGTATACGCCACAACAAAATGGTCTTAGTGAACGTGAAAATAGAACCTTAGTCTAAGCCGCTCGCACAATGATGTATGCTCATGAAGAATTACCTCGCGCTACTTGGGCAGAGTTGATAAATTCTGCGGCTTATGTTTTAAACCGAACCGGTCCAACGCCAGAACATGGTAAATCACCGTTTGAGTTGTGGTTTAAGATAAAGCCATCAGTCATCTTAAAATAATTGGTAGTGAATGTTACGCTCACATTCCTCAACCAAAGAGAGTGAAGCTATCTAAAAAGGCTGAGAAATGCATTCTAATTGGTTATGACGGCGATGAAGGCTACCGTTTACTTAGTAAAAACGGAAAACTCATAAGGTCAAGAGACGTTACTTTTAATGAGTCAGTACTTACACCGTCTGGTCCAGTTGATTCGGAAGAAGAGCACTCAGCTGAAACCTATTTTCCACTGTCAGAACCACCGATGTGTGATGCAAGGGGGGATGATCGCACAGAAAACATCTCTGATCGCACTACTAGATGCACTCATGATGAGCCTAGTTCGAGTGTGCCTCCCACATCGCCAGATCGTGTTGATAGTCAGGAAGCAGGAAGCCAAGCACAATCTTTTGAACCGTCTTCAGAAGCATCGCCGCCAGGATCACCTCTCTATGAAGATGCTTTAGATGAAGATGAGGTTGATAATGATGATCTTGAGAGACCAAGGGATTTGGATGATATAGCTGAGACAGCTACAGGAATGACTCTACGAGACAGAAGTCAGATTAGACCACCAAATCGATTTGAAGACTATGTCATGATGTCAGCTGATGTTGTTAATGGAATCAATGAACCAAAAACCTACAAAGAAGCAATTTCTAGTCCTCATAAAGATCAGTGGGTCAAAGCAATGGAAAATGAGGTGAAGTCCTTAAAGGAGAACAAAACCTGGATACTGGTTGATCTTCCAAAAGACAGAAAGCCTATATCTTGTAAATGGGTATACAAGGTAAAAACCAATGCAGATGGCTCTCTAGATAAATTCAAGGCAAGACTAGTTGCTCGAGGATATACACAGAAAAAGGGCATCGACTATGATGAGACTTTCAGTCCAGTCGCCAAGATGACAACAATCAGATCCGTCTTAAGCATTGCTGCAAATGAAGGTTTGAAACTCACACAGTTCGATGTATCAACCGCTTTCTTGTATGGTTCACTAAATGAGGAAATCTATATGAGTCAACCTGATGGTTACTCTGATGGATCGAAGAAGGTGTGCAAACTCAAGAGAAGTCTGTATGGCCTCAAACAAGCACCCCGGTGTTGGAATAAATGCATGGTGGATTATTTAAAGACTATTGGATTTAACCAAAGTGATACTGATCCCTGCCTATTTATCCGAAATCGTGGAAGCAACAAGATCATTCTTGCTCTCTATGTAGACGATGGTCTGGTAGCTGCAACAAATCAGGAAGATTCTGAAAAATTCCTGAGAGAGTTGAAAAGAAGATTTCAAATAACTATAAAAGATGCATCCTATTTTCTAGGTTTAGAAATAAAGGAGCAGAATGGTGATGTGAAAGTATCCCAGACGCACTATGCCCAGAAAGTTCTAGCCCGCTTTGGCATGAGTGATTGCAAACCTGTCACAACTCCTATATTGAAAGATGGATCGTCAGATTTTGAAAAAGATGTGACAGAGCCTACCTCATTTCCATATAGAGAAGCTGTGGGAGCACTGGCATACTTAACCGTAGGAACAAGACCTGATCTAGCATTCGCTGTAAGTGTTGTTTCCCGAACTCTAGAAAACCCTTCTAAAGATGACATTCAAAAGCTGAAACGTATCCTAAGATACATCAAGGGAACTTCAGACTATGGAATAACCTATAAGAAGAGATGCAATACCGGAATTTTGGAATGTTACAGTGATTCCGATCATGGTGGAGACCGAAGTACCAGACGATCGACGTCAGGTATACTATGTTTATACTCTGGAGGAGCAATATCTTGGACAAGTCGACGACAAACATGTGTTGCCATATCCAGTACTGAAGCCGAACTGGTTGCAGCCAGTGAAGCAGCAAGAGAAATTGTCTGGATTAAAAGACTTTTTGATGAGATATCAAAGTTAAAGGAGATACCTAAACTGAAGGTCGATAATGACGCAGCAATAAAGATCTCACATAACCCAGAACTCCACAGAAGAACGAAGCATATTTCTATTAGACATTTTTATGTCAGAGAACTCGTTGCTGCTGATGAAATACGTGTAGAATACGTTCCCAGCGAGTTCCAATTGGCAGATTTTCTGACCAAGGCATTGCATAAGCCACGGTTAGAAGCAATAACAATGAAAGTTGGTATGGTCCGTTAAGGGTTACCAAAAAGGGAGGATGTTGAAGACTATTTTATGATATAAACCTCTGATTGTTTTGATAACCTTTTGACACATGTTTCTGTATCCATAGCAACGTTTTTGTTGATTAATAAATTATGTTTTGTTATGCTGTCACCACTCTACGTGTCTCTTTATTCTTAGATAAAATATTTGTTTTATCAACTAGAAGCACATAACACATCCCAAACCAACATAGACCTAACCAATGCTCCGGAAAAACAATCAGCCACTAAGTTTTTAGGCGTCTTTTCAACGGTTTAATATTTTTGTGTTCACAAATTATTGGCATCATAATCCTCTTTATACAAACACTTTACAATCCTTTTTTCATCAAAGTTCTCTTAATTTGAAATTATCTACGGGTTATCCAATACTAATTTGAATTCATTGTTAGTAGTGTTTTTACAAAATATTGTGCAGGCAGTCTATTTATACACTTATACACCCAGTAGTCTTTGAAGGTTGTGAATCCTGGAAAGATTAAGGGTAACTTTATAGTTAGGGAGGCGAGGTAGCTAAATGGCGTAATTCAACGGCGCCGTCGAGACCTATCAAAATCGAAAGATAAAATAATTTCGAAAAGAAAAGCTCGTATGGTAAAAACCATTTTAGCGGTGGGTTTGGCGTGTACGGTTTTTCAAAAATGTAAAAAAAAACAGTTACTTGGGCATTCTCGAGCGCGTCAGATATTCATACTACGTATGCCCCAAGTGCCTCTGATAACAACGGTATACTAATCTGCCGGTTTGCGTGGTGGGGGTAGGCATATAAAGTAGTCAAAAATGCAAAAAAAATAAAAATACTCGAGCGCGTCAGATTTTCGGAAGGGGTGTTAAGTAGGCCCCAAGGAAGCTCCCTTTAAAAAAACTGACGATTTTGGCGTGACCATAAGTTACGATGAATTTTTGAAAATGCAAAAAAAAATAGTTTTTTTGAAATACTCGAGCGCGTCAGATTTTCATAGGGGAGGTTCATCTCGGTATCCTGAAAGCATATTTTTTTAATCTGACAAAAATAGTGGTGGGTTCTCTTAATCTGACCGAAAAGGTTTTTTGGTTACTTTTTTTTCCCTTTCTTCTTTCTTTTTAATAATTCTTCACTTCGTTTTGCTGACGGTACGTCCAGAAAACAATTTGAGGATCAACAGGCTATTGAATAATATACATACATGAAACTGTACATGTTAATAATACTTTTGTATACAGATACGCGTAACCTTTTCCAAGTCCACGAAAATTGTCGAGAAGCTTTAGAAAAAAAAATTTTTTGAGATAAAAGTAACATAATTTAATCATCGTTATTTCATATCATTTTTTTAACACCCTCAGTTTTCAAGATATACTCAAAAACCCGGGAGTTTGAGTTTTTATGAAGCTTCAAGTCAAAAAGTTTTAACTTTGGACAAAAATGTAATGAGACCTTTTTTGTGTAAAATAAAATTACCTTTTTTGTTTATTTAAACTTTTTTTTTGTAAAATGTATCGTTCGCGACTTATATGCCGCAACGCGTTTTTCGGAAGACGAAATGGCTCCTCAACACTCCTGGTCATGCGGAAACCGGCAGATTTTGTATTTTTAGTACGTTTTAGATTATATTCTTCAAAATAAAAATAAAAAAAATCGCGCTCGAGAATGCCGGATTAACGTTTTTTTTTTACAAGTTCACGACCCTATAACTCGGCGGCGTCAAGGACCTATCGTCAGATTAGTTAAATTTAGTCTTAAAACACTAAAATCAACCCCTAATATCTTAATCTGACGCGCTCGAGTATTACAGACTATCGATTTTTTTTTACTAATCTGATCGTCTATCCTAGGCGCGCGTCACTACATATAGAGCTAAATACTTTACAAGGTTGTTCTATTAGGTCCAAGGTATCTCTCATATCTTAAACTGCCACGCTCGAGTATTACCGAAAATTCCCCTATTCGCCTCCCTAACTATAACAACATTGAGGTAATGAAAAATTTAATTCAATTTGTGTCATGATACTTACTGCAAGCTACTGCCATCATTTCAGGAAGGATTTTAGGGATTTAAACACACTATCTGAGTACTGTAGGGCAATTCAAGGCATTCAGTAATTCATTAAAAACTGTGCCTGTGCCCCGAGCAATTCTTGCATTTCTATGGTTTCCAAGGAAACTTTTAGGATTCAGCAACAAACAATTAATGGCTGGAATGACCTGGAAGTATTATTGGTAGATTAGCATTATGTGCAAACAGTCGAACTGCCTTCATTCTATGTAATCAAGATATTTGTTCAAACAGATAGCCATGACTTAAACTTACCTTAATTGCAATGGATACTCGGGCAATACGGTCTACTCGAGACCATAAGAGGTCTCGGAACCAGGACCAATTCTTTGGTGAGCTATTTATCTCAAAATAATTAGATTTGAGCTGAAAATTGTCCAGTCAAACGGGTTGTTTCGATGTCTCTTTGAACAGCTCTTTCTACAAAATATTCAACTGATTTGTCATTTCCCTTACTTTAAAATCCTTTGCAAAAGCAAATTATCCATGTACATTCAATTTAATTGAACTTTTATACTTAATTAGTTAAAATTTAGAGTAAGAAAGCAAGTCACAAAATTTAACACAAAACCCACGTCTTTTTGACGTTACGTCTATCACTCGCCTTCCCAAACGAGTGGTCGGAGGCACTCGTTTGGGGATTTCGTTCGACCGAGTGATTCAAAAATGCCAATTTTGGGATGACGAAGGAAAATCATTCGTAATCTTTACGCGAGTGAATCAAAAATAGGGGCCCTGCATTGATTCGCATATCACGTAAAAAAATTTGATCCAAATTTCTTATATTTTCTTCATCAGGAAAAATGTACAGTGGACAGCACATCAGGTTACCCACTTTTGTTGCAAACTAGCCCTTATTAGAACTTCTTTATGATACCGCAGTGTTTACCTTGACGTGCTGTTGTCTTTACCTAGGTACATACCACGGGTGTAGAGGATTTTCAAATTTTATGTTTCCATTAAAGTGGAATGACAAAAAAACAACGGTTATAGATTATGTTCAATGATCATCGAAAATTGAACTATTTTCAATAATAATTGTTTTCAATACAACAAAATTGGTGGTTTTAATATTATTAATAAAATCAAACAGTAGGTACTTTTAAATACTTAAATGAATACTTACGTGTGTTTTATAACTGCATTTATCCATTTAATTCTTTTATGCCTGAGCATTCAGAAATACAACAAAATATTTTTTAAACTTAAATTAGCAAAATATTACACGAAAAGGACAATATAGTCTGGCTAATAAAAGCTGAACCCGGTGATTTTTATAGCGGCAACACTACCACTGTGAAAAAAAAAGTGTTCATGGCCGCCATCATGGCGTATCTGCGTAGTTGGTTGTCACTGTGTTAAGTTTATTTTGTGCATTCCTTGGTTTTTCTTTCAAAATATGGGTAAAACTATAAAGAGTGCAGTGCGGCAGATTCTATTTACTATGATAAGTAAATATAAAGAAAAACAAGATGAGCAAATGGCTATAATCAAGCAAAAAGAAGATTGTTTACATGTTGCGATAGAGTTCGTAGGTTAGTAAAACTTATTCACTTAGATACTTTCATATTTATCAAGACTTTCACGTCATAATAATATATAGGTATTTATAATTAGTACATTCCAATTTTACCAATTTTACAGAAAAGAATTCGAGTGTTGAAGGAGCCAGTGCTGCTTCAGGTGACGAATCTAGCAGTTCAGATTCAGAAGAATCGATGGGTGTGGAGTATCTGGAATCAGACTTTGATTATAGTGAATAATAAATAACTATGAATATTAGTAAACTTTGTTTTTGAAATTCTCATCCCGACATCCCAAATACTATTAACTTCTGTTGGTTTAAATACCTAGTTCAGCATGTCAGATGTATAATCGCAATGAATATCCTTACTTAATGATAGTAAAATGCGAGCCTAGCGGTGCCGGTGACATGGCCACCAGCCGTACCACCGACATTGTGTGTAGCAGCCATAGTACATATATGAAACGTGTTATAACTTCGTATTTCATATGAGGAAAGCCACAGTTGAAATCTACTTTTTGTGAATTTTAAAAAAGTATCAAATATGTTTCTTCCTATTATAGACGGTGTTGCCTAGTTATCATATTTTAAATTTGCCGCGTTTTGCTAGGTTCAGCTTTTGATGGCCAAACTATACTATTTTTGTATGGGAGTTGGGCTTAAAATACAATTTTAACTAACAGAAACAAATGATACACCAAATGAAAGAATAAATTCATACAAATAAAAAACACACATTTTTGTTAATTTTTCGATATGGGTTTTGTTTTTATTTTCAATCTAAGTCTTTTGTTATTAGCAAGTGCAGCAGAGAGTTGCAACACTGTCCGCAGTAATTGCGTTTTGTTTACAGGTATAGAAACATTTTATTTTGTTAATTTTTGAGAAAACGAATACTTAAATTACATTAAAAATCCAAAAAGAGGAAATTTCCACTTTACAATCAGCTTGATACTTATCCTAAAACAAAGATTTTTACTCTTTATTTTTTTCTAAATTCGACGAACAAAACGCTGGTTTGGTTCAATCCACTTCTTCGTAAATATTGACATCTGTCATATGTCAGTGCCAGCAAATCAAATGTCAAAAGCGGTATAAATCAACGTTCTGTTCGACGCATTTTCAAGAATAATAAAATGTTTTCAAAAAGAAAACGGGCGTATTAAAAAATCTGAAAATAATGTTAAATGAAAGTATTTAAGTTTATAAGTAATCCACAACTAAATATGACCCTGTTAAATATTCACGTATTTAAGGCCCAAAACAAAATGATGTCCTTTAGATTTTTTTACCGTTGTTTGTAGAGTGGTACCTAGCTAATGAATGAGTATAAGTAGTAAAAGTCAAAGATGGTAAAAGTTTTGTATACAAGTCACGAGATGGCACAGTCATCGCTATGCACGGTACTCTAGACACCACTAGTTTGCAGTCGATCCAATCTATATTGGATCGACTGCAAACTAGTGGTGTCTTCCTTATTCGTATATCCGAAATGCATCAACTTGAGTATAGTTCAATCCTATTTTAATTACACCTTGCGTCAGATTAAAATAAAGACACTTCTTTATTCCTCCCTCCTGTCCTCTACTACTTTATTCTCGACGGTGCTCTTGCCACAGCGGCATGCAGCTAGGGCTGCAGCGGCATTTTCCATAGTAACTAACAGTTCTTGACGTATACCGCCGGCAAAGCCGCCAGGTGTGTGGAAATACCATAATGATTAAAGATTTTTGAAATGGTAAACATTTTTATCAATAACATTATGAAAGTCATCACAAGACAGCAATTTACATTAGGCACTGACAATTTCATTAAAGAATGGTTCCCGTTATTATTATTATAAAAGGTATTTGTCTATCATTCACCACTGAGATAACAAATCGAAGTCAGTTAATCGTTGCATAGTAAATCCTTTCTTCTTCAATTTCTTTTTATCTTCCTCTTTTTTATTTTCTTTGGTATCTACAATTTTCCCCTTCTTTTTTGTGGGTTTCTTCTCAGCGTCTTTAATTTTTTGCACTTCGCATTCCATGTCGAAGGGACATTGATCAGAAGGGTAAATAGGCATCATTATTATTGGAACATAGTTAGATTTGCCGCCATCGTTCTGTAAAATGTATTATTGATTATTATCAATTAAACAGAATAAAAAATACTTAAACAAAGAAGTTTTCGAAATAAAAATAATTTAAGTTAATTATTTTTAACTATTTATATAACTGTGTCTCCTACCTACCTGACTGTCTTTGGCGCATTGATAGCAATAACTTTGGGCTGCAGATACAGCATTTGAGTTGACTAGATATTGTACAACAGCCTTCAACCGTTCTTCATCCAAGTTTTCAGGCTTAGTATTTTGCCATTTCCCATCAGGATTCATCTGGACAAGAATAGGAGCAGACATACCAAGTGCATCAAAGCCTGGTCTTGCCATGGGACTGCAATAATTGAATTTTTTAATTAATAAGAATAGAAAAATAAGATCACGGCCAATCACGGCACTCCAAATAAGATTTTATATGCATTGTAAGAATTTTTCATGAAACTTACATTTTAGGCAATTTACTTAATAAATCTTTATCACCCATTTTGAAGTTTGGTTATTTTATTTTAATTACATGTAAACAGATTTTTTGTGAAAATTTTGTACGCATAAATTTTAAATAAATTTTATTTTTACAATTTTGTCAGCCAAGATAATAATGACAGTTATTTAGCACGTTTGCTATTTTCTTTTTCTTATAATTAAAGAAAAGTTCTTATGTAACAAAGACTACATGATAAGTGCAGATCTTAATACAGGTAAGCAAAATTGAGCAAAATGAGCAAAGTTTTTGTTTTTTATGATTTATATTCTCATATTTACGATATTTTCATGGTGTTTCCACACCACCCAGCGGCATTGCCGCCGGCATATGTCAATTAACTGTCAGATACTATGGCAAAAACCACTGCGACATCAGCGGCTGCCGTTGCGGTATGATAGGCATGGCCGGCGGCACGGCCGCTGGCTCATTCCGCCGGGTGTGCCGCTGGGTGGTGTGAATACTCTATAGTTGGATATTATTATCATTATTTATTCACATTTGCGTACTAGGTGTATACATTATAAGGATAAAATATATAATACAATTTGTAAACTTATGACCTAGTTACCCAGAAGGTATGGCAAATTTGAGGGCAGCTCAATGTAAGTAAAGTAGTAGGTCTAATATTACAAAATAAAGATATTATGTTATAACCCAAGTAGCACAGAACTGCTGCATATTAGCTGAACTACTGTCCACAATATAATCCTTAGCTGTACAAGCCTTCTGAATCAGAGAGTTAGAGGCGCTGTAAGTGCTTATTTAACTCTAATTTGGGCACAAATTAATCAGCTAATAGCTAAACAACTGTCACTTTAGCATTATAACAACATTATTTGAGCATTTTTACAGGTAACTGGCACCCTAAGAGCTGAACATTGACTGGATAATAGAGTAAAATGTTACCAATTAAACAGCACATTGGCCGATTATAGAGTTTGCAGTAGCCAAGCGTTACCAAAGTACTCACTAGCAGGATCTTTTAACGCTTCTACGAAGTTGAATATTCTTAAGTGGCAAATTTGTGAATTAATATATACTTATTCTTTAGCCTTCAACTTTTATATTTTATTATTGACGTTTAGTTTGTTCGTCTTCAATTGATGACAGTTTACTGTGGTAAATTGATTATTTCGTAAACTTCGTATTGATTTTCCTTAATGTTACTTGAAATTCGAATGGGAAAGAAAGTTTATTGTCAAATACTATATAGATATAGGCGAAAATTTTCACGCGCTATCGAATTATTTATGTTTTCAAGTAAATAAATATGTAAAATGGGCAAAAATTAAAAAATAATTTTGTCATTTTAGTTTTATAATAAGCTTTTTATCTACTCATGTACAATATTACTACTTCATAGTCATACTTTTATGATATTGTTGTTAAGTTAACAAATATCGGTGATGTGAATATAGGTAACTTATTCAATAGATCCATAAAAATGGCGGCCAGCAATGTGAACTGTATTAATCACAATAAAATGCAATTGGGTTTCTAAGTGTTCAATTGTGGACCGTAAGTCAGCTTTGTGCTGACATAAGTAGTTCTTGTGATAAACTAATCGGCCACAGGTTCATATAAAGCATTATAAGGGTAAACATGTGCGCTTATACTACAGTCTCTAGTAAAACAATTTCGGGGTCCGTGAATTTCTTACAATTCAACTATATACTGAAATGATAAATCTAAAACTATATGCTGAAATAATAAATCTTGCTGATGTCTTTTAACTTCATGAGCTGGTTTAGTGCTGTTGCTAGGACAAGTACTCAGCTCTAAACGGGAGTATGGGTTACATTGGTCTAATTTATAGCAGTGTGCTCTAATTTAACATTATATCAATACACTCATTGTGATTATATGAGCTGAATAAATGCATATATACGATTGCTGATGAACAGTATTTAACATTAACTATGTACAGCAAGAAGCAGTATATTATCATTAATTAAAGTCACAAAATAACTATTTGCATTTTAGTGATTCACATGCTCTTCCTTAAAATGCCAAAGTTTTAAGGTTGTACTTGTGGCCTTCTTTTCAGAAAATAGCTTAGTTAAAGACCAAAGAAATGCTTATTATCAGCATATATCTCTTTAAAAGGATGAGTTACCCATATGAACCCTTATGACATTACTGCGTTCTCACCGTGACACATAATAGCGCAATTATACAGGTGAGAGAGTAATTTTCTGCTATGGCTGTTAGAGTGTACCCTTATAAGTGTACAAAAATGCTCGAATTGCCGATGTGGCCTGTTGTGTCATCCTATAATGCAGTTCTGTGCTTATTGGGAAGTAGATATAGAGCAGAACAGTTTTAAAATATCTTAATATTTAGTTATTAAAATATTCATCCAATGAATAAAAGCAGTTTGATATTAAGTATGATCGTAGAGTTTGTGAGAATGATTTTAACTTTGTCTCTCTTTTGATATGAGAGACAAAGTTTCAGTTCAGTTTATTAAATATTTTTATTGCCATATAATATGGGCTTGTATTCAACATTTTAATTCTAGAAGGGGGTAAGTAAAGTCTATTTTTATGTCGAGTGTTGATGTTATGTGTATCTTTAACTTTAGTAAATAATTTTTCAATATTTTTATAAGTGAAGAGGCATATATCGTAAATGTAAATAGATGGCAATAATAATATAATATATAATAATAATATTACTTTTAGGGTACCACTAAACGAGGCTCGAAACTACGAAAAGCATGCTCAAACTGGGACAGTACTTCTATTGCTCAAACGGCAGAGGGTGACGCATCATATTTTATTAAAATTTTGCTGCATCCATTTTTCTCAAAATGTGATTTCTTGTCGCAATTTTCTGATTCATGATTTACGCATTTTGTGAGTAAAATCGTCTATGAATACACATTTTTCGGCTGACTTTGTAGTTTCAATTCAACTATCATTTGCAGATATTTTTTTGTAAAGTATGTAACACATAGTTTACACCAGTGATAGATTAAATGGTGAAAGGGTTTATATTGGGACGTGAAAAAGTTAAAACTATGTGCATAAATAAATCACTTTTATTTACGACTAAATTACGTATGCTAGACCGATTCCACCTCAAGTGCTTACGGAAAATACTTCACATCCATTGGTCTGACCGTGTACGGAATACTGAAGTGCTACGAAGGGCTAATGTACGTGGCATTGAGTCGTACCTTATGCGGCGTCAGCTTCGGTGGTACGGGCATGTGACGCGTATGACGGAGGAAAGAACAGCTAAGCGCATCTTTTACTCAGAACTTGAGGAAGGCATGCGGAGGCATGGCGGACCAGTCCTTAGGTATAAAGATGTACTGAAGCGACACATGAAGCAGTGCGACATCAATCCATCTCTGTGGGAGAGGCAGGCTGCCAGACGGCCGGAGTGGAGAGCACTTGTTAAATCTAGCGTCAAAGCCTTTGAAAACCGGCGGCTACTTGAGCTGGATGCCAGACGCGACGAGCTGAAAGCCCGACCACCTGCGGCTATCGGCTATAATTTTGTGAACGGTGTGCTCTCATGCCCGCAATGTGCGAGGATTTTTATTAACAAAATTGGCTACATAAGCCACATGCGAGCTCATCAACGGCAAAACCGTAGTTGAAGACAGTCGCCGTGGCCGAAATCGGCCGGGATCATCATCATAAATAAATCACTTTTATTTACGACTTTTATGATGACGTCACGAGCATTTTCTGACAAGTTTGTTAACCAATCAAAGTAGGAATTACCAAAAATTGATTTTTAGGATTGTTGGTTTTTGAAAAGTTCCTGACCGTCAGAAACTTATTCTATTTATTAGATTTTTAAAACTATACCAAGCTTACTCTAATTTTACCATAATATCTATCTATATATTCATATTTTTATTACAAATCTATCAGAAGACTGCTATATCAGTTTCTTATTACGTAGATGTTATGTTAGGCTCTATTTGTACTTTTCTGACTTTACGCCTTATCTTTGTGCTATTTTGTTGGAATAAATCTATTGGAGAAAAACGTAAAGATTTATACTACGTATTTATTATTCTAGCACCCCACGTGGGTCGAAACATTAATATGAGGGACATAGAGGTTTTTTTTGACAAATCGTATTTTTTTGGATGCCGATCGATAGTCCTTTAGACACTCATAAAGACATGTTATATAACATTTTTCACTAAACCTAATAGTTTGGTCATAAAAAAATATTTGTATTTTTTTTGTATGAAACAAGACCTAAAGTACTAAATATCTCCCAGGAACTGCTTGACCGTGCCTTATAATGACTTAGGTTGGCATAAGTGCATCGTGTTCTAACATCCTAATCTATTTTTAGCTGCTCCAAACAGCAATTTTGCCTGTTAAAGAGTTCGGAAAAAAAATATTTTTGAGAATCCTATTATGGGATTATAATTACAATTCTAAGAAAAAGCGTCGATTAGGGTACTAGGAACTAATTACGTAGTTAGTCTACATTGTTCTGTACTATCAGAATCTTTTAAAACCTTTTTTTGTTATCATCGGATGACTATAAAGTTATAATGATGTCAGATAATTAGGATATTAAAGAGACAATGGTTAAGAGTTGGGGGTAAGTAACCTGAAACTTTGTTATATAATGAAGGTGTATTCATTTTAAAAATTAGTTTGTGCAGAGAAACCTTACCAGTAACACTAAACTTGATTTGCGATCTATTACTTAAGATTACAATGGAGGCCATTGTGAATAATTTAGATTTATTCGTAATTCTCAGGGAAACGTTAGAATCTTTGACAGACAGTGAAAAGTTATATAATCATCTTACGCAGAAATGGGACGAGAAGAAAACAGTGTTAAATTAAAAAATATTAATAGTAGGTGGACAAAATCCCTTCGATCATTTCCCCATTTTTTAAGAAGAAGGAAGTGATAGAAGGGCAAAAGTGAGAGCTTAATTGAAACTACGATAGGTATTTAAACAAAAATAAACATACATACTACTTATTACATAAATACCGTATACATTAATACACAATTATGGAATAATAAACATACACATAGTACATACACACGTAACTAACTATATACGTAATTAGTTCCTGGTACCCTAATCGATGCTTTTTGTAACAGGAGCAGGTAAAACCCCAAACCATTATCTCTTTATTTGTATAATTAATATCCTAATGACCTAACATCATTATTACTTTATAGTCATCCGATGATAACAAAAAAAAAGGTTCTGAAGGAATCTGATAGTACAGAACAATGTAGACTAACTATTTAAATAGTTCCTAGTACCCTAATCGACGCTTTTTCTTAGAATTGTAATTATAATCCCATAATAGGATTATCAAAAATATTTTTTTTTCCGAACTCTTTAACAGGCAAAATTGCTGTTTGGAGCAGCTAAAAATAGATTAAGATGTTAGTGCACAATGCACTTATGCCAACCTAAGTCATTATAAGGCACGGTCAAGCAGTTCCTGGGAGATATTTAATACTTTGGGTCTTGTTTCATACAAAAAAAAACACAAATATTTTTTTATGGCCAAACTATTAGGTTTAGTGAAAAATGTTATATAACATGTCTTTACGAGTGTCTAAAGGACTATCGATCGACATCCAAAAAAAATACGATTTGTCAAAAAAACCTCTATGTCCCTCATATTACTGTTTCGACCCACTGTGACGCGGTCACATAGATCTCTTTAGATTAAAGCATTCCGTAGAAGAAAAAAATCTGAGATAGGAATATTGATACATAAGAACTGTCAACCAAATATTCATTATATGTGATTAATTAAAAAAATATTTTGTAAAAGCGGAGTTTTCTAGATATTGGTATATTATTTTTTGTAGCTTTATCGATGAAACGTGCCCCACCTTCAATACATCACTATTGTCATCTCAGATAACATTTTGGTTTCGCTGAAAATCCACTATTGTTTATCTAAAATTAAACTAAGTACCTACCATAAAGGTGAACGCTGTCAATCCTTTCCGTGTGGGTATATGTCACCAACTTATCCAGTGTTGCCACCTTAGCCCTTTTGGGGCTAGATCTAGCTCTTTTTACTATATGCGAACCCGTTGTTAAATTATTTAGCCCGGAAAGGGCTATCTAGCCCTTTTCATTTCATTAAAAATATTACAAGATAATCTTTAATTATCTATCATCTAACATAAGTTTCGCGATTTATTGACCTACAATTAGATATAACAAAACTACTGGGAATCGAATTGCTTTTGTCTATCTCCAAATGTTGGAGTAATTTGAAATACACTCTCAAATTGACGAATAATACTACATATTTCAATGAGCCATATGTTTCTGTCTGCCATTTGTGAATGTTTTTTATTGATTACCAACATGGTAAAGAATTGTTTTAAATTGTTTTTTTATTCTATTGTTTTGGTTAAATATGAATCATTTTAGTTTATTCGTTAACTAAATAATTGAAATCAGTATAAAGGTGATTTATTAGCTTTTTTACAGCTAGGCTAAGTAATTAGTGCTCCATCTAGCTGTATCTAGCCCTTTTTAGCTTCTTCAACAGCCCCTTTTACTAAGACTAAGGTGGCAACACTGAACTTATCTGAAGAATGACAAAACGGCGCCACGATCGACTGTCTTTGGGCTGCCTTTTTTCACATAAATAAACAATTCTGGATTTTTAATAGTCACAATACAAACAATTCTGGCTTTTTAATACTCGCCGTACTACATGAAAAATAAAAAACAAATATTTAGTTAAACTATATATCCCAACTAAAGGTGGAATTAACGCCGAATGGTCGTTCCACTTGTACTTTAGGGCTTTAGAATAAATATGGGCTATTTTAGTGTTTGCCTCCTTGCTCGCTATAATATCAGCGCTGAAAATGTTATGGAAACCAAAAACTTGGGTCACATAAAAATATGTGCTTCCGACAATTTTTAATCAATACTCGTAATGGTCACACTTGACTTGTACCGGTAGTGGTGACGTTTTCAAAATGACAACTGTGGTTTGGTAGCATTATAGAACGTGTCATGGCGTATCCGCACTATAGAAGTAATTACTATCCCTTAAGTAGGATAATAATTTTACGATCCGCAGCGCTGCCGATGGCATGTACGGCCATGCAGTCATGCCGCTGCGATTGCCGCGGTTGTTGCAGCGGCATTTTTCATAATATCTGTCAGTTATTGACGTAAGCTTCGGAAATGCTGCCGGGCGGTGTGGATTCAGCATCATATTGCTTTTCGTGCCGAAACGTCCTCGACGACTAGCATGGTCATGGTAAGGCACGGTGCAGTGGGAAAATACCTTAAACGTAGGGTGCTGCTTCTGCGTCTAAGCTTATCATTTTAAGGCAGTGCCCGGTTTTTGGCGTTGCGAACTTGCGATTGCCTAGCGCACTGAGCTGGACCTGGGGACGCAGTTTGCGGTAGCGTTGCCGGGGCGGGATAGCTGTATAGGTGTGGTGGACATGGAAGATGGGTGGACTGTATAGGTGTGGTGGACATGGTGGAGCATACTTCACACACAGGAGACGTTGAGGTTCATTTCATATTCCTAATGCTTAAACTGAGTATGAAAGTAGTCCCTTATCCCTTTACTTGTTAAAATTAAATTATCGACTTGTACGAGTATTTCATATTACTTCTACAACTTATCATATGACTTCTTCAATGGCGTAAATGAAAGTTGTAATAAGGTGTCGTGATATTTATTTTTCACTATAAACGCAATAATGTCTAAATGCACGATTTGAAACTGAAAATTTAAACTACCACTGCGACATCAAATCGAAGTCTGTGTGCCTGCTGAGAAGCCAGGGTTTTGGTTTGTTCAGAGGTCCTCCACCTTGCTTCTGCTCACCCTTCGTGCCCTTTTTGTCTTTTTTGCACGAATGCCATATGAACCTGAAAAGACAGTTAAACCTTTTTTTTTATTTTTGACAAGTGGACCCAGTGAACTACGTTTCGCCCCCGGCCCCGAACCCGCCGCGACCCCGTAATTTTAATACCCTCCGTAATTTGGTGTTGAAGTAAAAATCATTAATATTGGTCCATTTTCTTATTTTTCCGCTTTTTTTTATTAAATGAGCGAAATCAGGCGAGCCGTTTACGCGTGATGTCATGACAAAAAAATGGATTCATTTCACCATCAAATCATCCTGTACGTTTTGTTTGCCAAAAGAAAATAGCAATGGGGGTCATTACCTAACATTTTCTGTCCTTAATTTTTTTAGCCTGGTAAATTTTCGTTTTTTTAATGGTTTTCATGAAAAATATCCATATTTCGGGATTAGAATAATATATATTTTTTAACTATCATTGTTTTTTACACATTATTTGTGTATGTTATTGTGCATCATTTTACTGTTTTATTAACATCAAAATAACATTTACAAGCCATCTAGTTCTTTATTTATTTATTTACAAAATTGCTGAATACAATTTTCTCAAATTTAAAAACCTGCAAATAGTTGCAGGTTAAGTTCAGTCGATTTCTATAATTTTTTAAAGCCATTTATAGAAATGGCTTTAAAAAATAAATAGAAATCGACTGAACTTTTCAGACTTCGTAAAAACTTATCTTGACTTTGCTTATTTAAAAGGGATACCATTTGTTACAAAAACATTCAAATAACTCGAAAATTTTCTCATTTATTGACCCAGGTCGCAGAATGCTGCATACAAAATTTGCAAAACTAGTTTTTGTACGAAAGATTTAAGAATCTTTCTATTTAAAAAGCTGTATTTTACTTTTTCCACGTAAATCTATCTTATTCCTCCAGAGGAATTTGATTTTATTTAAAAAAAATATATTTGAAGATATACCCAGGTATATCTTCAAATAAAATAACAGGACATTGACCTCGGGCAAACCATTTTATTGTATGGGAGCCCACTCTTATTTTTCATAGAAAAAACTTGTCTCAGTGCGCAGTTTGAAAATTTTATGCTTTTATAATAAATGCCATACCTTTTGCAAAAGCAAAATCTAGAGAAGTTTTCATGAAATCTACGAGTTCAGTCGATTTTTGTTATTTTTTTTTAATAAAAGGAAATATTTATAAAAATGCCTAGACCATGTACAGTATGTCTGAAAATAGCAAGACCATATGTAATCTTAATTAATTCACAATATTTAGGTAATTTAAGTAACAAAATAATATTTTTTTAAAATCCTGGCAACTCCATCTGTCTATTCTAACGCCAAAATCACGTCAAAGCGTAAGTATCTTACAATGTCAAATGTCTTTTGCTTTTCGCTTTCAATCTTTTTATGGCTGATTGGTCGACACGTACTTGATAGATTTATTAGACTTCATGAAATATTGTTTGATTTAATTATTTTCAGTACATTACGTGAAAGTTGAATATTTTATGCACGAAAATCATTCTTAACTCTTTTCGGGGCGGTATCTGAGGCACAATAGTTTTTTGTTTTTGTTTTACGGCTATAGCCGTTTACCGCGCCGGAAAGTGTTGAAAAGGTGTTGGCATTTTCCCCAAAAAAAATGTAAACATATCCTTTGGGTAAATTATGTTCCGCAACTTTGCAAGTAAATAAAAAAAGAAGCAAATGGCTTGTGTATGCGATTTTTTTGTTAGTAAAACCGAAAAATAATGCACAATAACAAACAAAAATAATATGCAGAAAAACAAATATAGTTATTAAGAAGTTTTCCTTTACAACCATAAAAAAATTCATTGGACCAAATAAAATTTAAAGGCAGAAATGATAGCTGACGATTTCCCCATTCTAAGCAATTTTCATTTGGGAGACGATATACCAAATGTCCTTTATACACAAGATTTAGATAGGACAACATTAACAGTATACCGTTACGCGTTATTGCGCTCAATAACGGTATCGTTCAGTTTGTGATTCACAACACTGGCCTGAAAAAAAAAACGATCCACCATCTTTGTTTGGTTTTACGATATCAACAGAGATGGCGTTACATGTATGCAACTGTCAATGAGCAGTTTTCCTCCATTACTTTTTAGCTCTCACTAGATGGCGTTGTGATACCTTTTTTTAAGGAACATTATAACACTACAGCCATAAGCTATATCAATAGAATGGGTGGTATCCAGTTCCCTCATTTAAACGAACTGTCCAGACGCATTTGGCAATGGTGCGAGGAGCGAAATATATGGATATTTGCATCCTACGTTAAATTTCATGTTGGCGGAAAACCATGGACAAAGAAAAAAAGTGCAACCCACAGGTAAAAATGAGTTGATGGCCTTTGAATAATTAAGAAACTTATTTTTGTCATTATAGTCCTCTATATACTAAAGGTACACATATCCAGTTCCCTCAACTATAGTCATTACTATACAGTCATTATAGTCCTCTATATACTAAAGGTACACATAAATATTGTTTTATTGTTTATTATTTACGTTGTTTTTTATCTAAAGGTAGCGCCATCTACGGGCAAAATAAACATCTAATGACAAGAAAACTGCTGATAGGTACTTAAGTGTTTCATTATCTGGATTGGATGGCATGGCAGCTCAAAACTTTCATATACACGATCACGTTGCCATCGAGCTGGAACAAGTATCCTAGTAAATTAATTATGGTGATTATGTATACTATTATAATAAATAACCTTGGGGTCCGAACTGTTTGTTTATGGACAGGACACAGAGACTCATAATCTGGAAGTTGTAGAATATAGATAATTTCTTCATCTTCTTCAGCTTCTTTTCTTTTCTCTGCTTGTGACTTTGCGTAGGGCTAGAAGATAAAAAGATCAATAAATATTAATGTCGATACAATGTAACATTACCTTAGCACTTTACAGCAACAGAGCTAACGTTACTATGTACCTAAAAGCAGATAGGATATCAATAGTCAGATAGATTTAGATTAGAAGCAGATAGACCGTCTATTCTAATCTGCTTAAATTATTTTAGCAGCGTAGAGTCGTAATAGATTTGAACGATATGGAATTATAAAATTCTACATACAAAGACACTAGGAGCGGATATCGCCTCGCTTGGATCCAAGAAGCCGTCGAGAATCTGCTGGTTGATCTTGTACTTGCGCGCCAAGTTGAAGTGGTTCACATCTTCTTGGGTCATCGGGAACGTGATCAGGGGTCGTCTGGAACATATTATCTACTTTTATAGATAGGTGACTGTACTTATGCACAATCATAAAGCATTATGCAGTTTTGAAGTAACAGGATAAATAAAAAAGGAAAAAAACAATTGAATAAAGCAGATCAGAATTTAAGGCGCTACCCGGATTTTTAACGCGCACACTAGCGCCACTTTAGTAGAAAAATCATAACTCGTTAAATAAAAGACCAATTGAAAATCTGAGCTTCGCTCGAATTAGAAACATCTTGTGTTTCTAATCTTGTCAGCGACGCCCTTTATGTATGGTAGTAGAGGTACAGTCACAGGTTGGCGTCAACTGTCACAGGCTTGTTACGGGGTTTGAGACGAAATGGTAAGGGAAGTTGGTTGTCCCGGATCCTTACATGCTGAAGCTTAGCAGCTAGGTGTCGGTCGTCACAGATACGCCTCGCTCTCTGAAACAAAGTTTTTCCCATCGTGCCTAACTGAGATGGAGGGTGGTGAGAAGCACCATTGAGATATTCATCGGCATTGGTCACTTTCTAAAGACTGTGTGACGAAGAGTATAATCTGGATTCCTCGTAAGTAAAATATCTAAAAAAGCTAGTTTATTGTCTGCCTCAATTTCGATACTAAATTAAATTTTTGGATGAATCGAATTGAAATGATTAAGAAAAGCAGAAACACTATTGTTTGTTGTCAAAAGTGGCCATATTTAGCAGTTTTTCTAACTCTAACTACAGTAAACTACTTTAGAACAATTTAAACGTACTAAATAAATTATAGAACCTGTACTACAATCGTGTCTACCAGATTTTTGATTGGTCTTTTATTTAACGAGTTATGATTTTTCTACTAAAGTTGGCGCTAGTGTGCGCGTTAAAAATCCGAGTAGGCGTCATACTAGTGAAAACTGGGCCCCTATTTTTGAATCACTCGCGTCAAGATGTTGTGTGAAATTCATTGATTAATGTTCGATTTCCCAATGAAAACTAGAATAATTTCACGCAAAAGTGATTTGAAAAAACATAACTGATTTTTTGAGTACCTAACTATGTCTATATTTTGCGTGATTTCCATTGATTATCAATTGGTTTTCGAACGCAAATCACACGCCATATCCAAGCGAGTGATTCAAAAATAGAGGCCCTGTGCACAAAAACGCACATCGATTACAAATTAAAATTATTGTATATCACACTTAAGTATATTAAAGTTTTTTATTTCCCATACAAAATATTTGATGACTCTACTCTCCTCTCCTAATGAAGATTTTTCTGGTACCTACTTCGGGTCAATCAAAATGTTTCGACCATACTATATGTGTGCCAAAGTGTACATCGATTTGCGGATTTTCTTTAGGATGGGCTCGTTCGCCGCGCCGTTCACACTTTACGAAGGGTGTGGTCAATCTTATAGTAAGGTTCCCTTATAGTGAGCAGATCAGAATATATATTAACTTAACATTTACCCTGTTCTCAATCATTTGGAATTTCGCATAGCTGTTTGGCAGAAAGAAGCCAAGCTGAAGGAATGGAGAGAAGTTGCAGGCAGGTTCTGCCGTAGTTAATAGTGGAATCTGTACGCATAGAAACTGCAAATCAATGAACGGTTTCGCCGTTTGGCACGCGTATACTAGAGGACAAAACAAAAATTTTGATCCAAAGTACTTCAACATCTTTACACACCTTCCGAATCGTATTCAAGCTCTCACTTTTACCCTTCTATCACTTCCTTCGCGCCGCCAGCATTTTCTCTGTATAGACCAATGGTTGACTGGTAGAGAATGCTTTTAGCATTAAGTCCGCCATATGTACCTTTTGTTTGTGCATGAAGTGTTTTTAAATAAATAAAATCTTTGGGCGCATCATCATCACCCGGGCGCTCTGGTTCACCAAATATAGTTTTTGGAATTTAAAAAAGAACTTAAGGAACCAACCTGTCGTGTGTAATATCAAATTAAATCAAATAAATCTTTATTAAACATAAGTTAAGCACTCACAAACAAATAAATATTCCCTTACTTGGTTGTATGAATATACTATATCACTAAATAATAGCAGAAGCGCGGAGAGCCCTTTAAAATTTTGTAAGTGCTTTTAGAGCGCTTCCGAAATATAGCATAACATTACATTTCTAGGTTAGTCCAGTCGTAATAACTTTTGGGATTGCATTAATTGCGGTAAAGCTGCATTTTTATGTATTGTTTGGGTTCATCTGGATAGTATTCATCCAGATTTGCAACTCTCTAAAATGTAAGCGCTCTTTATTATTACACAAAACACGCTAAGTTTCTTGTCATTCTTACCGACCGATTTTTACTTATATGCAATAAAAGTGGTTATGAAAGGTTTTGACAAAATAGGCCTTACTGATTTTCTAGGTCATAAAACTGTCAAGTTATAGGGCTACTAATGTTCTCTATTTTTGTAATTCAAAATTTACGCTCGCTTAGTTTAGAAGTTAGAGTGGGGGGGGGGGGGGGGGCGCACATTTTACCACTTTGGAAGCGTCTATAACTATATCAAATGTTAGACTTAAAAATATCTCTTAGGAACCTCTATGTTTCTATGTCTATGTATTTTAAAAGACCTAACCATAGACACTCCACACGCATAGGTTTTACAAAAAAAAGACGGTTACAGTTTCATGTAGGTGTGGGAAAACATACTTAAATATATATTTCTTTTTTTAACCACGCTTTTATTAGCTTGGGTTGTATCTATGTATGTATGTATGTATGTAATGGAATATTTGAGCATAAATTTGACCGATTTCCAGAAGTTTGATTAATTTGAAACTTTGCACACGTATCATGGACCGATGACAATGCAATAATTTAATAACAGTTTCTCAATATCCTTATAAGGACCGCCAGGATTAATAAATTCTTTCGTGGATCCTCTATAAGGGAGTAAGAAAGATAGAGCTATCGCGTGTCGCATGTCCGCAAATAATTAATTGAAACATGGAAACTAAAAAATGAAAAATAAATTATAGTTTAAAAAAACTAAAAAAACACGCTTTTATAGCTAACCGAACTAAAAAGAAGAAAATAATTTTTAATTACAAAGAGTTAGAGAATAATTCAATTCAGAGTAAAAAGCGTGGGGTGCAACATTTAATATATCAAGCACCCCACGCTTGGTTAACCGATGTATCCTACATCTTCCTACCAAATTTAACAGTACGATGCTTATAGTTACAGAATAAAGTGGTTGTGACATACGGACGAACAGACAGACAGACAGACTTGACGAAACTATAAGGGTTCCGTTTTTTGCCATTCGGCTACGGAACCCTAAAAAGGAAAAAGATTGAGCACCGACCTAAAGGGATCCAAGTACAGAGCGCGTTGCGGCAATTTGAAGTGTTTTTTAATGTAGTCCTCGTCGAGCAGTTGAAAGTCGCTTGAAGCGGCCGCTGACGCCGGCCGGGGCTTCGCGGGGGCGGGGCCCGCCATGCCTGCGGCGGCCCCGTCACGGGGTACGAGGCATATCAGCGGCAGGCTGGTCTGTGCGGTGCTGGCTCCGCCGGAACATGCACAACAACTGTAAAGTAATAGAAACAAAATGTTGGCCTATAAACATTTCACAGCTGGTTAAGGCCTCGCCTTAAGTACGAGGCGGTACGAACTATACTCCACCTCACAGGCTTAACGCAGATCGGTGGAAGAGTATTGGCAGCGTATAGGCAAGCGATTAACCTTGCTGTCAGACGTTATAGGAACTCTGACTAGACTAAATTACTATATCAACCGATATAAGCCAGGAAAAACTGCTTAACTTGCCTGCCTTAGCACGAAGATGAAATATAAACGATTTTTTGGTTGGATGGAATAGTCACTCACCAATGGACTTTGATGTCATTGAAAGACATCGAAACCTTATCAGTGCGGCAAAAAAAGCGATGTTCGAAACATCTTCATTTTTGAAATGACGCTGATTCTTGTCACGTACTCGTATGTACTACCGATATTTCTACAAAGTAAAGCTCTGATACGTCGTAATCACGATAGTAAATAGCTCACAGCTACAAAACTCTATACTACACAACGTCACATGAAACTGACACTTCTCAGGCAACACGAACTATCAGGGACGCACTCGTGTTGTATTGAACTACTCGTATTTGTATAAAGCGGCCCCAGAGAACTGCGTCCCGCCCCGGCCCCGATTTTTGGTTTTTATCATTTTAAAAATTTAACAAAGTAAAAATCACGTAAATCCGTCCACCAGTTCTGGAGCAATAATTAGGAGAGATAAAAAGTACTCTAAGTCCGTCTCATGCTTCTAAGTTACCTCGCCACCAATTTTCAGCCAAACCTGTTCAGCCCATAAAATTATTATCCCTTTGGAATAGAACGCCAAAAGCGAGATGTCACTAGCAGCAAACTGTGTGATAAAAAGAGATGGGTAGCAGAACCATTTTTGTCAGATGTCAAACAGTTGACCGCCCTGCAGAAGCTCGCTGAAAATTACGTGCATTTGTTTTTTTATATTTAAAAGTGAAATTGTGTATATTTTGGAGAAATAATGCGTCTGAAACATGGTGACTTGATCGGTGATTGATTATTATGCATTACAGCGGCATAACCCCAACAAATAATCATTTAACAGGTAGATTAGTCCAAATCGAAGCCTCTTAATATACGACTTATATTTACCAATGCGCTTCAAATTTAAAGTACGCTGTTTGATTATTCTATTCTACAAACGTTAATTTACGTAAAAAATAAAGACAGAAAACCACAGGGAATGTATATCAACGAATATTTTGTGTAATGAAATAACATTTAGTTTTACACTAGAGCTGCATGTTCAATATTTTGTGTCGACTGTTTATCATGCAGTAAACTACTATATTTAACTTAGGAACATTGTTATAAATCACCTGATCGAAAGGTTATCTCACTTAAAGCTACAAATGTTTCATACTTAAGTTAGTTACTGACATCTTAAATCGGTTTCGTTTGACAGCTTTTACTTGTCCTTCTATTCCGATAGGAATATTAATTTTATGGTTCAGCCGTTCTTAAGTTATAAATAATGTAACTAAGGGTCGATTTTGCCAACGTATACAACTACAACTTGTTGGTTAAGCAAGTTATAAAGCAAGTAGCACATTCCTATTGGTATATTTTCTACACTACAGGCTATAGAAGTCTGATGTTGGAATTTGATTTTACAAAACTATATCAAAACAATTAAATTTTAGTCTTAAAAAAACTTAGAAAAGGCATAGCTGCATCAATTTGAGCGCTCAAAAAATAAATAAGGACTTGAAAAAATCACTATTTGTGGAAACGACGTTTTGTGAGGAACGAAAAAAAACACTTTCGACTTATTTAGTCGTTTACTACGAATATTTCCAATACACCTTTGAACTAACAAGGGGATCATTTCAATCATGTAAATAGATTTTTTTACGTAACGTACAAAATGGTTTAACAAATATTGGCTTTTTTAGTTGTGCCCGTCAACCTTGTGGTCGTCCAACAAACTGGGCCTGAAATTCAATCGCTGACAGAGGACAATATGTACTCAGTCGCTAATGGGGTTAATCGTTTGAAGCCACGTAGACCTGAACAGATCTAAAACAAACTTGTCGAATAAATTTTGCCGCGCAACACGGATTAACTACGGTGTTTTTTTTTTCAATTATAAAACTATCCAAACTACCTAAAGTGTGCAAAGTATAACCTCGAGTTTCTGGTTTCAGTTATAGGAAGTTAGGTCACGAAACTGATAGCTACAGCACTGAGGCTCTTTTTTAATCCCTCAAGCGTATGTAAACGGACACAAAACACAATAGATATTCTATTGTTTTGCGGTTGCCTGCAACCGCTCGGGTGTTGAGGCGCTTAGATATGGCGTGTGATTTTCTTTGATTTAAATTCAATTTTACAATGAAATCTGTTAAAATCCACACGATAGCAATTTCAAAAAGATACCACAATTTGGTGGGGTACTTACGCCTACATTTAGCCAGGGGGGTGTCACTCCGAAGTTTAGGTACGTTCGAGCGACTCGGTACGCCGAGCATAAATGAGCGCGGGGCTGCCGCTCGCGGATCACGCCACGCGCCTGTGACTGTGTTTATTTTCTCAGCCTGTGACTGACTTCGTTACAACGAAATAACTGTTAATGATTTGAGATAATATGTGTTCCTAATTATGACATTATTTATCAAAACAAACAAATTTTGTAGGTAGGTACTCAACATTTCTTGTTCAAAGAAATAGGTTTGAGTTTAAGATACCTACCCAGTTACTTACGTCAATCTAACTTAAAATAAACGGAAACAGGTCAATAAACTTACTTTAAATTTAGCATAATATTTATAAGTACCTACCAAATTACTTAAGTAATTTTGTTGTAGGATTTTACTTAGTCCAAAATCTAATAGTTCAAGAGCTGTATTCATTATTTTACTTTAGCTATATAATATCACCCTTAATTTTTAGGTATTCAAATAAAATTAATCTCGATTTTGATAGCATTTATAAAGGTACGATAGATAAGGTTCACATAAACAAAAGTCTCTTTTTGTAGTTAAGTACGGACAACAAATTAAAGGTTAATACTGGTATCTTATGCAGTTCACATTAGGGCTAGTTTGCAACAAAAGTGTGTGTAACCTAAGATTCTGGCGATGTGCTATATATTTTTTTATAAAAAAAGAAATTAATATAAAAGTTTATATTTATTGAAATTATTTATAATAAACTAAAATTTTTAAATAATATAAATTTTAAAATGGCGGTCCGCCCGCGCAACATACTCATCGCCCTAACCGGGCTGAGGCCGAGCTATGATTTATGACTCAAACTGCACGGAGTAAAAATATCTACTATACAATTTTATTTGGTTAAGTGTGATGTCCAGTCGACAGCACATCAGGTTATCCACTTTTGTTGCAAACTAGCCCTTATTACAACAACTGCATAAGGTACCGCAGTGTTTACCTTAACGTGCTGTTGTCCGTACATACATTTGTGTTTGGTTTGTACTTTCATTTCTCGAAATTCAGTAATTTAGTACCAAATAATTAAATTAGACAGAGTAAACACTTATTTTAATACTAAACGAACGCTGACACTATCAATTACTTTCTCCGATAGAACACAGTCAAGAAATGTGCTAGGTCCTCTAGACTAGGTATTTATTTTATTTGAGTAGCGCGTTGTGGACCTACGCGTATGTTAGTGCCACGCGCCGCTCGCAACCCTGACACATTCAAGGCCGCGAAACAGGGAAAGCGTTACGTGTTAGAAAGAGACAGGTATAGATAGGTAGATGAAACAACCTTGAATTAAAATCGTGCGAAGTGAATTGCACTTCATTGCGTTGCAGCGAAAGTTGTTTTTACTTTATCATTCTTAGCACAGTGATCCTTCTGTACGTAGTACTATTATATTTTCTGTGATTTAGCGCAATTTTTGTTGACGTTCTATTAATTTTCTAACGAAAATCACTTGGAATATTGACGCGAGTCATCCAAAATCGAGCTCCTGCTTCTCCGGCTGATTTCGGTCAAATACAGTTTGTCATACAAGAAGCTAACTAACTTTGATTCTGATCTCCTGGTTAGATCATGCATAATTTTGACTGTGACATAACCAACTAGTTACAAACCAGTCTACAATCTAGTTACCCACTTGAATTATTTTAGATTGCAATAATGACTAACCTACTACTACATAACAAATCTACTTAGAACACTGATCAAATTTACAATTATACCTTGGCATTTTTGCTTCAAATTGTTTAAATATTACCTATTCCTTAACTATTATCATTTTTTTGTAGATTTTTATTGTATATCTTTTGTATAAAAGCTAACAACCGCACATTTTAAATTTTGAGATTTTGTGAAACGTCAGGTTCTGTTCAACTCTGACGTTTCACTACAAAGTTTTGTTTTATGTCAAAGATTGGACTATGTATCGCGGTGGCATCAATCAAGAAATAGATAAGTTTTTATTAAAGGTTTGACTACAATATGTTTAGTAATGAAAATATTTCATTCAGTAGTTACAAAGGCATTACAAGATAATTTTTGGGATTTATCTTCATCATTCATCATCTGCATAAACAGAGGAGATATTAAAGTAATATGTCCAAAGATAAATAACAAATTAAGAGCTTTGTTAGTATCTTGGCATAGGCTTCAAGATGGCGAGTGATTTTCGTTCGAAGATGAATTAAAACTCATAGAAAAAAACTCGTTGTCGAACGAAAATCACTCGCCATTTCGAAGCGAGTGATTCAAAAATAGGGCCCCAGACCATTTCAGGAACCTTATCAAAAAATATTTGTAAAACAATTCAAAGTTGCGTTTGATTTCAACAGTGGACACATTCTTGAAAAGTTACATTAAAAGCATGAACATAATAGATTTGATCACAAGTGGATGACAAAAGTCACAATAAATATTAACCTCGGCCACGCGCGGATATTCTATATAGCTGATAGCTGCTAGTGTAGTGCTAAAAACATTTTTGGGAGCAAGTTTTATTTTTCAGAGCGAATACAGAAATGTTTTAGTACCTAACTATTACGTAACCCACTCAAGACTCCCGCTGCAAATCAATGTTGTTTGTTAGGCGTTGTTAAATGCCAATATATTTTGTTTGTTGCACTTTATATTTAACTACACTAAACCGAAGGATGATACGATACCCAAGCCTCAGCTTAATTGCATATTAACTATATTGATGTGTACACATAAATATATTTGGTACGGTACAATGTATTTGCTCACTCTTTTTAATAACCAGTGATCTGACTTTAATTGCCTTTCATTGATTGTGCGCATATCAAATGCAATCTTTCTTAGCAAGTAGTCGCCCGCGTGATGTATCTATTGACTCAAAAATTACAAATAAAGGGTACACGAGCAAATAACTGACTTATTACGTGGTATTTTATTGCGATCAGAAATACCGAGTGATATTGGACCTTAGGGAGTCGTTATTGGGCGTTGAGAGATTGTAGGCGGAGGGAGCGCGGCACGCTTATGCCACGTGTTCTCTCTTTGCACTGAGAAACGATTTGGAGCTCGCTGTTTAAATAGAATCGGTAGTCGAAGGGACAGTCTTCGCGTTTAGGTTGAAGGAGAAAATAGCAAGTACATTACATCTTAAAAAACAAGGTATATCAATATATACCATCTTAAATATCCTTCCAATAATCTGTTGAGCTGAATACGGTAGGCTAAAAAACTCTTTAATAGAAATAGCACATGTAGACAAATATAACGTCAACTTTAGCGAGATCATTCTCCAAGAAAAGATTTAAGTGAAACGATTATAATTATCTGTTGTTAATTTTGACGTCGTACGGACAACAGTACGTCAAGGTAAACACTGCGGTATCTTATTTAGTTGTAATAAGGGCTAGTTTGCAACAATAGTTGGTAACCTGATGTGCTAGCTACTGTACATTGAAAGGAGAATAAAGCTGCCTAGGGCAAGTTCTCATGCACTTCGTATACAAAAAAAGAATTTTCATTAAATAATGTTTAAAAGTTTTTGATTTCTGAGGGTAACGATTTCTATGCATTTCGACTTCGTCTGTGCGGTAGTTCATTAATGTATGGATTTATTACTTAATTTTTTAGGTAAAACTCGCAATCGAATTACCATACGAAATAAGTTCGATTGACATGAGAATCGCCACACTGGTCAAAGAATGCTTTTGTAACGAAAATCCCAGAAGAGTCAAGTTAGGGCAGATAAACTGTTAGACACTTATTAAGAGAAGAGAAGTGATTTAAACCTTTTTCTTTTCTGAAGTTTATAAAAAAGCGTTGGTACCAAGAAGTTCGTAAGGATAGAAAAGGCCTATTTTTAGCAGCGGGCGCCTTTGGCCGATAATAATGATGATGAAAATGTGTTCAATATACACTCGGTCTCCTAGCCTATCTCCGTGGTGGGGTTCCATCGCTCGGGGCTACGGCGATATTGCTTTGTAGCCTGCATCTGCAGGGATGAAGCCAAGATATACTCGAACAGACAATCTCGGAATTCATTATATCACCAATACACAACATTAGATATTCACTATAAGTTTTATTTTAGTATTTTTTTGTTTGTCCGTGATAATAACGTTTGACTGAAACTAGCAATGCTACGAAAACCTTATCGTAGATCTTAACCTTATTTTGAAAATGATTTTAATAACTGGCAGTTTCATAGTGTTTTACTCGGAAATCATCAGAAAAATAGGCCTTGAAAGAAGTTGGCACCGAAATATTTTACAAAGTGTCAATTTTACCAACGGCAGATAATATTCAATATTCGTCGAATATAATACAACTCGCCTAGTTTGAAAACGTTACCTAATTTGTCAGCAATCATTAAGTAAATGTTATTTTAAAATCGGTAATTTCATACTTATTCAGTCAAATAACTCTTATCTTACGTTGGTAAAATCGACCCCAAGAAAGAAAAAACTTTGACTGTATCTTAGATTATTAATTACTACAATCTAAACATTAAAATAACATTTACGAAGGGAAAGACAGAATCGTTGAAAACGCTCTACAAATTGCGACTACGAAGCTACGACCTCGCCTCGTAGCAGTCAACGTAGCCAAACAAAAATACTATTCATCATCGTCATCATCATTATCAGCCATAGGACGTCCACTGCTGAGCAAAGGCCTCCCACTAAGTTCCATAGTCACCGATTGTAAGCGGTCTCATCCATAAAATATTTATAATAAGCCGATGATTTCCCGAACAATTGACTTTTATCTATATTTCCCCAATTCGTTCAAAAGAACAGCCAAGTATCTCGTCACCTGGCAAGTGTCATCTTTAACGGATCAAACAAGGTTTCAAACTGGCGTTAGCGATTGTGTTTTTCTTTTGGGAGTTTCACCACCCTTTTACATAATGCAGTAGAGACACAGTAGGTTAATAGCAGGTCAAGTTTATTATTTACCTATCAAAGGATTAATGTGGTTTTTAAATTTAAGTTATATGTATCTAGTTCTATTGTGTGATCTCAGAGATCTGATAACATGTAAAGTGTTTCATAATTACAGTATGGAAATACTTGTCGAAGTCTTCATAAGATATGTCAAGTGTTTGACAATTCGCGTAGATAATTTAAAATTTCTGATTTTCTGCTGCATCAAATATCATGCTTACGTATAGCTATTTTTGATATATCGTAAAAAAATTTTTAAGCTTCATTAAAAAATCATCTCAATTAATCAAACAAAAACACCAAGTTTGTCGGAGTGTTTTTCGAGTGCCACCTGATTGTTCTACGGAAAAACTATGTCAAGACTTCCATACTGTAAGCCTAACATGCACGCCTCGATACCGTTTATCGCGTCGATAAAATAATTTTATTTCCTAAACAACCTGTTTTGCCAAATATTTTCTACTTGTAAATCAATCCTAATTGCTTATAAAAATAAATGAATACAAAAAAAATAGTAAACACCTTTTTAAACATGATGAAATTATGTTGAAAAATTTTTCATGATGAAATATTTTTCGATTGCCGCGATAAATGCTAAATGGGCATGCGCATCTTAGGCTCGCTGGCCAACATTAAAGAGGTTAATGTTCAATACACGCGTACAATAATTTCTTGGAATTATCTAGAAGCTTAATAATTTTATCTGATGCAGCAGGTTTTCTACTTGTATTTCACTTGTCTACTTTTAGGACGTTCGCTATCACTTTACATTTTGTGTATTTGTCTCTGTTAACATTTACCGTCACTAAGCTTTTATGTAACGACATTCCAATAGAGATGGAGCCACTTGGGATACAAACTTTTAAAGTATTTAGGTAGACAATGTTATGGTGATGAGGTTAAAAGGGAGCAGCAACACTTTCGTCATTTTCCACAAACCTTATTTGGTAACATAAAGGTGTATACAAACTCAAGATAATAAATAAAGTTTCTGAGATCTTGTATTTGAGCTTTTGACATGAGAAATATTACTTCATTTACGGCGTTTTACACGCTAGCGATGACGTGAAAAAAATGTATGTAAAATTTTAGTTCTGCAAGTGACCGCTAGGGTGCTGTGTAATTTGACATAGACTTTTTTTACGCCGTTGCTAGCGTGTAATACCGCCGTAAACTAATGGTACTGGTCCAGTGGCGTTGTAGGCCTATTTTTACAGTGTCAGGTTCTGAAGCTCGTAAAAAGCAAAACCTATCGTTTATAATGAATCTGCTGCTATGCGTGCCGACGCGTAGGGTGTACTGCTTAGAGCTCCTGACTACTATGACGGCCGTTGCAGGCTCAAATCCCGTAAAAGACAAATGTTTGTGTGATGAGCATGAACATTTACACCTAAGTCATGGATCTTTATATATATCTCAGTATTTATGGAAGACGTCTTTCTTTCTTTCTTTGGACAATGCCACACATCGCCATCTAGCCCCAAAGTAAGCTACTCAAAGCTTGTGTTATGGGTGCCAGACAACGGATATAATACTTAAATACTTTTTTTTTGTAAATACATACATGATATACATAGAAAACACCCAGACCAATACAAACAGACATGTTCATGCACACAAATGTTTGTATTGTGCGGGGATCGAACCCGCACCCGCTGCGTAATAGGCGATTTCTCGACCATTACACCAGACGGGTCGTCTACGTCGTAGTGGGTGTCTGGTACTTCGTAACACAAGAAAGAAAATTCCTTACTTCGAAACCACGACAATAAGAGTGTTGTCTGGCCTAATTTGTTAGGATATTTATCAATAAAAAAAATCAAAACCTGTTATCTAGCAATTATTCGCATTTCGTTTAGAAAACACTTGTATAGCACAATAAAGTCAATGTTTGAAACGGTGTGTTAGGCATGTGACAAACAGGGCTTTCGTGCGCAAGTCGCAAAGCGCCCTAAATATTTGCACAATGTTTGCGAATTCGTCACACTAAGGTACAGTCGGGCGCAACAGTTGCTATTAAATTAATACAAGCTGCTGTACATTTAATTAAAACAGGGTAGCTAGTTATCTAATAGGAAAATAATCTGAAATAATATTCCCTCGTTATTGTAGCAGTTAGGTCGCTTTGCTGCTTCACAAGAGGTCCCAAATGAGAATCTCAGGTCGGGCTTAAATTTCTTTCGTGTAATATAAATAATGGTGTTGCTCGCCAATTCTGTAAGTTTGTTATTGGCCGGAGATAATACCGCGTGTCTATATATGAGAAAAAAAATTAGAGATTTAGAGAAAGGCAGGACCCTCTTTAATTCTCTAATCTATCTCTAAAAACTCTGTCGGAAGAATTTACAAGGCATCTAAGCCTTCCTATTATTTGTTTCCAACTGCTACTAACGCGTGACGTGAAAAGTGCTAATATTTTACATACTAAAGGCATCATCATCATCATGGGGTGCGCCGCTCTTTTTAGATGGTCATAAAAGCGAAGTTTGGTTCAGTCTTTGATGTCATCCATCCATTTCCTTCTGGGTCGGCGGCCTGGTGATCTCAATACTAAAGACCTACTACGAAAAACGAAATCTGACGAATATCGATCTGACAATAACGATCATAACGACAGATCTCGTTTTTCGTAGTATACTCCCTGGGTGCAATCTGCTAAGAGTGCTAAGAGTGCTAAGGCAGCGTAAACAAAAATTGTTAACAAACAGCAACATTAGACAGTTGGGCTTCAAATCTGAGAACTGTATGCATACATTAGCAGAATATCTTAAAAACATCTGTTTACGTCTGTACCCCGCACTTGCGTGTCCCAAATCGCGCGTCAGCCGTGTACGTAGCGTATAAGCGTAACTGGGCGTATAATGCGGCCCGGCGCCGCCCCGTGACCGATCCGGACATAATTCTCGGATTATAGTAGTTGAATTGATGCGTGGAACGAATCGGTTTGGTCCAAGTGATTCTAGTTAGAAGGAGTTAGCCATGTAATGCAACCTAACGTGACTTAGCATTGGACTCTTTGAATGTGAGTATCAAAACAGTATATGAGTGTCTAACAATACTATAAATAAACTTCACAGCACTTAGGCTAACGAGAAGCGAAGTTCGAGTTTCTGCGATCCGAAAAGGTCTCAAGGTTTGCAAAATTGCGACCTTTTTCACATAGGTAGGATGGCAGTAGACTTCTCTCATACTTTATTACCACTGCAACTCCTGAGGGCCGAGGACCTGCAGATAGACTGGTTTTGGACCCATAAAACAAATAACCATAGAAACTAGTTTGGCAGCTATATTCTTAAGCAGGTATCCTACTAGGCTAATAAATAAGTTAAGTAGGTACCTTAGGAGCTTTTGGGCCCGTCAGGATTAGTAAACTTAGCTCAATTACATTTTATTCTCAATTTTTTTCGCTATAGCTAAACTCCGCATGTTTTGGCATATTTATTAGGATAGAATTGCACCAAGGATTATACTAGGGAGGCATCTGTAATTCGTAATAAGGAAAACGACACGCCCTGATTTCCGCTGGCTTGAATTGTGGACGCGGCAATATGTCGCGCTGACGTCACGGCTCACAATGGCGAACAATTTATGCGTCTACCGCGCACGTGCGCCCTGATAGGGTGTCCAAAATCTGTGGCTATCTGTAAAAAAATATGTAGATTGCACTTTTAATAACTGCGTTGGGCAAGGTCTTACGATATTTGTTATTAATCAAGCTAAAAATAATTACATAAGCATTTAGGTCTATAGTATAAATACCTTACGGACTAACATACATGCAAAACGACATCATAAAAATAACAAAAAGAAAGAATATTTAAATAAAATACTATTTTGCCGGGGTAGTGTTGCGCAACTTGGTGTTCGGTAACCGTCCTCGAAACCGACGATTCAGCCGAAACTCGGTTTCTATGAAGGCAGACAGCTGTTCAGTCGGAACCCTCACCACAAACGAATTAAAATTCGTGTTGTGTCGACATTCCAACCATTCGACCCTCAGTAAGAATTTGGTCATCACTCTGAGGTACTCCAACTCCGCGACCTTTGTAGAGTAATGGAGTCGGGACACGTAGAAAACGTCACTGGTATTGAGGACGAAGCAGGTGGTTGGGTCTAGTCAGTACCGCAGTGGTTCCTTTTCTTCTTTTCAACCTTAGAGTAGCCATTGCATCGTCATCACACTAATCAGCCCGTGATGACAACGTCATCGGAGCAGCCGTGTAACTGTTCTTCCCAGCGACAGTTGCAGCATACGCACGAGTCGGAGTTGACGTCACCACGCGTGATGTTTCCCATGGTCCTGCAGGCAGCGCAGTAGTGTCCACGTCACGACGTCAGTTATAATCGTATTCAGCATGTGCTATGTACCTAATAGTACCTATATATATGTATATGTACCTAGGTATGTACCTAAATTAGCTACCGAGACAATGTTATTTTTTTAAGTATTTTATTAAGGGGCTCCTCAATTTTTTGACGCGCACACTAGCGCCACTTCATTAAAAATAATTATTACTCCTTAAATACAAAAACAATCAAAAATCTAGTAGACACGATTGTAGTACAACTTCTATTGTTTATTTAGTACGTTTAAATTGTTTCTAAAGAAGTTTACTGTAGTTAGAGTTAGAAAAACTGCTAAATATGGCAACTTTTGGCAATTTTTCTAACTGTAACTGCAGATAACTCTGTTTTATTGAACTTAAATATTGTATCCAAACCACATAACCTGAGCTACAATCACATCAATCAGATTTTCGCTTGGTCTTTTATTTAACGAGTTATGATTTCTCTACTAAAGTGGCGCTAGTGTGCACTCAAAATCCGGGTAGCCACATCACATTTTCAAGCTCGTGAAGCTTTAACAATTACTTATTATGCAAATATTGTAAAAGTATTATCAAAAGCATTATGAAATTTAGTCATCTACACGATAAAGGTTTTATTATAGATATTACATCTTACATTTTTGGCTGAAATTTAACTGCCTTTAATAACGGCTATACACCGCTGCTATATAAGTAACATTTTAAAAACCTGATTAGCTCTTGCAGAGGCCTAATCTCAATTTGCAAAGTAACAATAATGGATTGTCTATTTTTGACATTCGGCCCAGAACTATCAAAAATACAAATCCATGACGATTTTTCTGCGATTGCAACATCAAAATAATAACCAGTCTTCCAGGACTTTGTCCCGCAAAATTTTGAGTTCATGGCGACAACAGTCCGGTCCACCTGTCGCCAAACCCTGCGCGTGACGAAACTGCGCCGCGTGCATATAGCAGCATTGCCGCATCTCTGTGGCGGCATCGCAAGGGCAACGCGACACGTCACGTTTACAACTACAATGTAAACAGAGCTTATGATTTATTTTGGTGCAAACAACAGAGATAAAAAGCTTTTCACATTACAATAACTTGCAAAATAAGTGTATTACATATAATTATTACTAGACATCTTGGGTTCTTCCACAGTACGATTTTGGTCTAGGTAGAAGCTCGGTTGAACCAAATCAAAATTTATTGATGCTTTACGTAAATTATCGACAAAGAAAAATTATACGCCTAAAGAGCTCGTAGAACTCAATAATTATTACAGCTAGCACTATGATCAATTTTCAAGTGTTTTTTCAGTAATCTACCGTCATATTGACTTCGTCGATATCGCTATCGCCCGCTATCACACTTGAACAGACCACGATTATCGCGGCAATTGATTTTTCCGACGCAATTCAATATTTCGAGTGACCTAACTCATTTCCACATAAACTTGTATATCTCTATCTATAGTGTAGATACAATTGCAGATATAGTCAAAGATAGCTGTAAAACAGCCTTATAGGAAGGCTTTGTACTCTTGTAGAAAACTCAACATCATCATCATTTTCTTATCCTGTTCCCATTTCTGGGCCCATATTTTTGATTAATGTCCGATTTTCTAATGAAAATTAGTATAATTCCACACGTGATTGTTTTGAAAAAATATCACTGAATTTTGTGAGTACTATCGTCTATATTTCATTGATTTTTAAATACTTTTGTATCAAAAATTATACGCCATATTCAAATAGTGATTAAAAAATAGGGCCTCTGTTCTCGTAACAGAGATGAAACCACGAATAAATTTCGTGCTCCATGAATTGACGCCACCGACGTCGACGTAATTAACAAACGGTATCATGTTCGTCATTCAAATTCAAGGAACATGTAACAACCTTATCATTAAGTTGCGACTCTTTTATGCTTGGCACAGCTTTTCTGTAAGCAGTAATAAAAACTCACTGACTGACCTTACCTCAGACCGGCCGGCCTCTAAAATCAGATGGATGAAGTTATGGTACTCTTTGTGTAACGAAATCTGATGGTTATGGTGGTTGCATGATATTCTGTGTCTTGCACAAGTTTAGGTTACCTAACATCGTTTGTTTTAATAGCTGTACTGGCTCTAGTGTGAGGTCCACTGCTATCGTAAGCTCTATTAGCCCATGGTACACAACGTAGTAGCGAGCTATCAATACATATAGGTAGAATCGAAAACCGTTTTATGTCGAAGATGTAACGGATCTCCTCAACCCTACAAGGGTTGAGGAGATCCGTCCGGAGTTCTGTAACCACTCAGTCCCTTGGTAAGTCTTTATCGAGAACATTTCAATAAAAATAGACCGTAACATTCTTAAATGTATTATTATTAGCCTCAGTAATCAACATAACCAGCAATATTGCCTCGAAGTGACGACGTTAAGAATGCTTTCTAACCCTAATCTCATACATTTTAAAAGTATTGGCCCACTGTAAACCTGTCAACAAATTCATTTACCTATGTCTGTTCATATTAAGAGGTGGCTGGGTTAAAAACTTTCATCACTTGTGCGACTGCTCATATGGTTCATGAAGTTATACAGTAGCTTCAATTAAATATTACGTGTTTGTTGGTAATTCGCCTTTGTATTGCCATTGCGATGTTGCTTTGACAGTTATATCCATAGCTCGGCTTTTGAACGGATTAGAAAATTCGAATTGCGATTTCGTATTTTAATCAATAGTTAGCGTGGAGTAGCACTACACGATTGAGTGAAACAAAAATACTGTTAAAGTTGTATCGCAATGCCAATGTTGCGATTCGGTTGAGTGGAAATTGAACTCCCCGGAAATTGGAGGATTAAAGCAAAATCGCACTAAGCTCCTTGGATTTTGGTTCTCAATCCTATCGTGTACCTTTAGTATATCAACATCCTAAGTTGAATTATAAATAATGTAGAATCCATGTATTTTTTAGAAGCGAGATTTAAACCTGAGATTAATTTATGAGGGAACAACTTAAACATACTAAAGAAGAAACGAAGTAAATAGTTGCAGTAGTAAAGGCGATTTTAAAACAAAACCTGCATGATGGTTTGATTTGAGAGCATGCCTCATTTTCTCTGAAAATTCGCTTTGCCGGTTTATTTGAAAGTTAATATTTCAAAGTGTGCACACACAAAGCGAAATAGGGTAATGTAACAACGGAGTTGGTATGCAATATAATCTCATGGTTCCAGTCCTTTGCCTCAAAGAGGCGCTTTAAGCGCTTTGAATGCAAGCTAGTAAGCGGGCGCAGGGATTTGGTAAACATTATTTATTATTGCTTAGGAAGTAAGTACATAATATAATAAGAACTTCACTTTATTTAGACTAGTCTAAGTGATTAATTCGTTCAGCGTAAGTCGGTGTTTGGATAGTACCTTTCAATATTTTTGTTTTTTGTTTTATATGTGTTTTGTCCTATAACAAAGTTAGGGCAGATTTTTCAATAGTCAGATAAGAAATATTCGTTGAACAAAATGCAATATGGCTAATTTGAAAACGTCACCTTGTCAGCAATCATACGAAACTGTATTTTTTTTAAATTCTGTCGCTTTATAATATATCAGTCTGATAAGGTTTATCTGACCATTGAAAAATCGACCCTTAATATTAAAAATTGCAATTGTAACCCCCGACCAATGCGGAGCGGTCTGTCTGTGTATTTGTGTAGCTGTCTGTGGTATCGTGGCGCCCAAACGGATGAGCTGATTTTCGTTTAGTTTTTTTTATGATAGATAATTCTAACCCGAGTGTTTCTAGTTCTAGTTTTTAGTCATCCGATCGATCCGAAGTTTGGTGACGATGACATCGACAGTAAGTCTATGGTATCAGTGACCTGATCGGCAGTTTGAAAATCATTAGCTCTTTAATAAATTGCTGAGGGGATCTGCCTACATTCTATATGTCCTATCGATTCGAAATTTAGCACTGTGCTACTTCAATGACATGGAAATAACATCGTACCATGGCAACCATGACTTAAACCAGGTAAATATGATAGGTCAAGTAATTTTTAAAATGTGTGTTTTGATTATTGCAAGTGTAATTAATGGTACCTATAGAACTCTTAATACGGTAGACCAAACATTGATGAATTATGTATAGTGTTAAGCTGACTTTACCAAGGTTTGGCTGATTAATAAACGCAATCATACAATTTAAAATAGCCAAAATGAAAGTTAATTTTAATAAAGTACCCAAATAAAACCTACTTTCAGAAGTTTTCAACAACTTCTAAACACTTATTCGTAGCTAGAGACCTTTAAAGTGCACATAGTATTTTTGAAATAAAAGCTAATATCGTCATAGCTACCTTTTTTGCACAATTTTCATTTCAAAATTTCATAAAACAAGTCGGATGTGTTATATTTTGAATGATTGACCATGAGACAATGATCTAATTTTCGATTCATTATAGCTTTTAAACGGATGCATATTTTTTATCTACACTAATATTATAAAGCCGAAGAGTTTGTTTGTTTGAACGCGCTAATCTTAGGAACTATTGAACTTATTTGATGAATCATTTTTTGTTAAATAGCTAATTTAAGGGAGGCTTAAGGCTATAGTACTTTACGCTGAGACGGAGGAGAGGGACCAAACTTAAACGCGCGGACGAAGTCGCGGGGTACTGCTAGGAATAGATCATTAATTCCGAATGGTCCTAGTCATGTTTTATAAAAATCAGTTAAGCCTTTTTTTATTTTTAACGGGTTTCGTATGTAAAGTAGTAGTAGTCCCCCAAGCCGATTTTGACTACGGTGGCCAGTCACAACGACAGCCGACTGCGCGGAACATATTATAGTCATCAAACACAGATGCACTCTCTATTCCTTTCACTCTCATAGCCCGATGGGACAGCAATCTGACACGACCGGAGAGAGTTCAGGCGCAGGACCAACGGCTTTACGTCTTTTCCGAGGCACGGGGGTGAAACACCGCCAACTTCCAAACTCCGGGCTACCCTAAGAATTTCTGAACAGAAAAACTCAGGTATATATTTTTGGCCCGACCCGGGGATCGAACCCGGGACCTCTGGCGCAGCCGTCGCTTTAAAGTGCGACCCTCTTACCGCTGCGCCACCGAGGCGTATGTAAAGTAAGCCTGTAATGTCCTGCGGCTGGGCAAAGGCCTTACCTCAACTATGAGGTAGTTTGAGCCATACTCCACGGGCTTTGATTTAACTGTTTTATTTTATTTTAATAGTTAGAGACCGTAACTGCCAATTGAAATATACTGTTTAGTCAAGTAACGGACACTAACGATTACTCGTTTACCGAAGTTTAAAAAGTTATCGACGTTGCTGCGAATGCCACTAGCTGTAACTATTCGTTAACACAACAGTTAAACTCGGGCTAGCGGCGATTGTTGACAGCAGATTAATTACTTGTTACCCCTGCGACTCCACGCGTCATCAATTACATGGAATTATATCGCGGCTATTTTTATTGCGCGTTGTAATTGTGCTTTTTATGACTTTTTAAAAAGCCTCATAACGTATTGTTGCCATCAACCTGTACATTACACCTTAATCATCCATGTAATGTCAGCTTTCTGAGCAAGTTAAACTCTTAACGATTGTGATAGATTTATTTTCTATTTATTTGGGACTAAAAACAGTTTTGCAATGTGTCTTTATGTCTAAGTAGTTATTATATCTAGAAAGAAATTGATTATTGTGGATCCAACAAAATTATCCATATATTGTATCCAAAAAATAAGTAAGAAAACATTGCTGCAGCACTTTGCAGTAGCTATTTTAATAAAAACCGGCCAAGTGCGAGTCGGACTCGCGTATTGAGGGTTCAGTGCCAATTTTAACTGAATTAGGGAATCCACTTACTTACTTCCACTAGCTAAAATACCACAATATTTTGTTTACAGCAAATATAACTTTATTTTTGATAGTGTTCGTATGAAGACCAAAGTTATGTTTGCAGTAGTTGAAAATGTGCTATATCTCAAAAATTTCTAGTTCGATCCCGTCCCAACCAATTTTCGTTGAAAGTGGTTTTTTTTTCAAAATTTACACTCATTAAGCTTAGAAATTAAAGGGAGGGGGACGCCCATTTTACCACTTTGGAAGCGTCTATCTATCAAACGTTAGACTTTAAAAGAAAATAGTTTTAGGAACCTCTATCTCATTTTCAAAGACCTATCCATAGACACGCATAGGTTTGACAAAAAAAGTGTTTTTCGGTATTAGTTTCATGTATGGGAGTCCCCATTAAACATCATATTTTTTTACTTTTGTATAAGAATCGTAAAGCGATTAACAGGATACATCTTTCTGCTAATTCAACAGTGTAATGCACATAGTTACGGAATAAAGTGGCTGAGACATACGGACGGACAGACAGATAGACAGATAGACTATGTAGAGGTCTGTTTTTCCATTCGGCTACGGAACCTTAAAAAGTAGATGATCAACCCAGACATTTTTTTTCTTCATAACGATTCGACTTAAATTATTTTTGTGCCTAGCAATTGGCCTACCAACCTCCGTGAAAAAATGAAACGAAGTAGGTAATGAGTTCGTTTTTTTTATGTAAGTAAGTAGATAACCAACACATTGTCAACACAGCACTATTAAGGATGATTAATTTTATTAATATTAGTAGGTGTTTGGTGTATGCTAAACGTTGTCAACTGGAAAGCCTTGTTGATGATTTCAAAATTACTTAAACTAGCTTAATTTATTCTTATCTTCACGTTGTTTGTTTGTGAAGAACAACAGAAGTTGTGTGTCTTTGACTTTTTAAAGATTTTACTCTCCTTTCTCTCTTAGTATCGATGCGGTCGCCAATATACAGTAAATAACTTGTTCGTATCCAGCTTCTGCATCGCGACTGAATCGATGCTACGCGTGACAGCATTGCAATTGTATGATGCTAAAAGTAACGCAAGCGTGTAATGATTGTCAATTTGCGAGTAAATCGCAGCAAAGGGTCTAAACTAAAAAAAACATAGACAAATAAACATATTATAAAAAAAGTGGTCCGAATTTTTTACGTAAGTATTATTATTGTCCGTGCATAATTAAATAATAAAAAATACCAAAGGTCTTTCTAAATAAAAGCGAATCCCTTGCATCGAAAAGTGCACAAGTGTGCATTTCGTGCCGTACCATGCATTCCTCATATCAACCAAATTCCATTGTCTGAACCCCACTGCACGTGGTGACCTCATTTTAATTCCGAGTTAGGGCTATTTTTCATCAATCAATTATATTTTTAATCAGCCAATGAAAATAAAAGTCATTAAGATTCTATTTATTTTTCTACAAGATTCTAGTTGGACGTTACGTGCCTAATGGATAACGTTCGATAGAAGAGGCTAAGTTTCTTTATTTGCTAACTAGTTACTGTTTTATTAAGGGCCGATTTTTCAAACGTCATATTAGACTTATCCGACTGAATAAGTATAAAACGACCGGTTTAGAAATGACATTTACATAAAATGATGGCTAACAAATAGTTGACGTTTTGAAATTAGGTGCTTTGTATATTCGACGAATATTCCTTATTTATCTAACATTGGTAAAATTGGGCAATGAAGAGACGTTTGGCTTCAGGATATTACAAGTTGTTGCCTGCAATAAGAGGTAAAATTAAAATATAGGTTTTAAGCGACTAAATAAACAGTTGTCAATTTTTAATGGTATTATTTTGGTACAATGATCAATTTATTGTTTTTTAACAATATAAATAGAACCAGCAATGTATTGCAAATAAATGTGTCCAGTCATAGAACTTGACATTGTCATTTCCTATAAGGAGTTGGCGTTTTTTTATATACATAGATTAGGGATTATAACTTTGGATTACTATATCTCTGAGTTAAAGTCTGTAGAATCATTGATTGAAATTTTTGCGTTTGTAACACGCCACACGCTCTATTTTATCTTCCATTTCTGGATAAAAAGGTAGCTTTTCTCAGAGATGGCCTTGAGTCACATGATAGCTCTTATACCAATAACAGTAGGTACGTTAGAAAAAAACAAAAAACTACTCTTAAAAAAAGTTACACAAGTACTTATGTCATTTTAAAAACAACTTATATAAAACTTAACTTTCAATAACATACCAATAATCCAATAACACCGTTTATTTATACAGCGCAATGTTTGGTTACCTTTCATAATTCGTTTAAATCGCATTACTAGGATTTTGATATGAAATTACTCCGAAAAAAGATTGTTACTGAATTTTTATTCCTATAGTTGTTAGCATAAAGTGTAGTTTTGTTATTTTTGTTCTTATAGAGGGTGCTATTTATTATTGGGGTGCACAGACAGGGTCCGTATTGTCCGTAACAGGTGTCGCCACGACTGATCAACCCTAATTCTAGGGGATGATACGCAGTAGTTTTTTTTAACGCGTGACCCTGTAATTGTTTTGGGGATGTTTGATATACGACACGTGATACGGTCCATTCTAACCATTTGTGATACTTAGTGCCTACTTGCTTGTAGGAGTTAAACTATGTTTTATAAAGTTTGACGAGAGGAAAGCTCCTTTCGGTTCGAGGTTACAGTTCAACACAAACACTTACCAATAGTAGAGCTGTTACCCGTTATGCTGTCAAAAGTATAAAATAATACGAAAAACAAATTTATAACTTTAGATTTGTAACAATATTTATGGCAAGACTTGGTATATAAATACATATTTGACAACATTACATACATTGCTCCGATCCTTGGACGAATAAACCACTGGACGCGCAATGACGGGCCATTTCGCTTGAGCCCCCTTAGCCACGAAGCGGGCTTCATGACCTCGCTTACAGGTGACGTCTTGTCAGTACGGTGATAGAGCTCAGTGGGAAACATTGTCGGAAAAATGGGTAAATGTGCCATATTTTTGTGTAAATTTATAGCGGCAACACAAAAAATATTTCTTTTCATCCGTGAGTAACTTTTTATCTCTATAAAGCTGTTAATTTTTCTTGAAAATAGTGAAATGTGTTTTCCAAGAGAAAAGTTACATTGCCATTGATAAAGAAGTGGTCAGTTACTACAAAATCAACAAGATATCTATACGGTAGGATTATAGTACGTTCATCATTCGTTCCCTTGTCAGTTTAGTTTTTAATTGTGCTTGACAATTGTCGATAAATCATATCGATAAACGTACTATTATTTAGTTATTAATACGAATACTTTTAAAATAAAATGATAAATCTTTAATATGTTTCACTCGAGAGTAGATTAGGATAATCTTAAAAATACAACAGTTTGCTTTAAAATTTTGAACTTCATAGTTTATGACAATACATCCTTAAAATTAAATTTCAGATTTCCTGTGGATCCATTATGGAAAATAAAGTGGGTCGAAGGGAGACAAAATGGATCCCAACAAAACATCATCGAATATGTGGTATCCATTTAACACCAGTGTGATTTAATGCCAACGCAAAAATCTACTACTTAATTATCCCATAGGAGGATTTAAATGGTGCTGGGCTGTACTTACGGGTGGTTTCAAAATGTCTTAGGAAGTTCTAGTAAGTTTTACTTGGCAGACCGTTCATATAAACGTTCTATGTTTCAGTTGTTCATTCGATGGTTTGTGCATTAAACATATCCATAATGTAATTTATTGTTTTGGAGATAAAAATTATATGTCATTTTACAAAAGATTCGTTCATTCATTCGTTCCACACATATCGATAAATAAATATCGACATTTCATGCACTAAATGTCAAAAATTGACACGACAAGCTCCCCCGCCCCGCAGAAATTGGTTAATGATGTTCTCATACATTCGCGTTTCATATCCAGTGGTTAATTCATACAAGTTTCGATCCCAAGCTAAGTAGCTAAAGCACTTGTGTTATGGAAATCAGTGGTACCACAACACCCAGACCCGAGACAATATAGAAAATATCGTTTCCTACTTTGACCCGACTGGGAATCGAACCCGGAACCTCACGAGATGGCGACGCTTGAAACCAGTGTGCTAGCCACTCGACCACGGAGGTGTTCGTCGGAGATTATTTCAAGATCCAAGTTATAATCACTCAAACTACCTTTACTGTCTTTGCTATATCACAATAAGAAAGGTAGCTTGAGTGATAGTTGTGTAATACGAAGCCAAGCAGATTTATTGCCTGAACCTAGGTGAACACGTGTCAGTGTCTCGTGACCAGCCTCTGTAAAAGGTTTTCTAATAAACAAAGGGATGTCTTCCAAGTGAAGTAACAAGCTGCAGAAACAAAATGTTATACTTACTGATACTCTGCTTGCACAATACCTTTTATTTAAAATTAAACTCATCGGTGTGGACTGTACAAAAGTAACGAAATTGGTATTTATTTAAGGGTAGATACTTATATTGCATATTTGGTACAATAGGGACGAACACGTACTCTATTAGCAGATAGCTGTAAGACTGACTTCACGGAGGCTGTTTGCGTTGGAGGGGGCACCGCGGGCTGCCTGCTCTCTTCATATTAAACGACATTGATACCCAAACTTCTGTATTCTTACCAAGACTATCTTGCAACAAGCATTATTTTATCGATTTTGTGGCGACCAATCGGGCCCGAGTGCCCGCGAACCGTTGTAGCGGTGCCGACCACGCGGGTCCGAGTGTGCGGTGAATTATGTTTTGATTCCAGCATTTGAAACCCAATTATGAAGAATATAATATATTATATTCTTCATAATTGTATTATGTTAAAGGACTTAATGCTTACTTTTGCGCCAAACATCTTAGAAACGGCATGGGTTTTATTCTTGGATCCAAGGTTTTATTACACAGACCATGTTTAGTCAAGCCCAAAAAGCGAGTTACACCGCGTTAATGTGTCACAACATATTATGATATATTCGCTATTCCAATGTGTAAGCTATGAAAGTGTCAAATTTCATAAAAAAACTATTTAATAGTAGTTATTTGCTTTACTATTATACATATATATATTATCTCAATGGGAAGACCAACATCCATAATCATCACAACAAACTTTCGCATTAAATGTTTTAGTAGATTATACTAGTAGGATGTAACGTAGCTTAGAAGTACCTAACATGGTGACGCCTTTTAACCGATAATATTGGCGTAATAATTAAGGCCTAGCTCAGGGAATATGCTTATTTTGCTAAATGTATTTCACACAAACATCACAAAGTAAAATGATTATATAACCAAAACCATCTTATACAAGAAAATAAACATCTACTTTCATTTACATCTAAACACTCCGGTAAATGATTTTAAATCGTCCCAAAACCGTCTTTTTTCACAGAGATAGCGCCAAAAAATAATCTTGAAATACGACCGCCCTCCGCCGCCATTTTATTATTTACTTCCGAAGCGTCAGGTGGAGTCCTACTATTTTTAATGATCAAATTGATCTTGAGATTGTGTCTCGCTTATTGAATTTTGGAAAGGAGGGCTTTCATGTTTTCCACGAACCGTATATTAAAATTTGGTTTCTTTTACAAACGAAATGGAGATATTGGATAAGATTCGTATTTCAGCTGGTATTGGAGATATACAGTGTGACCGAGATAGATCTAGCGATGTTGAAGGTACGTATTTAAACATTTAGTCATTTATTGAATGATACAAAATCGTTAATAAAAATAAAACTCTTTTTCATACTAAAACAATTGAGGTAGGAGATCATAGTATGGGGATGCGTATTTTTGTCATGTTTTATTAATGTTTCATTAATAAAAGTTTTTGTAAAACCTGTATTATGATAGTTAACATGATGCTCTTAGTTTTGCATGTGATAGTCTACCACTGCGGGGGGCGGGAAATACATATATCTTCGCTCGAATCGATACAAAACATATTATAGCTCGGGATATCAATCATTATATTTCTTTGTGAAAAGAGTTCCATTGCAAATTTTCCAAATAAAATACGCCTAATTTAAAAACGCCACAGTGGTTTCATACATTCAATTGGTACTGTAATTGAATTGAAATTACTGTTTTTCTAAAAAAACTTATTGTTCGGGCCAAAAGAGGTTAGCACTAAATCAAAGCTCGGATAATCCGCACCGCACGCTTCCACCTAATGAAAATTCAAGGCACCAAGTTTTGCGATAGACTTAATTAAACAAACTTTTGATAAATACAAGTTAAAGAAATCGTTAATTAGGTACTTAACGTTTATTGAGTAATTCCAAACATAAATTCTACCACCTCATTGAGCTGAGTCTTTTGCCCATCAGCTAAGTAACTTATTTCGAATAAGATGCTTACCAGCTAACTTATTTTTTGAAATTCATAATTCTAAATAGCCTACAGATACACACTAGAAATCACAACACAAATACTTATAAATAAATCGTTACATAGGATTTCTTCAACCAAAATTCCTTAACTATTCAAGACAGTTTTAATATCACGTATATTAAAACTGTCCTGAAACCGTTGCCATGTTAAAGCTTTCTCCGTAAAAGTACTACGCTTAAGGAAAATTACTGGGTACTTTTACTTACCAACCTCAGATTTTTTGCGTTCCGTAGCCGAATGTCAGGAAACTTTACTATTATAGTTGCGTCAATTCCGTCTGTCAGTCCATATTTTAGATTGCAGTCACTTTAATCTGAAACTACTAATATAACTCCATTGAAACTTGGTAGGTGCCTGATTAAACTGCTTTACTAAAATAAAAAAATACTATATTTATGCCGGTGGGACCGGGAGTATGGCAGCTTTATTCCCATACATGGAACTAAGAAAAAAAAACTCAAATCTTATGAGTGTGGGGTGTCTATATGGACATGCCGTTCAAAACCTCTATGAGGTTCCAAAATCATTATTTACTAGAAGTCAAACATTTAAAAGATATACATTTCCAAAGTGGTAAAATGGATTGCAATAAATAATTAATGGAAGCAGGCGTTACTTTTCGGGCATCAGGTTATGCGGGACCCCCTTTTTTGTCCAGATTTAGCAGTGAAACCTCCGCGTTTTCTCTAAGTCTCTTCTAAGACTCTTCTTCTAAGTGACACGACGGAGTTTCACTCAACGCATCCTTCCCATTTGCTGCCTCACTTTGAGAAACTATATAACTTTAATTGTGACAACCAGCACGTGCTGTGGCAGCGAACGGGTAATTACAGTCGCCGTCAGATATATTGGAGTAGACAAAGTGATCAAATATTTCTGAACAGTTTAAATTGTCAATAAGATCCATACACTACAAGATACCATTAATATCAGAACATTCATGACTTCATTAACATCTGAGCAGAAGTTAGTCAATTACTTCTATATACACACAAGTAACCCATAATATCTGAACACTCACATGCCTTAATTTTATTTAATGCATGACACTTTCATGAAAGAGACCTTTTTAGGGTTCCGTAGCCGAATGGCAAAAAACGGAACTCTTATAGTTTCGTCAAGTCTGTCTGTCTGTCTGTCTGTCTGTCTGTCTGTCTGTCCGTCCGTGTGTCACAGCCATCTTATTCTGTAACTATAAGCATTACACAATTGAAATTTGGTAGGAAGATGTATCTTGTTAACCGCTTACTGATTCTCATACAAAAAATAAAAAATAATGTCATTTAAGGGGGGGCTCCCATACATGAAACTAAAACCAAAAAAAAAATTTTTAGTCAAACCTATGCGTGTCTATGGATAGCTCTTTTAAAATGACATTGAGGTTCCTAAAACTATTTTCTTTTAAAGTCCAACGTTTCATAGCTAGACGCTTTCAAAGTGGTAAAATGGGCGTCCCCCCCATCTAACTTCTAAACCTAGCAAGTGTAAATTTTGAAAAAAATATATAATGTAGATCTTAATAAATACTTTCAACGAAAATTGTTTCGGATAGGATCGAACGAGTAGTTTTAGAGATATAGCACATTTTCAACAACCGCAAACATAACTTTGTACTTCATACAAACACTATGAAAAACAAAGTTATATTTGCAGTCGACAAAATATTGTGGTATATTACTAAGTAGAAGTAAGTGGATTCCCTAATTCAGTTAAAGTTGGCACGGTCCCCTCAGTGCGCGAGTCCGACTCGCACTTGGCCGGTTTTTGATTTGTTTTAAATAGTATTTATAGTTGAGTTGGAAGCACTTCCTTCTACAATTTTCCTCGATTGCTAAGATATTTAAGACCGACTGCGTAGATACATTTGACGTTATGAGTGTTCAGATATTATTGGTTAGTGGTCTGTATTGAAGTTATTGACTAGCTTCTGCTTAGATATTAATGAAGTAATAAATGTTCTGATATTTATGGTTACTTGTAGTGTATGGAACTTATTGACATATTCAACTGTTCAGAAGTATTTGGTCACTGTGTCTGCTCCAATATATCAGACAGCGACTGTACCTAGTCTCATCACTGCCCTCTGACTGCAATCGAGAGTGTAAGTTATCAAGCGGACTGCGATGACATTCGGTCATAATCGGATTAACCATCTGCCGGTGTCACTCGGCCTGCGCTCTCCATTTATTATTATGCGAAGGCACGACATGGGGCCTACTTACTCCTATCGTCAACACCTGTGGTTGAGATGACTGATAAAACAATTGCACTAAAACTCTTCAAAGTTAGAGTTAATAATGTAGTTAGGAAATGGTACCTTGATGGTAATTGACATGTTGGCGGCGTCAGGCATAACTATCAAACTACAAAATAAATGGAGCGTGCCCCGTAATCAAAATTTTTACTTTTTTACATTTTAACACACTTTCCACTCCGACGCACGACCAACAGTGGCGGAACCGGAAAAAACAGCAGCTGTCACACTTGACAAATGTCAGTGTCAGCATCCATCATATCTATGCCAAAATTTCACTAATATGGACTGGAGTCCTACATCCATTTAGCATTTCGTTTCACGCGAACTTAGACAAAAATATGCAACGTTACACTGTGTCTGATTTCCAAAACACAAGTGCATTAGCTACTTAGGAAACAGAGCAATGTATGTGATTGGTGTACAATACAATATACAATATATAAATATATACATCAATTTGTTGAATGGCGTACGTCGTACTAATAGACGTAGTACTTTTCCTTTATCATATTTAAAAAGAAAGCCATTATTACTATAATAATAAGCCACGATTCGAAGTGTTTCAGCATATCACTCAGACGGATTTTTAAATGTTTTAATAAAGAGATTATGGCTTTAACTTTTGGCAGGAGCATAATAAATTGGCTTCAAGTGGCATTGGCAGGCTTCAAGTGTTATAACTATTTAAAATTCAACTACTCACTAAGATATATTTCTTAAATGAAGTGTGAAACTCAAATATAAAAGCCTCTTGAAAATTTTAAAAGTCCAATATCGCGAATCCTATTCATAGAATGAGAAAAAAACTCGGACAGGCGGAGCTCCGCACTTAATAAAACGTTTCGCTTAATTTTATTCCAATAAATTAACCGTGGAATTAATAAAATGCTAATGTTCTACCCACTGCATAGGATATCGTGACAATTTATTAAATCTCTAAGGATTTCCACACTGACGAAGCTCATTACATTTTTTATTACTGTGAGATCACTGGTGAGTGCCTCAGATATCATATAGGAATGTGTACAGTAGGCACATGTTTTATCAATATAATACCGAAAGAATATGTATTTAGTTTAAAGCAATAGAAAATACTGCGATTAAATTTCTTTCTTTTTGTACAGGATAAAGCTTCATAAAATATATTAAGTATTTTAAAAAAATGTTACGGTTCGCCAGTGTTCGTGGGTTTAAAGACAACTCGTGCGTTTTAGTGGTTTCTTTTTTAATCTTATAACATAAAAAAATACTATTACATTTATCTGAAAGGTCTATGGATAAACCAGTAATGGGTTAAAGTCTCTTGCCGGTCCGGTCCTATGAACGGAAAAGGGGAAAAAACCGGCCAAGTGCGAGTCGAACTTCCGTGACGTGACGTTCCGGGAGTTCCGTGCCACCTTTGACTAAATTAGGGTTCCGCTTAGCCAAAATACCACAGTGTTTTGTTGACAGAAAAAAATATTTAGTTTTTCATAGTTTCTGTATGAAGTGCAAAGCTATATTAGCGGTTGTTGAAAATATGTTATATCTCTAAAACTTCTAGTTCGATTTCATTTTCGTTGGAAGTTTTGTTTATTTGCAAATTATCACTTGCTTCTTCGGTAGGCAGCCAGTGGGTGACGATCTTGGGCCATTTCCTAGGACACATTCTAAGACCTTGATCCGCTTAGTTCCACTTCAGTTTCGCGGTCTTTTTACCAACGTCTAATTTCCCTTTAACGGATCGTGGTGTTGAGAATCCGATCTGTTCTTTTTATCCCAAACCGCTGCGTTCCATAGCTTTTTGGCAAACCCAAAGTTTGAACTTCTGACTTTTTGTCGTCCGTGAAGCAAACTCCGACAGCGATGGCGAGACGATTTAGACCAATATCTCGAAGACTGGCAAACCCTTATAGCCGACAGGAACACGTGGAATAGTTTGGGGGAGGCCTTAGCCCAGCAGTGGGACAGTATACCTAATAGTCTTGCAATAAATATTGCCACAAAGAAAAAAAAATATATTTTTTTACAGTGTGTTAGTTATATACATAAATATTAAACAATTTAAAATATAAAAAGCTTATTCGAAGTGGTCTCCATTGGCTGCAATGCAGTCCTTTAAATGTTGAGGCCAGTTATCAATAGAAGCACACACTCTTGCCATGGGAAAATTCTTCACTGCCAATCGTGTGGATGGTTTTAGGGACTCCAACTTATCATGTCGTTTAGAGCAAGCCGTACTCTCTTAAACTGACCATAAATCATAATCCAGCGAATTAAGATGGGGACTAGACGACGGCCAGTCTTCAGCTCTGATGAAGTCCGAAACGTTCGCTTCGAACCAAGACTGCGTGGACCGAGCTTTATGACCCGGCGCCGAGTCTTGTTGGAAAGACCATGCTTGGTTATTGAACATGGTGTTGTTAAGGGGCTTAAATATCTTCTCAAGAATGGTATATTGATACACTTGTGCCGATGTTTTGATACCTTTTTCAAAAAAATATGGCTCAGTCACTCCTTCATAGCTAACACCCCGCCAAACCATCACTGAAGTCGGGTAATGCCCACGTTGCACTTTGCCGACCAATTGGGAAGCTTCCTTAGAGGTTTGAGCATAAATAGGATCGTTTTGTTTGTTAAAATGTTGCTCAATTGTAAAGATTTTCTCACAGTAAACCCTTTGCGTACCGCTTCAGTATTTTATTCGATTTTACCACCCTATTCTTTTTTAAATTATCATTTAAAAAATGACCAGTGCGTGTCTTGTAGGCTGCAAGTCAGCTACCGGGACGGCCAGATCTTTTTCTGTCACAAACAGAGGAGGTCTCATTGTACCTATTGAAAGCCCGGTACACAAACATTTGACTAATACCAAGCGTATGAAGAGTTTTAAAAATTGCATTTGACTCCATACCAACTTTGTGTAATGCAATCACAGGGATTCGGTGCTCTTTATCACCCCACTCCATTTTAAAATCGCAAAATATTATAAAATGTTTTGGCGCCAAAATTAGAAAACACAATGAGCAATCGTGTAATATCTTTCTTATTTTTAATTGTAACAGTATTTATGGCCAGACTGTGTAGTCTAGGAAAAATCACTTGCTGCGTTCGAAAAGGGGGGGGGGGGGGGGGGAAGACACAAGACTTTGAACCTCGATGCAGACCTATATACCCCGCAAAAAAGTTTTTTTTGGTTTAGTTCCATGTATAAGTATGGGAGCCCCCCTCAAACGTCAATAATTTTATATTTTTTGAATGAGCACCATAAAGCACTTAACGAGATACACCGACCTGCTTAGTTTCATGTGTGTAATGATAATAGTTTCAGCATAAAGTGGCTGTGCCATACGGATGGACAGTCAGACAGACGGACTTGACGAAAATAAAAGGGTTCCTATTTTGCCATTACTTTGGAACCCTAAAAAGGTATATACCTACCTCCAGTTTCAGTTTTGCACACTCTTCACAGGACACCCTGTTCCTTTAGTTTATAAACAAATATTGGACACCAACCACATACATTGCTCTGATCCCAATGTAAGTAGCTAATGCGCTTGTGTTATGGAAGTCAGATACATCGATGGTTCCACAACACCCAGATATGATATAGAAAATTAGGATTTCTACATTGACCCGTCCGGGAATCGAGCCCGGTACCTCATGGCAACGCTTTGAAATCCAGCGTGCTTTGCCACTTCACCACGGAGGTCGACAACACAATGTGTTTTTTAGAACAAATCAATGTTATTTTAAATCTTAATAATTACTATCAACATCTAAAGGTTACGTAAATTATCTAAAAAAAAGTGCCGGTCGGAATAAATGGTAGCTAAACAGTTATTAAGTCATCAAACAATGACTTCACAGGGTTGGGTTGTCGTTTTAATGAGAGCCTATTATGTTCGCATAATACAACCAATTGATTGGTACCATTTTGTTATTCGAACACAGTCCATATAATTTCGTTATAAATTATTCACAAATAAATCACGTTAATTAAGCCACCTGCTCAGGCTGACCATTGCAGTGGAAATTTACAAGTAGCAATTGACCAATAGCAATTTATTATTGTTTTATGAATGGTAATTAATTCTGCAAAAATGAAGTGCCTTATTTTTGAATCCGTCAATATGGCGAGTGATTTGCTTGGATTGATGTTCGATTTTCAAACCAAAAACAGTAGGAATCCGGCACGGCAGTGATTTATATGATATCTCAAATTTGTAACTTCTGCCTAATTGGTTTGAATTTTAATATATTTTTGAATGGCAGTTACTTGTTATATTGACGCGAGCGATTCAATAATAGAGCTCCTGCCTGGTGTAATTAATTGAATCATGCTTTAGCGGAAATCCGTTATTGAGTTTAATTTTATACAATTATTTTGCTTTAAATTTTCGCGCCGGCGCCACTTAGCGGAAAGAAAAATATTTTTATAAAATTCTACTTAGCTAACTGCTCTCGTCTCGTCGGCACATCCATAAAATAAAGGCCTGTTTCACAGTGTCTAAATATGTTTGATTAGTGATATTCGTATCTGCCGCATACTTCATACAAATAACTTTAAAGCTATTTTATTAAATTCCCTCACAAACGCCGCCACTACCAACTATTTAATAAAATCCAGTGACAAGACCTAACCTTCCTTAAGTTGTACTTGCATAATAAATTAAAGAATACCATATTGCGAATCATTCAATTGTTCACGCCATTTTGAGCTCTAAACTGTGATATTATATCATACGGCAATTATAGGTAATTTTATTAAAAAATCTTGCTACTGCAATATGGTTCTAAACGTAATAGTACAAAGTATTTTTCGGGTTGAAGCCGATGGAGCGTCAGGGACGTCTCAATGTTTAGGGCGGCAAATAGATTAGAGTGAGTATACAATTATTATGTATGGGACTGTCCTGTCATACTATATTCGAAAAAGTTTAACCGAACGAACATTGCCCAATGTCTATGCACTGGTTTTTGTTACCAGTTTATTAACCAATTATACCTGAGTCAGAATGGGGTCCTTGTATGCATAGAGTGAGTTAGTATCGCATGTTTGTATAAGCTAACCACTGGTGTAGCGGTTAGCTCGCTGGCTGCTACCCAAGAGATCCCGGGTTCAAATCCCGGGTCAGGATGGAATTTGTTTCTGGGTTCATTGTTCTAAAAATACTCGGACACAGCTCGGAGTCAGGACTCAAGATGTGATGACACCCCCGTACCTCAGCAAACACGTTAAGCCGTTCGTCATGTTGGACTACCGCTTCACCGAATTCATGAGAGTAAAGGAACAAAGACTGCACTTGTTAATTGCGCACATATTATTATTATAATTATATGTGGCTGTAATGAATAATGAAGTGGAATTTTTATTAGAGTGGATTGTTTTAGTATTTAACCGTTCTGAAACTAACGGTACGAAATACGAATTAAAATAAATTGAGAGAGGTTGCTGTATGAAATAATCCTTGTTAACATATTAAGATTATACCTGTACTATCATTATTACATTAAAATGCACTGCAACTTAATTAATATCCAATTCATTTCAGTCGACGATTGGATGGGATGGGACAATGAGGCAAGAAAGTAAAAAGAATATTTGATTTGCCCTTACACCCTGTTTTACAATGCCCAAATAAATTATGATTAGCGTTATCTGTACAACAGATACTTCATACGAAATGACGTTTTATATTCGAATGGTCAGTGCTTATTTGTTGATAGTAAAACAAGTCATAAGTAATGTTTAAACCATTGTTCCTTTTTTACTATAAACTCATTTTTATTCCCGCCTCAAATCATGGACACCCCATCGCCGCGTGCCGCCATAGGGCACACGCGTCGCTAAGACCGCGCAGACGCGGCCGCCACTAAACGTCAACCGATTGACAACTACCCCCCCCTTCCCTTTCCCTCCGCACCCACGCTCACCCCCCTTATTTGCACACGCCGACACTTTTATTGCCCGTGGCTTGTAGCTTATTGTTGCCAAATACTGGCTATCGCACTTTTGTGTGGGAAAAACAATATTTTCCAACAATCCAACCAGTTATTTGGAACGTGAGAAATTAAGATTGGCCACCGGCACGATGGAGTGTTGACTGTAATCTCTGTACAAATAAGTTATAAATACAGGAGCGAAAATAGTTTAGTTGCCTAAAATAGAAAGGGTTTCTGAAAAAATTGTCCTTTCTCATTCTATTTCATTACAAAGTATATTTTACCCTATCACTGTTTAATTTTAATTCACATGGATTGTAATAAAGTTCCTCCTACTCAACAATTTCATCTTAAATTGTAGTCGTCATTAAATTTTATTATCATTGGTATTGGTATGGTAAAAAAAACTATGTTCAACAAATGATACACTTTGGAACTTTACGATTACTATATATAGCTCCATAATGTTGTAATCATAATCATCATAAATTATATATTCCGATAAAATATTGGTACAGACAGTAGTGCTTACTTGAGCTAACAAGATTAACTTTATTAGTACATAGAAGGTACAGTGATAATAAATAAGAAATGTACTTGATAAAGTGTAATATAAAAGAAGATCACATCTACGACACACACTACTTATACTATTTTTTAACAACAGTTGTTAAGTTTAACCATAGAAGTACTATCGTTTAAACTATGTTAGTATAAATCAATATAATCTTAAAATATTTATTCGTCGGTACCCAGATAAAGTAATTCATTCACCTTCTGTGCTAGTCAACACTGTGTTACAGCAAGGTAAGTTTCTCCGGAGTTAACAGCTGCAGGCTGATACTCATCATAACAAACTTTATCCTACTTCGTTTAGAAGAAGTATCGCACGGAAGACCACATCTACGCACAATAGAACCCGCCCGGTAAAAATTGATAGTTTACCAAATCAATGAAATGTGATGAAGTCATAAAAATTAAGACATTATCCATCAATAAACATCACTAGATATTAACATATTAATTAAGTTTTATCGCACACGCTTGAATACGACTTATCATATCGGTTCCCCAATATCAGGCGAGCAGGTAACAGCACCTGCACAAACAGCCCGGTCCGTAGTTTAGACAGTATCAAGTACTATCTATCCCTTATTGCAAACAAGGAACAGTAGAATAGATTTTGATTTATTCTTGGTTTTGAAAATGTCTACACCATCCTCATTCCTTGGCACATTCTTTTTCAGCGAGCTATGCTAGATCCCTCTTGTTTGTCAAGTAAGCAGAGCAGTTACAAAATTGGCCAATAGCTGGCTAGATTTTATAGAATGCGGACCGGCCGTTGTAGTAAAGGGATTGGCCACTAGAATAATAAATATAAAATAGACAGTAATATGTATGGCTACTACTATAGCTGTATCTTTGCCTATCAAGTTACCATCTAAAAGATATTGACCAAAGCCGGGCCCAGATTGCGTCTTTGTAGTTTATATTGCAAAAATCTTGTTTCAATTATAAAATCACTGGTATTTTAAGGGCAACTAAGTAAGTAAGTATTGAATTTATTTAGTAAAATATAACAATTACCTTCTGAATGTATCAAAATGAATGTAGGTGAGGTGCAATAACTCTGCAATCACAAAACGTAACCTTAAAATGTCTAATCAGCCATAGAATTCCTCTTTTTGTAAAGACGCATGCACATGCAAAGTGTGCCGAGTTTCTATAGAGTTTTGATCGAGATCCTTTCATTCCAAAAAGATGTAAAAAGCGGAAGTCTCTGTAAAATGATGCGGATTGCAGAATGTTCCTGGGAGCGGGATCGGATCTTGCTTGTGTGGATACTCTGGCTCCATCTCATCACTGGGAATAAGCCCTAAAAGCTGAAGTATTCGCAGAGTTCGCTGAAAATGCCAGTATGTTTCACTTGCAAGTGATTACGTATTTGCGCCTTTTCGAGATCGGCAGTGCCGTTTGGCATTAAATGAAATAATGAGAACAATCCGCTTATTTAATCATTATTACTTTTTGGAAAAAATGCTCCCAAACTAAATCATTTGGACAATAGAGCTGACTACATTTTACTTAACCAATGAGTCTTGCTATCCAACGTAAGGTAAAAATGAATGATGCAGGATATGAAATGATATTAGACAAAAAGACATTAAATATTTTAAAACAATAGAAAATCAAAATGTCGCTGGAGGCAATATCAATATGTAATAATCAATGTAATGGAGTTAGGTTATTGCTAGCTTTTATAGAGGTAACAAGTCCGAGTACATTCCAAGCTGTGCCCGCCTTGTGTTATAATGATTTGCAATTTACTCAGAATTTAATTTCATGATTAGTAAATCTATACTGATCGGTGTCTTATGAGGCAAAAGAAAAATATATTTGTAAATTATATAGATATTTCTCCGTAAAATATCAAAACAAAAACAATTCTTGAATTTGAAAAGAAGTACGAGTAAACCGTCCTGAAGATTTTATGATTTGTATGTAATTGGGAGTTGAGTTGAGTGCTTCTACTTCCTTCTTTCTTCTCTCCTACTCCTGTCTCTTCACCATCTTTTGATAGGATATTTGTGTCCCTGACAGCTTCAGCTACCTCAAAAAATATCTATATTACCTATTTACCAAATGTCTATCCGAGTCATGAGAATAAAGCTAATCACACCCTACGCATCCGTTACATTTAAATCTCAAACAAAGGCGTAACAATTGAATGACCACCCTACAGTTTTAAACGTTTCAAAAAGCGTTTAGCCGTGTCATTAGGCGCGATGAAAGCGATAGATGGCATCGGTATCGGACAAGTGGCAATATAGATGTTATCTGGCGGGGCGTGCGTCTGCGCAGTGTTCACACGCGTGTCAGGCGCGTGGCTACCTGTGTGCTGTGCGTAGATTGGGGGTGTAGAAGGGACGGGCACTGTGGAAGCGTTTTATACCTATGCAGCACCACTGGTCCCCGATGTCGGAGTATGAGAGGTTGAAGAAATGGAATCGTTTCTTGAATGAAACTAATAAACTAACATACAGGATGTTGTTTTGTTCAGCGACGAGCGACTCAGGGGTGGCTGTACAAACGATACCGATGCCAAAAAAAATATTTAAAAAAATTTGAAATGGAAAAAACCCACAAAATCATTTTTTATCCGGTTCAGCGATCGAGTCAAAACTACCAACACCAGGTAGCCTCTTCGTAGCTTACTAGCTACGGCGTAGTATTTCGTAGATAAGCGCGCGCTAGGGTGCCAGATTTCCCATTTGTTTTGTATATTTTTTTAATGTTTTGAAGAGGTTTTCTTGTATAAAACTTGCTCAAAATTTGAAGAATTTTTTTTTAGAATAAGCATAAATCATACTATCATCCCTGAGTAGGATGTCACTGACCAAAACAACACCCTGTATTTATTTACCTAACGAAAATTAACACTAAACGACCTCCGTGGTGTAGTGGTTAAGCACGCTGGGTTTCAAGGCGTCTTCAATAAGGAAATCATAATTTTCTATATTGTCTCGGGTCTGGGGGTTGTGGTACCACGGTTGTGTCTGGTTTCCATAACACAAGTGAATTAGCTACTTACTTTGGGATCAGAGCAATTTATGTGATTGGTGGCCAATATTTAATATTTATTTATTTAATTTATTTTATACATAATATAACAAACCGTTGATAAACTATGTTTTTTTTTAATTCCGTCGTCGACAGATATCATTTCAACAGTCCAAAGGACGAGACGATTTTGGCGAACTCATATGGGAAAGAGAATAACGAAAAATAATACTTAGTCTTATATACTCACTTGCCGGATTCTGGCACTCCTCAATTTTTTAAGGCCCAGAACTTCGATTACGAAACTGGTGGCGTAAATAGTCAAATGTCGTTACCAGCGTTTGAATATTTACAATTGTGTGTGCGTATTTAGACGAAAAAATACCTTAGCGAAATTTCAGAATTACTATTTTGTTGACCATTGGTTAGGTTCGTTAACTATCGATCACGCAACCGGGCCTGATAGTCAATTTTTGAAATCTAGAAAAGAAAATTACTACATTTATAAAATCACACTAAGAATATTTTTTATTAATATCATAATATAACATGTTCGCTTCTGTTCAACTTTTAATCATCCATGGGTTTCGCCCACCCTATCATGTGCCCGACTCACATCACACTTTTGCATGGGAACTAAGTAGTGCAGGTAAAACTGATATAAGCAACATTGACATTCCTCTCGTACTTCTGTATTGTTCGCAATATATTTCAATTCACTATCTTGATTAATCATTTAGCGAATCGAGTTGAAAATATCGAAAGCGTATGTGGAATGAGTAGTGATTGTACTCGAATGTAAAATATGCAATTTTTGAATATTCTATCTATTCAGATACAATAAAGGGATATAACTATAGAATACTACTATCAGACATTCTCATTTCTGCGCATCGGTATTCGTATACACACCCACAAATACGACTGCAGACCCGTATTCATATGCCAACAACGCCATAGGCTTCGAAAAATGCTCGCGATACTTCCCTACTCTGAAAGACTGAAAGTTTTTCGGCTGCAAACATCTGTATTACTATTATAGGACGTGGAAAAAAATAGGCCTCACCTACGTTTTCTATAGCAAGCGGGTAAAAACTAAAGTCAATTTTTATTTGCTTGTCAAATAACATAAACAATCTTGACGTTCCTTTTGAAACGAAAGAACCATTTCGTTTTAATGGGACACTTATTAGGTTTTTATGTTTGCCGTATAACAAATTTTCATTTTAGCGCAAAGAGGAAGTTGACTCCGATTGGTATACTTACAATAATTTTACAACTTAAACTTAAAATACACATTTGCCCTTCTACGGCCTCTGTTTAGGATAATGGTGTGATGTACGTAAACTATTAATGTAAGTACGTAAGCTTGAGATCATGCTACGACTCCAAATGAATTTGTTTCTTCTACACAGAGGGCATATGGGTACCGTAAAGATACTATTTTATTATCTTGTAAAACAATCTACTAATAACTCATATTATATTGAAAGTTATAAAAATAAAGTTTACAATATTGAACAAGCAAAGGCAAACGGATTTTAAAGCTTTCGTGTGGAAACGGAATAAATAATACCAATCGCGAATTGACCATTTCCTTCTGATTTCAAGTAACCTATCGTACTAAAATCAAACAGTTTACTATGAAGCACAAATTCATTTGGAGACGGTGTTATTATATGAATTTCAGAGACAAAATACGACCCAAACCACGCACCATTAAACTTTGAGTTTTTTTTTTTTATTTGTAGTTTTTTGTGTTATTCGTTTTCAAAAATCTCATTGTCCATATGCAATTCAAACTGCAAACCTCCTTGGGGTCGGGGCAAACAGGCGTCGGATTGAAGGGTAGAGCCTTCCGTTATCCGGTTGGGCATACCGCGGAATATTAATTTCGTCGGGCTTTTTGCCTGTTCGTCCGTTACGCAATGTACTTTGCTGTGTTCTGTTTTCGTGAATACAGTGTCTGTGGCCGGATTGTTCCGCAAACCGCATGTAAAAGACAAAATAAGTCTGCAGGAAGCGTGATAAATGATTATTTGAAAAATCTGAAATATTACTCGTACAAACAATGCGGCCACGACACTACGTATGTAGTAAACTGATATCGATGGTAAATAAAACAATTCTTAGTTCTCCGTACTTTGTATAAACCGTCTCTACTCACAAAATATTTATATCTGTCCCCGTAATACTGTAAAAACCGCGTCTTTACAATCAATTAGATTGTAATCTGTCGATTTAGTGTCTAAACACAAAATGCCGAAGTTATTCGACCGAAGTTATTCGACCAAAGTTATTCGACCGAAGTTCGGCATTACCTGCAATGCTATTTGAATTACTGACCACACATTAAACCGAAAAGTCGAAACGTAAAATCAGCCGCGGAACTTCGGTCGCGTTCCTTTGGCATAGTCATCATCATCATCATCATCATTATCAGCCAAAGGACGTCCACTGCTGAACATAGGCCTCCCCCACGGCTTTCCACAGCGACCGATTACTTAGCGGTCTGCATCCAGTTTGATCCTGCAATCTGTATAAGGTCGTCGCTTAAGTGGCAATGGGCAGGGCACATAGCGCGAAGAACTGATGGCCGTTGAGGCAGGAAAGTTCTAGATTGGAGACCCTTCGACCAAAGACGCAGCGTGGGACGTCCACCAACAAGATGGACAGACGACCTTATAAAGATTTGGCATAGTGTGTTTAGGTAAACACGTTGAGCACACATTTTTAGTTAGTTCGGAGCTAAATAGTGTGTTATATCAGCCGATACTTCGGAACGAAAATCAGCCGCGGAACTTCGGCTGCGTTACTTAGGCATAATGTGTTTAGACACTTATTGACGACCCCGGGGTGTAGTGGCTAAGCACGCTGGTTTCAAGGCGCCGCCGCTCCGAAGTCCCGGGTTCGATTCCCGGTCGGGTCAATATAGAAATCAAGATTATTTATATATTATCGCGGGTCTGGGTGTTGTGGTACCGTTGTGTCTGAATTCCATAACACAAGTGCATTAGCTTCTAACTATATGTGATTGGTGTTCAATATTTATATTTATTGTGAGCTGTACCGAACTTCATACATCGTAACGTAAATTGGGGTCAGGGTAGGTGAAGGATAAAGGGGTAAGCGAAGGGAATCCCTATTTATCCTTCGTGTTAGTTTGACATGAAAGATATTTTAAAAAAACATAAATGATAAACCTTTTCGAGCTTGTTTATAATAAATCGTCAGATTACAATCAAACGGCTTTAAAACCGCTACATTGTAATCACGTGGTTTTTGCAATATTACGGTGGCATGTCTACAATTCAGTTAACCAGAGAATGCGAATTATGACGTTTTTAGTTTTGACACTGGTCACTCCAAATAAAAAAACAATCAGACACCGAATGACTTTTCTTTGATCTCAAATCTCAACGCTTTAACCCACTGGCGACCATATTATGTATAGTTAGGGAGGCGAGGTAGCTAAATGGCGTAATTCAGTTCGAGTTCTATCAAAATCGAAAGATAAAATAATTTCGAAAAGAAAAGCTCGTATGGTAAAAACCATTTTAGCGGTGGGTTTGGCGTGTACGGTTTTTCAAAAATGTTAAAAAATCAGTTACTTGGGCATTCTCGAGCGCGTCAGATATTCATACTACGTATGCCCCAAGTGCCTCTGATAACAACGGTATACTAATCTGCCGGTTTGCGTGGTGGGGGTAGGCATATAAAGTAGTCAATAATGCAAAAAAAAAAAACTCGAGCGCGTCAGATTTTTTTTCGGAAGAGGTGTTAAGTAGGCCCCAAGGAAGCTCCCTTTAAAAAAACTGACGATTTCGGCGTGACCATAAGTTATGATGAATTTTTGAAAATGCAAAAAAAAAAGTGTTTTTGAAATACTCGAGCGCGTCAGATTTTCATAGGGGAGGTTTATCTCGGTATCCTGAAAGCATATTTTCTTAATCTGACAAAAATGTTGGTGGGTTCTCTTAATCTGACCGGAATGCAACGGCGTGCATGTACTAGAGGTTCTATTATTGTTTTTTTTTTTTCTTTTATTATTTTTTGTCTTAAGTTTTTCATTTTTTTATTTTTTATCAATTATTATAGTAATGTGTATTAATTTATTCTTGTACCTGTTTTTTTTTTTGTTTAATTTATTTTTCTTTGTATGTGTGTACACTTATCAAAGGGGTTCCCGCAGAATATCAGTATCGTGACATGCCTCGCGCTGTCACGAATTATGCTGAGCGGGGACCTTTTTGACACATAGGTACCTATTATTTATATATTTTATATATCTATTAAAACTGATGTCTATATGTAATAATATTTATAATAACCGTGTTTTTTTTTTGTTGTTTTGTTTTGTATATGATTGTAACTTATGTGTCAAATAAAATAATTTCTATTCTATTCTATTCTTAAAGTTTTTTTGGTTTCTTTTTTTTCCTTTCTTCTTTCTTTTTAATAATTCTTCACTTCGTTTAGCTTACAGTACGTCCAAAAAACAATTTGAGGATCAACAGGCTGTTGAATAATATACATACATGAAACTGTACATGTTAATAATACTTTTGTATACAGATACGCGTAACTTTTTCCGAGTCCACGAAAATTACATAATTTAATCATCGTTATTTCATATCAATTTTTTTAACATCCTCAGTTTTCAAGATATACTTAAAAAACCGGGAGTTTGAGTTTTTTTATCATGCTTCAAGTCAAAAAGTTTTAACTTTGAACAAAAATGGAAAGAGACCTTTTTTGTGTAAAATGAAATTACCTTTTTTGTTTATTTAAACTTTTTTTTTGTAAAATGTATCGTTCGCGACATATATGCCGCAACGCGTTTTTCGGAAGACGAAATGGCTCCTCCACACTCCCAGTCATGCGGAAACCGGCAGATTTTGTATTTTTAGTACGTTTTAGATTATATACTTCAAAATAAAAATATAAAAAATCCCGCTCGAGAATGCCGGATTAACGTTTTTTTTTTACAAGTTCGCGACCCTATAACTCGGCGGCGTCAAGGACTTATCGTCAGATTAGTTAAATTTAGTCTTAAAACACTAAAATCAACCCCCAATATCTTAATCTGACGCGCTCGAGTATTTCAGACTATCGTTTTTTTTTTACTAATCTGATCGTCTATCCTAGGCTCGTCACTACATATAGAGCTAAATACTTTACAAGGTTGTTCTATTAGGTCCAAGGTATCTCTCATATCTTAAACTGCCACGCTCGAGTATTACCGAAAATTCCCCTATTCGCCTCCCTAACTATACATATATTGCATGGCTTTTTTTGTGTCATTGATAAACTGTTGATTATTGTATTTTTTCGTTGATGATTATTGTGATTTCGAATTGATTATTTAAATTAGTAATGTTATGTTTGCATGCTAATCAAATTAGCGAAACATGTTTGCACTTTTCCTTATATATATTTTATAAACATCTTTGTATCTACCATGTTTCTGGCGAATAAATTATTTGAGTTCGAGTTTGAGACAGAAAACATTAGTACATGCAAGACAGTGTGATATTATTACTACGTATAGACAAGTTAGCCAAGCGAGAAATGGGTCGAAAATACGACGACTAGATTATAAGTTATGACGTATACCTTGAAATTTGAACATGATACCATTTTTAAGAGTTGATGACAAGCGACGTCAATACCTGACGCGGTTGATTTGTTTGTGGTGTCACTTCTATAATAGCAGAGAAGTTCAATGATACAAAACGTGCATTGTAGAGGTATATCCTCGATATGCTCTTGGTGTGTAGGGCTTAATTCCGAGTCCGGGGATCTTGCCAACAATATCTGGTGTTTGCAGTGCCCTTTGAACGCAATATCGCCAACTGGTCAGCCGCCTGCGGTGCGCGCCGGGGCCCGAGTAATCTACAGGGTTAAGCTTAGAGATTATGCATTTTTTATACGAACACTTTTTTGTCGATTGCAAAATAGTACTCATCAGATGCTGCTAAACTTGTCTGCGATATGGTTTCGGTGATTCGCCAGTGACAGTATTTTTTTTGTATTTTTTTATTATTATTAGTTTTTGCTTTGATTTTGTTTTGATGTTATGGTAATTAAGATTAGGTTGCGATGGGACTGACATACACTGTAAAAGTCCCTAAATTAATAAATAGAAAAAAATATAAAAAATATAGTACTCATTGGTATGTGCATGATTTTCAGTGTATTTCAGATATTTGCTCCGTTGGATTAAGATAACTTTCAAAGCGATTTTGACAGATGACGTACGTACCAGCCCTGTTCCGCTGCGATCGCGTAATTTTGATCGGAATCGCCAGCCGTTACCGCGTGATGCCATGCCGTGACCTAGAGAAATATGGATTTATTTTTTTATATAGAGATACATATTAGTAACTATTTCATCATCTGTAGTAATTAAGGTCAATAACGACTATGATCGTTTATTTATGTAAAATCAACTGACATACCTACGTTAAAAAAAAAATGCAAACGCAAAGCCATATCAGACAAGTTTTATGTCAAAAGTCTGTTAAATATTGAAATCAGGAATGCAAGAAAGTACAATCCGTGGAAAGACTGACATTTATTCTGAAGTTTACGCGAATACGACTTGTTCGAAAGGTCGAGATATAAAAATTAATGAATCTCCGCGAAAAATATCCGTAATGACATCCATTTGTTAGGTTTTTCACAAATATTGCACTCCGACAAATTAATACACAGAACTTTTTTAATTCAATCAGCAAGTCAGTGTTAATCATAATATAACTGACTAGACAGTATTTTAAATACACAGCATTACCTATCTATATAGCTGCGAATATTATGAAGCCGAAAAGATTATTTGTTTGAATGCGATAATCTCAGGAGCATATTTTTTGTTTTGTTTGATAGCTTATTTCTCGAGAAAGGCTTAAAGGCCATAAAACATCACACTACGATGGGAGGTGAGAAAGCAAACTTCAATCCTGTGGATGCAGTCGCAGGAGACCGCTAGTATAAAAAAGCAGCACATCTTCATTTCAGCGCCAAGAAGGTTATAGAAAGTGAGCCCGCTATCAAATACTAATACCTACACCCTCGGACGATAGTGTTATACGGGCCCCGGGGGGCGCCCTGCGGGGCCCCGTTTAATGCCCTAATAATAAAATCCGCCATATCAGAGCGAGGGAACCGCCCGAGGTTGTTTGTATTCGACTGTCGAAACACAAAGAGATTTGGACGTCAAACAGGTACATGGGAACGATTTGCGCTAATCTTTTGTTTGACGAGAGATAGCAGATCAGTTGTATTTTTATTTCAAATAGTCAATCTATATTTTCACATTTATAAATAGCACCGTAACTGTGATTAAGACCACTAGTTTAATGCGACTTCAACGGCGAAAATATAGCATTGCTATAGGATTTCGCTTAATATAGTCAAACGAATCGTTTGGTGCAGTGGTTCTACTAACGCTCCTGACTTCTGTACCAGCGGTCGCAAGTTCGAATCCCGCAAGAGGAAAATGTTCGTGTGATGCGCACGAACATATGTATCTTAGTCATAAGTATATATTAGTATGGGGGACTCTTCCGTCAATATTTGTCTGGTACTCGTAGCCCAATTAAGAAAATTCCTCAGTTTAACACCAAGAAAAATGGTGTGTTGTCTGACGCATATTTATTTGAAAGACATAATATAATTTGAAGAAAAACAAAGATATATGGTTTCATAGAGTACCATTCCCTTTTGACGCCAATAAAAGATGATATCCGTGACAAAACCGTTTTAATTGTCTTTATTAGGGATCTTCAGTATCGCTAAAAGTAAGTATAGGGGGTATTAGAGTCAAAAGTAAAGGAGTTGCTGTCGCTATGTTGGTGCTGGTTTATCAAACTTTTTAAATTATTATTTGTTAACACCTTTGTTGACTGCAAATAAATTGGCTACCTCGAAGATAATAAGAAGTTTTTTTTTTCATAACTAATCTGATGTCTCCAAAGTAGCATTTTAGTAAATGCTATTGATATTATAAACGGTATTGATAATCATGATCGGCTAATGCACTACTCTGAATGTCTAAGTCTGAACGGTGAAGTTAGTCAAGTGAGTAAACTAAGCCGTCTGAGAGTGAGGTTCCTAAGAAATTCAAGGTTCCTAATAAAACACGTCACATGGTCAATATGAAACTCTAGACCTTTACACGATTTTTTAAACCTAGTAATCACTCGAATGTGTAAGTTTGTTACATAGAAAAATATGGGGCTTGGACTTGGAATCAATTCCTGCACACACTTAACACCACTCGCCACGAGCAAAACTTCTTATAACGTAAGATGTTTAAAGGCGAGTAATGTTTTTCGCCTTTATGCCTACGAGTATACCAAACGCTCAGGTATCGCTTTATTGTTAGCGCTTACGACGCTCGCCGAGCTCGGCCGAGTGTGAAATACGCAACGTAACAGGGCCCCTATTTTTGAATCGCTCGCTTGGATATGGCGTGTGATTTTCGTTCGAAAACTAATTAAAAATTAACAAAAATCACGCGAAATATAGACGTAAGTAGTCACAAAATTGAGCTTTCCTTTTTCGTATGTCTCTCTGAGTATATACAGGGTGTTGTTTTGGTCAGCGACGAGCGACTCAGGGGTGGCTGTACAAACGATACTGATGCCAAAAAAAATAGTAAAAAAACTACTTTTTTGAAATGGAAAAAACCCACAAAATCATTTTTTTATGCGGCTACTACTGACAGCTATCGAGTCAAAACTACCATCACCAGGTAGCCTCTTCGAAGCTTACTAGCTACGGCGTAGTATTTCGTGGATAAGCGCTAGCTATGTGCTAGGGTGCGAGTTTTCCCATTCGATTTGTAATTTTTTTGAATGTTGTGAAGAGGTTTTCTTGTATAAAACTTGCTCAGAATTTAAAAAAAAAACTTTTTTTTGAATAAGCATAACTCATATTATCATCCCTGAGTTGGATGTCACTGCAACATCCTGTATACTGATTTTCTTTCGAAAAATCGTCTTAAATAAACAAATTTCATACACCATCTTGACGCGAGTGATTCAAAAATAGGCCCCAGATCCGACGCCCGGTCGAGCTTCACTGCGGCTATTATTACGTTATTGTGAAGACATATAATATAGATTTATACATTGTCGCCTATAGAGAGAATACACGCCCGGTTGAGCTACAGAACGATTATTAACACGGTATTGGGTAAGCACGAATCATATAGCTTTACAATATACGCATATTTAGAGTTAATCAAATGGGGAATTAAATATTTAATGAAATTTCTATAGACAGGGTGCACCGAAGTACAACTGTAATAGGTAGACTTATCAATATACATTTATTATTTGAATTCAGCATTCAATACAAACAAAGGCACTGAACTGACTTTAATTTTGCGGCATGTTGGCCTATGACTGAACTTATGTAGTCAGACGTACCGCTAGATATGAACAGTGCGATGCGAAATATATCGAGTACTGAACCGCATGTCTGGTATCGATACAAATATTAACAATGCATGGGTAAAAAAGACAAACATACTAAGTTTGTGAAAAAAAATTGCAGCCGCAGAAGCAGCCGGCAGTGTGAGCAGCAGTGTGCCAGCAGTGCCGGCAGAAGTGAAAACTTGAATATCAACGTTGTGCATTTTTGATTTTTTGGAATAGTTAGGGAATAATTTTGAATGAATTGCTCTTATTATCAATATAAAAGTACTATCATTTTTGTGATAGAATACAATAATAATATTTTTATAGAATACAATATTTATTTATTGCGCTATCGTACACAAACATTACAATTTATATTATATTAAATTACATTAAAAAGTTTATCTCTCAGAAAAATCAACTTACATCCATAATTTCGCCAACCGTCTTACGGTTTTTTGATCAGCCCACGTGTCCTGACGCGAGTTTCACATTATTCCCCCATCCCACAAAAGTGCTCAACGCCGCTAAAGAAGTTTTCACTTCAAAAACAAACATAATAAGACGATAATTTTTGAAGAGAGCCTGATAACCTTGAAAAACTTGTGGTGGTTGGCAAAGTGGAAGGCAAAAGACTCAGAGGCTGATCACCGAGCCGCTGGTCTGACTCTACAAAAGAAATCACGGGGCTCCAGGTGACTGCCGCTCTTAGACTAGCTGAAGATTAGAGTGACGTGGAAACACCTCGTAAGAGCATTCACCAAGGCTTACCAGGACGGGTACGACCTTCAGAAATGAAGAGACGACTAAGAAGAAGCCAATATGTACCTATTGTGAGACGGATAATCGATTATGGAATTCCGATGGTAGACAACACTAGCACTCATGGACAGTAGATCTATCAGATAGATTGTGGTTGTGATAAGTTGTTGTATTGTCCCGCGCTTATATACTATAGCGTTCATTATTGTTTAATTATTACCTTGGTTTTTAAATAAGAATATTTTACAATATACCGAGTCATCTGTACATATGAAATTTTATTTGATAGTTTTACAGTATTTGAGCAGTAACACCTGAGTGGTCATTGTATTTAATAGTGAAAAAGCTTATTTTCTGGACTATAATATAACTTACAAACAACACAACGACGGCGAAACTATTTTCTAACTGACAGTTTCAGAATAATAATATTAGACCTAAGTGTTTTAGTATTAGCACTGATAACTAAATGTGGTTAGGTAGTATTAGGTATAAAAAAGGTCTTATTAAATAACTTATTCCTTCTAGGTATGTACTAGCCACTCGACGACCTCCGTGGTTGAGTGGATAGCTGGTTTCAAGCGTCGCCATCTCGTAAGGTTCCGAGTTCGATTCCCGGTCGGGTCGATGTAGAAATTGATCTTTTCTATATTGTCTCGGGTCTGGGTGTTGTTGTACCGCCGTTGAGTCTGATTTCCATAACACAAGTGCATTGGCTACTTATTTTGGGATCAGAGCAATGTTTGTGATTGGTGTCCAATTATTATTATTTTTATGTGTAGCCCATATAAAAAGTGTCTCAAACAATCTTGTATCGACTCTCCGCGCGTCACTGGCCCCGGAGCGTAAAATAAAACAATGAAATAATAGGCGAGGATGCAACGAATATGTTACCTACCCTCCGGGGACGGTTGGGGTCGCCATCGGTTACATCTATTTATTGTCTCTTTATACCTCCCAATTAGAGTCGCTCTTTGTTGGCAGTCAACTGATTTTTATTGTTTCTAATAGCTACACTTAGATATTGGCTTGTTTGAGAAAGAGCCTAGCCAAGTGATTTAAGATAACTAAATGCACGAAAAATTAAGTGATGTGATATTTCAATACGTCCTGCCGTTTGCATTTTCTTTATTAGGGTTCCGTAGTCCAACAAGGAACCCTTATAGTTTCATGCATATAGGGTGTCTATCGATAGGTCGAAAATGACATGGAGGTTTCTAAAACCATTTTCTCTAAAAGTCTAACGTTTGAGAGATTGGTTGGAACGAGATCGAACTAGTAGTTTTTGAGAGAGAGCACATTATCAATAACCGCAACCATAACTTTGTTATTCATACAAATACTATGAAAAACAAAGTTATATTTGCTGTCAACAAAATGATGTGGTATTTTGGCTAAGTGGAAGTATTGGATCTCTAATTCAGTTAATGTTGGCACGGAACCCTTATTGTGCGAGTCCGACTCGCACTTGGCCGGTTTCTTTTATTACAATAATTTTTGATCAGTTTGTAGTCGTTGTTGCCTTATACTCGCGGTCACCTCAAGCAATCCGGAAACACAGACCTAAGTTCTATGTCCGGCACCTTAGTTATAAATCACTCGAATCAATATTCCGAGTTTAATCAACTAATTTGAATTAAAAGAAAAAAACATTTTTAAAGAATATCGAAGAATAAGCCATTGACGATAGTTAATAAAAAAATAGTTCTTCTGTTCTATGCATACCTATTTGTAAAGTGGTAAACGTCAATGCAATTAAACCCTGGTTCATAGCATGCCCGGGGACATGAAAACTATTCCAGCAGTATTTGAGTACACTGAAAAACAATGGTACAAGTGCAATGACTGAATACTGAACTGCCGTATCGATTTTATGTCTCTAGGAAGGTATTGCTCACTATTTCACACGTCTGTTAATTTCTGTTCTTACCATTGACTGTGTGGAATGGGAAGTTTGAAAACTGTTTGATTTAACATTGTGATAATAGGAAACGAACTCAGCAATTCGGATCTATATCACTAAAATTACGATCAAACTTAATTAATATTTTTATTTATTAAAGTATTTGTTAAGACCTACATCGCGTATTTCTTAAAAAAATTAACTTTATTAGTTAAAGTTTAGGTAAGAGAGGCGGGGGATTCGTTTTACCACTTTGTAAGCGTCTATCTTTCAAATTTTTGACTTTGATTTGAATTATTTTAGAACCCTATATGACATTTCTAAATATACAGGGTGTGGCGTAAATAGTGGTCCAAAGCAAAGGTGTGGATACACTGTACACTGAAGCACCTAGCGTTGGGTTTGTGACCGGTAATTTACTCAATGTCGAGTAAATTACCAAAAACATGTAATTTACTCGGTAAAATTACCGATGACTGGTAAATTATTCAAATGGTTTTAATTATCAAAACTTAATGTATAAATATACTTAAATCCTTTACCAAATCAGCATGAATAACATTTCACTCATTTTTAATGTCTTAGCAAGATGATACTTCTTTACATGCCAATACGAACACGAACTGTTGGGCTGGATTCAAATCACACAAAAATATATTTATTAGGTTTATTTTTGTTTTGTGCTTTTTAATTTATGAGTGATATTGTGTTTGTAATATAAACATATTAATGTTTATTTTAAAAAAGGGGGTTATCAATTCGACCTATAGGGTATGTGATATTGTTAGAATTTTATATTGTTCGAGTGGGGTAATCTATTAAGGCTTCCAAAGTTTCAAACTCGTGTTCAAAATTTCGTAAGTGTATGTGTGTTTTGATGTTTTTTTTACCAAGGATTTCTTGAAAACGAGAAGTCATAGCGAGATGATTATTTTTTTGTTCAATCAAATATATTGCTACTTACCTACAGTGTAAGTTCCATCAAAACCAGTAGTTTTCGTGATATGGGTTATTAATTTAATACCTGAATATCACGAAAAAGGGTACAATTTTTTAAAAAAATGGCCCCTTATCATACTAACCTAAAAGCTAAGCTTATCATTCACCACACCATCGTCTGCGTCGCCGGTTCCTTTTCACTTTCTTACACAAGATATTGAAGTATTTAAACAAACTAACGAGTTGCAGAGCGGAAGCCACAACTAATACAACCTTCGGCATCTTCATATCACCTAAGTAATTTTGTAACACCTAGTATGCATGCATGGATAAATGAAATTGATGTACAACAGAGGCTATGATTAATCTCGCGCATGTGTGAATCCGTGGGAACTCAACTCTCGAAGTTGTCGACGAGTTCGTCTACCTAAGATGAAAGATCCAATTAGATAGGTCCAACTTTGAGAAAGAGGTCAATCGACGAATTCAACTCAGCTGGGCAGCGTTCGGGAAACTGCGTGAGAGCGTCCTCTCGTCTCAATTACCTCAGTGTCTGAAGACGAAAGTTTTCAACCAGTGTATGTCACCAGTTAAGACATACGGATCCGTTACGTGGTCTCTAACTATGGGCCTCATAAAGAAGCTTAAAATCACACATCGAGCGATGGAGTGGGCTATGCTCGGTGATCGAATCAGAAGCGAGAAGATACGTAGAAGAACTAAGGTAACGGACATATCCCTACGAATCAGTAAGCTCTAGTGGCAGTGGGCACTTGGCCAGGGCACGTAGCAGGGAACTGATGGCCGCTGGGGCAGAAAAGTTCTAGATTGGAAATCCTTTAACCAAAAGCGCAGCGTGGGATGTCCACCGACAAGATGGACAGACGACCTTGTAAAGATCGCAGGATCAAACTGGATGCGGACCGCTTACAACCGGTCGCTGTGGAAAGGTTCAGCAGTGGACGTCCTTTGGCTGATAATGATGATGATGATGTGTGAACATCAATGTGAACAGCAAGTTTGCGCCAGCTCTCGTGCACGAATATTTCCTTAAACGTTTCGTCAATAACCAGACGAGAAGCGAGCGCGAATGTTAAATGCTATATAATAGTTTACGCAACGTGCACGAATATTTGTTTTCTGTTTTATATGGTGACCCAAGTAACGTACAAAATAATCAATTTTCGAAGTGTTTTCTACTATCAACACCGCCAACAACCGTTTGGATTAAAGCTTTAATCATGCACAAATTATAAAATAAATAAATATAGCAACAGAGTATTTTACCGCTATTTGGTAAATTACGAGTATTTTACCATTTTTTACCATAAATTACCATATTTTTCATTACTTACCATTTTGATTTTTTACCTGCCCAACTCTAGAAGCACCACATACCAGTATTAAAAAAAAAATTGTACAGGGTTTTCAAAAAAAAAATTTTTTTTTTAATTTTTCAAGACTTTTGTTTTTAATAAAGACGACTTCAGAAAAAGTTTTTCTGTCACTAAAGTAACCTAAAATTTAAGAAAGAACTGAATAATAGGTCCAGAAAAATTTACAACACTTGTAATGTACCTAACTTTTTTTAAAAATTTTTCCTTAATTAGGTTCCTTTTTGTTTCGAAAAGTGATAACTTTTTTTCTGTAACACTTATTGTTGCACTATTTTAGAATCTGCAAAAGATGGTCTTTTTTTTAAAATAATGGGCACTGACAGTGTGGTACATTTTTTTTGCACCAAAAGCATTTAAAGTCAAACAATTTGCTAGCAGTGAGTATTGAATTTTGAAAAACATTTATTTTTTTTAAATTTAATTCAGTTTGTTAATAAAAACCAAATGGAACACTAAGTACATGTAATAAGCAATAATACTAAAAAAACTGCATAAAAAATACCGTCATTTTTGGAAATTATAACCAAATTTGTAAGGCAAGGTAACGATTTTTAAAAAAATTTTTTTTTTGAAAACCCTGTACATTATTTTTTTTTAAAATACTGGTATGTGGTGCTTCAGTGTACAGTGTATCCACACCTTTGCTTTGGACCACTATTTACGCCACACCCTGTATGCGAGCCTCTTTATATTTTTTGTCTGCAAATACGGGATGACAGGATAAACTTACCTACCAAGTTTCAACTGTGTACCTAATGCTAATAGTTTCAGAATAAAGCAGCAGTGACATACGTACGGACAGACAGACAGACTTGACGAAACTATAATGGGTGCGTTTTTTGCCATTCGGCTATGGAACCCTTAAAACGGAGTTAGATGTTAGTTAAAGCTCGCCGCGTGAACTTTTGTGCTTAATTTCAAAAGGAATAGGGCTCAAAAATACTAGCTTGGTGTTAAACGGTAATTAATACCAACATGGCTTAGAGCCGATTTTGCTAACGTCAGATAAGGAATATTCGTTGAATATAACACAAAACGCCTATTTTGGAAACGTAACTTATTTGTCAGTTATCATTTATTATTTATTTATTTTTAATTTAACAATATAAATAGGTACAAATTAACTAAATTGCCTCGCAAACCACTTTAGTGGTTGACTGCGAGTACGAATCTCGCTTAGTTTAAGTATGTAGCTTTAACTAAACAATGATCATTATATGTATAAGAAATGTATTATGTAAATGTCATTTTCAAATCGGTCGTTTTATACTTACCTACGAGTATTCGGTCTGATAAGTAGCTAACTTTGGAAAAATCAGCCCTGAATAAGTACAAAACGACCGATTTTTAAGTGGCATTCACATATTTTTTTCTGACAAATAGGTGTCTTATCTAACGTTGGAAAAATCAGGCCTTGCAATTCTCATCAATTTTATTATTTGATTCAAACTGAGTAAAAAAAATCCCTAGATGCGCATTTGTTTTTATGACAATGCCAAGTCGTTGGGTTGATGTTCGTAAAATTGACAATAGCTGTCTTATTCTTGTTTTCTTTTTCGATATTGTGGCTGACGGGGTTGTTATATTTCCATTTACATTTTAATGATCACCGAAAATAAAAGAAGGCGGTCTCTTAATACTTTTGGATCCAGATTTGTTTATATACCTACTCAGTTTCTTTTAAGCTTTTTAGAAAGCAGTCAGGCTATGAACAATCTTCTAAGAAAATAGGTACTTCACTTATTAAAAGATATACAATTGCAAATGACATGCATTAACCTGTGCGATGCACCATATTTTTACCTACTTATCTTTAAAATTTGCGCTTGCATAACCAACACAAACACCTCCCAACGCGACTACCTCCCAACGCCGAAAAAGAGTCAAACTAAGCGTTCAAAGCTTGGTGCATCCTTATTTCTTTACTAAAACTAGCGCAATAAAATTCACAAAAATCGACCATAACCAATCATCGTCACATTACATCCCAAAATCTTTGAAACCAACCCTATTTCCTAGTCTGGATTAGCGAATAAAAAGCAGGGTGGCCTCATCGCACGATGATTAAATGTTTCCGAGCGAATTGACTCGAAAATTCGGAATTCAAGCGACGCGTGCGCACGTTGAGTCGCGTGCCGTCTGTTTGGTAGCTGGTGTGAAAACATGTGGGCTGTTTTGTATTTACTTGCCTTTTTAGCTGGCTGGGTAGCTCACGCTTATGGCTGGTGGCGCTTTAATACTGAAAGTCCTTTTTTTTGAGCACTGTCAATGTGTTAGCGAGATCTATGGTTAAACTATCGTTAACGCAGAAACCCTCTGTAATAACTATATTATTCTGCTTTTGGCAGTAGGACGAGCGTTATAAAATCCCTTCTTAATGCTTTCTGCATTTGTCGCAACTCAGTGTGTTTGTTTCACATCGCATTTCTAAAAGAAATCTGTACTAATATTATAAAGCCGAAGAGTTTGATTGTTTGTTTTAAAGCGCTGATCTCAGGAATGACTAGACCGATTCAAAAACAATGTTTTGAGTCGGATAGTTCATTTATCGATGAGGCTTTGGATTATGAAATATCACGCTGCGATGGGAGGGGAGGAAGCTAACTCAAACCGCGTGGACTTAGTGAAGACATGCGAGTCTTTCAATAAAAAGGTCATAATATCTTTGCCAATTCGAGAATTTCTCTACTTCTATCTAAGAAACTTTGTCTTTTTCTATGTAGCCAACTGATTCATGAATCTAGGAAAAGTCACGCGATTTTTTTACAATATGGTCGACATTGTTTCTTTAAACTACTATAATTATTAATAACACTATAAATTATAATTTATAGCCTAGCTAGGTAACCAGAAATTATATCCCTCGCAAAACTGTTGGCACGTGGCTTACGAATCTTATAATCTTGGGCATTCAATATCGGCGTCGCAGTGTAATCCAGGAGGATTTAGACGCGACATTCGGCGTGTGACCGCTTTATTGACCGACTTCATCTATATTCACAAGCTTTTTAATAGCTATTTGTTAAACCGAGGGCGTTAGTTACTTTGCGGTTGTAGTTCCGTATAAGTGTACACATTAAAACAGAACCAACGCATACGGTCCCAAAGGATGCAATAGTTCAGAGAATTAAAAACCCCAAGTACTCGTACCTATTAAAGAGCTGATGATTTTCAAACGGCTGTTTATGATGATTATTTTATTATCAACATTCAATACCATTAAAATAACACGGTATCAAATTTCGGATGGATCGACATAAGGAAGTTAGTCAGATTTCCTCATCAATTGGAAGATAACTAATGAATTTCAAATGGCTGAATTTCTTGAAACATAGCCAAGAACACACGAGATGAAATGAATGAATGACTTACAAAACTAAGCGAAAATCGGTTCATCCGTTTGGGAGCTACGATTTAGCAGACAGACAGTCACGTTAAACTTATAAAACCCCTCTATTTTTGCGTCAGGGGTTAAAATACGTTTTAAACAGATGTCTGATCCTATGTACTGTGAGAAAGCGTAGCGTCGCTGTGATCTTGGAGATATGAATACGAGTTTATGCATTACGATCTGAGTTATGTTATATAAATAAATAAACACTTAACTTTCAGGTTTTCAATCTTCTATATTAATTATTTTAGTTATAAATAGTTAATGCACTTTTAAATATTATTATTCTTATAAGATTTGACTGCCCATCGCAGGAATATAACAATTATATGAATATGACAATCGATATGACAAACGTCTATCAAAATTTACTTGTAAAGAAAGTTTTTCTACATTTGAAATACGAAGAGTCGAACGAACGAGACGTAGAGGTTTTATGCGTAGCTTGAAACCACTACAGTACCTATATAGTTATTTGATTAAGTTCTACTCCTAGCACCACGCTTTTAGTACTAAGTATATTTCGATCTAACTGCCTCGATGGCGCAGCGGTAAGCGGTTCACACTTTAAAGCGACGGCTGCGCCAGAGTTCCCGGGTTCGATCCCCGACTCTGAATTTTTCTGTTCAGAAACTATCAGGGTAGCCCGGAGTTTAGAAGTTGGCGGTGTTTCACCCCCGTGCCTCTGTGGGGTTGAGTCAATTGCTGTCCCATCGGGATATGAGAGTGAGAGGAATAGAGAGTGTACCTGTGGTTGCGTACACACGTGTACACTATAATATGTCCTATGCAGTCGGTGGTTAGTCGTTCTGACTGACCACCGTAGTCGAAATCGGCTAGGGGGACTACTACTATAGTAGTAGTATATCTATCTCGATACCCAAATGTTTTCTTTGCTTATTGGTAGTAAAAACTTCTTATGGATTGATTAAATTTTGTGCATACTTATCGTCATCATCATTAAATTTAAGAGCTAGTTTCTTGTTAGGTACGACGGCAGAGAAACCACCGCATTATCTCTATAAGTCCACTTGAATTTTGTTTTAAAATTTCATGGCCATGCCTCTTCTTTCATTCTTCATGCTTTACCTTACCTGAAAGTTGTCTCGGTGAAATTGCTTTAAGCGAAAATACTGCCTAAATTGTACTTCTATCAAAAAATAATGATTGTATCCTGTGTAATTATAATGTTTATAGTGTGCAATAAAATATTATTATTATCTCCCCATACTGCCGATCATACAAAAGTAGTCTAGATATTATTTACGTCGTTTTAACAGACGGTGGTTTATTGCGTGAGCACGCCGCGTCTAAACCTACAGCTTGGCCTTAACAATCCCTGAGTATTAAGAAAATAAAGACTTTACTTTATGAGTCGCCAAATCCCCGATATTATCCCGCTAATCCGCATCAGACGGCAGCGTGATGCTCGCAGTTTCATTAAGATTTATATTTAAAAAGTAACGTGCAGCCGCGATTCTGTGAGCTTGCGCCGCTGCCTCCAGAGAGAGTAGGTAGAAACAGACCAAAGCGGTGAAAGAGGTTTCTGCCTATAAGCACGAAACCGCCGAGAGTCGTTCGTCTTAATCCTTTGACTGTCGCAAATTACTGAGTAACTCCCTTCCAGGTTTTCACTAAAGCCTACGCAGTTTCTCTCAGTCCGCTTATAAGTGAGATGACAAAGGAGGCTGAAAAAGTTGCGGCAACCAAAGAGATTCGTGCTTAGCTTTTTTACTTGCTACATATACAATTCACTTCTATTATTGTGTGTCACATTGTAATTTTAAGAAGAGTCATTTTTGTTTCGGGTTGTGTCATCTATTTATTATAATGATCTCAGGCAATATTACCTAATTGAGCAATATAACTTTTGAAGGATGGATTATTGTTTACGCCTGTTTCTTAGGGTGTTACTAAGCAGTATCTATAGATAAACTTCAAATCAAATTTCACGACGCTACAATATTTACAAACTCTAGTCATGATACTAATCACTCATACAAATGCCTCTACAATAATAAAAAGAACTATCCCTTCTGCGCCTCTCTGATCTACAACAAAATACAACCCTGTGTTTACGATGGGGGAAAACGGGTCCCTTTTCGCATAAGATTCTACCCTCCTCAAAGCAAAAGCTGTCTTCTCCCCAACTTCCTAGGTCTAATATCCTGCGATCTCAAGAAAACAGTCGGAATTTTCCGTATCGAAGGCACGTGTGGTGCACAGGCTTTATTGACGGAGATCTCGCCCCTCCCACCCAGCAAATGAAATTCCACCTGGTCTAAATATCCCTCTTTATTGGTATGCAAAAACGTTGTCAGCCAAAAATTTTATGAAAAAAAAAATACTGTCGATCAGTATTCCGATTCAAATGATTACCGAATTACGCCAACATACACATATTTTGACAGAGTTGCTAATTAGTAGGTATGGTTGCGTTGATGATGCGATGCATGAGTGCGTTGAGAGAAGTAACTATAAGCCCCGCGAACTCCTAATGCGCCTGGCAGTCATATTTTTACCGACTTCAAAAAAGTAGGTAATCAATTCGACCTGTATTTATGCGATATCTTCAGAAAGGGATAAAATTTTAGTGTCTTGATTTATTAAGGCTTCCTAATACGTGTGCAAAATATCGAAAGTGTACGTGTGTTTGTATTTTTGTAAGATTTCTCGAAAACAAGAAGTCGTAGAGATGATTCTTTAGTCCAGTGTAAGTTACATCAAAATTAATTCTGTAGTTTTTGTGATATAAGTAATAATGAAATCATGCAATAACCGCCTTCAAAAAACTGACTAAAAGCTAAAATTATCGCATTTTCCAACAATTTATTTGGAGTTAGTGAACTTGCGTCATTAACCGACTGCAAATGAATTTGTTTGTCATAAGTAGAGGCCATCGACTCCAAATAAATTTTCTCCGTTGCGTTATGTTAAGCTTTTTGAAAAAGATGCATACACTTACGAATTTCGCACACATGTTTGTAAATCTTTATAATATACTCAAATATTACCAAATTTCAACAATATCACATACATTGAATTCAACACCTCCTTTTTTAAAAGTCTTTACATAAACCACCTTCAAAAGCTGGGGGCAATTCTCGTGCAATTCGTATACGAAAAAAGTTCACCGATCGAATTTTATTTGACGAAGAAAAAATAGACTTGAATTTATCAGGGTCACGATGTCTATGTATTTCGATTTTGTTCGTGCGATAGTTTTTTAACATGTAGATATTTTACTTTATTTTTTTGGTAAAACGATTAAACTCGCAATCGAATTAACACACGAAAAAAGTTCGATTGCTGCGAGAATCGGCCTCCTGGTTTAATTTTTGATCTAAGTTTTCTTGTTGTTATTTCTGTCGATATCTTGTTTCGTATGCTACTTAGCTCTATCTTATTGACAGAAATAAATCGACGTATTAAAAAGTTAACTATTTAAATTTTCGGGATTCTCCTTTAAAGTTGCAAAACAGATTTTGAGGTTATTAAGTATTTTGACAAGGTTCCAGCACATTAGCAAAGTATATGTTCAATTTTTTTGGTTTAGATCACGTTTGACAGCAATGAAAAAACAAATCGACATTGTTTTTTTTTTAAATACGTTACAAAGTAATCAGACGGTTTAATCTTTCTGAATCAGTGCATGCATTTGTCATTGGTAGTCTGGGGTTTAATTTAGAAGACAGGTACAACACGCTTTTTTAGACTAAATAATTTTGAATCCAGTGAGATGCGAAAGTATTTAAAAAAAGTTCAGTCATCGTAACGAACATTAAAAATCGCTGTTTTTTGTATGTATGGTTTAAACTCGGTTAAAACTAACCTATGTATCGATATTTATAATGAGCCATTAAAAACATTTTGTAAATTTTAGCATAGGAGAGCATCTGCTTAAGATTAGAACCATAATACATAATAACACCGCCTTTTTTTTCGTTCTCGTAAATATAATTTACACATAAAACCTCAAGCAATAAATAAATAAATAAAATCTTGAAAAAAATCCTGCCAAGTGCCAGTCAAACTCGCACACGAAGGGTTCCGTATCTAGAAGTAAGCACTTTTATGTCCCGTATTATAATATGTCCTGTAAAACATGAATAACATTGCCTTGTTGGTTTTGATCCCCTTGAAATAACAAAATATCCAAAATTATCGTAACAAAACAGTTATATCATTTGCGGGCTCTTACTCACAGTTTTGATATTTTCAGAGTTAAAAGACAAAATGAATATTTGACGACAGTTTCATATATTTACGCCTTTGGGAGGTGAATTTTTTAAAGTAAATTTAAAATTTATGGACTACAATTGTATAAATAAATAAAATAAATAAATATCCTTTGGACATTTCCACTCATCGTCAACTAGTCCCAAAGTAAGCTACTCAAAGCTTCTGTTATGGGTGCCAGACAACGGATATAATACTTAAATACTTTTTGTTTGTAAATACATACATTATATATATAGAAAACACCCAGATCAATACAAACAGACATGTTCATGCACACAAAATGTTTGTATTGTGCGGGGATCGAACCCGCAACCCGCTGCGTAGTAGGCGATTTCTCGACCACTACACCAGACGGGTCGTCCAATTGTGTAATTTGTTTACATAGCTTACATAGTTTGTTTCGTTTGTTACACACGTGAATGTTTATCGTCCAATGCTGCTGCTGTGCTATGAGTCTTTTCACGTATCCACCGATCCGTTTATTGGTTTTTTACCAAAAAAATGCCTTTTTAAACTGAATGTTACATATTATTATTTTAAAAGACTCATTCAACGATACCCCACTCGACGGATTAGTCAAGAGAAAAAAAAACATGTTTCTTGTATGAGAGCGAATTACCCAAAATATATTTTTCATAATTTTATTTCATCACTTTGGAAGGGAGAATAGAATAAATACCTACCCATGCCCTAGTACTTAAAGTCACCGAGCTGAACTGCGGACAGACAGACAGATGGACATGCCGAAACTATAAGGATTTCTTGTTGTCCTACGGAACACTGAATAATTTTTTTTTCACAATTTGCACATTTGTAGAGACCATCATCATAACAAAAAACTAGAAGAACCTCTCCTCGAAAAAATTCTTCAATATCAAAACACAAAAAAACGGTTTTCATAACATCGATGCGACGTTACAATAGTTCCAAATACAAATCTCGTTTTGTACCCATTGGGCTGTATTCGGGCATATTTCCTTAACCCACAAAAGCGGAGATGTTAACCCGTCATCGCATTTGCCGTGTTCACCGCAGCGTTGGACTTGAAGTGGTCTAGCCACAATGACGGAAAAAACGCACGCCGAGCTATTCATATCGTTTGGGCAATGAAAACACAATAATGACTCCATGTCAATGTGCTGAGAGTACGTTGGTGCAAGTTCGCTCGCTGGATGCGGCAATCAAGAACCAAAAGCAAACCCAAAGCTTTTTATTTAATTTTTTATTTATTTTTTTATTCAGGGACTTTTACATAAACGTACGTCAGTCCCATCATATCCTAAAACAAATATACACAAAATAATTAACTTAAATAAATATATATCTTTGACAAGTCACTGAAACCATTTTAAATACAAGTTTCGCAGCGTCTGATGCAGGTTTTGCTAAAATAGTTAGGAAAATCCCAACATCAGATGTTGAGATGTGTAGTTGACTCAGCAAAGATTGGCGTTCTCTTTGATTTTTGACACATTCCGATAGCAAGTGTTGTATATCTTCTATCGTATTACATATAGAACATTAACATCATTAAAATTAAACCGCCTTAAAAAAACACAAAAAGGACTAAAATAGCGCTAATAGGATGTCCTTAACGGACTGCAGCAGTCTACACATCATGCACCGTCTTCAAATGAGCTTTGTTCTCCAATTCGCGTTATTTTAGTGTTCTTTAAGGTGTTAACACTCCATTATTGAGCATTATAATTTCTTTGAAACTGATTAAACGAGAATCATACCATTTCAACAACTCCTAATATCCAAACATTTGCCCAGATAGAGCCAGTGTATTAGCGTAATTCTATCCGTTGCGAATTCAAAACTCGACCAAAATACCGCATCCACCCGTTCTCGTTCGAGACCAACTGCGCGATGTTTACGTGCCGGATGGTGGCACGGCGGCTCAATGGGAGAATTGGCCCACTCCAAACACAATGCACTGTGGAGCGGAGTAGACACCACTTAAGCCCGACCCACCAATAACGTTTTTATTCCTTTTTTAAACCGCGGCCATCGATTTTCGTCCGAAAACATGCCAGTATTTCACTAAAAATATATTCACACGTAAAATTCTGCCATCGATGCGACGGCATTTATTTTTACGAAAATGGATGACAAAATCGGTCTGACGGAATACAGCTTTCAAACAGTTTTTATTTCTATTCGATGTTTTGAAATTATATCGAAATATAGGGACAATGTTGTGTAGGTATGTCTCTATTGTGCAAATCTTGGGCTGCGTCTAATTTTGATACGATACGTCAACTTTCATGAACAATAATGTTTTAATTGTATCTCAAATTAACAATAAACATTCTACTTTTTAAATATCTTTTTAAGCATTTTTATGTAAACCGATAACCGAGTATCAAAATAGTGCTGAAAAATCAATACCTCATTATAATTAATTTCAAAATTCAAAAAAAAATTCAAAATTTAAAATTCAAAATATTTATTCAATTTAGGACACAATAAGCCACTTATGAACGTCAAATGTACAGTGAAAAATAAAATAAAAATAAATGTGCCCTGAAGGGGCCGAATCATGTCTCCTTATCTTTTGGGCCCTACCAGCGCTTCGAGACAGAACACAGACAATAAGGCAAGTGCTGAGAAGAAACGCCGGAACAAACTCAGTCACCACTAGCTGCCGTAAAATCAAAATCATCAAAGGTAAGTACATCAGTCGGTGCAGGCTGGACAGACCACACATTCGTGTCGTTTAGGTAGTCTTGAACCTTATAATAGCCTTTAGACATAAGCGTGTTTTTAACGTGTTTCTTAAATTCATCACCCGGCAATTCGACTAGATTGTGTGGTATATTATTAAAGAATTTTATACAATTTCCCATGAATGAATTACTAGTTTTAACTAATCTGAAGTTAGGAACGACAAGCTTGTGTTTATTTCTTGTGTTATATGAGTGAATGTCGCTCTTCTTCATGAAATTATCTAAATTTTTACGGACGTACATTATATTGTTAAAAATGTATTGAGAAGCCATAGTTAATATGTTGATTTTCTTAAAGACCTCTCTCAGGGAGTCACGAGGACTAAGTTTATAAATAGCACAAATGGCTCTTTTCTGCAAAATAAATATGGTATCAATGTCTGCAGCAGAACCCCACAAGAGAAGACCGTAAGACATAATACTGTGTAAGTAACTAAAATACACAAGCCTCGCCGTTTCAACATCAGTCAGATACCTTATTTTTATAACTGCAAAGGCAGCTGAGCTTAGCCTCCTAGCTAATAATAACGAAATAAAGAAGCGTTTTCAACTGTGTAATAATTATTAAAATAACTAGGTCTTGATCTAGGTCGGTACCAATCTTATGGTAACTACAAACATTACATTCAGATTATTTTCTAATGGGTTCGGGTTTTATAGTTCAATAGAGTTTTTTTTTATTCAAACATCGATGGGATGAAATGTAATGCAAACGTAAGCCCGGGTGTATTTCATTTTACTTATTTAACATGACAATCGACGTCAGTAAAATAATTCACAAAGCATTCTTGATTTTGACCGCTCTTTCCTAGAGAAAAGGGAAAAGAAGCTTAAGCGAAGTGGATACCAAGAAAAATCTAGTACTTAAAGTTGTTTAAAATGAATAGCTGCTACGAAGGATTTTAACACTTTTCAGGGCAGTATCCCAGACACAATAGAACTTTTACTGTTTTACGGCTGTATCCGTTCACTGTCACGTAAAGTGTTAATATTATTTTAATAAAATAATGTTCAAGGTCAGCTTCATTCCCGCCAAAACATGACAAAATCAACAATTCCTGTTCAAACCCCGTTGATTCCCAGAACCGGGAATCACTAAAACGTCTGTGCGTCTGCATTTTAGTTCGTTTCATATCTGTTATATGGGCGCGTTACCGCGGACTGTCGATTTTGTGAAAAAAGAAGGTACAATTTGTTGGTGTTTCAGCGGAGCGAGATATCATAGGTTTAATAATACGTAGGTCGGTTTGGGCGGGGTTTCTTGAGGGTGCCGCGATTGGTGGAGGTTGGGGGAGGGCGCGGGCCGGGCGCGGCGGCACCGCACTGTTCCCCCGGCCTTTGCCGCGTGCGCGTCGTTCTAGTAGCTTTTGCGATAGTTGCATGAAAAAAATGTTGGAGTTTTACACAAATATAAACCCTGGATTGATGCAGGAGAGCATGCAGCCGCCGCTCAGCTGCGCCAATAGGACAGGTCAGTGCTGTGCTCTTTGTCTTGGCTAGTGATCTATATTTTTGCGTTTAGCGATGTCAGAGCCGATGGGAGATACCTTAAGACATATATTTTTGCAAAGCAAGTTCTCAAGAAATAAGCTAATTTGGGAATTCTATAAAAATATTAAATTGGCTCAGATATCGGTGCCCGAACACAGTTTAATCCTGTTAGCGAATTACTTTTGGTGATACATATCAATTTAAATTGTAATCAATTTTTTTGTAAATATTTATATTCGTAGAATTAGGTATTTGAAGCCAAGTGTCTTTTAGTTACATTGCTTAAGAAACACAACAGTGTTCAGCAAAGTGTGCAACTACCACTAGCTTATTGCGATCTTGTTTTGACAGTAAAGCTGCTCTCCTTTTGAATGGATAAGCAAGTTTCGTATCGCGATATCTTAATTATGACTCACGTCTAGATGAGTGGAAATTCACTTGCCTGGAAATCGAATAGATTAAAGCAAGAACGAAATACGTCCCAAATCGTTGCACAAAATATTTTTCTATGGCTGTAGATACTTTCATTATTTATGTATTTTTGGTACATTGAGTTGTTTAATAAACACATTATAATATTCATTTACTGTATACATAACTGTTTTAACTACTTATTAAATAAACCGGTTAGATTACATCACAACAAAGAAAGTCTCTCAGTACAAACAATTTTGAAATAGAAATCTTGTTCATTCCGTCCTTTTTTAGGTCTAATTACATTAACTGCAAACTAATCATTCGTAATTGTTACAGTCAGTAAACATTTGTTACCTTGTTAAGAGCAGAATAATAATAAATAATTGAAATTCAATCGATGCGCGAAAATTTAAAGCAAATTTTTTATTCATAAAATATAAGGTAGTAAGTCTATTTTTGTCAATAATCATAAATACTTTAGATATTAAAAAAAACTTTTTGTTATTATTAGATAGTTATTTTTCAAACCTAACCGCTAAACAGTGTTTATTATTATAACTGACCTATTTGTTTAACTTTTAAAGTATTCCTACCATCCTATCATACGTACGATGGAATTTTTGAATTAATTTCCAGTGTTGTGAAAGTACCTACTGTTCTCAGCTAATTCGTGATTTCCGACACATTCGAATAACTATGCGCTTCCAAATATTTAGGATTACAAACTGAATAGTCAACTAAAATTCCGGAAACCTACCCAATTTCGTATTTGTGCAAAATAAGCTCTGACCACAAACCACGGGATATTTTGGTAAATAGCATCAAAATTAAACAAATATTGATCAATTAGATTGCTGATATAAATTGACTGATAAATTATTCCCTCAAACAGATGTTTATATATTATTATTATTGAAACCTTTTCACCTTTCTTGTTGTTTGAAAAAATAGTTTTTCCTTCCCTAGGAAATTTAGTTGTAATTGCTACGATCAGACAATAGTAGATTGTTATACAAAGGTAGAAAGTGACCCATTAGACTCGAGATGTTTCTGGCGCTGGAACGGAGCAAGAGCGCCAATATTTCAAGAGTGAAATGGGTGTTTTCACCCGAGTTACACGTACTATTTTTCATTTCGACTGAGAGGAAAAAATAACATTTAGCTGTACCATAGGCGAGAGATGAAACCTCTAGTTTTTGCACAACATATCAGTTTATTTGCTCTGTTTTCCGTGCCTTATATGACGAATATAGAACACACGATTAAAAGGGCAGTACCTAATGGCACGAAAGTAAATAAAGTACTTAAAACGCGGACGGTATATCAAATATTTTAAATCCTAGACAAAAATCTCGATCGATTTTTTCACAAAGACAATAATAATAGCGGAATACTGCAACACTAACCTTGTCAACAAAACTACTACAGGTTATGTCAAATTTCAGATTATGTTTTTCTCACGAGATAGCGCTATGAGTGATAGGTAAAGGTGGCAGTGAGTAAGAAGAGTTTTAATGAACACCACACCACCATCCCGTCAGGTCGCCTCCGCCTGCTTACTAATCTGTGCAAGAATCGATTAAACTAAAAAATATATTGTCAACGACAAAAATAAAAATAAAAAGTGTCAATTTAAAATGAAAAAAAAACTCTTATATGTATGGCGCGCAACCGAAGATTTTAATTGTAGATTTTTAATTGTTAAAAATAAGATCAATTGTATATTTTTTAATCAACAATCATAATAAACACGTTTTTAATGTGTTGCTAGGCAAAAAAGTATGGATTTTTCTTTATTTTAATAATATTAATGTATTGCTACAAAATAAAACTAAATTCCTTTCTACCCTAGGAATGAAAAGCCATTTTCAATTTTCCGAACAGGAGAGATGAAAAGATAATTGAGTCACATCATATTATTGAAATAAGAGTGGATTTAAATATATTTTTTCGAAGATAAACATTAAAAAACGTGTTTATTTTTAACGTTGACATTAAAAAATGTACATTTTGTGTAATTTGAAAAAACACATAATCTACAATTAATATATTCGGGTGTCATCATCACATTTTTTTTAATTTTAAAACTTTTTTTTTCATTTTTTTTTTAGTTTTATCGATAATTGCACATATTAGAATGCTTTGTGGCATTAATTACAAAATCTTATTTCGTCCAAGTTCCCACTATATGCTCTTCATCATGGCGTTATAAGGCGACTTATGGGTCAAAATCGAATCTGCAATTTGACATACTCGTACTTTGGGGTATTTTTGTGACAAGGTTAAAGTTTCGTTCTGCCATTATTGTTATTTTGTCTTAATTCTTGATGGAAGCTCGCTTCAAGATATTTCCAATCTTGTCAGTGACCCGCTTGATGTAAGGTAGTACGGCAGGCGGGCGTTCAACTGTCATGTGCTTGGAAATATCTTGAAGCGAGCTTCCATCAAGACTTATTTCAAGTCGCCAAAGAAGATTAACCAATTTTTACCACCTGTAAAGTGCACCATATCTCTTCAAGATGCAGGGGTGTATAGACTGGCATGTGACTGTGGCCTTTCCTACATCGGGCAAACCAAACGAAGTATAGGCGTGCGGGTAAAATCTGCAGTGTGTAAACATGCCTTAGACAAACCCAACCACTTCATACGTTTTGACCAGCCTAAAGTACTGTCTAAAGAACGTCGGTTCGTTCCACGCATGCTACGTGAAACTAAAACGAATTTGTTAATCAACTTATGTAATGTGCAATAAAGAGTTATCTATCTATCTATCTATCTACGTGAAGCTATAAAAATAAGAAAACATCCAAATTTCAACAGAGAAGATGGTTGGAAAATTCCACCAGCATGGGATCCAGTTCAAACTAGGACCCAAGCTAGACCACTCACTGCAAGATCACAAGACACAGTTAGCTCTTTCTGCTTGGATAGAAACGTTAATTAATATTATTGAGTGACGGTAGTGTAATTTTTCAAAAACTATGTAATTGACAAATAACATCTTAGTCTACCCGTGACCACGAACGCTGTAAAGTGTTCGGAACGTCGGATAAAATTAATAAACTCGCGAAAAGTTAATCCGTAAAAAAGTTGTTTCATTTCGATCGTATATCTTACTCGGGTGAAAGCACCCATTCCACTCTCGAACTATTGGCGCTCTTACTAAGTTCAAGCGCCAGAAACAGCGAGAAACATCGAGTTTAATGATTCGCTTTCTCCCCTTGTATAACAGTTCACTATTTTTTGTCACTATCATGGAAAACGGGATTGCTACTACATATTTTGTGAGTTTCCGATACGTCACTATGAGCACCTATGACATTTATTTGCGCGCATGTCATAGATTATTTTCTTGCTTACTTTGATATTATTACTTAGAAGGTATATTTAACCAGAACACAGCCCCGCAACAGCTAATACGCCTGGCGGGCATTTTTTTATTATAGTCAGTTTGCCAAATTCTTAAGAGGATTAATTTGAAAAGGTTTCAACGCATTAGCAATAAGAGTATTTCTTTTATTGCTTGCGGGGCTGTAAACAAACGTATCGTATCAAACCATTCAGAAGTCAAATTAAATTTAGAATAAAAAGTGCCGTATGTTCAAACAGTTCCAATATTGAAACAAAAATATGGGAGAATTTACGTGTTATCCGAAGCCGAGATTGGAAATATTGAGCACAAACATGGAAAAAAATATTTTTGTAGTTTGATTCATAGATCGATTTTTAAAACCGTAAAAAATGGTGGAATAGGGTATGCGTTTGTGGAGATCGAAGGAGTGAACGTTTGGATTTAGCAGTCCACGGCAGCCATTGTTTTCGTTACCGACATAGGAAAAGTTAAAGTACATTTCCGCAGGTAGGTTACGTAACTTGCAAACGATAACAATTTTATGGGGATTCATGTATTCATCAGATAATGTTGTGACGAAATGGCAATTCTTGTGTCTAAACTCATGTGATGAGAGTTTGTGACCAAATGTGTGCCTTTATTCTTAAAAAAAGGCTCTATACTGAATGGCAACTTTATCAGCGCCTTTCACGGATTGTTGACAGTCACACTTGTCAGATATAATGCGATTGGTGCCGCCAGCCTGTAGCCAACTTTTTAAGCTGTTGTCACCCACACACCATAGCGCAGCAGGCGAGAGATTGTTGGCCGGCAATGCCAATGTTTAAATGTCAACTTGATATTTTGCCTTTATTAACATCAAAGAAGTAATAACTTGTAACAGAAATATAATTTAACCAACAGCCGTGAAATTGGACCTTTTGCTAAAACTGTGAAAACATTAAAAAGCGGGTAGGTGGTACCGACCTGTATCGACTATCTTGTGACATGCCAAGTCGTCTTTTTTGACATTGAAATTTTAAGACAATTATTATAAAAAAATACTGTAAATGAAAACTTTACTCTGATTTTTAATTAGATTTTTTTTAAGTCGCAAGCTTAGTGCAATAGTGTTGCATCAATTTAACTATGGGCGATTAGTTAAATTTGTAGTATGAGTTTCCAATAATGTGATTATAATATTTGGATAAATAATACAGCTAGAATAACGAAATACTTAAATTAAATTTTGTGATGAGCAAAATTTTAAGTCCCTTCACTTGCAAAAGCAATATTCGTGTATGACATTAACTTATTTTCACTTTTTACTACTTTCTATAAATATATTGATAGAAACTACGGGAGTATTTGTACGAGGGAATTTATTTTTTAAGATTTTTTGTAATAACACTGTTTTATGCACAACACAAAATCCAACTAAATCTTTAAATTATTCTAAAATCATTTAAAAGCAACGATTGAATAAAATTTGAATTAGTCGATTATTTAGGAACAACACTATTAAAATTACATTCTTGTTTTATAGAATTTGTCACTATACAAACTCAATAATATAAATGTAAAAAGCAACTTTGGCTAAGTGAGAGACGAGGAATCGAACCCGTGTCTTACGCTATCCGGGCGTATTCCTATAACACTCGGCATACGCCCGGGTAGCGTACGACACGGGGTTTGATTCCTCGTTTGTCACACAGACAAAGTTGTTTTTATAAGTGCAATTTATATTACAACACTATTTTTAAATTACAAAAAGTTGCATCCCACCAAATGTCATTTTAGTCTATCAATAAAAAACCGGAGTAAAGAATATTGTTTAGAACAAACAAATCAGGACGCATCGGAAGACTCTTCGTGAAGAATTCCAAAGTATTCCAATTCCATGGAATCGCCAACTGGGCACATTAATTAGTCAGTACATGTCGGTAACGGTTATATTCTTATGATATGACATGACAAACGATTGCAATGTGATGATAGCAGTCGATGATACATAATAGCCCTACCAACGGTGTGCACGAATATAATGAATAAAGGAATTTAAAGCGAACCGATGTCCCAGGTAAAGGTTTTGTCCATGAAAATAAAACGAAATCTCGATATGAAAAGCGGACAGCGACCACGTAGGTTTTTTGATAGACATTGGTTTCAGACCTATATGATTTACGATATATTTCATGCGTTTTCGATTTTTGTAAAAGTTATTTTATTCATAAAATTAAGGCACTTTTGGAAATAATATCTCAGTTTTTTTAAATCTGTCTCACATATTGGATTTCGATTTCTTTGCTTGTTGTTGTGTTTATAGTTTATAGCGTTAAGCTTATTGAAAACATTCTAATCTTCACGTTGAAACAACAATCATCAGTAATTATTACACATATTACAAACTAGCGGTGCCCGTAATGATATTACATCAGAATAGGTTTAATAGTAATCATTTTATCCGTTCTCTATATATTTCCATACCTTACAAACTTTCATTCCCGATTCCCTATTGGTATTCTACCGCTTAAAATTTCATTACCGTTTTTTAACCCCATAAGGGTATTTTTGAAGATAATTTTAATAAAATATTTATTTATATTTTATCAAAAGACTTAAAAAACAGTATCTAGCTTCTAGCTTTGCAAGTGACGCCACTTCCATACATCCTTTCATACCCCTTTTCAACCCCTTGCAATCCTTTCTTCGTATTAAAAAATAAAGTCCTTTCTCAGACTAGACTATATATATGCCAAGTTTCACTAAAATCGGTTCAGTAGTTTTGTCGATAAAGCGCGACGGACAGAGTTACTTTCACTCAGGCTCTAGGCTATGTGTGTGCCAAGTTTCATTTAAATCAGTTCAGAAGTTTTGGCGAAAAAGCGCGATACTTTCACATTTAGTAAGTAATTACTACGAGTATGCTACGGTTTTCTGTAGGCCTACGATCTACGCTGCGTAGCAGTTACGAGTGTAGTACGCGGTCGTAGCCGTAGCACGCCCGTAGCAGCGCAATCAATAGAACGCCTTATCAGGCAGATAATGATACATTTCAAAGATAACACTATTGACAAAACATCCAAAATTATTTATTGGCCACTTTCCGCGACTTTGGCTGAGCAAGGATCGGATTCTCCGCACAAACAAACTTATATTTTTCTGCATCGGATGGTTACTGGGATATAACTTCCCTATTAATTTGCGAACCTTATTTTAAATGAAATATATGAAAATGAAATGACAATTCGTATCAAAAGGTCAAGGTGATGGCTTGGAATAGAGATAAATGGAGAAAACTCTACCGAGAAAAAGAATAAGAAGAATATGAAATAAAATTACAAAGGAAGACGGATAGAAACATACTGACTTATATTCGTGTTACTCTTAAAGATACATTTATTGATTTATTTTTTTCTAATCAATGGACATGTTGGGCTTAGGATTAATTGAATATTTATTTGAAAACTCTTCAATGAATGCCAACTCATGTAGTTAATTTAAAAACCGGGCGAGTCATACCTACTTACGTACTAAGGGATTTGTACCTACCACTGACTAAGTAAACAAGCATAGGTGAATATTTTAAATGCCTACCTGTTGCCATTATTGATATTGAGCGAAAAAGGGCAAAAACATCACATTTGCGGTATGGGAGCTCCTAAATAATTATTTTATTGTGTTTATAATAGCGGCAAGAGAAATACATCATTTGTAATAAAATCAACTGTCCAACTATCGCGGTTATTTGTGATATTCTGGTGGCAGGCAGACAGATGGACGGACGGGCAGACAGTGAAGTCTTAGTTATTATAATTATATATAAAAATAAAAAGGGACCCTCCCTTTTTAAACGAACCTTAAAAAAGAGAAATCCCATAAAAAGATGAAATTGTGGTATTTAATTTCATACATGCGTCATCTTCAGTGCTGCCACCAACTTTTCGCGTTAGATCTTATTATCTTATATAAAGTTATTTGTCTCGAAACGCGTTCTAGCGCCTAGCGCTAAATTTAGCGCCTTTAAAAAAAGGAACTAATAATATGATGGTGTATTCACATCACCCGGCGGGATTTGCCTGTGGCGTAAATTTAGTTCCGAGTTTGATTAAGTAATGTTTTTTTTTAATGAAAATCAAATTGATTCACCAGAATGAAAGTAAGCCAGTATGTTTGTGCTAGTCTCGCTTTAACTGTTTCATATGATAAGGTCAAATACCTGACAAACTACATATGAAGAAACGTGACTAAAGGTTATTAAACAGACGCCCGGTCAAAATCGGTAAATAAAATAAGATGGTGCATCCGGACCTTAGCAAGCTACACCTTAAAGGATAAATTACATTTATTTTAAACTAAATACAGTGATTTTTCTTTGTTATTGCCATATCAAAGCTTTGGCTGTTGCATCCAATTTCACATTTATTGAATTAAGTTGGGGGGTTACCATAGACGACGGAGGTAATAAAACGATGATTTTAGTAATCAAAGGCATATTAGAAAATTCTAAATAAGGCACCTCCTTTCAAAATTAGAATTCACAATGTTGATGCTTTTCCTGTGTTCTTGTTAGTGATATTTTGATGTTAACCTAAAAATACCACTATATTTTGTCGACAGCAAATATAACTTTGTTTTTCATAGTGTTTGTATGAAGAAGAAAGTTATATTTGCGGTTGTTGAAAATGTGCTATATCTCAATAGCTACAAGTTCGATCCAAATTAATTTTCGTTGAAAGTATTTGTTAAGATCGACATTGCATATTTTTCAAAATATACACTCGTTTAGTTAAGAAGGGGGGGGGGGATGGACCATTTTACCACTTTGGAAACGTCTATCTATCAAACGTTAGATTTCAAAAGAAAATCCTTTTAGGAACCGCTATGTCATTTTAAAGACCTATCCATAGACACCATACACGCATAAGTTTGACAACAAAAAATCGGTTTTAGGTTCATGTATGGACCCCGTAAATATCATATATTTTATTTTTTGTATAAGAATCGTAAAGCGGTTAACAGGATACGTCTTCCTACCAAATTTCAACAGAGTGATGCTTATAGTTACAGAATAAAGTGGCTGTGACATACGGACGGACAGACAGACAGACGGACTTGACGAAACTATAAGGGTTCGGTTTTTTGCCATGTTGGCAACGGAACCCTAAAAAAGGGACTTTTAGTTTTTGACTAGACTAGGAGTCCGCTCATTAATTATTATTTATAATACTAATTCTCCTACCTATATTTGGAGACTTTAGGGTGGCGCCTCTAAACAGAGATAGGCCAGCTACGCGGGAGATATAATTAGTGCCTACATGTGTTCGTAATACATAAGTGCACTCTCTGGTCCTTCACTCTCAGTATTTCGGTAAGACGGCAGTCCGACATAATCGATTAGAGATCAGGCGCAAGACCAACAGTTGAACGTGCGTCCCGAGGCACTTTGGTATTATCACCACCAACATCCTGACTCCAAGCTATCCGAGTATCTTCAAGACAGAAAAACCCAGAGCCTCTTGGGTACTGACTAGCGAACTAACCTAAAAAAAGGTTGCTTGGTACCTTGAGTATAAAATGCCAACAAGAGCTTTTGTGCATTTAAGTACAGTTAGACAAAATTAATGTAGAAAGGGACGGATACTAAATAGCGTGGACAATGGCGCTAAGTTTAGGCAATTATACTTCAGTCATGCACGAACTAAACATCATCAATTGCAATACTAATAAGAGCGGTTCTGTAGTGACTGTAATTTGCGCGTTTCAGTGCATCGAACAGTGTGCACACAACAATCTAAATTGAAAGCGCCCTTCGAGCCTAGCTACGTCTGGGTGGGAACACACCGATATTAGATATAAAAGGTGTTTGGTGCATCGAGTGCCAAATGAAAATACAATGAAGGCTTACAATGGAGGTCATTAGCTATCATTTCTGCCAAAAAAAAAATATACAAAATTTACACCGGAAACGAGTTTTTGTACGGAAGTTTTATGAATCTTTCGAATAGTATAACTGTTATTTCACGGTATATCTTATTCTTCTGAGTATATCTTCAAATAAAATAACAGGATATGGAATTCGGGCAAATATAGTCCCCTTTTATTGTTGTAACAAAAAATTGCCTTAGTGCAAATTTAGTATGCAGCAGTTTGCGACATGGGTCACATAATGTTCGTTTTTCTTTTTTTAGTCGAATATTGTAAACAATCTTGACATTCCTTCAATTTTATGCGCTGATATTAAATTAAAAGTTATGAAAAGATTGTTTACAATATTAGACTGCAAAAAAAGGGATTTTAATGAGAAAATTTATGATGAGTAGTATGTATTTTTTTATGACATGCGGCATACGTTTACTATAGCGCAGTCAACACAAGTTGTCATGAAGTCCAACGAGTCCAGTCGTTTCTGAAAATGATAGCTTATGACCCCTACTACAAGCACTTTTCATTTGGCACAGGATGTACCAAACACCCTGTATATGCACATTGCACAGATAGATATTGTTTCCATCAATTCACAGGCATGTTTTGACCGCAGAATGCGAGTAGCTATCAGTATAATATGTGTGTAGTGTATTTCATAAATACATCACGGATGAACGCCTCGATGGCGATTTATCGCGGCAATCGTTATGATTCTTGTTCAAAATAATATTAAAAATACTGTATGTAGTGTACTTCTCAGTTTACTTCAACATCTTAAGCCCAGTTGCATGATCGATAGTTAACTTAATTTATGGTTAAAGATCGTTAACAACGGTTGAATATTAACGATTGTGCGTGTGTACGAAATTTCATAATGGCTATTGTAATTGTCATTTAGTCTTTCTATAAAACTGGCACAATTGTAAATAATAAACCGCTGGTATTGACGTTTAACCATTATTTGAGTTAAATTTCAATCACGCAACTGGGCCTAATTAGGTACGAAAAAGTTTCATCCTTGCTGAGTGTAAATACATAGCAAGTCACCGCTAAATTCTTAGTTGTTTTATCACAAACTCAAATAAAATTTGCTAGGGTACGTTATAAAGAAATGTGATTTAATTTCTAATTCACAACATTTCATTTTTGATAAAGTATGAAAATTCGAAAACTATTTCAAGACTTCGCGATTCTAAACACATTAAAAAAAAGATTTTTCGCGCTTTATTTTTAATTTTTAATGAAAAGGACTAAAAATAACATGGAAGTTGGCAGTTCACCACAGGTTACGCCTTTGCAATGGCATTTCAGGCAAAGAATAATGCTTTTGAACATGACATTTAGTGTTGTTGTTGTTTCCGGTGTTATGTTGGACATTATCGATAAATTACGATATGGTATATTCATATTATTAAAAAATCATTTTGCATTCAAAATATTTTTAGTGCAGATACTAAATACGAGTATTCATCATAATTCCTCATTCGAAATATGATTGATATTCGTAGTTACGAGAAAATATGTGAGTAATTTTCAGACATTATAATAATATTAAATAAGAAAGGATGCTACGTTAGCTTTATTTGGTTACTTTTTGTTTAACTTAAATTAGGTAATGTTACATAATAAAGTAAAATTTAATACTTAATGTATATACCATTGATATCGACATCTTAATTCTACAATTGATAAATACCACAACACTATAAACTTTTTTTAAATGGAGTATAGCAAACACGTGACCTCGTAACATCCAACCTCATTTAGAAAGGCTCTTTTAGAATGGAGAGTTATAAAACAATTATTATTATAGAAAGACTGAAAAGATATGAAATTGAAAATATGGGTGCTTTCATTTTTAAAGTTCTTTATTATTTGACATTATAATGATTAATGATATTCAGTCCTAGTTTAGACCTAGACTCACATTTATGTGATTAGAAAAAACACATTTTCAGCATGTTAATCTAATATGCCCAGATCAAGGCCCAGATTTACATTTGTAGCAACAAATCAAAATACAAACATTTTAGCATCACCGCGACTTAACTTTCTATCAACGCCATCTATCGTCACGCGCTAATCAAAACCTGCTACAACATTATAGTTTCAGCGCGATTTTAGAGTCGGTAGACATCATCCTATCAGCACGCTTTTTAAAAACCGAATACTGAATACGCGCGTTCGTGTTAGAAAGCTGAGTGGCGTCGGCACGCGATAGATGAGAAAGCGTAGCGTCGCTGTAATCTTGGAGATATAAATGTGAATTTATGTGTCACGATCTGTGATATGTTTCCTACGTAAATATGTAAATAATGGTGCACAATAAAAACACTTAGCTTTGAAATAGTCTATCTTCTATTTTATTTGATTACAAAGCAACACTTATTTAAAATTCGCGACAAAGATTTTTTATAAAAATACTTTTGACGCACGAAGGTCTGACTGACAATAGGAATATGACAATTGAAGGAATTTAAAAATTACTCGTAAAGTTTTTCTACATTTGAAATACGAAGAGTCGAACGAACGAGACATAGAGGTTTTACGCGTAGCTCCAAACCTCTACAGTACCGTCACATCGATTAAGTCGGGTCGGGAGTCCGCCGCCGGGTCGAGCACGCCCACGGGGGGCGTTCCCCTCCAAGGAGTAAACGCCTAAGCCTGATGTTTTGCTCTTGCTAGGGCTGCTACTGTTTTGGGGTGTAGAAAAAAAGTACAGGCTTTTTGGTGATGAATAAAGAAACTTTTGTGTCCGCAGACGGAAAGACAAAGCTGTCTGTATTAACCAGTTGATCCACTTAAAAAAGATTACCAGGCGATAAAAGATTAAAGTGAATGTTAAAAATAAATAAGTATAAATATTTGCCAGACAACACACCAATTGTCGTGGTTTCGAAGTAAGGAATTTTCTTCTTTGTGTTACGAATATCAGACAACGTTTATGAAGGGGGCGTCTCCCATAAATACTTAAATACATATTAAACATCCATGACTTAGGTGCAAATGTTCTTGCTCATCACACAAACATTTTCCCCTAGCGGGATTCGAACCCGTGACGGCCGGCGTAATAGTCAGGAGCTCTAACCAATACACCAAACGCGTCGTCAATATAATAATATAATTTTAAAATTGCGAGTCGAAAATAACAAGAGATCTTCTTCTGGTAGATCGAAATCTAATCTCCAGTCGTATTCTCGCTATCCACCTTTGACTTTAGTTTGCACATAGACAACGGCCGTTAGTGATATAACAATGTAACTATCTGTTTCTGTACCTTTATTAAGATACAGAAGGATAGAATTTATGCGTTTTTCCTTAAAAACTTACTACGTAGAACATTGTTAAAAAATTTAATAACCAGTAGAGTATTAGAATGACGTCCCAGTAAACTAATTGCAGTCAGTCACGTCTTACTTCTCTAATTATGGGCCTGCTAGTTATATCTTCCTAAAAAGAATCGTTATTATGTTCTGTGTGTGTGAAATAAACTTTTAAAAAAAGTAAAAACCGACTTCAAAACCAAAATGGACTAAAAAGTCTTAAATAAACTCTTCACCATTGAAAGGAAAGGAATCCGTTTTAGGCAAAGAATTTCTTTTTGGAGTCGGTGCTGTGATAGTTGATGCTTGATGGTCAAAGTGATGGCACCGACTCCAAAAAGAAATTGTTTGCCTAAAACGGATTCCTTTCCTTTCAATGGTAAAGAGTTTATTTAAGACTTTTTAGTCCATTTTGGTTTTGAAGTCGGTTTTTACTTTTTTTTAAAGTTTATTTTATGTCTTTATTTTTAAGTGATTACATAAGAAGGGGGGGGAGGGGAGTTGCACCTTATGATTCTATTTTTTACGAAGCTACAAATTACCTATCATAAGTTTTGTCATTATAATAATTACTGAACTCCTAGGCGTTAAGGAGTTCCACCATCAGCTCAGCCCCACAAAATGTTGACTATCAGACGTAACAACACGTCATTATTAAGATTCTAGTAAAGAAACACTATACGTGCCTTTAAAATTTGAGGGTTTCCCTCGAATACACCAAGATCCCATCATCAGATCCCAAAATGGAAAAAATGGGACCAACTAGAAGGTATACCCTCTAAGTAGGTGAAAAAATTTTTCGATTCGGTCGACAAACGACTGAGATATGAGGTAACATACATACAAAAAAAAAATAATGATAAAAAAAAAAACATACAGTCGAATTGATAACCTCCTCCTTTTTTGAAGTCGGTTAAAAATAAAGGTTTAGTCACTATCTTTACTCATGTATTTGCGTTAAGTCTCCTAACTCCATATCTTTTGCTAGCACAAAATCTGCGAGAGAGGCCATTCAAATTCCTTTTAGACCTATAATAGATGAAAGTTTTATAACTGTTGAGTAATGAATCTGTACCGTTACCTTAACTCGCTTGCGAAGACGTAAGCAAAGTCTATGGAAAATTGCACAGTGCTTCTAGCGCTTACTGACAGAACTAAAATTTTCCATACAAAAAGTTACGTCGTCGCTAGCGAGTAATACCGTCGTCGATATCGAGTAAAATCATGGTAACGGTACTGACCGTGTTTTTGACAGCCCTAGCCTCGTCGGTTTGACTTGCCTACAAGTACACGTACGTACGTACAGCATTGATCTTTTACGCGGGGATCAATAGGTGTGAAGCTACAAGCGTGGCTTGAGCAAAAATGAGTACCTACCCCGTGTCGATTTTCAGACAGCGATTTTATTCATGCTTGTGCTTTCATGAATTCATGAAATGAATTTCATGTTGTTATTTTTTACATGATTTTTATGTAATAACCGAAAATCGTACGTGAATAGATAGAATTTGAAATGATTTCACGTGAGATCACCATACAATTAACCTACTATAAATTTGAGTGGTACTTACTGGATTGCTTATATTTAGCTTATATACTTAGGTAGAGTTGTAATTTTTACAGACTATAAGAATCCACTACTTCATATTACTTTCTCATGGAAGTAAAGATAATTGATGTATATTATGATATTGGCATGAAGTCTTTCGGTTGCAACTAACATTTAGTTAAGAACGCGAAAAGCATTTTTTTAAGAACTATAGTTACTCCTAAACTCACCACAATATTTTTATCTTTAGCAATAGATTATTGCTAAAAATTGTCCAGCCCTACACACATACATAAGTGCACTTACGTGAACAAATACTTTACGGCACACTTGTAAGTAAATACGTTCTAGCGGTAGGATGTAAATGAAAAAAACTGAAGCACACAGTAACACATAAGAATACTTCAAGGTGTGGAACTTTCCTGAGTAAAGTTTACACTGTAAACTGTATAATGTTAAAGAAAAACATTAAGATTCTAGCTGTTTCTAAGTACCTACGAGTAGTTGATTTGAATTTTTTTTTTTTTTACTACAGCTTTTAAGTAGACCTTAAACAACTTTTTTTGTTCCAATTATAATTCTTATGTCATTTGTAATTTATTTCTTTCCTACCTATTGTTCTTCATACATAGTCTGTAATGATAGAATGTTTAGTATCCTTTTTGAATAAGTCGGACTTCTGACTTCACCAACGTCAGATAAGGAATACTCGTCGTTTATAAATCGTTCGTTTTCTACTTATCAGTCAGATAAGTCTTATCTGACGTTCGTAAAATCAACCCTTGGAAGTACTACTTTTAAAAAAAAGTATCAATTCGATCGAATTCATACTATTTTCGTCATTTAATCGTCATAACAAACGCGAATGCATTTTATTCACTTAATGTGTGTGCGCCCTAGAAGAGTGTCCACATGCTACTAACCTTAGCCTCCTTCATTCCAGAACTAAGTGCCAGCATCAAAAGGGAGAAGATTGTCGAGATCTGCGAGGGATGCGGACAGAAGATCCAGGACCGGTACCTTATGAGAGTGGGCGAGCTATCCTGGCATGAGCACTGCCTAAGCTGTTGCGTCTGCGGCTGCCCATTAGCACATACCTGCTTCACCAGAAACGCTAAGCTCTACTGCAAGCCGGACTACGATAGGTAATATAGACAAGGTCAAACCTACTCAAATGATAGTCCGTCAGAACTTGTTATTGAGTCGGCTTGAACTTACATTACACCTCACGTCCAAAGCGAATTGTGCCCTTGCGAATTGATAACGTAATGCCACGCGAAATGCTGTGCGTCCCACTTTTCTGCTGTTACCATTAATGTTATTGTCCAATAGATTGTTCGGGGTGAAATGCACGAGATGCGGCGACCGCCTCCTGCCCCAGGAGATGGTGATGCGAGCTCAGCAGTACGTGTTCCACATCCAGTGCTTCGTGTGCGTGATGTGCTGCCAACCGCTACAAAAAGGCGAACAGTACGTCATCAGGGCTGGCCAGATATTCTGCCGCCAAGACTTCGAGAAGGAGATGTACTTGATGCAACACGCAGAGGACGACATGATCATAGATGACTCAGAACGCCCTCGTGACGGAAGGCGAGGACCGAAAAGACCTAGAACCATTTTGACTTCTGCCCAGAGAAGACAATTCAAAGCGTCCTTCGAAGTCAGCCCCAAACCTTGCCGAAAAGTACGCGAAGCGCTCGCCAAAGACACTGGATTGAGCGTCAGAGTAGTTCAGGTGTGGTTCCAAAACCAGAGGGCTAAAATGAAAAAGATCCAAAGGAAAGCGAAGCAGGAAGGAGACAAAAATACTGAGAAGGAGAAAGATAAAGATGAGAAGAATATAAAGCAGGAGTCGCCGTCTAGTGAACACGGGAACTACTTGGGGCTCGATGGGTCGTACTCCGCTTCGAGTCAACCTTTGAATCCGAATCTGCCGTATTCCCCTGATGGTAAAAATAATTTTATCAACACTTAGTCAAAAATTGCAGCTTTAAAAATCTAAACCTCAACTTACATGTAACTTTTCCTCTTTCCAGATTACCCAGCGCATTCCGGCGACAGTTTCTGCAGCTCAGACATATCGCTGGATGGTAGTAACTTCGACCAGCTCGACGAGGGCGCCTCGGACACCATGAGCCTTCAGAACCTGGAGGTACAACACCACTCACACCAACTGGCGTCACACGAGCCACTGAACCTCGGGACCGGCGCCGTCGTCAACCCCATAGACAAACTGTATCTCATGCAGAACTCGTACTTCAGTACCGACCATTGATTGCCTACCCGTCGTGGTTCTGGCCGCCGCTCGAAGCCAAGCCAGCGACTGCGGACGGCGTCGACCATGGACCTGATGAGATCCACGGCGACACTTTCTAGTCATACCTCGACTTTGACACCCGCCGAAGAAGCTATGAAGGCCGCGATGCCGTACTTTTCAGGACACTGCCGAGTGCCGAATCCATATTGAGAACATCTGTGAACATTGTCACATTCGACTTGTCAAGGCAAATACACACATCCAACTTAAACGTAAATAGGAATTTGTTATTATCCCAGGATATCTTTTAGCCGGGTCCCGTCTCACAGATAACCCATGAATATTTGCCTAATACAACGTTACAAACCCAGAAGATACTGTACTATTTGTTTTGTGCCGTGATATGTTTAGAACAGCACTATTTATTGTAGAGCTACAGAGCTTTCGTGGTGATTTAAGAAAGCTTGTCATATAACTAAGTGTGATAATATTTGGTGTTTAATAATTTAATCAACGTTATTCGGCGTACCGTAGGTTTTTATGGAAAGTATTCTTAATAATTATGTAAGAATGTAAATAATAATGTACAGGTAGTGTTTTTAAGAATATTTTGTGGAGCCGACTATACAGGGTGTTGTTTTGGTCAGTGTCATTCAAATCAGGGATGATAATATGACTTATGCTTTTATTATTAAAATTATATGCAAGGTTTATAAAAAAAACTTTACAAAATTAAAAAAAAAACTAAGGGGAAGCTAGGACCCTAGCGCGTAGCTCGCGTGTATGTACGAAATACTACGCCGTAGCTACTAAGCTACGAAGAGGCGACCTGGCATTGATAGTATTGACTCACTCGCTAATATCGCAATAATTAATTACTCTCCATTTAAAATATTTTTTTGGGAATCAGTATCGTTTGTATAACCACCCATGCGTCGGGTGTAGCTGACCAAATAAACACCCTGTATATATCAAGGTTCCCTTGTTCACGCGATTTGAACGATTGAAATCTGTTGATAGAAAATGCTGAAAACTTACTCTAGAAAAGTTTGTAAAGAACCCTTTTTTAAACAACACAAATAATTTAATAATTCACCTACGTTAGCAACATCAGTTAAAAATAGTAAAATATTTTCTTTATAATTCATCCTATAAGGCCTAGTCAAGTGATCGATAGTTAATTCAACTAATGGTTAAATATCCTTACTCGCGTTTGAATATTTATGAGAGAAAATACCTTAGCAATGACCAATCACTCATTAGAATAGCCATTCTGACATAACATCAATGACATTTACAAGATGGATTTATATTTGTCTGACGTGTCGTGTCGTGACGCCAGAACGCAATCGGTTCCATACATTTAGTATGGTAACATTTATAATAGTGTGATGTGACATGTAGTGATGGGATCTGAACGTTACCGTACTAAATGTATTCAAACTGATTGCGTTCTGATGCGTCACGACACGACACGTCAGACAAATATAAATCCACCTGTTGAGTTTACTTTCGATCACGCAACTAGGTTTTAGATTCTCAAATCTATTTTTATCCAATATTAGTAACCTACCTACTTTAAACGTTTATAACTACACTATTGTATTTTAAATCGGCAATATGTAAATATAGAATAACTTATCCAGTAGTTATTCATGTGTGTAAGTGGTAGGGGTATAGCATCATAGAAAGATAAAAGCATTCGTTAAATTGTTTAATCCTAACCTATTGGGCTTGTTCCACAATATAAGTAAGTGCCAGTTAGTAATAGCTGCCAGATACTTAATACGAATTGACGTTCTTTATTGAAATGATTCGTCAGATAGTGAGAACTTAGGCATTGTGCAACGGGCTTTTAGAATTTCTAGTTTTTTTTTTTCTAAAAGGTCCTACGAGTATTGGAACTACATACTTGCACATTTTATAAAAAAAAAATGAAATGTATATTTAGTACCTAATATAAATAAATCTATTGTTGTGCTATTAGATTTTTAGGTCATGCTTCAATAATTTATTTGGTAATAGGCAACAAATGCTAATCTAGTCAAAATCATGTTAACTACGAAAATTATTTGAGATACGTACGGTGAAAGATATATTTTTAAATTAATACTACTGTTGTATAATAAATGTTTATTTTACAACAGTTATAAGACGTAAGTAATTATTATACAAGATCTACTTTTAATTCCACAAAAGACCGCAAAATAACTTTTCTAGTCAAAAAATGTGGGTATTATTTTCAGGTAACCCTGTTACATATTTTATGCATACTTCTGTACTAGAATGCTGTAATTTTATAAATTGATGTACTTAAATGTAAATTAAAACATCATTATCGATAATGCGTAAGTGATTGATTATTATTTCACCCTATAAAATCCGTCTGACTGCATACCGCATTTCCTCAAAATGTCCTTTCTCATATCATTATGTCCTTTTCTCAAAATATCTTTTAGCAAAATGTCTTTTTCGCAAAATGTCCACCCTTCAAAAAACGTCAAACATGAACCACGAAATTGTATTCCTTTTTAAAGTTGGACGTTGCAAATCTTGATCCTCTTTAATCTTGGCGCAAATTTCGTGCAATTCGTATACGAAAAAAAATCAGCAATAGAATTTTTATTGTCAAAAATAAAATACATTTTGGTTTATCAGGGTCACGATTTCATGGTATTTAGATTTTGTTCGTGCGATAGTAATTTACAAGATTTTTTTTGGTAAATTCGCAATCGAATTACCACACGAAAAAAGATCGATTGCCGCGAGAACCGGGAATCAAATATATAACATAGCTTTTCGTAAATCAAGTACATTCTTTGTTTTAAAATAAAGATATTTTTAACAGGTATAATTCGTAACAGGTATAAATACTTGCAACTACCATCCATTATTCAAAATTTTCAGTCAAAGTCCAAATTCAGAACAATAAATACAATTTTATTTGTACAAACTACTATATGAATAAAAAACCGGCCCAAGTGCGAGTCGGACTCGCGCACTGAGGGTTCCGTGCCAACTTTAACTGAATTAGGCAATCCGCTTACCTTCACTTAGTTAAAATACCACAATATTTTGTTGACAGCAAATATTACTTTGTTTTTCATAGTGTTTATATGAAGAACAAAGTTGTTTGCGGTTGCTGAAAATGTGCTACATCTCAAAAACTATTATTTCGATTCCGTCAAAACCAATTTTCGTTGAAAATGTTAGTTAAGATCTATATTACATAGTTTTTTCAAAATTTACACTCGCTTAGTTAAGAAGTTACATGCGCGGGACGCCCATTTTACCACTTTGGAAGCGTCTATCTATCAAACGTTAGATTTTAAAAGAAACTGGTTTAGGAACCTCTATGTTATTTTAAAAGACTTAGCAATAGACACACACATAGGTTTGTCATTTTTGAAGTGAAAACTTCTTTAGCGGCGTTGAGCACTTTTGTGGGATGGGGGAAAAATGTGAAACTCGCGTCAGGACACGTGGGCTGATCGAAAAACCGTAAGACGGTTGGCGAAATTATGGATGTAAGTTGATTTTTCTGAGAGATAAACTTTTTAATGTAATTTAATATAATATAAATTGTAATGTTTGTGTACGATAGCGCAATAAATAAATATTGTATTCTATAAAAATATTATATTATTATTATTATTGTATTATTATTATTATTATTATTATTGTATTATTATTATTATTATTGTATTCTATCACAAAAATGATAGTACTTTTATATTGATAATAACTATTCCAAATGTTTTAGTTTCATGTATGGGAGCCCCCCTCCCCCTTAAGTATCATTACTTTTTATATTTGTACAACAATCGTAAAGCAGTTACCAGGATACATCTTCACCAACAGTGTGTTGCTTATAGTTACAGAATATAGTGGCTGTGTTATACTGACGGACAGACAGACAGACAGACTAGACGAAACTATAAGGATTCCGTTTTTTTGCCATTCGGCTACGGAACCCTATAAATGACCAGTGCTTGTCTTGTAGGCTGCAAGTCCTAAGTCATCTTTTAAAATACGCGACATGGTTCTGGGTGCTATCTTCATCTCCCGAGATAAAATCTTTTGCTTTCGGACAGGATTTCTGCGAATTCTTCTATTTTATCAATGTTCAATTTGGCAGTTAAGGCTTTATGTGAAGGCAGGACATTTTACCTACGAAAAGAACATTATGAGAAAATGACTAGTCTAGTTATTACCAGCACCGTTACTTAATTATTTTTTCAAAAGTTTTAAATGTTTTGTAGGAAATTGCCACCATTTTATACGAAAATCAAATATTGTAAAAACTTACTCGCACAGAATGGAAAAATTGGTAATAAATAAGGTAAGGAAATGCGATGTTGTGCTATTTCTAATAAAATCTTTTGACAGTGGTAGTACGTAAAAAAACACTTATTTAAAAAAAGGATAAAATGATTTTATAAAATTATCTACGACACAAAAAAAAATTAAAATCGGTTCATCCGTTTGAGAGCTACCGCAGGCAGACACGTAGAACTAATAACACCCCTCGCTTTTAACGCAAAGGGGCAATTTTATTTCAGAGAATTTTTGTTCAAACAAATAAACAAACAAACGTTTAGTTTCCAATACGGTTATTTTATTTATCCAACTTAATTTCTCTAGCGTTTTTAAATAAATATTAATCCATGTTAGTAACTTTTATACATTTAAATAAAATAATATTCATTAAATACAGGTGTAATAGGCACAAAAGCATGTGTCACTTCTGCAGTTTCATATTCAGCATTCAAATGTCAAGGAATACATTAGTCTGTTGACAGTTCATGTCAAAATCTTGTCATCAAATCGCGGACACTTTTTGCTTGGCATAGCGTCTCTATACGTAGTAGTAATACCGCGATGGTGTGGACAAGTTAAGTTTTCTCTCTCTTACTAATCTAGTCAGACTATTCTACTACTTCCACTGAATCTATTGAGTTAACGATTATTCAATTTAATGACAGAACCCGAACCCAATTTCCAGGCTAAGATAGCACAAGCTATTTCTCTACTAAATTGTCTTGATTAAAAATTTACACGAAAACTGTTAAAGTAAGGTACCATACATAGTGTGTCAAAATTGAAAACGTCAAAATAGCATGCCCTAAGCGGCTCAATTACAGTTTATAATAATCCTAGATACATGTAAACACAGTTAAGAGGAAACGTGGAAGATCGACCTTAACGGTCTGATAACTCGATGAGACATTGTTTTATCAAATATAAATTATAAATAAAAAGAATAAAATAAAATTCATCACATTTCCACTCTTGTAATAACCGGATGAATTTAATCTCAAACAATAGTTTTTAACTCACAGATTCAGCCTAGATAGGCTTGCCTATTCAAATTCAAGATTTGTACAGGTAATTTACTTTAGGTAAATATATCGATCTGTTCCCTAAATGGCATATTATTGTAATAAAGACTATCAATTGAGATAAAACACAAGGTGATAAAATATACTTAATTATTTTTATTAATATTAATAATAATTACTAGTTATCAGATCGGTGAATGTCGATCTTCATGAATATAGCAATCAATAGCAATAGGTACCTACTCTTGATGTTTTTTTAAATACTTATTTTTATTTATTAAATACCATTAGAAATAATGATAATACTTGTAGGAAATATTTTTTAAACATATTTGTAACGCCGTATAATAAGAAGGCATATTAATAACACCACTGACCTAGCGTAGAGTTGTAGACGCGCATCGTTAGATGGCGCTAGGAGTAACTTGACTCGCGCTATGTTCTAGTCTCTTCGATTACTTAACACCTTCCATCTAATAATTATTATTAGAATATAAAATTATATCAACTTATACCCCGACTAACGGTGCAAACTTTCAGTTTCCACATCATCTGAAACAGTCAGTTAGTTGTAGTCAAGGCGGTAGCACGCCGTAGTCCACTGTACCTACGTTTAGATGCATCTCCTTATGTTTTAAACGTCGTGAAGCGTATCGCAGACCTTTTCAATCAACCACTATATTTACATATATTTTTTTTGTCAAAACACAGTTATAGTTCATGCTTTTACACTTTTACGCCAAACAAATTCAAACTTCAACTATTTATACCAAAATCGAATAATAACCCATTTGAAAGAATTGAATTTGTGGATTATTAAAATACATCACTATTTTCGAATTACGAAAAAGTGGCAAATTTAATTTTTGTCTATCTTATTAAAAATTAGAGTATAAGAGCTCCCAACAAATACAATCTTAAAATTATTGCTATTGCACTTAAACGTATTTTCTCATTGCCACGTGCGTGCGCTACCATGACCCTGATAGGACGTGAACGAGAAGCAACACAATACGCTGTACCTTGCCCACTGAACGGAATGACAGCGTTCTGTCTCACCGTTAGGCCGACATCACACAGGTTGCACCACATAACCGCACGCAGGCGTTAAATTCAACTGCATTCAATTGTCTGCAGTCGGATCTGACTTCACGCATTTGACGCCTAGCATCTAGACCAGAATCGCGCGATCGACTCCAAGTCTAACTGCAGACTAACTTCTTGCGAACGGCGATAGGAAGCTTGCGGCGACACTACACAACTGTAGCCGACCGCGCGAAGTTGAAGACCCGACTGCATACAGTTGAAGTTGCCTTCACCCGACTGCAGACGACCGACCGCGTGCAGTTGATATCATGACTGCTGAACCGAATCGCTGTGATTGCATTACACAAAGTTGGTATGGAGCAAAATGTAATTTTTAAAACTCTCCATAGGCTTGTTATTAGTCAAATGACTGTGTACAGGGCTATCAATAAGTATAATGAGACCTCCTCTGTTTGTGACAGAAAAAGACCTGGCCGTCCACGTAGTGTTCGTACGAAAAAGGTGGTCAAAGCAGTAAGGGAAAGAATTCGCAGAATACCTGTCCGAAAGCAAAAGATTTTATCTCGGGAGATGAAGACAGCACCCAGAACTATGTCGCGTATTTTAAAAGATGACTTAGGACTTGCAGCCTATAAGAGACGCACTGGTCATTTTTTAACTGATAATTTAAAAAGGAATAGGGTGGTAAAATCAAAAAAAAAAATACTGATGCAGCACGCAAAGGGAGGTCACAGTAAAAAATTGTTTACGGATGCAAATCTTTATGCTCAAACCTCTAAGGAGGCTTCCCAATTAGTCGGCAGAGTGCAACGTGGGCATTACCCGACTTCAGTGATGGTTTGTTGGGGTTAGCTATGAAGGAGTGACGGAGCCATATTTTTGTGAAAAAGGTATCAAAACATCGGCACAAGTGTATCAAGATACCATTTTTGAGAAGGTATTTAAGCCCCTTAAAAACACCATGTTCAATAACTAAGCATGGTCTTTTCAACAAGACTCGGCGCCGGGTCATAAAGCTCGGTCCACGCAGTCTTGGTTAGAAGCGAACGTTTCGGAGTTTATTAGAGCTGAAGACTGGCCGTCGTCTAGTCCCGATCTTATCCGCTGGATTATGATTTATGGTCACTTTTAGAGAGTACGGCTTGCTCTAAACGCCATGATAATTTGGAGTCTCTAAAATCTACGATTGGCAGTGAAATATTTTCCAATGGAAAGAGTGCGTGCTTTCATTGATAACTGGCCTCAACGTTTAAAGGACTGTATTGCAGCCAATGGAGACCACTTCGAATAAGCTTTTTTTATTTTAAATTGTTTAATATTTATGTATAAAAGTAACACACTGTAAAAGTAATAAATATTATTTGCGTTTTTTTTTGACAATATTTATTGCAAGACTAGGTAATGTCAGCTTCTCAAAATGTCAATTTCCGAAGGGGATGCGTGGAAACAAGACTAGAAAGTACGCGGGGTTCATTTGCCCACCAACAGAGAGTAGACACTCGATTCTCCATACCACTAACGCCATCTATCGAGGTACTAGGAGCCTTTATTCCCAACCTTCATCAGAGTGGTGGTTTCCGAAGGAGAAGCGTGGAAATAAGACTAGAAAGTACGCAGGGTTCATTTGCCCACCAACAGAGAGTAGACACTCGATTCTTCATACCACTAACGCTATCTATCGAGGTACTAGGAGCCTTTATTCCCAACCTCCATTAGAGTGGCGGTTTCCGAATAGACGGTTGGAAATAAGACTAGAAAGTACGCGGGTTGATTTGCCCACCAACAGAGTAGACACTCGGTTTTCCATACCACTTACACCATCTATCGAGGTACTAGGAGCCTTTATTCCCAACCTTCATCAGAGTGGTGGTTTCCGAAGGAGAAGCGTGGAAATAAGACTAGAAAGTACGCAGGGTTCATTTGCCCACCAACAGAGAGTAGACACTCGATTCTTCATACCACTAACGCTATCTATCGAGGTACTAGGAGCCTTTATTCCCAACCTCCATTAGAGTGGCGGTTTCCGAAGAGACGTTTGGAAATAAGACTAGAAAGTACGCGGGGTTCATCAGCCCCATAAAATTATCATCCCTTCCGATAGGGGATAGGAGATAGGTAGGTAGGTACCTACTTCTATGATTTGCCCACCTACAGAAAGTAGACACTCGATTCTCCATACCACTAACGCTATCTATCGAGGTACTAGGAGCCTTTATTCCCAACCGCCATCAGAGTGGCGGTTTCCAAAGGGGACGTTGGAAATATGACTAGGAGCTTTAACTATTCCAGTCAAATGATTTCAGGGACAATAGCTCTCGAATCCTTTGCATTTTACATGCTATTCTTAATAACCCCTCGTCGCCTTCTTATCTTAAAGATATGTTCCCGTTTTTATGCCAAGCTCACGATCGGTCTCTCCGTTCCTCCGTCAATCTCCGGCTAGGCACGCTGGCACACCGCTCCACGTACGTCTCCAAGTCATTTTCAGTGACGGCAACACGACTGTGGAACTCTCTTCCTTTGGATGTCAGGAGGGCCGAGTCGAAGGTATCATTCAAGAGGAAAGTCCGACAATTTCTTAAAGAATAGATAATTGCAAAATAATATTTATTTATTATGTGTATTATTTATGTACATTTTTTTTTATATATTGTATTTATTTTGTGTAAGTTTAAGTATATTTATTGAATATAAAATAATTTACAGTAATTAAAGCACGTTTATTTGTTACTATAAATATTAGTCAATTGTTACTATTTTGTTGTTTTTTCTCAAAATTTCTTTTCGCTGCACCCATTGCCATCTCTCTGCATGACCTAAAGGTTTGACTGGCAGAGAATGCTTTTAGCATTAAGTCCACCTTTGTACACTATGATTTGTGCAATAAAGTCTTTAAATAAATAAAAATAGCTATGAAGTTAAATTATACACAGATATCTTAATTACATGGCTTTAATGGTATAATTCATGCTTAATAATATTATATTACACTTCACTTACATGGTAAACTATCCAGCCCATATAAACCTAACACTAACAAATACATGGGCCCAAAATTATTTAATTAAAGATACCTACTTATTTGGCTATAAACCACAACAGCAAATATAATGATAGAAGATATTATGTAGGTTATTACGTTATCTATGTTAAATTTCCCATTAACATTAGGTACATATTTAGATTATCATAATATTACAATGATTTTTTTAAATAGTTTATTATTATTTCTCTTTTCGTCTATTTTTATTTGCTAGTCGAATATTGCAAACAATCTTGACATTCCTTTTTAACGAAGTAATTTATTCAAACACAAAACGCACAACCGGCATAAATCATTCAACAGCGAACACTGAGCTCTTTTTAAATCAAATAGTTTTAATTTTCTTAATATTGTTTTAAAAATAATAATAATATTGTATGCAATATTCGACAAGCAAAGAAAAACGCTTATTTAAGATAAAGTTAATCTAAGAACCTCCTCGAAAACTGTAAATTTTCCAATTCATTTAAACCTAGTAAATAATACTATAAGAAAAAGTGATGTGATGTTTTTTTGCATATGGCGCGCAGCGCGACGTCCATTGCTATATCAAAATACCCCTTTTAATAAAAATAGATGAATTATACACGATTGTGGTATCCCTTTCATGTAGATAATTTGTAACAAACAAACGCAAAAGGGCTGGGCATATAGCGCGAAGAACTGATAGCAGTTGGGGCAGAAAAGTTTGTTCTAAAGCGCAGGACGTTCACTGGTAAGATGAAGTGACGAACTTTATAAAGATCGCAAGATTACACTAGATGCAGAGCGTTTACAATCGGTCACCGTTGATAGCCATAGAAGGCTTGTCTCAGCAGTGGACGTCCTGATAATTCTGAACCAGGGACGATTAGGCTGCGTCTCTATAGGTGAGCTTAGTGGGTCTGAACAGAGACGTGCAAAATAGAATAATGTGATTCAAAATACGAAAGAGCGCCTTCTCGTCTCAACTACCTCCCTGTTTGAAGACGAAAGGCCTCAACCAGTGTGTAACCATTGATGAATACCAATCCGAAACATGGTTTCTAACTATGGGCCTCATAAAGAAGCTTAAAATTCACAATGTCAGGGCTATGCTCGGCGTTTCTCTGCGAAATCGAATCAGCATGAGGAGATTCGACGACCCGTCTGGTCTAGTGGTCGAGAAATCGCCTACTACGCAGCGGGTTGCGGGTTCGATCCCCGCACAATACAAACATTTGTGTGCATGAACATGTCTGTTTGTATTGGTCTGGGTGTTTTCTATGTATATTATGTATGTATTTATAAAACAAAAAAAGTATTTAAGTATTATATCCGTTGTCTGGCACCCATAACACAAGCTTTGAGTAGCTTACTTTGGGACTAGATGGCGATGTGTGGGAATGTCCAAAGGATATTTATTATTTATTTATTCGCAGAAGAACTAAAATCCGTTACCCTGAGAATTCGTAAGCTCAAGTGGTAATGTGCAGGGCACATTGATGATTGACACAGAAAGTTCTAGATTGGAAGCACTTCGACCAAAGGTGCAGCTCGGGACGTCCACTGAAGATGATGGACAGACGAACTTTAAAGATCACAGGATCACATTGGATGCAGACGCATGTGGAGGCTTAAGTTAAGCAGTGGACGTCCATTGGATGATAATGGTGATAGATCAACAAATATCAAGCGAAGAATCACAAACATTTTGATCTCTTAGCTCCACCCAGCTCAGCTTTTGTAGAAACACAGTCTTAGGTCGGGACCGCCAATGCATATCATATTCTAAAGATAACAAATCTACTTACATACCAACTAATCGCCGCCGATATGTGCCAGCCGATTGGCGCTTAAAACACGTTTCCTACTTGAATATGGCTAAACAATAGACTATAAAAGTATTGACTAATGATAAAACACATGCTTATAATAAAACAAAGTAATCAAGACAAATAACTAACAATGATTAACGACACTATCAATAAATGTTACCTATACAAGATTTCCTTAATTTAATCTTACTGAATACATGCACACAACATTTTGCTTATTTTAATGTGCAGTAAAATTACGGTTTCTAACGACAATCATACACAAAACATTTCTGAACGCAGACACCCTAAACAATGCGTTCTCGGAACTATCCTATTAACTTTGAAAGCTTAGCCATTATAACTTCATTTACACAGTTTAATTGCTATAGACCAAGTTATCTGAAGAGTTACCTAAAAGGGTTACCTTCTTTTAACAAAATTACACTTATAGATGTTTCAATACTCGCTGTCGTATCTTTATGACGAAAAATTTAAACGTATTGATTGAAACTGTATTACGAATCCAAAGGTGAAATTAAAGCTGAATGGCATTCTCTACCACTTATATAAGTGGTAAGGAAAAGTGGTATAATGGGCCATTTTTCTATTCATCTCTTTGCTCGCCATTGAAATAATAACTTTAATGTTACTCGTAATTAATAAAGTACGCCATTTTTTTCCGAGATTTTGGAAAATCAAAAATGGTAACACTAACTTGTTCCATTTTTGGCAATTCTTCAGATAAGTTGGTGGCACTATATACTTTATAAGTATTTATACGTCTTTATATTTACACACACTATAGGGGTAGAATACAATACATATGTTTTTTTTAACTTTTAATTCGATTCTCACGCGTCTACATCCGAGGGATTTACGCGTGAGACGTGCGTAGGGCTAATCCAATATTCACTATGAGACATATCACTTCAGCATTCGTCTGGCAAAGCGTATAACATCGTAAGAAAGATTGTATGTATTTATGGTTTCGCCTTTTCATTAAAACTACGCGAAAAATAGATGTTTGAGACAGCTCACATCCTAAGGGTTCAAAATGACCCAAAGAAGGCACAACGGTCCAACGCCTTTAATATTTAAAAAAAACAAACAGCACACACATTTAATTAGTCTTACAATTGAACACCTTTAAATTTATCTACGTCATATTTTTGAGCTGTCTCTGAATAGGTGTTAGTTATAATTTTCCCATTCTAATAAATTAAGTTAACTCTAACGGTAATTAAAGCTTTTCATTGTGTGAGATTAACACCTTTCGCTTGTGCTACTATTAATAACTTATTACGTGCCTAATACTAAAATTGATGTGCAACGCGAATGCCCGACGGACACCAGTGTGATGTCTGCTTACTTGTATCATACTTTTTAAGTCTATTTATATTTCTACTGAAAAAGGTAGATGTGTTGTCAATGCGTCTCATATATACAACGGGGGGTGACGAATACCGGCCCCGACAGCGCAACGCTAACAATAATTTAAAATCTACGATATCGTTAAGTGACCTTTAATATTAAGCATAGTGTCTAACTAATCACCACCAATATGAGATCAATATCTTATCAATGCCAAAACATGAAGTTGGAGCTGCATATAAGTGATTATCTGTGTTATAATAAGCGTTAACAACTACATGTAGATAGACATACAAGCTAAATAAAATGATTATTTATTTTATGTGAAACAGGAATACAAATCCAAGACTCGTAATATTCACGTTTTTTTGCATTGATAGGTTTAATCATCAACAGCCTTACTTATAAAAATATACTAGTTACAATACAAACAACACCTAAATAGTTATCGACGCGGGAAGGTCTGCCAGCAAATAAGCTGCGGTTATACAGTTTAGAATCTGTTATTATACGAATTTTGATCGCGTTATACATAAATCTACTTGTCTCCGTAATTTTATGAAAGCAAAACCATCAAATCTATATTACACCTAAATCTATAACTGATCGCTGCTTGTTTACATGAAAGAATACAGATTCCGTTGCTTCCGTCTCATTCATACAAAATGTATTTTGTATATAGGGTTTTTGAAAAGAAGGTGCTAGTTCTTAAGGAGTTTGTACAATATACCATGTAGATTCTAGAACATTGAGGCATTTTTAAACAAAGCCTGTTTTACGATTTAAGAATGATACAGAAATAATCCTGAAAATACCCATGACAGAAGTTGTGATTTAATTTATTATAAACAAATGTTTGTCAATTTCTCTTTGATTACATAACTCATTTTTATTTTCATGTTTGTACTTACATATAATTTACAAGTTGAATGCTTTTATGTAAATAAATGTAACAATGTTAATTAAAATTTGCGGCCAATAAATGTATTTTCTTTTAAGTCCGAATTCGTTGCCGCAAATGCATACGCAATGTCGGAGGTCATGGTGCAGGATCATATTTTTTTATTGAAAACAGTTTTTTTTTTAAATTTCATATAAATCAAAAGTGCAATTAACAAATGTGTTTTTTGCACCTGTCATTTTTTAAATGTCATTAAAAGTAAGAGTTTACTGTTTTTGTTTTTTTTTTGTACAATTTAAATGTTTTGTACATTACCTTTTTAGAAACAATCGTGCTTCAAACTGGTTTGGTGCAATTGAGGGAAAAACAATAAGAAGTTGTCAGCAGTTCATTAAAAACAAGTTTAGCCTTTATAAAATGCCTCAGAATGTTCTAGATGGTCTATTGTTACACCTCCTTAAGGCTTTGCACCCACCTTCCATACACCCTGTATTTGCGCTCATCTGAAACCACTAAATCAATTAACATGCCGTTCATATTATAGTATTTCATTATTGTATAATGATTAGAAAAATAAAAAGAGCCAAACTCGCGTTCTATTTCATGCCTCATGCTTTTCTATCGTATTACATGAACTTATCGTGAATATAATACACCGTCCTATCATACAGATTTCATATCCAGTTATACAATCTGGTAGCGTAATGATCACTAATAGGTAAACCGATTTACAGGGGCGCGAGGGGCGGCGACGACGGGGTGCGTTTCGCTATATATACCATACTGAAATTAATAATTTCAACAAATGTCGGGATCTATTTCTACATTGAGTTACCAGATTTTACCGTAAGAATAAAATAAAATAAAAATAAGACACGTGGCACTCGGAGACTGCCGCGGTAAAGATATTACATAGCATTTTTTATCAACTTATGCAATTATATTTATTTATTTTATTTAAACAATCAATGCCACCTAAAGGCGGGTTGCTGAACTAAAGAGGCAAGCGTAATATTTCAAAAAGTCATTAAAACTCCTGTTATTCATGGATAGATGAAAAAACTAAAAAGTATCACCGCTGTGCCGGTCGGAGTAGGGGGTGTTAGGTTATTATCGTTACGGAATTTCTGGATTCGGTCTCCACGCTCAAGACCCGCGATAGAAGCTATGCAATTGCTTAAAAATATTCAAGAAGTGAAGGCATGTAATTGTGAGTTGAAAAATCCTATTCGCTGTATGCGAAGTAGGTGGAGGGGGAATAATCTATAACAGCTCTCGTAGTGACCACAAAAAACAATGTTGGGGGACGTCTGTCATCATTTCTCTAGTAATTTTAGTAAGTTTTTGTGCTATATACATACTTTTATTAATTAGTTTAGACTGACACTACCGTAATTGAAAATAATAAATTACTTTGGTTTAATTACTTTTCGTTATGACAGTCAGCCATTTTTCATTTAAACGAACCCTAATAGTTTTGTAGCGCTGTCCTCGCGCTCGTTCCCAATATTTAAGCCATTTCCAGCGTCAGTCTAGGGCTTTTTTTCAAATCTTAAAATTATGATCTATATTCGCACCGTTTTATCACCTTATAAACTATTAAAAGCCACATAATTATTGCTACAGCCATCTTAATTCACTAGACCGTATAAGCTAAATATGGATAAAACCTTAAAATATCGCGTGGATATTTCTTTATTGGTAAGTCTGTTTTATTATTTCATTATTGCAAGTGATTAGATAGACACCCATCAATACAACACCGAAATTGTTCCCTACACACATTTTCCTATATAATAATTTTAAGTGTAATGCGTATAAAAAAACGTCTTCGTGTAAATATTTCGAATAGCTCAAAACATACATATGGGAACGTTAACAAATTCGCAATAAAAGTGCTGAATATACAATAGTGCAAAGTCTATTTTAAAATTATCTAAATGTTATAATTTCTTGAATGAATGCTGCACATTTTTTTTACCACCATACGGACTGTGAAGGTCAGACTATCTTTAAGATAAGTTATAACTACGATTAAACCTAGTTTTTACAGTAACACAGTATAATATTGTAGCTCTTATTGTAAGGATAATGTATGTTATAGAGACAAAAATATTTTTTTTGCACAAATCAAAGCGAGACTTTAAAAAAATTAACAGCTTGTTATTACTGATCAAACCCATTTCAAATTAGAACATTAAATGTACAAAAACTCAAATCTCGACAAGAAACATCAAACGATTCATTTGACCTTTTGATCTGTTTTGGTTTTTTAGAACAATATAGTGAATCTATCCTTGAAAGGACCTCATCATCATCATTGCAGCTTTATAATCGTAAGAAAAGCGGTGAAAGCAGCAAAAAGAATAACAAACAAAAAAACAAATTCGCAATGCAAATGGCCACTTCGCAGAGATTAGCAAACCAAAGAAGGAAAAATAATTACCAAAATTTTTTAAAAACAAATGAAGACCGTCCACCGTCACAGTCCACCACTGTTGTCAGTTACCATGCGAATTAAAAAGTCCGTTTAGATGTCTGGTATAGATATAGCTGCTTCTTGCACCGCGCGCTAGTACGAGAAGCTGAACAGATTTCAGGTGGCCACCTCCTCTGCGCCCGTTTCGAACTCCAACTTGACGTCGCCACCTAGACCTTCAACGTCCACCTCGTTTTCGGTCGCATTTAGCATGTTGAGAGTCACCTGGAAATTGAGGTTGTAGAACAAATTTTAATGATGGGTAAGGGTGCGTTTTTACGGAAGCGGAGCTGAGCAAAGCATGTGCGGCACAATAACGGTTCTCAAAATGCATTATTTAATTGACATATTTTGAGCAACATCATTGGTAAACTTTTAAAGCGCCTTCACATTGTAGCGACAGCAAACGATGCCCAAACATAAAAATCAGCGCCGCTGCTGCCATTTATGTATGAATTATCTGCTGCTAAAGTCGCCTAAATGTGCAAGCGCTCTTAGAGAACTCTGCTAATTTCCACTCAATCCAGTTTCTACCGAAAGGCTAAGTGAATGCGGACTGTTCGTCAAGGCGTCGTGCTAAAACAACGAAATAACGTGACGAAAGCGTACACGATGCAGATGTCGAGTAGTCTCAACTCTCAATTAAAAAGAAGAAAGTTTCATCAAAGTTCCGTCACATCGAAATGGCAAGTCACACAAATACGAGGTGGTAATGATCATCTATTAAGTGTTACCGCGAAATTTACATTTTTTTTCTTCCAGCGACGTGTCTATCGTACAGACATTACATTACTCTTTTTTCATCCATTCGTCTTAATTGAAGACACTTACAAATATTTGATCACTATATTGGACCTAGCTATTTGTAAGATGATCGCGTGATCGCGTTTTTAGAACGACGCCTTTAACCGTGTGTATACTATGTGGGTATCATTTTATTCGATCGGATACACATATACAATACGTATACATTATATTGCCGATTGCCTATAGTGATCGCATTATATTATGCTAAGCAATGGTGATAGGGCAGACGGATACGGTGATCGGATCGGATAAATGATACGTAGGTGTGGCTAAAGACTCTGAATACGGGCATTTAATCGCGAGTCATTTACCTCTACCATTTGTGTATAATAATTGCAAAACAAAAAATTAAAAAATATATTATAGAAGTGAACAGACGAATCAAATTGCACTACTTTCTAATAGAATCAACAATAACTTCAATCATACTTTAAAAGTAGGTTTAAAAAGGTTTAAAATTAACAGTAGGTACCCAATAATGGAAGCTGAAAACGCAATCGATGTACAGCATACGCATACTAAAGTTAAAAATATTTTGTTTGCCCCAATGCACCAAAGCAAGTAATCTTCGGTCAGAGAAGAGTGCTGGTTCATCACATATTTTGTACTAGAAAAAAATACTATACAGACTGTAGCCTGTAATAGGAGCAAAAAATAATAATATAGGCCCTTTAAGTAAGGAACGACGAAACAATTTTAGTTTTATCTAATAATTTTTCAAAATAAATTTATTGTTATTTTCTTACAAAAAAAAACGAATCAGCAATATATTGTGAACAAATGAGGGCAGTCAGACCTTGACATGTCATTAACTACAACGAGTTACCGGTTACCGACTTTGTTATGCATTCATTAGCGGTTATTGCTTTGGATAACTATAACTCTGAGTTAAAGGAATTTAGAGCACTATGACCAGTTAAAAGTAATTACGTATACTGTGTAAAATCATTGATTTTGCTTCTATTACAGGCCACACGCTGTATATTTCAGAAACCTATCGTGTGAGATAGTTTGAAAGGGCTTTTTGAGGTGGCTGAAATACAGTAACCTACCTACATTACAGCGGCTGACCAATGGACACATAACCCCGGGAACACACAACCATGTTAGCTAAAATAATAATATTCTTCAACCGATTTTTGGTAATAGCCGCCCCTCTCAACAGAGATAGGTACGCAGAAGATATTATAGCGCCCTGAAGTGTGCGCAATACACAGAGCACTCTCTGTTCCTTCAGTCTCATTAATTTAGTGAGCCGGCAGTCCGATATGACCAATGACAGAACAGACGCAAGACCACAAATATTTATTTATTGCATTGGTGACAGGTAATTTTGAACCAGCGGATATCAATGCTTTAACATGTCTATGAGGCGTACAATATTGTAGGTTGGTACTAATAGGTATTATAAGAACCGAGAATTTTAACCCTAAAATTTTAATCTCAAGAAGGGGGTCCAACTTAGCGTGTTTTCTGAGACACGGGGGTGTCGTCACCACCAACTTTCTGACTCAAGCTGTTAACAAGTATTTTTAAGACAGAAAATCCTAAAATCTCATATCAGCCAGACACGAGATTCGAAGCTGGGACCTGACCAAGGGGTAGCAACCAGTGAGCTTACCGTTACACCAACAAGGCAGTAATGTTAGCTATATATTAGAACATACAACAGAATCATTATACACTGGTAGCGCCAGAGACCATCAACATACGGTCCTAGGTATGCTACCCTGGGCGACTTGGGAGCAGCTCTTCTTCTATCATCATCCCTATTATATCTTGAACCAACCTAGAGAACAGGTTAGAAAATGAGCAGATCTACAGCGAGATAAACTGTCTACAGATAACCCAGAACACAGTTTTGTGACGCAAATGTACTAGGAGACCCGACCCTGATCCAGAAATAAGGACTGGAAATGATGACTTTTATTAACATAACTAAATAAGCGACCTGTTAATTAATGTATTACCATAACTTTACTTACGTCCGAATAATAAGGGAAACGAAAATGTGTACGTATGTTCCGTTTTCACTCCATAACAGATGAACCGATTTTAAACATGGATATCACACACGATAGGTTACGTACAAGTTTTCAGATGACTCAGCACCACTCCTACCGAAGATATTTTTTGTCACTTTGAGTAAAAAAAATGTTTTTACCTCTAGTATGCGTGTGCCAAAAGGCAAAACTGTAAATCGTTATCTGGTTTTTCCTTAAAATTTGACACGTACACCGTGCACTACTACTTGAAGATAAATAATGGAATTCGCTGATTTTTTGTTTTCACTTAAGTATTCGGCACGGCGATTGAGCTTGCGACTAATTTGCTTTTGTAGAAATAATAAGGTTGACGTTTATTCAATTACAATTATAGTACCTATTACAAAAGAAAGTAATGGTGAGCGCCAAACTACTTTACAAAAATGTATTCCGATGATTCACAATGTCCAATATGTATCTTCAAAAACTGGAAGAAGCCAACCATTTTTTTTCTTTTCATTTACATTATCCGTAACACTTGTAATATTACTAACTAACTAATGAAGCGTGCAATCAAATATGTTCATCAAAATCACATAGAGAAAATATTTGTAAAAAAATGCCACGTTTTTTTGTACTAAATAAATACGCAATGTATTTTTTTTATATACATGTAGTAAAGAGCGTGCCAGATTGGCTCTGGACATATCTTAACATTTTACAAATAATTAAAAAAATAGCATTATTTCCCGAGCTCGAGACTTATATCGGGGTCATGTTATTTTTAAAAGCCTTTAGCTTAGCTATTTCCAGTGTCAGTCTAGCGCTCTTTTTGTGACATTTTATAGTAATAGTCAATCTTATGTGATGCTATTTGTACAAACTACTTTATAAAAAATATCCAATACGTCCAGGAATGTGATTATAAAACTTTAATGTCCGTTTTTCTTTGCTAGTTAAATAATGTAAACAATATTTTTATAACTTTAAAAATAATATCAGTGAATAAAATTCATTTACTATTTAATTTAAAACGATCTCAGGAATAAACAATGAATTACCTATGTATTGTGGTAATCTTATTTGGGAATTATTTTTTTCGGAAAATAAGAATGTAAAAATTGTTTACAATGTTGGAATAGCAAAAAAACGGGCTTGAATAGCAATATCTACGGTAAATTTTAGACAATTATACCCCTAAACGTCTATGACTTTTGTTTTAATTTTAGCAAATACAACTAAAGTAATCAGAAAAAACCTTAAGTAAATTCATTTTTTTAAAAAAGCTTGTGTTAACCGTCTCGTTTAGGTACAATTTAAGAATAAATTGCCCGATGGCGCAAGTGTAAAAAAAAACTTTCTCCTTTCGGCATTTAAAAAAAGAGCCATTTGATAGCGTGTTTTAATGTATTAGTTACTTCACAACTTCATCCTTAAAATGACACCAAAATCTAAGCTCTACACGACAAGGGACTCCAACCACCGTAAATTTCACGTTAGGTGGTTTTTGTTAAAATAAAATCAAAATTGACTGCATCATATTATTGGCGATGAATTTTATTGTAGATTTTGTTCTTCAAGTTTTGACTGTACATTCCTGGACGAATTGTAAAGCAAGGAGCAAAATGGCGGGGCTAAAGTCGGCTAAGGCGAATAATACTTAGCATTTATACAATATACTTAAAAATTAGCAAATCGCAAGAGATCTTACTGGTTATGGTACATGAAAATATACTGATGATTAGTAATAGGTTAAATCTTCATGACTAAATTCTTTCCTCCTGCAAGATTTGTGATTTTTGAAGAAAAATTAAGGTGAAAATGACAAGGAATTTTTAAGAAACGTATCAAGTACGGTCAATCCATACATCCGAGCTTGCAAAAGCTACATTGTAAAGTGTAACTACATGTCGGTAAACCTGGCAAAAGCTTCGGTCATTCTGATTTTAAAATACCAGATGACCAAATTGGCAGCTTTCGAAGTTCTGTTCGATAAACCTATCATATTTGACATTACAGAAAGTAAGTGTGTAAGATAATTTGAAGTGTGACTTTTTGAAAAATAATGCCTGTTTTCGATGGAATCGTTTTGACTGAATTGTTGAAACTATTGGCTGTATAGAGCTCGCTCTCGTCACAAATTGTAACCAACATTCAACTTTAAAAGTATTCATAGTGACTATAACCGGTTAGACCTTTCCGTTACTAAGATATTAACCAAAAACTTGAAAAGACCGAAAGTTTCAAGGTTCTTTGGTACAGAGCCGCTCGCGCAGGAGTTAGAAAGTTGAAATTCTGGTATTAAAATAATGGTTTAGGTCTTAACAACATATAAAAAAAAAACAGAATGATCAGACTTTTGCAAGCACGACCCCCTTTTCATGTTTAATTTGACTGCACCAAAAGGGCTAATTTGCAAGGGCTAATTTGAATCTGATTATGAGAAAGATTACTCGAGAGATAAAATTCACGATTTATTGTACTGGTAATGCTATTGGGTTTTCTTTCTTTAAATTTGGCTAAACTAGACCATATTGATAACGTGTCAAAACCGAGCTATCTCAATTAAAAACTACGCAAAAACTCCACTCTTAGCGCACCTACAAAACGCGTACAAAAGCATGCTAGTGCGCAGCTAAGCGCGAGTACTAAGAAAAAAAAATTCAAACTTCACTAACCAAAAAAAAAAACTGGACATCACAACAACTAGATGGTGGAGTAAAAATTAAAAAGAATAATAAAAAAAACTATTAGTTAGTGAAGAGTTGAACCTCTGCGTTTTTTCCTATAACCGATTGTGGGTCGCGATTGGTGAGAACGCTGAGATGCGTGGCTACCTGTTGGTTGGGCGGCGTCTGCGGCGGCCCATTGCCGCTTACCTGCCTGACAGGTATACCTGCGTCTTCGAATGCGTTCTTCTTGAGAGTCGTACGGATTTGGGACCTGGAATGATATGGAGGTTGGTTGAAGAAAATCTCTAGCTAGGATTTCGATTGCCGGTTAGTACGATGCTAGAATTGAAAAAGTAAGCTGTTGGTTTATTTTCAAAATTCATACGCGACGCTACCGTACGAAGAAGCGTGATGTTTTAGAGCCAATGGCATTTGCCAATAAATAAGGTATCAAACACGAATATTATTTCGTAGAGGCCAGCACTTTCTGAGATCGTCGCTTTGTAAAAACAAACTCTTTCGCTTTATTATAGAAATAGTGCATTTAAAAGGTGTCATAGCTCAGGTCATTTCTGCAATAAAAACAGCTTTAGAATACAATAAAAAACTTCATACATACTATCATTTACGTATAATAATATTAAAAACGTATTAAAAGATACAAACCAATCAATATCTGGGCTCGCGCAAACTTGAAACGATATTACTTTTATGCAAAATAAACTATCAAATGTAATTGAATATAGAATAGATTTTTTTTATATATATATAAGAAGCCAACCACTCCGGTCCGTGTCTAAAATTACACTAGCCGTGTCAGGGCATTTTCCGCGAAATAAATGCGGCCGTGTTTTGTACAGTACGAATAAGCTTATGTAAACAAAAGTGCAGCTGCAGTCAAGACGAGGGTCAAAGTATAATTTTCCTGATGAAAACACAATGCTATTGTAAATCTATTTTCAAGACGCGCGGCTCTGACTAGATTCATATCCAAAGAGTTTTCAAGGAGCTGTCCCACTTAACGTGAATGTATTGCCTCTCTACAATAACAACTTTGTATGGGCATAGTGATTTGATGAATTATTTGTATCGTCCGATTAAATCTTGGCGAGAGATTGGTACTTTTCTAGATTTATACTTATTTATCAAAACGCACCTCCTATTTACCATTGGTTATCTTATATGTTTGATGTGTAAATTCTGTAAAAGTAAAAGTTAGATTAAAATGTTAATGTTGAGTTTTTATAATTGATTAGAATGTTGTCAATAATTAACATTAAATGTAGAATTGTTTTTAACATCTGAACTTGCGCGACAAGACAGCTGAGCTTTCCCGTGGTATAATTTGTATAGCCTTTATTGATTGTGGTGAATCCAATGCAAAAAATCACAGAGCAGAAGATAGAATGTTTTGTATGATGTCTTTGTTTTTATATAGATTAATTAAGAGATATACCGCTTAAATACAAAACGAATAACAATAAACAGATAATTTAGGCGGTTAGTTACTCCGCGATCGTGGAACATAAGTCAAAGGTTTTATACTCAGTCTGGCATCGGTAAAGTCCATCAGTCTACTAGTGTGATTAACGCCAGAATGATGGAAAATTTTCACGGTATTATTTTCATCAGTCTCGTCTGTAGTAGGTTACAGACACGACGATTAAGGTATTTTTCCAGCATACCGTAGCATACACTGACCGTGCTAGAAACGTGTCCGGCAAAAAATAATTATTTGTATTGAAAACTAGACATTGTACTTGACAACTAACAAAAGCGTACCGTCACCGCCGAACACCGTTGCGAGCCATGCACGGAGCGTAATTTTGACTGACACGCTCCGTGCATGACACGGTACGTTGCAAAACCGGTAGACATACGGGTTGCAACCGCGTATGATGACCGTTATAAAAGGTTCCCCATAATTAAGCTTGTGCATTAATAGTCCTGCCGGTACACACTGTCAGACTGATCACGACACTTCTAGGTCAGAGCCTTAGGTACACTTTGCCAACAAAATATAAAACGAATCGCGGTTCGCTCACTACCACATACATTAACATTTAACATACGGGTATCATACGCATTCCATACCTACTGGAATCATACGGGTTTAGTGTGCAAAGTAGGGCGTAGTAGTTTCGTATTGATTTTCGTGCCTGACACGGTCCTACAATTGCAGTGAGAAAATACTAATATATTAAACAGAAGGGTTGATTTTCATAAAGTTTGCATGGCATATACTTCGCATATATCGCAGGAAAACTATAGTAAATAGTGAATGTATACTCACACTGTCCTGTTCTTGATGTGCTGACTCAACTTGTTCAGGTCTACCGCAAACCTGTGGACGCAAGCCCGCAGCATCTCTATCTCTTCCTCAGTCCATTTTCCACTGTAACAAAAGAGAAGTCGTTTTACATAATATGAGATGGGGAATAAGGTGAAAATTGTAAGGAGCTTAACCCATTGGCAGCCACGCTCGAGACACAATAAAAAAAAACTGTTGTTTCGGCCGGTGCGTGCTGACACAGTGGCTGTGCTTTGGCATGGAAAGTGGCTGATATTTTTTTTCATCGAGTTATTATGTATAAAATCAAGATCAAGGCTTTAATAGTAGATTGTTATACAAGGGGAGAAAGTGACCCATTCCACCCAAAATGTTTCTGGCGCTCGAACGGAGTGAGAGCGCCAATAGTAACCAAGTGAAATGGGTGCTCTTAACCGAGTTAATACCATTTTTTCATTTCGACTGTAAGGAAAAAAAATGCTGCGTAATTGTAGATGTGGTGATGATGAGGTAATATGTGGTGCGACGAGAGATGAATCCTCAAGATTTTGCACATGTCAGTATTTACTGTCGTTACCGTTATACATACAACACACGATAAGGAGGACTAGTAACAGCACAAAGAAAAACACATAAAACGCTTACTGATAAACTGCTTAAACGCTTTTCCTTGCAGTCGAAAAATAGTATGATTAACTCGGGTAAAAGCACCCATTTCAATCTCGAATTATTGGCGCTCGTCAGAAAAATTTCGAGTGAAATGTGTCACTATCTCTCCAACAATCTACTATTGTCTCCATGTCTGATCGTAGCAATAAAACTAAATAACTTTCCACCCTAGGGATGGAAAAGTTATTTCCCAACCGGCTATCTAGACATGAAAGTCCAATTTTCCGAACAGGAGAGATGAAAGTAATCATAATCAACATAAGAAGACGATGTTTAATCAGAAAATGAGTTCTCCTAATTAAATGGTTTCAATCACTCGACGTGGCTTATTACTAAAATTTAAATTGCAGATTCTCAAGCTTACCGCGAATTCGTAAGGAGCGTTAAGAATTTAGTTTGACTCTGCACTCGACACTGCAGCAAAGCCGATGCACTACTGACGCGTATCTTAAGAGTTGTCTCACACCACTTTGATCCCTGTTCGTCAACTAACGAACTAGGAATAAAGGTGAGAGTCACTGTGATATCATTTTGCGTTGAATTACGATTTAAATGGAGGCGTTTGTTATGAACTGCGTCTTTATGCGAATGACACCACAACTGCGTTGTTTGTCCGGAAAAAAACATATCGAATTCTAAACCGAGATGAGTAGATGTTGTTGTTATGACTTCTTTTTGTTTTATTATAGGACTCGCTGTCGGCGTTGGACTGGACACCAAAAAAAAGTATCATTTATAAAATTTACACGTGAAATAAGAACGTGTGATTATTCACGTATAATTGACTAAAACCATTGGAAAGGTACATTTTTGTAGGTTATAAAGATATTGCGGTTCAGGGTTTCCAGCTATCAGAAAAAGCATGCAAATATTTTACAATATTATAAAATTGTTAAATAGGAAGCACAACGCCTTAGGCATAATATTCCGATATAAGTTACACAAGTTTACGACCAGACGAGTCGTGTCCTCGATCGATAAATCCAAATTTATGTATAGTAGATAGTTTCAATGTATTTGGTTATGATCCCAATAACATATTACATCTCATTACAAAAACTTTTCAATTTGTATATAATTAACCTGTTTTTTATGATTATCTAACAAATCAAAGGTCGGTTTTCCATAATAAGGCAAATTGTCCCCGAGCGACGATACGCCACAGATGTACTTATTTAGGAAAAAAATACTATTGGGGCCGCGGTATTTATTTACGTTACATTTTTTATGGATATGTATCATTAAAAACAAATGCCAATCACATTTAATTTACCCGCTACGCCATGCATTTCGTCCGATGGATTTGCATTTTAAGTAATGAAATGTAAACAAAAATGACGTTGTAATATACTGCACCACAAGCTAACATTATTGGTAAGTAAATAGGCCTACTTCCATTTTTAATTTACTCGAAATTCACGGCATGCGTAGGTCAACTATTGTCGAAGTGTGTGTTGCTTTAATGTCTGTACATCAAAAAACTCGCATAAATACGTACCTACGTAAGTGTTTAATATTTTACAAAACATTGTATTACGTAAAATTTTATACATATTTTACTGTAATGATAAAATAAAACACAAAGCATCTTTAAATATTATTATACGACTGAAAGTTTAATATGGTTGTCCAGACAAAAAGGTAATAATAAGGGTAAGTAATATAAACGTATCAGTGCTTTACACCTTCAACATTTGATACCTGTCTTTTTTTTTAACAGTAAAACAATACTTCTGCAATTATAGCGTCTGCAACAGCCAACAGCATTGGACAACCAGTTTGTCTACGGGACAACCAAGATGTCCCCAAATTGAAACTCACAATATAATTATTCATTTCGTTTTTGATCTTAGAAAACTTCATATTTTTGGCAAAACATAAAATAAAATTAGCATGAGGAAATGCCTATCATTTCATATACTATTACACGTTTTAATGGAAAAGATCCGATATTTAAAGTGTCCCCAGGACAACCGACATGAATAAGGGAAATGTTGAACAATTTTGTGAGATAATTCCACATATAAAAGTAAAGAATAAATCATTATTGATTAATGAATGTTAATAATTGTTTAACAAAAAAAATATGTCTAAGGTGATTTAAAAAACCTTTGATTATCTTATCTGCTCTCATACGGCCTACTTTTTAACTGTTCTGCTTTTTATAAACTATTTTCCTCTGCAATTTACGTAAAAATAAGAGTTCAAAAAAGAAGACATGCTATGGCAAGGTGCCTTGGTGATCCGTCGCAATGTCAGCTTCTTTTCACGACCGTCGGCAAATTTTATGAAAAAAATGTCGGTGTAGGTCGGCCCTTACTAATGCTAATCCAAGGATACCAAGGTCGAAGTGTCATTGTTCATAGATCAAATAACACCGCGTAATTCGCTCACGCTCCCAGCGGCAGGATGCAACCGATTTTGTTAAGAGCTCTATCACGGCAAGTGTTAGAATGCGTTTTGTTATTGTACCTCCCCCCTCACTACTTGCATCGACCTAGGATCTGGGAACATGTGTGTCCAATTTTAACCTTTAACTGGTGACCTGCCCGTCTCACAGACACCGCGATACATTTTTGTGATATTTCTCCCCACCTGTACGTCGATTCCCCCCGCGCGCCTCAGTACCTTCCGCGTTTAGCGTGTCCTTGGACTTAGTGAAGCAATCGCCAGCGCATCGACTCCCGTTTCGCCAATGTGGAGCTTTCGCCGTCTCGCAGACGTCAGGTCAGTACTAGTGTAATATTACCCAAAGTGTCTATTGATCGTTACCTCACAGTTAGTGTTCTTGATTTCATAGTGTCTGAAAAACGTCACACCGGTACTAACGTTTTTCTTTTTTTATATAGAATGTCTGTCCGTCTGTTCTGCATAAAGGAGGAGGATTCTGAGCCAGCAAGAAATATTTCAAGAGTTGTTAACAGAGACCGACGATAAGTTCAGTGATTTTGACAACGACATAGACGATACTGACTTTGTTCTGCATAGTGAGCATGGGACAGAATCGGAGCAGTCTGGGGACGCAGAAATCAACACGACTGTCGAAAAAAGCACTCTACAAGAGGAAGCGCATACGATGAAACAACAGGTAATACGGTAATAGGCGAGGATGTTGAGCAATATTTGAAAACAGCCGCAGATGATGACGGGAGCAACGAGTCAAACTTTTAATAGGGACGAAATCGATTTGAATGGTCATTTATTATACATATAGAATAGATATACATATATATCATAGATATAGAAATAAATATATATAGAATAGATATATAAATCGATTTAAATGGACAATACTGAGAAGAAATCTTTAGTCTCAACTCAGTTGAAACTCAGGGTTTATAATGACAGACTTCCTCGCGAGTTGCACTCGACTATACAAAGAGTTATTGGTGTTAGTGAATTACCACCTCGACCAACAAGTTCTATAGGCCAAAATCATACTGGTGCTAAAAGAACTTGTGCCATATGTCCTAGTCGTCTAAAAAGATGTACTAGATTCTCATGTAATTACTATGATAAACCTATGTGCCTAAATTGTTGTAAGCAAATATGTAAAGACTGTGTACGTATCCATTCCTACTAGCTTCTATTTTGACTGTTGCAGTTTTTTTATTCTTGTATTTAAGAGCAATTTAAATAATAACATTTTGTTGATTTATGTCTTAAAAGACAAAAAAAAATATTGTATAAGTTATTTAAGTTAATTATAGGGTGCTAGAAGGCCCATTTTAAGTTTGTTCCTATGTTAATGAATAAGTGTCATACATAAATAAAGACTGATTTATACCACGTAGTTTGTTGTTTTTGTAACTCACGTTTATTTTATTATGTATAAAAATATGTGTTTTGTGCTATATTTAACCTAGCATTTCTTATTTCCTAACCATTTTTTAGTACTGTCCATTTTTTGTTTACGTTTTTTAGACGTCACGTCACTAGATACGTCCCACAGATACCAGGTCACCAGTCAAAGGTTAATTTTGTATTTGTACCAATATTGTGTTTTTGTTTGGATAGCTTTTTTGAAGTGACTGAACAATACAGCAACAGCAATATCGTGCATTAGATACGAAGGGTATTTTAAGACAGTTGCCAAAAATTAGAATACATACATATTCTATAGAACATGTAAGTTTTAGATTTCTGATCATAAAACCCCATAATAATTACATATTTTTTATACTGATGACCGTCTTATTTACAATGACAATAAGTGTATCACACCCAGTAATTAGGTACGATATAAATATAAATGAAATGTTTCATAAAGCACAACCGATGGCAAACCTTGTGTCTTAGTAGGGAATCCACAGAAAATTTACAAATATACATACAAAGTTGATGACGATGTGTCTAATTTTCTGATGAAAATAAGACCTGATGTATATGTATACATATTCAGATTGTGAGTTTTTCAGTGAGCCAGAAAGCAGGGACGCCCAAGAGATGATAAGATGGCAAGTTGAACTCAAGCTGGCCTTGGGACCACACTGGACGAGAGTGCCATCAGATAGAGTCCAACGGAATGGCCACCGAGTTACGGGTCATTTTGTGAATTAATTAAGTTGTATTATTTGTAAAGTAGGAAATTCGCGAAATAAAGGCTTGGCGTTACAGATCAAAATCAAAAAAAAACATAACTATTTATACTTGAATCTAATAGTTACAGCACAGAATCAAACCCAGGAGAGTGGAGGACTGATCGCTTATAACAGCTTTGATATCTTACTACGTAATTAATATTTACTACTTAGTATTCAGTAAACGTTGACTAGGCTTATAAACTAAAAAAAGTGTATGAGAACCATTTGCTATTCGAAATTTTACCACAGCTGTAAACCATTCTTCAAAAAACTTGATGAATGATGAAAAAAATTAACAGCAGAAAGCCATTAAAAGCCATTTTTATTATGCACATGACGTACCAATCACCCTGTAGAGTTATTCTGTTGGTGACTAGTATTGATTGAGCTGTCAAATTGTGAACTCATACAACAAAACATGGGAAAATTGTTGTTTTTTTAAATTGTAAATCCCGGAAACTTAATAGTATATGTCATTATTTAATACAGGAAATAATTTAAAATGTCTGAAAAAAAAATCATATAGGTAGGAAAAGGCTATGATCATGAACTACTAAACTAATTTTATAAATTCCTTTACTTAAGTACTACCAGTGTGAATGAGGATCAAAAGTGAGATAGGATTAGAATCAGATTATTATGAACCAATGCCTAGGTGGTTAGATTGTTTGGCTAGGATGTTTTCTGCACTTCGACTCACAATTTGGCCATTGTGCATATGTCCCTCATTTTTATTCTAACCACCTTTAGGCTTTGCCAGAAGGCTATCAATCTACTCAGATTACTTAAGTCCTCCAGAAATGTAACCGGGGATTGTAGAATATTTGCCTATTGTTCTGCCACACCTGTGCGGAGTGCACATGCACATGAGCTGTTGCAGATGATGCTGTGGTATTTCTTTTTCCCCCATATATCCTCTGCATAGAGGGCTGTCTGTGACACCTATTTAGTGTGTATAACCATGAGCAGTTTCTCTGGGTAAACAAATGAATGCCTTTTTGAAACTCCTGGAATGGAGTTCTTTATTTGCTTGCAACTTTCACCATTTCTACACTATGCTTGATGTGCTGCTTCAGTTTCTGCACATAGGCAAGTTCTTATTTAGGCCTGCAGTGTGGGCAGTAAAGGATATGGTTCATATACTGTAGTCACTGAGCCCCTCTTGGCTAGTTACTGTGTCCTATGATCCATTGCAAGTTTACATTATTTGTGTATGCTATGGCTTGGAGTATTGGAGTGCTTTGTGGCACTTCAAAATAAGGACAGAATGCTATTGTTTTATAGGGCAAGGATCACAGATGCACTGTACAAGTCAATTTTATTTTTTTGTCTTTCTTTCTCTCTGGCTGCATCTGCCTGTGCTGCCCTAGTGATTCCAATACATTCTGCTTGAAAGATCAAGGAAGAAGGAATGCCTATTTAAATCTTGATCATAATATTATTTAAACAGGCAGCACAAAACATACAGCCAATTTCTAATACTTTGAAAATAAATATCTGCTAGAAATAACTACAAGCAATAAATAATGGTGACACCTTTTTCACCCATTTGTATCTACTACAAAAAAAACAAGATATGTCACCCATAGCTACAAACACAGGATATTATAGTCCAAAAGTGTGTAATTTCAATATTGCTGCATGAAATTAGTGGAAGTAAAAATAATGTAATGAAATGCACACAAATCAATGAAAGGGAGAACCTAATTCTGTTTCACTCCACATAATGTCTGCAACTTACAACGCACAGGACATACAAAACATTTTCATAGACATCATTGACTCTATGTAAAAATCCTATTTAAAAATAACAGGATATGGGGGGTTAACAACAACTCAAACTACAGTGATCTTGCCATGAAATCAACCCTCCTGGAGATAAGAGGGTGAGGGTGCTGGATTTATTTTAAGGTGGCTTAAAGATCAGACAAGGCCATATAACACATTGGGGAAAATATTTCTCATACAAACAAAAAAAAACAATCTCGCTAATAAGACCAAACACACTTACATTAACAAAACTCCTTAGTTTTATTGTAAAAAATAGGATTGCACAATATACAACATTTACCAGTCAACTGTATCTATTATGCTGGTAGGTAATCAATGACGTGCTCGTTTATCGTAAAATATTTCACAATTTATCGACCATGGGTCAATGGCCATGTGCAACGCATGTAAGGTAAGAAATTCTACAGCACACAGTGCCACATCGGAAAGCACCAACATACCGACACGACAAATAGTTCGAAACTTGGCTCAACAACGCATGGCACTTACCCTGGTTGTGAATCGCCCATAGGATGCAGCAACATAGTCATTTCTGATAATTTGTTGAACGCTGTGCCGGCTTCACGAAATATTTCGCCAACCTACCATGACAAAAAATTATTGCATTCGTTACTAAGTTCACTGGTCAAAATGCATTCACTATCATGGCAGATTTTGAAACTTACCTTAGCGGCTGAATTATTCATTTTGTATAATAATCTAGAAACCTAGCAATTAAGTTTAGAGGCTGTTGAAAATAAAAAAATAACTCTAATGACTTTACAGTTCGACTTTGCTTTGTTTTTTTACTTTTGATATTAGTGATGATAGCGCGAGCGAGGTTTCTTTGTCTATGGTTTAGTTAGATAGATTGATGTGAGTCAAAGGCGCATTATGGCATTTTTTATTTTATGAATTATTTACGAATAACAAAAATCATTCCAATTTTAATAAAATAACGTGACATTTGTTTGCGTCGGATGCCAATCTATGATGCCAATACCAATATATATTGCACTGATCATGTAATCTTTTTAGATACGGGACAACAATACATTGGCCGTAGGCAAAAAATTGTTGTCATTAGTGTCAAACATTCACTTCACGAGAGTGAGCGGAGTCAGCTAGCTTTAGTGATGTCCATACGGTCTTGTTAAATCAATCTTTACATCGATAATCTCTCTATCGATATGTACTGATCGAAATCTTTCTATCGTTAACAGCTAATCGATTATATTTTATCGATTCTCTTTATATCGATATCATTTTATCGATAGTTTTTAATCGATATAATTGGCACTACTCCTAATCGATATTCTTAAATATTATTGTTCAATTAATTAAATAAAACATAGCAGTAGGTTTTGAAAAAATTTATTGGTCTCGTAATTGTGAAGGATAGCCGTCCAGAATTCTTCCCTCTAGCTGAATAAAAATAAGATGACAATAAAGGTTATAAGTTAAAATAAATACATGTTAACATGCATAGTTTTAAGAGCACGGCATGTAAAATAATTAATTGTATCCGTCAGATCTTTGTGTAGCTTAGTTGGACTAGCGTGGGGATACAGATCCGACACGCAGGGACGAAAAAAGCATATAATGTCAAATTATACATATATAATTGTTTAAAAAATAAACAGCACCTTATTTCTTTAACTGGACTAACATCAAGGAAAAGATAAAAAAATAGAAACACAAGTTAACATGCATGGATTAAAGAAAACTAAAATTATATGAGTAGGTTACTTTCTGTTAGATCTTCATGTAGCTTAATTGGTCTAGCGTGGGGAAACAGATCCAACACAGCGGCGGCTAAGCAAGCACTTACAATAAGTGCTTTGGTGTGGTGGTTGGTTCATAGTAGTTAATGATAAATATTACCTAACATATATAAATCTCTGACTAATAACATCAAGGATAAGATGCGCAGTTGGAAACATTGTAAAAATCGTTCAAAAACTTATCTCGAAAATATTAAGAGTCTTGTCGTCATCGAGGCACAAAAGTTTCAGGTTGGAGATAAGTATTCTAAATTGTAGGAACGGAATTGGTGTTGAACTTATAGCAGGATTGGCAGGTCTTCCAGCTTGAAGTGTTTGCTGCGCACTGAATGCAAGTTGGACACTGAACGGGTGTACATGAAAAACATAAAGTCATAGGCACGAATGAGCTTAATTCAATGATATTTTTCAATCAAAGAAAACTCAAGAAAATCATTATACAACCACAAACAACTGCAAAAGCCTAAAGCTAGAGCAAGTTAAAAAAAATCTACCAGACTACTTACGATTGAGCTACATGTGGCAGCACCAAATCACACTTTCCTATGCTTCTATCTTTTTCTATCACCCAGAAACATACTTTACGAGAGCAAGAGAAAGAGCGGAATGCGACCGAATATGACAGAATCAACAGCCGGCGCTCAGAAACACGCTTTTCTCCCTCCGTCTGCATGATGACGTTACTGGATGATAGAATGTGATAGAAGCACAGGTAAGTGCCATTCAATGCTGCCAGATGTAGCTCAACCCTTACAGAACACTTTCAATGACTTAGCCTTTTCAAAACCTAGAACACTTATTTACTCCTGCAAACAATGGATCCTCACTACCTAGGAATAAAAATCAAACGATAATCAGACATAAAAAATAAGGTTATTGAACTTAACACATGAAGAAGAAAATATGCATTTCACTATTTGGTGTAATACCCTTAACAAAATTGAAATTCAACAGAAAGAAAGGCACAGACGAAGAATCAAGATTATGAAGACGGAATAATAAAACCCAACATTTGAATCTCATGCGATGTTTTTCAAGATTAAAAAGCTTATAAGAAAAATAATAGCTTAGTTGCAGCCTTATTTCGTTAATACACAGGTTGTCACAAAATTCGACCGATTAATAAAAAAAAATATTTAAGCTATCAGCGATTCAATACGTTATCACGACAACAATCAGCAAACCCATCTAACATCAGATACCTAAGTTAATATTTATTGAACAGTTTCAACGGTGCCTTCAAAGAACTAGAAAAAATTACCTGACCAATGAAGTTTTAAAAAGATATACAATTCAACAAGTGAAACCCATATTTATATCCAAAATGAAATTAAAATATTCCACTCATTGGTACAACCATCGCTGCCGCTTGAAAATTATTTTCAAAAAAATATGCGATTACGAGAAGTGCGTGAAATAGTTAGAAATGTAACAATGATTGCGAATTTGAATAAATTACCTGTACACTAATAGTCCTCCATTGGTAAAAAATATAAAAAAACGTGAGAAAATGAAATAAATAATAACAACCTCATCCTGGCATGATACTACTCTAAAGAAAAACCAAACAATACATTAATTTTCAATCCGCTGTCATAAATAAAAAAATGATATATATATGTGCAGGAAAACACTTCCTCAATTCACTGAAAAAAATTTGGAAAGCAGCTAGAAAAGATTAAAATATCTCTATTTGCATCATAGTAATCAATGAGCGCTGCAAAAGTTTTCGGTATGCTTAGGTATCATTTCCAACAAACAGAAATCCCATCCGCTCAGAAATTATTTATGAAGTCCTAATTGATTTTGAAGATTTTTCCAACTCATCAATTCATATGGATTTATTCGCTCTTGATTCTGTTGATCTCTTACAAACCTATCTACTATTCCAGTAAGGTATATACCTGTTCTACATATTACTAAATTTATGAAAACATAATGTTAACCATAGAATAGCAAAACATAATATTGGACATCACTCACTTCAACCAACTGTACTATATAAACTGCACTATGACCCTGTCGTGATAAAAAAATAATGGAAGTCTAAAGAGGTGTACACAGGTGGACAAAGATTACACTCCCAACGTGAAATATAATCCATACTACAAATACATACATTGACCCCTCGTGAATAACTGCAATGATAAACCTTGTCGCTTTCCCACTAACATATTTGTGCCAAATTAGTAAGCATTAAGCAACCGAAAGCTTCGGGAAGGTCTTACAAGTCTTTTGTGAAAACAATATTTAAAGCTATTTCGCCTACCTACTGCTAGTCATAAAATGATCGACTTTAAAATTGGCAGGCGACGCACAGAATAAATTTGATGAAAGTTTTACTATATTGCTTTAGCTGCCTTAATTCAAAATCAATCAAACATTTACACCTGCTGAAGAAACAAACCTTTGCCAATGGTAATAAAAAATTGAGTAAGGAGGCATCCAAAATAGAAATAAATGATAATCGAAAATAGGCCAAATGTTGGTTTGCGGCCATAAAGTTTTAGTTTACGTCCAGAACTATCTGGATTACGGCCACTAGTCTGACAGGGGTAATTTTACTTACAGGAAGCCTGAAATACACCTCGGAGCTAAATAAATAATAAAATATAATAAATTTAACCCTCCGATGTTAGTTGGGCCTTGATCGCAGACTGTTGCAATGATATCATATCCGATATCACTGATAGCTTTAATTACTTTTTTTATTATTGCGGCCAAATTTTGTGACGACACTGTTCCCTTAACGAAATAATAAGCCACTGGCTGTTTATATTTTTTATAAACTCCTTGAATCATGAAAACTAAGGCATGATCTGCGATGTTGGGATTTCTTAGTCCATCTCCAAAATCTTCATAGCCTTCCACTATGTCTTTCCTTGAGTTGTAAATACATCGTTTTTTTAAGGCCATTTCATCAAATAGCAAAACACATGTTTTTTCTTTTGCGTTAAGTTTAACAGCCTTATTTCTTAAATGTTCAATTAAAGATCGATTTATTCCTGGTTGAAGATCCAAATTTTGCAAAAGTAATTGAAGTGTTCTAGGGCTTGGATAAGCTTTTGTCATTCTCTGCAGTGTTCTGTAAGTTCTGGGGGATTTTTTATAAATTGCCATAGCCAAGGTTTTGTCGGTAGCTGTATAACGATTCCCTTGAGGTTTTCTTCTTTGATTTATAAAATATGATTGAACTAAGCTCCTCAATGCCAATGACTTTATGTTTTTAAAATGACCCTTTTTGAGGTCCCGTATTTCTTTTAATTATTGCGTATTGCTTTTAATTTATCTTTTAAATTTTGTGTTCCTGATGAATCTGAAAAACATTAAGTATTATTTACTAGTTATATATTAATTTGTATTTTTATAATAATTTTAAATGACGTTTAACCGAAAATACGTAAATTAAAAACGTACCAATATTTTTTAGTTTTCTTTTCTTTTTGGGAATGTTGGGTTGACTGGAGGTGGATGGTTGTGTGTTTTGATGAGTACAACTATAATTTTCTGTAATATTTGAACATAAATGTAAGTTTGTTTTTTATATGAAATAATTGAAAAAAACTTAATAAAACTCACAAATATTAAAATGAAGCTTACGTGGAGGAGATGATTTTCGCTTTCTCGGGTTAATTAATGTATTTGATAAAGTGGGGAGATAAGACGGGCAGGAAGGATCTGCAATAGTAAAATATTAAGTAATAACTTGATAACCTTAAAAGTTATGAACTTTATCATATATATCCACCAATACAAGATAGCTTTACCTACAATTAATCTTAATACTGATTATTATAACAAACCTGGTTGTCGTGATAAAATGTAGTCGTGATCAATAATGATTTTTTGGGCGTGTGGGAAAGAGGGGGATTGAGTATCTGTAATGGGTGGTAAAAGTAATTAGATAGCTAATATACGTAATAACTATTAAGTAACAACTTTATATTGCATACATACTTGGTGGTACCACGTAATCATGGTCGAGTAGAGCAACTTGTACAGTATGACCGAGTTTCGTTTGACCATCAATAGATGGGCAAACGTAAGTGTGGTCATGCTGTACAAGCTGCTCCAATTTTTGGGTACTGTTGGTTGGTTTAGTAGTTCCTGAAAATGTATTAAAAAGTTAAGAATATAGGATGTGTTCGGGTTTTATACAAAAGGCAATACCAGGGAACACTGCTTTAAATAATTCTGAATTCACATAATTTAGTGATACACAGCAAAATTAGTTTCTGTGTCATAGTTACAAATGACTTATAAAACCAACAGCATTATCTTTATGACTATAACTTAGTATGTGAAAATGGGTATTCTGTACTAGGGTATTAACCTGAGATGTTCAGATGGACCGGGAAGTTCTTAAATGCGTTTTCATGGAGCGGCGGTAAATGTAAATTTTGTGATGGAATGGCGCATTTTTTTAATCTGTTTCCTTTTTTATTGAAGTCAGACGGTGTAAAATGTTTGGACCAAATGTATTTACGGATGAGTGATTTTATGGGTAGGTCGACTAGATCCTTTCTGCCCGTTATTTGAAGCCATTTTTTACATCTAAAAAGCAAGAAATAAAAATTATCCATTAATATTACGTCTTTTCCTATCATGAAAGATGCTTAGAAGTTTACATTTAGTTAGATTTTATTCATCAAAAGCATTCTACTAACCGTATAATGTTGGCAGGGAAATTAGCCATAAATCGGTCTCCTCTTTCAGCGCAATAAAATTTCAAACAAATTTGGCATGTTTGCCGTTTATTGCCTAATAAATGTTCCATCTTTGCGCTTTAAAAATCACTTTTCAAAGGAATTTAATAAAAATTTTAGGCTGATCAATTTTTTTCTCAAAAAATGACGAAAATTAAATTATCATGTCAATCAATCAAATATTATGTCAATCAATCAAAGTAATTAGTGAAGTAATACGATCGTAATTGTGAATGGAGACGTTTTAGGCATACTTTATTATTTGATAAATTCGTTCAGTTACGTGGCAGATGCTTTAAAAATTATGCTGGCTGGACGTAAAAACTGCCACAAAATTTTGACATGTAGAAAACTAAATAAATCAAAAAACTCGCGTCGTGAACCCATTGACACCACTCAAAGTGAGGTAAGGCTGATATATTGTACCATACATTTTTAGATATACCTACTCTTATTAATCTGTGATACAACGTTTTTTTTTTACATTTTTTTTTTCATCGCTGATATTGTATCGAGCACGGAGACGAACACTAAATTAATCCTTAATTATGTCAAAAACTACTAGATCGTTTGGCTAGAATTCAAAAGGCAGAATTATTTAATTGTGCATAAAACCCTGATCGATCTTTGAGCCCCATGTAGAGAGAGGGCGGTGGGAAAATACTCATTGGGAAAATACCGGGTAAATACCCATTTTATATAAGTATTGGGATTTTACCCGGGTTAATTCATAAATCATGGGTAAAACGATTATTTGTTAATATGAGGAGATGGCAGACCTGAATTCGGTTTTGTTAGTTAGTTTAGAACATGTTTACGAACAGAACATGAAAAATAATAATTAAATAGTGGTGTTTTGTCAATATAAAAGTTCGAGGGCATAACAGCAGCAGTAGTCTTCAGTTCAAAAGGTATCACATTTACCCATAACTAGCCCCATGTGCCATTCTGTCATTCTTTACATAAAGGGCACTTATTTATAGAATGACCAAAAATGTAACTACAGTTGTCACTTTAAAAACCATTGCTGCCGGTACCTATTACTGATGTTCAAAAATTATCGGAAATACATAATTATTATTATTTTAGCCCATTTTTATAATAAATAATAATAAAATAGTATAAAGTATAAAATATTATGTTCTCAATAAAATAGTATTCTTCGCGGTCTTCTCCGCTAGGTCTTGGGTCGATGTTAAAAAAACCTCACTGAAAAGAGTCTAATAACTGTGGCATCCTGGCTGACCAACAATCTGCTAACACTAAACATCTCTAAAACAAACTTCATTTGTTTTACAACAAACTGTAGTACTCAGCCTGGCTCAGATTTCAGTATCAAAATTCATACTTGTGCACATGACATTATGAATATACAAAACAGCTGTTCGTGTTCGTCAATTCAGAGGGTATATTTAACGAGATACCTCGGCCTGGTGGTTGATCAAAATCTGAGTTGGTACCCCCTTAATGATCTTATTACTGGTAGAATAAGGAAAATGATATGGATTTTTAAAACTCTGAGGCAAACGATGTTGCACGCCCTCTTAAACCAGATTTACCTAGCTCTAGTACAATCGATTGCATCGTACTGTATTCCGATCTGGGGTGGCGCAACAAAAACTCACCTTCACGATCTGGAAATTGCGCAAAGATCACTGATTCAGGTAATGCATACTAAACCATACCGTTTCCCAACGAGTCTTCTTTATGAAACCAGTCAGCTACTATCCATCAGAAAGTTATACATACTTAATCTTGTTATACGTCACCATAAAACACTGAAATTTGATCGTGCCTTACATAGTAGAAGAAGAAACGACTTGGTATCCGTTAGAAAAACTGTGCATACGGTTTTTGCGCAGAGGCAGTTCGAGTCAGTCCGCCTTTTTATACAAAATAACAATAAAATTAACGGTATTCTTAATATATATCCAATGACACTATTTCCCATCACACAGAGGACATCAACAGGCAGGACACACACATACGCAACACACACACACACACCCACCCACCCACCCCCACACACACACACACACACACACACACACACACACACTTTTAATTACGTTACTTAGTTTATTTTTTTTCTTGTTTATAAATGTTTACTTTATACTCTGCTTATAAGCTAAACTTTGTACTTCGTTTATAAGTGTTTAGGTTAAATGGAACCAACGGGAAGTAGCGAGTCATTCCCAACACATTGTTTTTCTTAAATACTTAATGGCAAGACTCCATTGCAATCCTTTGTAAAAAAAACTTTCTCTGAATTAAGATATTTTATTATTATGTTCTCCACATTATTTTCAACGCTGATCAAGGAGGCGAATACTAAATTATCATTTCATTCTTAAAAGCCCTAAAGTTGATATGGTAGACATCGCCATTCGGCGTTAATTTCAACATTGGTTGAGCAATAAAGTTCAATGAATACTTGATTTTATTTTTTATTGTATAACCTAGTATTAAAAGCCAGAAGTGTTTAGGTATGCCAAAAAATGATTAAATTAAATTAAATTTCGTGATTTAAAAACGAAAGCATATTTATTAAATAATTTATTATTTTAAGAAAGTGGTAAAATGTTATAATAAGTTAACCTCATACACTAATATTGTTGTCGCAAAGGAAAGTACTTTTTTATTTTATAAGTTTGTTAACAGCTCTTTGCAACGTTTTACGTGTTTTATTCATCCAAATGAGTCAAATCTGAATATTAAAAAACTCATTTCACAAGTTCAATCAATCGCATACAATCGAATTGTCACAACATTGTTGCACTACGCTTGCAACATTTAAAAAAAGTGCGATTGAAGTTGTCATTTTGGTTCATCTTTTTTTTTAAGTATTCATTTCGTTTTAATATTAATTTTTCGTCCGTGTAAAAGCCTGGCACGTATCATAGGAGGAATTCAGTAAGGCGCAAGCTATTTTGACTGATTCGTCGCAATTAGAAAAAAGAAGATTAAGAAGTGCTAGCAAGTGCTAAAAAACAGAGTATAATAAACAATGTGTCAATTTACACTTGATCAAACTTTTAAGGAAGTGCTCTACTCGCGGGTTTGAAAACCCTTTACCATGGGACCAACTTCGAAATCGAGAAAAAAAAAACAGCAACGGAGCCAGTCAAAAACAATGACAAACAGAAGTCAGCAATTGACAACATTTAAAAATTTTCATACGCTATTTTTTCCCCGAAAGAACTTCAAAAATTAAGGCACCCATATTTTTTCATTTTCATTTCTTTTCAGTATTTTCTCTAATAATAATTGTTTAAAAACTCTCCATTCTAAAAGAGCGTAAGTACAGGAAGTTGGATGTTACGAGGTCACGTCTTTGCTATATTCGATAAAAAAATATCTGACGTTTATAGTGTTGTGGTCTGTATCAACTGTAGAATTAAGATGTCGATATCTATAGTATATCCAATGAGTATTTAATTTTACTTTATTATGTAACATTACCTGATTCAAGTAATGTTATAAGTAACCAAATTAAACAACGCAGCAACCTTCCTTTTTTAATATTATTATGATATCTGAAAATTACTCCAATATTTTCTCATAACTACAAATATCAATCATATTTCGAATAAGAAATCATTATGATTATTTCAAGAAGAAAGATTTTTTAAAACAATCTTCAATTTACCACATCGTAATTTATCGATAATGTCCAATAAAATACCGGAATCAACAACAACACTAACGTAAAAAAGACAGCTGACAGCAAGCATCAAAGTACAAAAGCATTTTTTTCTGCATGAAATGTCATTGCAAAGGCGTAACCTGTGAAATGCCAACTTCCATGATCTTTTCATTCTTATTCATTCAACTTTAAAAATAAAGCGGGAAAATATCCGAAAGAATGTTTAACGTGTTTAGAAATGCAAAATCTTGAAATGGTTTTCGAATTTTCATACCTTTACAAAAATGAAATGTTGTCAATTGCGGAAAATTTGTTAGTATCGGGTCCAAATCACTCGATTTAGATTCATAACCCTAAGATAATTTCGGCAGATCGCCATTACATACTAAGATTGCTTAGGAAAGCAATCCAAATCACAAAATACAAAAAAAATCAATCGTGAGGATCGGTTGAAATTTTCTATTATCTGGAATCCAGTGATTCGTAAATGCGTTTCGCGTGTGGATACTGTTAGTGTTGAGAGTCGAGAACAGGTGCAAGAAAATAGTGAGTTTGTGAACAATGGTACTGCAAGTGATCGCATTAGAAGACTTCGAGGGTAGAACAATATGTCTGCTATTAACAGCTTACCCGCAACAACTTCAGTTACGCTGTGACCATGGTACTTGCAACGGTGCCGAAATATCAGAAACTGGAAAATAATAAGGTACATGGTATAAATCCTGTTCCAAACTAAACACAACTAAATTTATATAAGATATAAGAGATGATTTTTAAACTTTTGTTTTAGTTCAAATCATTGAACATAAAATTACACTTTATTACATATCCACTACAGATAACTGTACCTGTGTCAATCAATTAAACCGTTCTAGAGATAAATTAGAAAAATCCGTAGTTATTTTCATAAAATTATTATCCCTTTGGAATAGAACGACAAAAGCGAGATGTCACTAGCAGAAAGCTGTGTGATAAAAAGAGATGTAAGATGCAATGTACCAGAACCGTTTTTGGCAGATGTCAAACAGGTGACCGCCCCACAGGGGCTTGCTCAAAATTACTTGCATTTGGTTTTTTATATTTACAAGTGAAATTGTGTATATTTTGGAGAAATAATGCTTCTGAAACATGGTTCGTTGTTCGGTGATTGATTGTTATTCAACACAGCGAAATAATCCGATCAAATTTTCATTTCACAGGGAAAATATTCCAAATCGACTCATCTTAATTTACGATTTACTTTTGCCAATGTGCTTCAATTTTTAGGTAGTGAGTATGAATACTCTTTTCTATAAACGTTTATTTAAGTAAAAAGCAAAGATCAAATAACATTTAATACGTATTTACGATTATTTTGTGTAAAGAAATAATTTACGTTTTACACTAGGGATGCATCAAGTTATCGATATTTCGTGTCGACTGTTGATCATGCGGTAAACTAATATGTTTAACCCATGACGTTTTGGTATTAGTCACCTGGGTGGAATGTCATCTCATTTATAGTTACTTCGCTGATTGACAAAACATCTGAGTATTTTAATGTTTGGCGCATATGTGGCAGTCATAATATTATCTTTTATATTTCCTACTGTTTCCGCGGTTTTCGCAGCTTTACCTACCCGAGAAATATTTCGAATCTCAAAAATATCGTAATGAAATATAGCCTATGTACTATTATGATGTATGAGCTATAGTATTATAAATTTTCACCACAATCCATCGAGCACTATTGGCGAGAAGGAGTAACAAACATCCATCCTTTCATCCATCATCACAAACTTTTGCATTAATCATATAAGTGGTTAGTTGAATGGAATAAGTGGAATTATTTAATAAAACTTAAAAAATATATAAATTGTTTTTGTTATTAGGTAATTAGCGGACCCTACGATTGCGAAGCAGTTTGTGCGTGAGTCCGACTCGTACTTAACCGGTGTTTTATATTGATACCTACTATGACTAATGAAATTTATTAATATCGATATTAATGTAAAAGTCGGTATGGTAAACGTCACTGACACGCATACATAAACAATTTTACACACATAAATGTCATCCTAAATCTGTTTCGTTTGACAGCTTTTATTTGTTCTTCTCTTCCGATAGGGATAGTACTTCTATGGTTACTTTACGAAAGGAAGATGGCAATTGCAGCGCGCCCTGGTAGGTAAACACTGTAATATTTACCTAGTAATGGGATTCTACCCGGTATTTACCCAAAATGGGTAAAAAAGAGGGAAAATATCCGGTAAATACCAAAATTAAGGGTAAATATAAGTTTAGCCACAAACTCAATATTTTTCAGTCTACAACCAAATCAAACATGTCATGCAATTGTCTTAAGGCCGAACTTAAAACTGAATTTAATAGATTCTACTTGTGAAATACAAAATATGTTGCTGAGTTATTTTTTTAATTTTATATGAAAAGTCTTAAAAAAAACAGTTTTCAACACAATAAATGTTGCTTTAGCCGGTTACGTAAACAAATAAGTTTTGATGAACAAAGACGTCAGTGGTAAATACTAGGTCGATCAATAAGTACCCGTTTCGACGATAGGTGGCGTTAGGTATTAAATTTGACATAACCATCTTCATGACATAGAGCTTAATTTTGAGGTTATTTTATTTGCAGCTTATTTTGAAAGCTGTTTTTATCTCTCGTGTCAGGTGTAAGGTTGTTAGATCTTTTTATGGGGAGCCATGTCAGAAAAGTGTCAGCGTGATGGCTGCTGCGATTGCTAACACTGCAAATCAAGCAGTTACGAGTAATAATGTCGGAGCAGTGTTTTTGCAAACGTCTTTCTCGCCCGACTGTTATTTTTAGGGACCGAGAGGGACCGTATGATTGTTTTTTTTATTTCCCGATATGGAAACCTGGCTGCGAAGAAGAAAAAACACATTCAATAAAGAAGTCATTGAGGACATAAAAACCTATTTTGTAGTTCCAAAAGAAACGTTGACATTAGTTAATACTCGTAATTAATGATGACGTTTAAAAGTAAATAAATTGGCAAAAAGTTCGTTGAATTCTGAACACGTGTACTTACCATAAAATTAATATTCCTATCGGAATAGAAGGACAAGTAAAAGCTGTCAAACGAAACCTATTTAAGATGTCAGTAACTAACATAAGTAAGTAACATTCGTAGCTTTAAATGAGATAACCTTTTGATCAGGTGACTAAAACAATGTTCCTAAGATAAACATTTTAGTTTACTGCATGATAAACAGCCGACACAAAATATTGAACATGCAGCTCTAGTGTAAAACTAAATATTATTTCATTATATAAAATATTCGTATATACATTCCCTGTGTTATTCTGTCTTTACTTTTTACGTAAATTAACGTTTGTAGAATAGAATAATCAAACTGCGTACTTTTAATTTGAAGCGCATTGGTAAATATAAGTCGTATATTAAGAGGCTTCGATTTGGACTAATTTACCTGTTGAATGATTATTTGTTGGGTTATTCCGCTGTAATGAACAACAATCAATCACCGATCAAGTCGCCATGTTTCAACATAAATATTTCTTCAAAGTATACACAATTTCACATAAATTTTCAAAAACTCAAATGAGAGAATTTTTCAGCGAGCTTCTATAAGGCTTCCAAACTGACTGACAGCTGCTAAAAATTGTTCTGCTACTTCGCATCTCCCATCTCTTTTTATCACACAGTTTGCTGCTAGTGACTTCTCGCTTTTGTCGTTCTACTCCAAAGGGATAATAATTTTATGGTACTTACTGATCGACTCACGTCGAATTGACCGTTTCCGTTACTCGGTTATCATCTGTTCCTCTTAACTTTTGAGTGGTTTGTGATTTAATTGTGATACCTTCAGACTGAAGACTATTACTGCTGTAACGCGCACGGGCTTTTATATTGACTAACAATCATTGTGTAAAACAATCATTGTTAAAGTTGAAGTAAAGTGAACATGTGCTAAACTAACTAAATATACCAAAATTCAATCTGTCCCTTCAGAAAAACCCAATATTTATCTAAAATGGGTATTTACCTGGTATTTTCCCAATGGGTATTTTCCCGTCGCCCATCTCTATCTCACCTCAGAACCATCGCCAGTAAATTACAAATCCATTGCAAAAACTGTATGTCAATCGGTCAAGGCGTTCTGGCAATGATATTGTATTAAGAACTAGATCACCGGTGCACAGTGGGTTGAAACAGTAATATGAGGGACATAGAGGTTTTTTTTGACAAATCGTATTTTTTTGGATGCCGATCGATAGTCCTTTAGACACTCGTAAAGACATGTTATATAACATTTTTCACGAAACCTAATAGTTTGGCCATAAAAAAATAATTTGTGTTTTTTTTGTATGAAACAAGACCTAAAGTACTAAATATCTCCCAGGAACTGCTTGACCGTGCCTTATAATGACTTAGGGTGGCATAAGTGCGTCGTGCACTGACATCCTAATCTATTTTTAGCTGCTCCAAACAGCAATTTTGCCTGTTAAACAGTTCGGAAAAAAAATATTTTTTATAATCCTATTATGGGGTTATAATTACAATTGTAAGAAAAAGCGTCAATTACGGTTCTAGGAACTAATTAAATAGTTAGTCTACATTGTTCTGTACTATCAGAATCTTTTAAAACCTTTTTTTGTTATCATCGGATGACTTTAAATTAATAATCATGTCAGGTCATTAGGATATTAATTATACAAATAAAGCGATAATGGTTTGGGGATTTACCTGCTCCTGTTAAAAAAACATCGATTAGGGTACTAGGAACTAATTACGTAGTTGATTTACATTGTTCTTTATTAACAGAGTCTTTCAAAACCCTTTTCTCTTAGAATCGGATGACTTAAAAATAAAAATTATCTCGGGTAAGACAACAGAGAATAGCAATTCCATAAAATATTAATATAATTTCTACAAAATAACACATATTTATAAATATTTGTTTAATAGTAATTAAAGTATTAAAATAAATGAAAAATGATTAAAATCATACAATGCTAGCAAAATATATAAAAACATCTAAATTATAACAAAAACAAATATTAAACAATATGTACAAAAAATGCAAAGCTTAAATTTTACAGCACCAATGATAATATTAGAGCTTAAAAGAAGGTTGTTCGATATACTGTTTGTTATACTTAAATAATGATCAATATTGTGCTCAATATTTTCTTCATTTATAATTTGTGGCCAATTATTTGGGGTTTCTAACCAATCTCCGTTTCTTCTTAAGAATTGGAGAAATGATCGATGGAATTTTGTCCACCTACTATTAATATAAACACAAAAACACTGACAAAACTTTTTTTAATTTAACACTGTTTTCTTCTCGTCCCATTTTCTGCATAAGATGATTATATAACTTTTGACTGTCTGTCAAAGATTCTAACGTTTCCCTGAGGATTACGAAAAAATCTAAATTATTCACAATGGACTCCATTGTAATCGTAAGTAATAGATCGCAAATCAAGTTAAGTGTTACTGGTAAGGTTTCACTGCACAAACTATTTTTAAAAATTAATACACCTTCATTATATAACACAGTTCCAGGTTACTTACCCCCAACCCTTAACCATTGTCTCTTTAATATCCTAATTACCTGACATCATTATTACTTTAAAGTCATCCGATGTTAACAAAAAAAGGTTTTTAAAGATTCTGATAATACAGAGCAATGTAGACTAACTACGGAATTAGTTCCTAGTACCCTAATCGACGCTTTTTCTTAGAATTGTCATTATAATCCCATAATAGGATTATCAAAAATATTTTTTTACCGAAATGTTCAACAGACAAAATTGCTGTTTGGAGCAGCTAAAAATAGATTAGGATGTCAGTGCACAACGCACTTATGCCACCCTAAGTCATTATAAGGCACGGTCAAGCAGTTCCTGGGAGATATTTAGTACTTTAGGTCTTGTTTCATACAAAAAAAACACAAATTATTTTTTTATGGCCAAACTATTAGGTTTCGTGAAAAATATTATATAACATGTCTTTACGAGTGTCTAAAGGACTATCGATCGGCATCCAAAAAAATACGATTTGTCAAAAAAAACCTCTATGTCCCTCATATTACTGTTTCGACCCACTGTGCGGTGAGAGGCTAAAAAATAGTCAAGCAAACACCACCTCACGACAAAGTGAGGCCTTAACTTTGACTTAGTCTGTTTTTGATGGCGTCAGTATCTCAATGCCTCAGTGCACCTTTAAAACTGCAGAAACAACTTACTAAATAAAGAAAAACAGTCTGAATATCATATTCTCGTTAAGTAAATTGTATTTAATGATGCTTATCATTCATGATTGAAGTATTTTTAATAAAATTAGTGAGTTTTGTATTTAGCCAACCCACGGACCAACATGGTCGATATTCTAAGACAGTGCCATACATGGAGTAGTTTGGTATATATATTTTTTAATAACTTAACGACCGTTATAGTGTGGTGGTTTACGATCCGGACTATAAGCTTTCGCGGGTTTGAATCCCGCCCGCACGACCCTAGCACATATGTCTATGGACATGTATGTTTATATTTCTTTGTTATATAATTATAAAGTACACCTTCAATTTCTTAAAAAGTAACAGCGTAGACGCTCATGGATCAAAAGATCCCGGCGCTCGCGTTAAAAAAATATAGCAAAAGGCTGTTGATAAAAACATCAGTGAGGGATGATCCTCACGATTGTAGAAAAAAAAATACGTCAACTATTAGCATATTATTTGAAGGAATCATCCTGTTTACATGATGCCAGATGACTATGGTGTATTCATATTTTTTATTTATTGAAATAAGGACTGTAAATATTTTTATTTATTTAATTTATAAACAAATATACATGTGGTCACTTGATTGTGAATGCCTAGCAGTGAACGTGACTCTAATATTGGCACCATGACATTTCAAGCATTCACGTGATACATTCAAAGTGCATTTATTAGATAATTATTCAATATTTTAAATGTTAAATAGTTTGGAAATTAAATGTTTTTGTTGATTAATATACTACCGTGCTAAAGTGTGAACTCAAATTTAAAATTATGCCAACGAGTCTATTGTAATATATACTTTAAAATATATATTAAGAAAGCTACTCTAGCGTATGCCCTCAAGCATATGTGAACGAGACACAATGCAAATTCTATTGTCATGCGGTTGCCTGCAACCGCTCGGGTGTTGAAGCATTAAGACTCTGTTCCGAAACCGACGTCTGATGTGATAGATGTCAATCCATTAACATCCCTGAATCAGACGGTGCCATGTCTGTGTACTCTTTTAGTTCGCGAAGCGTCATCTACTTCTAAATACAATATCATTGTGTTTTGGTGATACATGAGAAAATTCGTTTGCGAACACACAAACCCACTAAAATTCTCTTACTCCAAATGCATACACCTTCTCCATTCCAACGCGTCGCGGATAAAGAAGAAAAAAAAAATATTTGTCTCCGAGCATAAGTGAACCCGTGGTATTTCATCTCAAAAAAATGATGATATTATTTTTGCATAGACCCTACCCTCGATGTCAGCGGCCTATATGGCGCAGTGGCGCCGGCTATGTTGCTAATGTCGTCGGCAGGGCCGCCAGCCTGTTCCGGTGGCGGGGGATACACCGTTAATTTGGTGCAAGGAACATTATTAATTGAATTGGTGGCACTGTATGAATTTGAAGAATTACATAATGGTGACTCCGTGCAGGCAAAGGTATAAAACCGTTACTCATTTAACTTCTTTACACTAACTATCACACTTATTGCTAGTATTTAGGGTGGTATAAACTAATTTTGAAGTTTGTGTACAAAATAAATTTTAATTGAATACTGACAAATTATTAATTTCAGTAACGCAACGGAATAACGTTGTGTTATTATTTAGTTCAAGAACGCAACCTTACTTAACCATTCCGCAAATCTACCACAGATTAGGTAAAATTTCAGTTTTGGTTTATTATGGTGTATCCGGGCTGCTTTGAACAAAACAAAAGCTTTATAATCATCACTCGTAGTTTATCTTATATACATTTTATTGTTTGTCACCAATCCCTCAATAATTTATTGGGATAGGTATTTAAAATTCAGGTTGACACACAATCTATTAAAGGAATCCAGGAATCAGCAGCCCTATTGTGAGCTCAAATCCAAATGAACTAGGTCCTGATGTAATTGCGTCTGCTAACTGAGTACATACCTGGACTAATATTTTCATATATGGCAACTTTTTCGGAAATTATTATTATCTATATTATGTTGTCTATGGATGGTTGGCTGATGGATGGCCGACTGACCACGGTGTTTGAAGTCAATGAAATAGATTGATGCACATTGCATATTTTTTTTATTTCAATTCAATATTCATTATGATTTACTAATATAATCCAAGCATAACCAATGAACAAAACTGCTTAGCCAAAAACAGGTATGTAAGCTGGGAAACAGGACGCAGACGTGGAGTACGTAATTGGTTTCTCATCCCACTTTTTATGTTTTCGCACCTATCCTTTCAAAATCCCAGACAGAGCAGAAGCACTTCATATGGGATGCGTTTCTGCGCATCCAGCTATCTGTAGATTATATAGGTCTAATTCGAGCTATCCCGGATGGTTGTAGCTGGGAAAAATGCAAAGGTCAGTGAATTTCGCCATAAATTGTGATAATGTGATTTTTTTCACATGGACAGATGCAAGTGAATCCTTGTGCGTAGATTGAAAAAAAGGTTCTCACGGTCGCGGGTCCTTTGTAGATGTTGTTTTTTGAGATCACGATTCGAGGCGCATGTGTTATATTTCCTGTATCTTAGAGAATAATAATTGGAAATTAATTTGGGCTCACTAATAAGTCACGTACATGTTTTTAAGTGTTGAACGTTGCATTTGCTATGTATTTCGTTGGGGATTTGTGCAGTGTGTTATATTTGGTGAGAATAAATACAAAATGTGGCTCATGATTAGGTTGGCCTTGATGGTGACATTGATGCAGCAAGTTGATAGCTGTTAGCTAGGTGTTGCTGCATGTGACCTTACACTGCAGCCCCAGCAATTCCTTTCAATTGCCTGATTATTAACTGCCACTTAACTCTTTAGTGGGTCCATCAATCAATATTGCAACAAGGGGAAAATTCTACTGCTCATTTTCATACAAACAGTTCATGTGTATTCTTGCTTACAACTTTGTGGTTTAGCAGATTGAAAGTTTTTAGTTTTGGTAATGATGTATTTATACTTTATCATTTTGTTTTTGTCAACTCATAATGGAACAGTGTTAATGCAATAACCTGACAAGTGTGCTAATTTAATTGAAACAATTTTTATTGCTGCATTATCGAAATTGGCTAATTTAAAAAAAAAAAAACTAAAGTTCTAGTTTTCTTATATTGTTCTGTTCTGTTTCCAACAAATCTGTTTTTTCATTGAGCTCATCATACTCATGCAGTGTTGTGCTTGTGTCTTCTGTAAGTAGCTTTATGTAAAAAGGAATTAATCTTTCTCTTTTTCTCTTTTCAATGTTAGTGTATGATGTATCAGTATCACAATAACATCTATAAAGTCCATTCCTCTTTGCTAGTCCAATAATGTAAACAATCTTTTTATAACTTATAAAATATTATCAGTGAATAAAATTCATGTCCTATTTGTAAATGTATTTGAAAACATCTTAGTGCTAAATGATGAATTACCTATGTAGTTGGTTAGTTTTGTGTTTATATATTTTTTTAAATGAATTATTTTGATAAAAAGGAATGTCAAGATTGTTTTCAATACTCCACAAGCCAAAAGGTATGAACTTTATATTATAAAATATATAAAAGAAAGTTGTGGTAGTTACACTATACACAACTCAACTACAGCTGTTATGATTTGTCTGAAAATTTGTGAGGAGGTAACTTAGAACCAGGAGAAGGACAAAGGATACTTTTTATCCTGTTTCACGGGGCCGGGACTGGTGTGAACCGATGTTTGCTGGGACTGCTAGTATTTTATAAATCTTAACTTGATTTTATAATAAGAATTATAAAATAAAGACTATATTTACTGCTACATTAATTCTTAAAAATAAATATTTCACATGGAATATTTGTTATAGTTAACACTTTTGCGTACTTAAAACAGATTACTTGAACTTACTTTACTTAATTTTTTTATTTAATAATGACAGAAGAAATAAGTACATACACTGAAACTTTGTTAATGCATACTCGCAATTTAAAAAAAAACACATTACTGGGCTTAACACCTTTGTAAGTTAATTTACATGGATAAGACTTATTTTTTATTTGTTGTGTAGACATTAGAAATTTTATTGTTATGATGTCTAAAGACTTTCACCATCCGCCAAAGAGTTAAGATAGTTTTAATAATAATTTTAAAAAAAGCCTTTATTTACTGCTACATTAATTCTTAAAAATAAATATTTCATATTTAAAATTATTTATAGTCCAAGACAGTTCTTATGTAGCAGTCTGTTCTGTGACATAGGCCTCCTCCAAAGCCTTGCATTTTTTCCTGTTTCAAAATAATGGTGTCCAGGTTGGTTCCTCTATTTCCTTTTTGTTTCATTCATTACATCTTGTAGTTGGTCAGCCTTTACTTATTTGTTTCTTTATTTCTTCTGGAGTACCTTTCTCGATATCATCTGCCCATATGGAAATTTCTTCACGCATTATGTGCCCCGTCTATTTCCACTTGAGAGATCTAATTGTTTTTGTGACATCCTCAAAGTCTGATTTTGTCACATTTCCATGGAGTTCTGGCAAACTGAGGTTGATCTGATGCTTTTCATTAAGGGCCCACGTCTGGCTCCTAATTCCAAGAACTCTGTATGTAAGACACTCTGTATGCTGGAGGTGGGCAGGAACAGTTTCCTTTTTTCTGACAGAGAGAGTGCGCTACTTTTAATTTATTTTCATTCTAGGGACCAAAATCAGAATTTGATTTTACTTATTCTTCATTTTGCAAGTAAACTTTTTGATAACTATTTTTTGCATTTCCATTTAATTGTAAAAGCATTTTATTGCAGAACATGAGGGATTGTATTCATAGACATCTTTTTCTTTTAGTGTATAATATGTTATTGTGCGTAATCGAAAGTAGAAAGGTTTACAGGTATCAACAATCTTTAAAAAAAGATAATAGCTAAGTCACGCCACCACCATTTATACTCAGGTTTTGGTTTGACGTAGAATTGCAGCGATTACATGAATCGGCTAAAGTACGAGTTTATTTCGATTTTGTTCAGAATATTTAATCTTTCATATTGTTCCAGAAATCCCGCCGATGCACCACAAAACTCGAGGCAAATAACAGTAAGTTCTATTTTTGTTTTACTTTACATAATGTTGTTGACCAACTGCATCCATAATAAATAATAATTTGGTATTCTAACAAACATACTGTTTTCAGTTCACAATCCACTACTTTAGGATGGATCCATCATGTTCACAATCCAAGCGTGATATATTTGAAGGGCCCAGCCAGGAGCCCTTCTCCAATAATGTAGAGAATAAGACTGATAGGGAATCCAATAAAGTAGACAAAGAAACAAACAATCCGAGTAGACAGCCAATTGATGACATAGAACGCGAGGATTTTGAAGAAGAGAATCGCATAATAAACCAATGTTCGAGCATGTTAGTTGAAGGGAAGAGTTCCACTTCAGGCCACTACTCCGGGGCTATGAGTGGAAACTCTAGTTTGGCGTCCAGTTCAGAAGCCATCTCAACGTATGCCATGCCCAACGATTACAGCTTGCCAGGCTGCAGCAAAAGCAGTGCCTGTGATGACAGCAACACTACAATCAAAAATATGATTAATTCCCGGAAACCTTATGTTGTCGAAGAGCCTAAGGTGGATTTTATGCAGAAACTACTAAGCAGTAATACTCATGAGAAGAAAGACTTCCCTAAAGGGAAAATGTATAAAGCGGATCAGGATCTCGAAAATGAGAGTGGTGCAAGTGGCCGGGATGCAGGTGCAGGGTTGAGTTCGAATGCGTTGAGCAGCAGTCCGCTGTCTGACAGCACGAAGGACTTCAGTGTGCCATCAACATCCAATGCTGAAAAGTTGCTTGGCCTCAGCGATAGTGGTAGGAAGAATGAGCCAGGGAGTTCTAAGTCCTCTGTGAGTATTGTTCTGGTGTATGTTTGAGATTATTTAATTGTGCAATTGTTTAACTACACATTTGTTTTAGAACTTCAAGCAGTATTGTGAAGGGGATGATGATTCGGATGACGATGTCAACGAGGAGTCCTGGTGCACTTGCCTTTCGTCGCACGAGGTTGGTATTTTATTCTGATCATAATTATTTTTAGGGTTCCGTAGCCGAATGGCAAAAAACGGAACCCTTATAGTTTCGTCAAGTCTGTCTGTTTGTCTGTCTGTCTGTCCGTCAGTAGGTCACAGCCATTTTATTCTGTAACTATAAGCATTACACAATTGAAATTTGGTAGGAAGATGTATCTTGTTGTTAACCGCTTATCGATTCTCATACAGTTAAGGGAGGGCTCTCATACATGAAACTAAAACCATTTTTTTTTTGTCAAACCTATGCGTGTGGGGATAGGTCTTTTAAAATAATATTGAGGTTCCTAAAACCATTTTCTTTTAAAGTCTAACGTTTCATAGCTAGACGCTTCCAAAGTGGTAAAATAGGCGTCCCCCCCATCTAATTTCTAAACCAAGCGAGTGTAAATTTTGAAAAATATATATGATGTAGATCTTAATAAATACTTTCAACGAAAATTGGTTCGGACGGGATCGAACGAGTAGTTTTTGAGATATAGCACATTTTCAACAACCGCAACTTTGTACTTCATATAAACACTATGAAAAACTAAGTTATATGTCATCATCATCATCATCATCATTATCAGCCAAAGGACGTCCACTGCTGAACATAGGCCTCCCCCGCTTGCATTGAGGGGATTTTGCCAATACTCACCACGCTTGGCAGGCGGGTTGGCGAGCGCAGAGACGCAGCCCCTTGCAGCTGTGACGCTGCTGCCCGTCACAGTGACCGACCGATGGCGGTATAACCATCCAATATAAGGCGCAGCTAAATGTTGGAAAGTTATATGTGCAGTCAACAAAATATTGCAGTATTTTACTAAGTAGATGTAAATGGATTCCCTAATTCAGTTAAAGTTGGCACGGAACCCTCAGTGCGCGAGTCCGACTCGCACTTGGCCGGTTTTTTACTATTTGTTGTTTGCGAAGTAGGTGGTGGGAGAACTCGAATCGATGACAGACGATAGACGTTGGCGGACTACTGACGTATGTCACAATTTCGCTACAAAATTTACATTTCGGTGAATTATATTTTATTAATAAATTAAACTGGACACTATAGATTAACCTAATTGAATATAATAAATGAATAGTTACAGCATTACATTGACATAATTACGGTTTAATTACTTTTCGTAATGACAGCCAGTCATTTGTCATTACCACGCTTTTATTAGCTTAGGTTGTATCTATCTATGTAAATGTTACAATTATTCTACATGCAACTCTCTATGTGCGGAGAGCTATGAAAAAAAACATAGTAAAAAGTTATGAAAATATAGTAAAGTGCACCCCACGCTTTTTACTCTGAATTGAATTATTCTCTAACTCTTTGTAATTAAAAATTATTTTCTACTTTTTTGTTCGGTTAGCTATAAAAGCGTGGTTTTTTAGTTTTTTTAAACTATAATTTATTTTAATGTCCCAATAATGTTTTCACTTTCAGGAAAGAGGTCGACTGAAAGTAGTTTCTGATTTTCTGTAAAGTACTTAGTAACTAATTCTTAATGTTTTGTTGTGTAATTTGTACTACATCTAACTCTTAATTTTTGACTTTGCCAGGATGATGATGAAGATGATGAGCCTGATCCAGATGCGGAGAGACTATGGGTAAGTTTTTATTACGACATAATAATGAATACAGGTTGTCCCAAAAAGTCCGAAGGTTTATCTGTGCTTAGGCTACCGAACCGTCTTCATGGATGACTTGAAATGTCCTTTATGTTTGAGTTTATAGTTGACACATGAAGTATTTAATTACAAGCCTGAATTATTCATATGCACTGGTTACAACACCCTGTACCGGAATATGTATATAACTTTATCCCTCACTATCAATGTACCTGGTTTATCTGTATCCAGTGTTTTATGGAAGTTAATGAGATTTAATTTTCTCTTTTCTGTAAACCTAGGAATATCCAAGACAGCTGTATCTATTGATACAGTCTAGTTTGTCTAGGCTACACATTTAAACGTTATATTTTCTAAATAAATATACAGAACTTGAGGTCAATGACAATCTAAATTATTTGACGCATCGGACATATACAATGTACTTTTTAACTTTCAAATGTATGATAGAGTTATCGAGAATGCTTTTATTCTCTCATTTATTATTATTCAATAACATATCTCTCAATACATGAGATTAATTCTCAGTCCAATTAAAAAAAAAACACTGGTTTTAAATATAAATATATGTGATACTATTATTTTTATGTTTGTCAAACAGGCTCCATTGCAATACCTTAAATATCACCTTTTCTGCTAAATTGATTACACATTTTTTTATCTGTGTGACTTGATGGTCGATTTATTGAAACGCTGCGTCAGAATCACCAAAAAAAACAACAATATTTATCAATAAGGCCATAAAACAATGTGTTTCAGGTTCAAAATTAAGAAGTTGCCCAGATAGCCATGTCATATTACAAACAAAATCGTTGGCTTCGTACAATAACAGCTTAGATAAACGTTGTTACTAGTAACTATCAAGGTAGAAAGTAGGTAACAATATGTTTACAGACATGACGACACTATTTACACAGGCTTGCAATCGGAATTGTAAGACATGCATTATTTGTACACGTACCATATTAACTTAGTTTATATAAAAAATATTATAGAAACCCGTCTTTAGCAATCGATCTAAATAATGTCTGAATATGTTCTCAGCTAGATTTGATGTTTTGATATGATGTGATGTGCAATGTATTACGAGTTATGTATCTGATTGGGGTGATGCAAAAGATTTCTTCAATATAACAAGTCGTACTATAAATATCATTATTTTTCCATGTTCCTGTTCCGTACAACTGGAAAGAATAATGAAATGTGACTAAAATAATGATGAGTAAGGATTTTAGTGGCTGTAAGTGGCCTTTCAGAAAATAGATGGTTGAACGGAGAGTGTAAAACCAATCTGATTGGGACGTTTGTGGAAGTGGATGATGCAGTGACATATAATAGGGTTGTATATAAGAGAAAGAGTGAGACAAAGGGCAGCCTAAAAGCAAGAACCCACCCTGATTACTATTTATTTTATTTTTAATTTAACAATATTAATACAAATTAACTAAATTGCCTCGCAAACCACTATCTACTACATAGCCTTGCGAATCAATAAGCTACGTCCAGAAAATAAATAGTTGGATAGTGTTAAACCAGATCTGATTGTGAAATTAGTGAATGATGCAGTGAGGTATGGTGTTGGCGACAGCCATGAAACCTTATTTTACCATTTTTTAAGGTTTGTCTATGTTTGTTATTACTCTTAATTTTTGATACTATTCTGTTCTGCTTGATATTTTTCTGTGTGTCAATAAAGTGTAAAAGTGAAAAATAGTTGTTTATTATTATATTTTGTGATTGTGTCTTTAATATATGGTAAGATTGTATATTATAGGGAAAGTGAGAGAAAAAAAGCATCGACTGAGAGCAAGAAATCACCCTGTGTAGTATCTATTACATAGCCTTGCGAATCAATAAACTCAATTGGTAATGTCCTGGGCACAAAGCGCGAACTGATAGCCGTTGGGGCATATAATTCCTAAATTGTAGTAAAGGTATTTCCCACTGTACCATGCCATGGACAATTGGACACGTTCCTAGCACGGTCATAGTATGCTACGTAGAAATGGGCAAAGAGCTTAAAGCGTAGGTCATTAATCAGCAAGACGGACAGACGACCTTCTAAATATCGGAACGAATTGGATGCAGACCACTTACTTTAGTGTCTCAATGACCCAAAGTGCGTATTGGCCTCCGACACCATCACGCCATGCATCGATCTTGACTCTTGCGATCTTTCTGGCCTGTCGTCATAAGCAGTTCTTGAGTTACTAAGTCTTTCCAGCGATATCTAAGATGCCCAATGATGATGATGGCCTTTTAAACCCCCTACACAAAAAAGAGGGCTGTAATAAGTTAGGCGTGTCTGTCCGTGTGTCGAAGCAAACGATATTCATTTAGCTCTTTAAGTGTTTTTTTTTTCATAGAAATCCGTCTAGCCTTTTGAATTTTTTCAGCTCTCTTCTAGCTGATGAGGGAATCTGACTTACTTCCTCATGTCTGATCGATTGGAAATTTGGTACTGTGTTACTGCAATCATACTGAGAGTATATGGTAACGTAACCATGGCCTTTGGATCTGACTACTTTCCTTGTGTCCTATTGATTTGTAATTTATTACCGTGTTACCCTATTAGAAAGTTATTATAACTTTTCTAACCCGCCCCTGGTCTGCCCCACCATTGCAGAGGAAGAGGCGATACGAGCCACCGCCGTCGCAGTGCGCTAAGAAGTTCTGCTCTGAAGGCAGCAGGCAGCAACCGGACGGGACCTGGTCCAGGAACATTGCAGGGGGCATCCAGACGACCAGCTCTGTGCAGGGACCGCCGGAGGTTGAGCAGTGGCTCAATAAGTAAGTTCCATGGCTTTTAGAAGAAACTAGCGGTCCTCCAGTTGTTTCAACGCGCTAAACTCAGGGACTACTGGACCGATTAGAAAAAATATATTTGTGTTTTATTATTATTTATCGAGGAAGGGTTTGGGCTATAAAACATGGACGGGAGGGGAGGGAGAAAACTCAAAACGCGTGGACGAAGTTGCGGGAGACCGCTAGTTTATAAATATTTTCTATTTCTGACACTTTCACCACTGTGATTTCTATGTAGCCAAAATCTAGCTTGCCGTATTGAAAACACCACTAGTAAAGAGGTACAGCTAGTTTGGAACCTGGTAACAAAACCAAAAGAGAATACAAGAATTAGAATAGATAATATATATAAAAATAAAAGTAATATAACAATAAAAACGAAGAAAATAGGAAGTAGAAAGGATATAAAAGAGTAGATTATTATAACTGCCACGTTTTATATTGTTTAAAGCCAGGAGATAAACCACTTAATTTCGAAATAAATATCATAGCTTTTTGCGTAAGAAATAATACTTTCAGCTCAAAATAAAACACATTTCAATGTTCACACGGTGACAATATTGAAAATGGAAGCCTTTGCCTACTATTTCTTATCTCAGCCGTGTCGGGTTCGCTTATACTGTCTCATGGTGTAAGCGATAATTTGAAATGGACATCGTGTTATGATGGTCATCATGCAAAAAGCTGCCTGGTGCTGAGCAGAAACTTTTCGAATCGAATGTATCGTCGTTTGTAAATCGTATTTTGTGAAGTGATTCTTACTGTCGGTTACTAAAAAAATTGTTTAATTTAATATTTACACATTTTGAACGGGTCTGATATATAAACTATGAAGTCCAGACTCTTTTAGCGTCTGCTAGTAAATCACTATTTTTGTATCAGAATAATATGCACCATTGAATTCTAAATGGTAAAATGAGTTGCAGTTTCGGCACACACCACAAAACAAAGTTTTTATTAGCAATGTAGCGGCTCGATGACGCTACAGTTTTGCATCGTGAGCAGTTTCAGGGCTCGCGATGTAAATCAGGCAGTTGTCACCCGCCACGCTTCCCGAACACTCACTCACATCGTAAGGTAATATGTATTTGGTGCACCAGTAAAGTATTTATCATGAAGACTTCTCATTTCACCACCACCGCACACGGACACCGTCACACTAGCCTCAACACTGGTGACTCCGACGTAAACAAAAAACGCAATGGATCTGGAACTCCCTGAACTGCCATAATTCATAACCATCCCCTTCAAAATGTATAAAACTGATGTAACTGACGAGTACGAACCACTTCTCAAAATACCCCCCCAAAACTTTTTATAAATTTCCCTAAAAGTGTCGGTGTGTATTGTTTGGCAAATTTACACATCTCTGTTCAGCTCCTGCTTTACCTTCTTATCGATATACCTTTTTAACCCTATTATCCCCCCTAGGTTCCAATCGTGGTCAAACAACGAAAAGAATCAGGCGATAGACGCTCTCATCGGTCGGTGCGCGGCCAGCCACGTTCGGTACATGATGGAAGCCATAGAGCCGCTGTTCCAGCGCGATTTCATCTCGCTGCTGCCGAAGGAACTAGCGCTGACCGTGCTGGGGTACTTGCAGCCGAAGGATCTTCTGAGGGCGGCCAGGACCTGTCGATACTGGAGGTGAGCTATCATATTCTGCTAGCGATTTCAGTGATACCGAATAACGGCTCCTCTGATCAGAGATAGACCAGGCGGAGTGTGCAGACAGAGTGTGTAATACACAAGTGCGGTGTGTCTTTTCAGTCAGGCGCATTACCAACGCGTTAACGTGTTTTCTTCGCATGGTAGTATCATCTCCACCAAATGTACTTTAAACAGATGTCCAGACCTTTTTGTGGCCACAATCGCGCCTTATAGGAAGTGATAATGCGGCCTAACATGGACCATGTCTGACTAGTAACAGCCTATTCACTGTTTTCTTGAAAGCGTCCAAATTATAGTTGTCAAAAAAAACATCAGCAGGTCGACTACTGACTCCGAGCTGTTTCCCGAGTGTTTTCATGGCAGGGAAACCTAGAAATCAATGTTGGCCCAACCTAGAATAAAGTAAATCTAGTGGGTAGTAACTTAAATTGAAGAGTCAGACCACGTGCGGTACATTATAGAAGCAGTGCCAGCGCGACTTAATCTCGCTGCTGACCAAGTACTGTTCTTACAACCGAAGGTTCTTAGGGTCTGTCAGTACTGGAGGTGAGTAGGTATAGATTAACATTTATTTTGCGTGCTGAGGTGATCTCTAGTAACTATATTTGGACGCATTCAAAAATACAGTAAATAAGCTGTTATTAGTGAGACATATGGTCTATCCATCTTAGGCCACATCGTCACTTAACATCAGGTATAATTATAAACTAATGGGCTACGTACGAACTAAAATACAACTCTATTGATTTAAAAGTTTTTTAGGAGACTATTCATACCGCGATCTGATATCTCACCGATAGATCTAAGCGCTTCTCATCGACTTTATAACGACCACAGCCTAAGAGCTAAGAGATTAAATAATTTCCCTCTTCATTTTCTTCTTAGGATTACAACCCGAAAGTCGTTTGAGTCGCAAGCGATCAGGCTTCTCCTGGGTGAGGTTGTTTGCTCCATCGTCGACTTGAATTGGTCTGGAGTCAATAGCAATCGCATTTCAAACTACATAATTTAAAATGTGTACCATCGTACGAGATTGAACGCAACAACAACTCACAAAGCCGTATACAATCACCAATCAAGCAATCATTGGAATCTTTCCATCTCCATCAATGAGTAACATATGATTCGCTCCTAATCAAAATGTTATGCAAAAACTGCACTTTAATGTTGCTAGCACGAGGGATGCCTAATTTGAATTCTGATATGAAAACCCTGACCTTTTCCAATCTGTTTTGTGTTCTGATATTAAGTAATAAATAAATAATAATAATAAAGCTAGTCATATGTTTACTTGATACACTTCATTCGTATACTTTGATACATTCGGCCATGAATATTACTATTATTGGTATCTTTAATACGTCGAGAAAACGTCGTGAGTCGGCCGCTCTGTAAGGTCAGTCGCCATTCAAGTATCATATCACATTGCATTACCCACACACAAACAACTAACGTTCCAACAGCGCTGCTAAAAAGTACAAATTCGCACTGAGTGTTTCTCAGGTATCAATATTGTTCCCTGTTGTATAGTGGACATCGCAACAATAGTTGCATGTGAAAGTCTCCAAAATGCTTCGGTTATTGTCCACACGGTGGACAATGGAATTCACTGTATTCATGCTGTTTACGCACGTTGAGGAATGCTTGAGAAATTGCCGCTTTTGACCATTTTCATTCTATTTACATTTCTAAGGTCGTACGAAATCTATAGTATTAGCTATAAAAAGTCGAGTCAATGATTTGAGAGTCAATAGAGGTAGCGAATCTTCTATCTAAAACGAATGTTTAATATAGTAGCATTATTACTAATTTATTATTTTTTGATAGCGATATACATATAATATTAAAAAGTTAGTTAATAATTAAGTACTGTTTATTTATACTATATTATAAATATATATATTATAAATAACACTTATTACATATTATTCATTTGATGTATTGTTTTGCTCTCCTGATGGCATTTTCTGTTAGCGTCCACGGATAGATATAATTTTGCGTCTAGGCTCATATCTATAGGGTCACTTTTACCACCATCGTTTTTAGATCTCATATTATACACAATTAAAATACCCAGATTTTTCACCATCATCTAATCTGGTGGTAAGTGACGATTCGGCCCAGGATAAATTGATTTGTGGTAGACACTTAAAAAAAGCTATTTATCACAGCCGTCATTCAAAAACAACGGCCACCCGATAATAGGTTGGCATGACACAAGCAGTTTCCTACAACCCTTAACTATTTTAAAGTACTGTTGATTAAAACTGTCGGAGATTTTAATGGTGAATCAAAATCACATTGCTAACCCTTCAGCTGTTAACAATGCGAAATGTTAACGATACCAGCTTGCAATAGTTCATTTTGCCTGAGATTATCGCTGAGACGTTGTCATTTCAACAATTTTATTGATGTAATCCAAAAAAAAAAACTGATGTTTTTCGTACAAAGTGATCGATTAGTTATGTGTCTTACTTATATTATCCTAATTATATTTCTGAGTCAGGCTAAGGGCATATAGAGACCATGTTATTTTAACCTTGTTGACTGATCATTGTCGAAAACAAGTAGCAAACCAGAAGCACCGCTAAAACAAGAAAAAAATGGATATCATTTAATTAATTAAATATAGCCTTTTAATCGATAGCGATTGTATTTTTCATGCGGTTTTTATCAATACATTTAGTGATTGATTATTACAGCCATACCGCGTTTTTCGAACGTACATAAATTAGACCGATTAGGTTTTGTCAATCACTATAGTTCGAGTTTCGTTCCATGCATAATTTTTGATGTTTTTATAAGAAAAGAAAATTACAAATCATTTGTGGTAGATCAAAATAAATTTATAACGCTAGGATCTACATTTAATAGGGCATTGTTTTGTTATATTTTGGCAACAATATCAAAATTTTATTCTCTATGTACTTGTGCAAATAATATTTTGGCATCTTTGAATTTAGTATGTGTGATACTGAAGAATGTATCATGTCAAGAAAATGTCTCAGCAATCACCATAAAAAAAAAAACTATATAATGACTCCATTTTCTCAGGTTCCTAGCTGACGACAATCTGCTCTGGAAGGAGCAGTGCCGACGCATCGGTATCACCACTCTCAAGAAGATGCCTCGATCCCTACCCCGTTGCGCGAGTCCGTGGAAGGCGGCCTACATGCGACACTACCTCATCGAGAACAACTGGCTGCACAAACCGGTGACCAGCCCGATCGTGATGAGAGGCCACGACGACCACGTCATCACGTGCCTGCAGTTCTACGGGAATCGGATACTTAGCGGCAGCGATGATACAACGCTTAAAGTGTGGTCGGCGGTTACCGGAAAGGTACATTATTATTTATACACACTTAAATTATTTATACTTTTAGGGACAGTCAGCAAGAGGAATAATGTATACGTAAGGACGCCACATCAGCGAGAGGAAATAACCTATCGATTTGAATAAAAGGTCACCAGAAGTCATTGACAGAGATTCATGTTCAGCAATTTTGACATTTCGTTGTTTTATTATTATGATGATATTCAAGAGGATGATTGTCGTAGATTCATGATGGAAGGGTCATGAAATCCCGCGATAGAACAGAATTTTTGCATGCTTCAATAGGGTGATTTTAACTCGCAAATCTTTTTCCTAGGCCAAATGTATACTGCCGAACTAATTGAAATGATATAAATAGGTTTCGTTTTCTTCAGGAGGGAGGGGGCGCCCCGTTGTTCTAAATTTCTTACACTGCTTTATGTCCGCCGTTCGTAGCAAATATTATATATAAAATATTGTGTCCCATCCATTTTATTTTAAACCGTTTCCCGAAACAAGACTTGCACTTGCAAGCACTTGTTTAAAATGAGGACTCAATAATTATTGATCAACAGAGAAGCTATTCACGTCCAGTAAGCCTAACATGCACGCCTCAATATCGTTTATCGCGTCGATAAAATAATTTTATTTTCTAAACAACCTGTTTTGACACATATTTTCCACTTGTACATCAATGTTTATTGCTTTTAAAAACAAATTGTAACAACAAAATTACTAAAAACCTTTTTAAATATGATAAAAAAAACGTTTGAAATTTACCGATTGCCGCGATAAATGGTAAATAGGCGCGTATCTTAGGCCCGCAGGCCTCAAAGTAAAACATGATCTTTTTACCAACGGTAACAATATTGACCTATATTTAATATTTTGTTTCTCCAGTGCCTCCGCACGCTGGTCGGTCACTCTGGCGGCGTGTGGTCCTCCCAAATGGTGGGTGACCTCGTGATCAGCGGCTCCACGGACCGCACCCTCCGCGTGTGGAACGCCAAGTCGGGCCACTGTCTGAAAGTGCTCGCCGGTCATACTTCTACAGTGCGCTGCATGCATCTGTATCAGAACAGGTATGGAACTGATTAATTTATCCTTTGTCCTTTGGACATTCCCACACATCGCCATCTAGCCCCAAAGTAAGCTACTCAAAGCTTGTGTTATGGGTGCCAGACAACGGATATAATACTTAAATACTTTTTGTTTGTAAATACATACATGATATACAAAGAAAACACCCAGACCAATACAAGCACACATGTTCATGCACACAAATGTTTGTATTGTGCGGGGATCGAACCCGCAACCCGCTGCGTAGTAGGCGATTTCTCGACCACTACACCAGACGGGTCGGGTCGGGATTTCATTTGGGTACTAAGTTCGACGCAGCATACGTATGCCCCATACATTCAAATGTTATAACATTTATTCTGATATTCGAGGACAAAAGATAATCCAACAAATAAAATAAAAACATGATTATATAGAATTGAAAAACTCTACAATAATCTAAGCGAACCATTCGATGTGAAATTAACGTTCCTGAGGTGGCTAAATTCAAAGCATCCGATTTTCTAGTGTGATTATTTATTTCTATTGATTTTGTTTTTTTGTTCATTAATTTCTTGGTGTTATATAATATAATATTAGTCATAACAATTAACAAAAATATTTCGAGTAATAAAATATGTACTCATATATTCCTACAAGGCAACGTTGTAAAAACATAGCACGCGGTGTGCACCTGTAATTGATAATACAATAAGTTATTAGTTATAAAAGATGGCGTTCTTGTAATTATTGTTGTTGTGCCTTATCAATAAAAAAAAAGAAAAAAAAATCAAATAAAAATATCGAAAAATGCCTTAAATCAAAGTGATTTAAATACTGTTATTTTGTTTCACTGATCTGTACGACTAAAATACCAGACAATACGTACATATAAAATGACAAACATTATCTTTGTTACTTTAGTAAAGAGTGTTCATTATGTGTGTTAAATCAGTGGTGGATGCCTTTGTTCAACATGATGGTCCTTCTATTTTCTACTACGAAAATGAATTTATTATTGTTCTACATATTACGTTTCCGTACCTTTAGACAACTCTAGTCGTCCCAGAATGAATTGCAAAAAAATTCTTCCAAAACCTAATCTTAAAAAGCACGTGCTAAGAAATGTGCTTCGAAGTTGTTTGTATTGATAACCCATCTTGTGCAACTTCGATAACAAAAAATACGTAATTATTTCGTTTTATAAGTGTAGTACTGCTTGATAATTATGATTGTTTTTATTTTGTGAATTGTATGTATTTCTCAGCGAAGTGTTTTTTTTGGCATTTTAATAAACGACATCGTACTGTCTCAGATATTGGGTTTTTATGATGTTTAAGAAACTAAAAATATTATACAAGTGTGCTAAATTTCGTAAGTATTTATGTATGTTTGTCCACGGATTTCTCGAAAACGAGAAGTCATTGTGTCTTTTTTAGTTCAATCTAGATATATTTCAACTTAGAGTAGTGTAAGTTTTATCAAAATCGGTCCATTAGTATTTGAGATGTGGGTAATAAACAAAAATCATGAAATAAAAAACCGCCTTCAAAAACTGTCTAAAAAGCTTGAAATACCGCATTTGTCTACTATTTAGGAGAACTCATTTTTTTCTGAGTCAGTGTATGATGTGTGTAGACTGTTGGTTTACAAAGAAGTAGTTAGTAAAAGTATTTGTTTATCCTAAATAGAATACAAATGATTTATTTCAAGCATGTCTGGCTTCCATAATACAGTTTATACTAGTTTGGCCGCCATGGTTACATACATTTCATGTAAAGAAAACTGTATTAGTGCAAATAAAGAATTTATTTGTTAGTCAGTTTTTTGACGGCGATTTATTAAGTTTAATTATTTTGTTATTATTGAGATATGCTGTGTTTACATGCTGACATATCGTGAGGTATCTTAAGATAAATCATATCATAATAATTAGAGATTGAACTCTAGCATTTTAATACCCTGAAGATATCCAATAAATACCGATTTCAATCTGATTTACAAACAACTAGGATTTGATAGAAATCAGGAAATTACATACAACAACTGTATAGGTATTTTTAAACGGCTGTTTACTATGCTCTGTTTTGTGCTCTCGTCATGTTTTAAATAAGACAAATTGATAGCTATTGCGAATTAACTGTTTCTGATGATGAAGATAGCTGCTGTGCATAATGTTTAAAAATGATATTGACCTTGGAATGTTTGCTGCAAAGCGAAGTATTTGGTCTGATAAACAAATGTTGTTATTTCATTATACATATTTTTATTGCTCTCAAAAGATACAGGTTCGAGTCCTGACTAGGGCTATAATGCAAATCAAAATTACAAAGTCCTAGCGTTAGATGATAAGTATAGTATAAATTATATCTTTGGACAGGCTATTTCCAGCAAGCACAGCGAAATATTACGCTACAATGCTTATCCACATTACAGTATTTTCTTATATCAATTATGAATCTTATCGTAATATGATAAAGTTATGCAACACACTGCATCTACTTGATCTTTTATATCCTTGCCATGTTGCGAATTATTATTGTGTGGTTTTCGCCCCAGAAAGTCATATAAATACTGCAATATCAACTAAACATGCGCAAAATCGTTTACTGAAGAGAAATTAGTGATATATCTCAGCGGGAGCGGGAGATATGTATCACTCAACTAGTTCATTTAGCTCAGTAAATCTACTATAACATTAACGTTTATCCATCTCAATTGTTAATATATCGTGTACGGATCTATTCTTATGAATCAAAAAATACCAGTTTTATTAGAATTCGGCAATCTAGAATTACGATCATAAAACAACTGTCTGTTAATAATAATAATAAAAAAAACATACCTCTGAAATTCACCTCAAACATCAATCTATGACACAATACTAAATACTAAGTCTTATTTAAAAGACGTTAAAGAATATGTCTGCTTGCGCTTTCTAAAACACTAATTAGGTGCGAAATTCACGCGAGCCGAGCAACTAAACGAGGGAGGGAACAAATAAACGAGAGAGTGAAGGAACCAGATTGAAGTACTTCATTCGAATCATCAATTCCGGATCTTTCAATCAGGGCTTGTTAACGATACCAAATTCACACTATAACTTTCGTTAATTAACGATATTTTCATAAAGTTATAATTTTAACAGTTACACGGGTAACGGTAGTTTAATATTAATTATTTTTCACGTTAAAAGTATCGATACTTTTATCGTTACATAAAGCGATGTTGCCATCCGGCGCAGCGACGTGCGCGATTCCACGCTACGTGGGCCGGCCTATGCGAAATGCGAAATGGCAACATCATCAGCCAGTAGATAAATGCAAACGTTAGTATTTGGTGGCAAGTTTTGTTGATTTTATTGTAATATACCTACTTAATGATAACTGTAAGCTTAACGATACTAGTGGTATTCATTTGCTATCGTTATCAAGCCTAGGCAGATGGTAACATTATCACTTACCGATAAAATTGTCGATAACGTTAGTTAGTAATAATAAACGTTACCTTTGCCATTAACGTTATCTCCGTCTGGCGTAGGTCACGATAACTGAATTTTAATTTTATTCAAAGTCCGGCTTTCAACTCTAATATCAACCTGACTAAAAGAAACTACCTCTCCAGGGTGGTGTCCGGTTCCCGTGACGCGACCCTCCGCGTGTGGTCGATCCCCGACGGGCGCTGTCTCCGCGTTCTGGTCGGCCATCTTGCGGCTGTCCGGTGCGTGCAGTACGACGGGAAGGTGGTCGTGTCCGGCGCGTACGACTACTTCGTGAAGGTGTGGAACCCGGACACTGGCGAGTGTCTGCACACGCTGGCCGGACACACGAACAGGGTGTATAGCTTGCAGGTGAGTACGGTGTGGTGTGTGTTGGGACGTGTGAAAGCGTCCTCAATGGGTCTATTTGCGTAAATATATATTTTTCTGCTATGTGCGATGTAGGCGGTTGGGTGGCACAGTGGCCAAAAATTGATAACGTTGGCGGACTTATGTTACCATTTATCTAGCAATTTATAGTACAAAATTTGCTGAGCATTATATTTAAGTAGTTGAATAGAATAAATGGATAATACAATATTTCATTGAAGTAAAGGAGATGTTTATAAAAATGGCAAAACCATGTACAGTATCTGTGAAAAAAGCAAAAAATACAGGTAATTAGACAGACTATATGGAATCTTTATTAAATGAACAATATTCAGGTAATTTTAATAATAAAGTTATAAACTTTTAAAATTCTGAAACTCCATCTGTCTATTCTAACGCCAAAATCGCGTCAAAACTTGCCATAAAAAGTAAATCAGTCATTGTCAAATGTCATTTTGGTTTCCGCTTTCAATATTTTTAAATCTATTTACACAGCTGATTGGCTGTCACGTACTTGATATCAAGATTTATTAGACTTCATGAAATATTGCTAGATTTTATTTTTTTAAGTACATATTACATAAAAGTGGAATATTTTACGGACGAAAATTATTCTAAACACGATTAAGCTTTACATAAGCTATTTTTAGTGGCATGTACAAGATGTTGGCATTTTCCCCATACAAATGTAAACATGTCCTTTGGCTGGCTATCCGCTCCGTTACTGGGCACATCAAAACGTCGCCTTACAAACGATACATTAAGAGAGAGTGAAATCAAACTTAGCGCTAAATGTCGCATATGCACCAAAGTATACCTTGTTCTACTGGTATTTAGTAAGGGTATACCCCGAAACATTATTGACCGCCAAGGTTTTGGTAAGAGCTGAATGTACACAGACAGCGTAGTTTTCAGTTGCGACACAAAACATGAAACAAATGCTTGGCTTCTTTTTTGAATTTCTCATTATGTCTCACCTCTTATTGAATGTAATCAATGTATGGTCGTCTGTCCGTCTTACCGGGGAAAGTCCTACGCTGCACCTTTGAACGAAAAGTCTTTTCGTTTAAAGGTGCAGCGTGTGCTCTGAAAACCTTTTTGGTCCAACGGCCATCATTTCTTTGGTCTTCGTAATAAAGTACATCTACAGCATAATGTACACATTTTTTACTTATATAATGACATTGTTTTGTTCTTGTACGATAAACTAATTATGTGTATCTGAAATATACACAGAATTGCCACTCAATAAAAACGATGAAAGGAAAACTTATCTAAATAAAAAATAAAATTTAAACAGCGAAATTCGCGCACACATAAATCCATTTACTACAGCCTTCCTGATACTATGTGACAAGTCACCAAAAAATTCTACACTATTATTTTTGTTCATCTTTGTCCAGAGGAGGCCTATGTTCAGCAGTGGACGTCCTACGGCTGATAATGACGATGATGATGCAATAATAAATTGTATACCATTATAATTCCAGTTCGACGGCATCCACGTTGTGAGCGGTTCCCTGGACACCTCCATCCGTGTCTGGGACGTGGAGTCTGGTCAGCTGAAGCACACGCTGACAGGCCATCAGAGTCTTACTTCGGGCATGGAGCTGCACTCCAACATACTGGTCTCGGGCAACGCTGACTCCACTGTCAAAGTGTGGGACATCACTACGGGCCACTGTCTTCATACACTGTCCGGTGAGTTAGGCTGTGGTTGTAATAAATGTAAACAAATATGTTTTAGAGTTTGGGTAAGGATACATTTACTAAGGGTAAATAATATATTTAGATGATTCATTAACAAACTGAAGAAATAGAAGAGTTGGGAATGCTTAGAAAAGGTTTTGGTATTTAAAAGCTGTTTTTAAAAACCACCAGACAACCAAAACATCTTGACCAAAACTAAAGTAACTCGGCCCACTTTGCGTCTACATTCGTCTTTATTACAAAATGTTCGGATAAAATACATAAATATTCAAAAGAATACAGAAAAAAAAATCGCACGCACTCCTGAAGCCTTGCATGCTCACAATCAAATGCCTGACATTTTCCACTGAAATCTCGTCCCAGGCCCTTTTAACAGCGTTGATGAGTTGCTGTTGGTGGTGGATTTCCTGATCACCATCTCTAACTCTTCGATTCAACTGATCCCACATGTGCGCTATTGGATTTAAGTCCGGACTGCTCGCCGGCCAGGGCAAGACTTGAATTTGAGAGGCTTCCAGTACAAACCGAGTCGCTTGAGCCGTGTGTGCACGAGCATTGTCTTACATCAAGATGAATCCAGGACACGCTCGCTGGGCAAATAGGATTACATGTGGTCTGACAACTTCCTCATTATACCGCTGAGCAGTAAAAGTACCCTCATTTAAAATAGCGAGCTCAGTTTTGCCGTGTAAGCTTATACCGCTCCGAATCATTACATTTGACTTCATGGCTGCAGGCTTCTGAAAATCTCACGTCGCGTCTTCCCCATACTCTAATACGCCGTTCGTCGTTAAAAAAAATAAGTTTGCATTCGTCTGTGAAGAGCACCATGCCCCGTTGGTTTATGTCCCAGTCCAAATGTTGACGGGAAAATCTTAAATTCAAAGATTTCTTGGTTGATTTAAAGATTTCTGGTTAATGGAACACGGACAACTCGCCTTCTTGATGCCTGCTAGTCTTCATGCAATCGCTTACGAATAGTTTGGTCACTGACACGAGTACCCGTTGTGAGCCGTAAACGATTTTGCAGCTTGCGGGCCGTCGTGGGATCTCGGCGCGCACTTAATCGAATGTAACGATCCTATTGAGCTGTTGTAATGCGAACTCTGCCCGAACCAGGTCTTCTTCTAACACTGCCGGTCTCTTAGAAACGATTCCATAGATTTTGAATAGCTCTTCGAGAAAATCCCAATTGCAAACCCACAGATCGCTGCAAATGACCTTCTTCAATCTTTGTAACGGCTCTGGTTGCTGTCAGCGAGTCCATGTGGCGCCTGCGTCCTTGTGGCATATTTCAAAATATGTTTCCGACTTGAGATATCAATGAACTCTGATACTTTCTAATAAACCAAAAAGCTGAGGAAAGCAAAACGTCAAAGAAAATGGAATTAAAATTTTCAAAAAGAATTTTAAATCAATTTTTATGTAAAATAGTTGCCAGCATTAGATAAATATCGCGATACATACGTACATACATACATACGCGATCCTGGCAGGGTCGCCATGAGGTGTGTTCTGCAGATGGTGAGGGTGCGTCGCAGACACTTATTAAAAAATTCATGTTACGGTACAACTTACAAATTACTATACTTCACTACAATAATAAAAAGTTTAGGTGTCAAAGAGTTTGTATAATGAATATTTTACTACTTTCAATATGTAAATGTTTAATAATTTACACCAAAATGAAAAAATACCTCGTGGCACTTAATTTGTTTTGACAAGTATATTTTACTAAATTTATTTAATACTTACTTACTTAGTTACCCTTAAAATACAAATCAATCAATACAAAGATGCAATCTGGGCCCGGCTTTGGTCTATATCCTTTGGGCACTCACAAAAGTACAATGCAATCAACTAAAAGTATCCCAACTTGCCATTGAAAGAAGTTTGACTAACACTTAATGAAGACATAGGAGCCAAAAGAGGACTGATTGACGTAGCATATAGCATAAAAAAATTAAAATGTAAATGGGCAGGACACATCATTAGAGGATCCAGACAAATAGAGCAAAACAGTAACAACTTTGTGCTCAAGAAGCTTCAAGTAAATCAGGGTTAGACAGTTCACGAATGCGAGATAGTCGGAACAGCTGGGAGAACTTGGAATAGACTTACTAAAGAAAAAGAAGAGTGAACAATTTGGAGACCTTTGCCCGAAAGACACAGAAGAGACTAAAATAAACGACAAAATTTAACAAATATGTCACAACAACATACTTGAAGTATTTTGTAGTGATACTTTTTCTGAATAAAGGCTATAAATAAATATAGAGTAGCAAATGGTTTGGTTTTATATAGTATGACGACCTACTACAACATACTTGAAGTATTTTGTAGTGATACTTCTTCTGAATAAAGGCTATAAATAAATATAGAGTAGCAAATGGTTTGGTTTTATATAGTATGACGACCTACTACAACATACTTGAAGTATTTTGTAGTGATACTTCTTCTGAATAAAGGCTATAAATAAATATAGAGTAGCAAATGGTTTGGTTTTATATAGTATGACGACCTACTACAACATACTTGAAGTATTTTGTAGTGATACTTCTTCTGAATAAAGGCTATAAATAAATATAGAGTAGCAAATGGTTTGGTTTTATATAGTATGACGACCTCCGTGGTGAAGTGTCTAAGAAAGCTAGGTTTCAAGGCGACGCCCCTCCTAGGTCTCGGGTTCGATTCCCGGTCGGGTCAACTAGAAATCATAATTTTCTATATTGGTTCTGGGTGTTGTGGTACCACCGTTGTGTCTGATTTCCATAACACAAGCGCATAACTTACTCTGAAATCAGAGCAATGTATACTATTGGTGTCCAATATTTATAAGTAGTTTCGTTGACAACTTTATATGTGTCTGGGACGTGCAGTCTGGGTCTCTGAAACACACACTGACCGGCCACCAAAGTCTTACTTCAGGCATGCAATTGCACTCGCAACATACTGATCTCGGGAATCACTGACTTTGCTGTCAAAGTGTGGGACAGCACTACGGCTAAAGTGTATGTACAATTCACGAGGTCACTGATTCTTCGCTCTTATAATTCGGCGAGATGGTAGTCTAGCATGATTTGTGAGAGATCCTGAGTGGTTCTGAGTATTTTTGTGTCAGACAAACCCAGAAATGATTTTTTTGATGACCAGTCAACCCAGGATTTAAACTGGTTATCAGAAATTAATTGTGTAGGATATGCATAATTATATTACTTAGATAGTTTGGCTGTACATAGCCTCACGATTGGGCCATTGGGCATATCCCTCTTTTTTTTCTAACCACCCCAGGATTTCCCAGTAGGCTAGCAAGCTAGCAAATAATAAAAATTAAGGCCTCCGAGAATGTGGCCGAGGATTTGAAAATATTTCTCCGTCGTTTCGCCACATATACTGTGGTGTTTCTTCTGCCCCCATGTACCCTTTGCACAAAGGGCTGTCTGTGACATCTATTGTGAACAGAGATTGTGACTCTTCAAACACCTCTTTTCAAGACCCGCTATATGTCGGAATCTTTCACCATCTCTGCGATTCGACTTTAGAATTCTCTCCCCAATGAAATCAGAACCATTTTCTTTCATTTGATTTTTTGGATTTCATCAATATCATCACTATTTATCATTCATAATTTTGTATTCATTAAGTATATGTATTCTATGTATGTTTATTAGTCTCTTGTTTATGTATCCTATTATATATTTGTGTAATATATAGTATGTATGTTTATGTTAGTGCATTTTACTTCTTTTTTTTTGTACCACTCTTCTCACTTATTATTAATATTCCGCCGCTGATTAAACTCTCTGCATTAATTACCAAGTGGTTGACTGGTTGAGAATGCCATTAGGCTTTAAGTCCGCCAATTGTACAACTTACAGTGCAATAAAGTTTAAATAAATAATAAACGTTTGTTTATGAGACTGTGTGTGTGTGAGTTATAGTACCCATAACCATGCTCAGTTGTCTCTTGGTAATCGGATGAGGTTGCGGGCAAAGCTTTTCGAAATTTCCGGAACAGCGTTCTTTGTTTGCCTGCAGCCCTTACCATTTCTTCATTCTGCTTAATGTGCTGTTTAGGTTTCGGCACGTAGCTTACTTCTTATTAGGGCTTGCGTTATGGGTAGTAAAGGTTCCGGACTATTTAGTTTTGTCGCCGAGTCTCTCTTGGCTAGTTCGTCAGGTGTGGCGTTACCTAAAGAGTTACTATATCCTTTGATCCATTGCAAGGTTATCTTATTTAGTTGCTGTGGATTGAGTGCTCTTGCTTTAAAAGATACTGGAGGACTGGTGCAATTTTCGAGACCATTTTGATATGTAGATTTTAAAAGTCTTTGGCTGCTACAGCCTGTACTGTCCTAGTGATCCTGATACATTCTGCTTGAAAGATTGTGTTTAGTTTGTCTAAAGTAGTTGATATTTTAGGATGTGAGTATTTACAAATACAACATAGTAAAATTAGTTAGGATCAATTATGGCCATTGTGTCATCAAGTGAATTTAAAGCCAATCAGAATACAATGGATATGTCTATTCAATTTATATTTAATTTCTTTGTAGTTGCCATTAGAGCGTGATATTGTAGTTGTTTCGACATTATTTCTGCCATTCTTACCATAAATTAATAACAACAATATATAAATCTTTATTGCATATAACATAAATTGGTTTACAGATTTGTATTAAGTAAATGTACAATTTAGGCGGTTTAATCGATATAGGCTATCTCTTTCAGACAACCTTTGGGTAAAGAAATTATGAGTTTTATAGGAAGGGGTATTCTTAAATATATTTTCCTCTAACTGACGTTGATTTTAAATAAGCCAATTTTATATTCAAACAGCGTTCCAAATCTCGTTTACTTATACATTGTAGCGCTGTAAAACATGATCCAATCGTCCACAGGTCCAAACAAGCACGAGTCTGCAGTCACGTGCCTCCAATCGAGCAACCGTTTCGTGATCACGTCCTCAGACGACGGCACCGTCAAACTGTGGGATCTTCGCACCGGCGACTTCATCAGGAACCTAGTGAAGCTCACCTCGGGCGGGACTGGGGGCGTGGTCTGGCGGATCCGAGCGTCGGCCACCAAGCTGATATGCGCTGTCGGATCCCGGAATGGTACTGAGGAGACTAAGCTCCTGGTACTCGACTTCGACGTGCCAGGCGCGTGCCGTAAGTGCGACGAATAGCATCGACTCAACCGGCGGCTGCTGCGACGCTACGCGAACTTGTACGCGCCGTGGCACTGCTGAGGTGACGTCACTGTTGTCTTGTCTTGTCTGTAATGTTGTAAGCACGTAAAGTCGTTAATCCTGCGCCTGATGTCTCTACGGTCGTGTCGAATTGCTGTCCTATGCTATGAGAGTGATAGGAATAGAGTATATGTTTCGCGCAGTCGGCTAGTCGTTGTGACTGGCTACCGTAATCGGAATCGACTAGGGGGACTATTATTGTTGCTTGTCTAAACTGAAATGATGCGGTTCGCTACTTTATTAGTTGATTTCGATGTGTGATACGGCTTGTCTAAGCTAAAATAACGCGTCCCACTATTTAAATAGTTGATTTCGATAGTGCAAATAATAATAGCAACATTTCATCTGAGTGGGAGCGTCGAATGCGAATTAAGATCTGTATGCCTGCGTCGCGGTCGGTTAATCACATTGTCTGAAACAATACGTCCACTCTTTCGCGCAATCACATCAATTATGACGAGTTGGACAACAAATCATTTAACGTCTTACCAGCAATTGATTGACCAATTTCAATGGCATGTATTGCGTGCATATTTTAAATTTGCTTTTGTGGGTCGCGTCATTTCAGCTTAGACAAACTCTATTACAAAATATTGACAGTAACAGAAGTCAAACTCGTGAATTATTTCACCTTTGACGTATATATAAATAACCTTCGCTTTGTATGTAGTTTGACTTCTGTACTAGTACTATCCATATTTTGTGGTCGTATCTCCAAGTATCGAAACCCCGAGGGAAGTCATTCCGCAGATTGAAAGGGCAGTAATGGCTGCGTCACAGTCTAACAGCCTGATGTGAAACTAATGCTCGGATGACGTGGGCATTTTTTATCGTTAAATAACGGTATAGTTTGCATCAAGTATGATGGCAATAGAATCAATTAATTTAATTTTATTATGTTTTTGAAATTAATTTTGCAATCTTGACCACTCATCAGAATTGATAGAGTTTCAAAGGTCAACCATATTGAATTAGACTTGTTTATATGCTTGCAATATGGTTTTATGTATATTTTGATGCGTTTAATGACATTAAAAATTCTGAATGTAGATATTTAATAATATTATTATTTTATACACAATCTGTATATATTTGGCGCAGTAACAAGTTTTCTTTATTCATCAGTATATTAGTCAATTATATTAATTTATGCTAGCTTTAATAGATGCAATCTGTATCGCCACACACACAGATCACTGTTCACGTGAGCGTTAGTAGTAAACCCCTTAGCGATTCCCGATTCGCGACATCAAGCGACAACTAAGCGACAGGCGCAAACGACAGCGAATGTTTAGTGGTAACAAGGATACAAAACACCCACCGGACCGCTGAAACGATGCGAGTGCTACATGGACCTCTATTTTTAATATAGTACTCTGTATAACAATTCTGCATCTAATCTATCAATTAATAATGAACATTTCGAATACCAATAGTTCTAGTGTTATTTTTTTTTCTGTAGATACAATGGTGGCTACCGACTATCTCACATTGCCAAATTTCTGTAACAAGTCGTAAGCTCCATTATTCCAAAGAATTAATGAAAAAAAATTGGACTTAGCCTATAAGTTTAATAATTTAGGGTGCCTTCAACGACTTGTGTTAATAATTATTCGTATTTTTTATATATTTCTGATTACAATTTTACCTCCCTGACATTGCTGATACTATAAATGATTACGAATTGATAATTTTAATGTTTCTTGGAGTTCATATTATAATTTTGATTATCCAGTATTCACGTGTAAGCATTATTGCTGTTGTACGTGTAAGCTTATATCAATATAAATCGGATGAATATAATGTTTCAAGCTGACTTATATACAGTTTTAAAGTGGACTTGTATACATTGTGAAATAGAACGTGAGGAGCAAATTAGCATAAACGATAGGTATTGTAACTAAAAACATCTTGACAGTATCATCAACTGATTATGTGTTCTGAGATTCTATTCATCTGGGGGTGCTGCAGCAGAGGGAAACGATTGCAAGCGTTCGATTCCCGTTGTCAATATATTTATTTTATAGAAAAGAGATTATTTGGCCAGAACAGGCCTTTATATATCGTTCATGGTAGAATTTATTGTTTAATTATTTCGCAATCGTAATTTATTTTAATACTCAATAATGCATTCCTTTGTTTAGCTTTTATTAATGTAATTCAAATATTATCTCCATTTTATAATGTTATAATTTAGTTGCACGCCAGTTTTACGGCCAGTTTTTTTATATAATTTTCTCGATTTTGAACAAGTTTTTTTAAAGATAAGTTATTGTGATCACTCATCAGTTCACATAAACCAGAATATTCAGCTGAATTTAATTTTGCGACGACATTATCGAACGCTTGGTGTAACCATGCTCATAATAGAACAATGATGGTTTTACTGCCGAATAGATGCATAATAATGTTTCAACCACGAGACAGATACCTCTATGGTCTGCGTTTGTCAAAAAATATATGGTAGGAACCGAGTCCCTAGACCCCCACGCAGGCTGCCTGTGAATACATGTCTGTAGTCTCACTACGTAAATGAAATATACCTCATTTATCATCCCTTTGACGCTTCTCAATAATATTTATGAACACTAAGGATGTTAACCATATACTCTAGTAATTATATTGTCGTCAATAGCCGAAATAGCCATAAGTAATCATTTAAACTTATAAGTCGATGTACCAAAAAAATAAGAAAAACAAAAAAAAGTAGATCTTTGCTGAAATATTTAAAAAACTCGATGAACCCCTAATATAAACTCCACTTTCGCTTATTTTAATAATTCAATTAATCATAATTATGAATTGATAATTCTTATTTTAATATTGACATTATTTTCATCCATATTTCTTTATTTATGTAACATACTCATACAATTTCGTTCGATTTGAATTTATTATTATTATTATTATGTATAATTCGACCACTAGTGTTTAATTTGTTATTTGTATATTGTATAATAAACACACTGTCCTAATAAAAGTGTGTATGTTAATCTGTATACACATAACAGTGAATAAGTTAATTTTTATTTGTTATGTTTCTTATTTGTTAAGCTATTAATGTTGTAATGAAAAAAATACTGTGTCCAATTTATCTTATAAAAATGTAAATGGCCAGCAGTTAATCGATTTAACTCATAATAAAATAGTCAGTTAAGATATATAATGTGTAATGGTATAACGTAAACATTTCAGACTTAATTACTATACCGAATTAAGATGTAATCTTTGTCAGTACTTGATGGTGTTAATACGCGCACTGAGTATGTACCTACTGCAGTCTGAATGAACGCGGGCGCATCACTGTATCCGAATCCCTGTGAAATAACTCACACACTTTTTTTTTGTATGTAGCATTAAGTGTATATACTTACAGCCTCTACTCTCAATCGAATGTCACGTGTTAAGGTTTTATCCCACTGCATTGTATCATTCCATGACCGAACTAGAAACGTGTCAGATACGAAAGCAAAACGGAACGATCTACTTTGCCCATTAAACGGATTTACAGCATGTCTCACGAGAGCGAGCGAGAACGCATAGATATAGAGAAAGATATCATATTAATAGATTGTAATGGGACTGCTATTATGTACCTTATTATTTTTGAGTTTCCGATATTTCGGCACTGTTGCAAGTGCCATGGTCACGGCGTAACTGAAGTTATTGCGGGTAAGCTATTATTAGCAGACGTATCGGTCAACCCACCTTCGGAATCTTTTATTGCGATCACTTGCAGTACCATAGTTCGCAAACTCACTATTTTCTCGCACCTGTTCTCGACACACAACACTCGCAGTATCCGCACGCGAAACAACATTTGGCCGAATTCCATGGTTAACTGTAAGTGTCGTATCGACTCAAAAATAATAAAGTACATGGTAGCAATCCCGTTACAATCTATTCCAATGTTAATGCCCATGTAAGTTTAAATCAATATAAGGTGTCATAGTTTTCGTTACAAATAATATACCTTTCGTCTGACACGTTCCTAGCCCGGTCGTGGTATGCTATGGTGCATTGGACAAAAACCTTTAGTCGATAATACTCGAGTACACTATTTAGTTCGACTTGAGTTTCGCAGCGGACCAAAGTCAGTGTGCAGTAACAAGCCCAGCCTATATCCGCTTACTGTGTAAACACTTGTGTATATATTATACATTAATATTGTCATTGAAGGGCGCATCACGCCTCTCTTCTATGATGGCTGTAATAAATAATTAACAAAGACTGAAGTATAGGTATAGTGTAATATTTAAAGTATTAAATGTAGTCACTTATGTACTACCAACCATCACATGTATTGTTTCACGGGTCGATGTACACCGAGGCCCGTTTCTCTGCGAAATGTTCACGCCGTTTAGTTATGTTTTAGTTGTAGTTAGTTTTACGTTAGGTTGACTTTGCCAAACTATGGTTCTAAGGGACCCGATCAAACATTGTGTAAATACTAGTCGCGCGATGCGACGGTTGCTTCAAACGTCTGGTACGAGTGGTTGAACGATTTGACACACTGTTTGCGGTATGCGGTCCTGTTCATTCAATTGCCCGCATGCGATTATTATACGGACCGGACCGCAGACCGCAACAAGTGTGCCAAATCATTAAAGTTGAGGCAGCATCGATTCTGCAAATCTTGTTCATTAACCATTTCTTTCTTTCGATAAGCATTCACCATCCGTTCCAGATGTTTCGAGCATCCCACACGTATTTGTATACGTGATGTCACAGAAGTGACGCGATGCGATGGGGTCGATTCTGGGAAGCAACGGCTATCTTCCGTCTTACATTTCTTGTACAATCCTATAGCATCTACTCCGTGGCCGCGGGGCGTAACGTTTAATCGTAGACATTTTCTGGATATTCCTCTTTTTCTTTATTTAGAACGCCCGTATCCACAGAGTAAATGTTTTTTTTTTAATGTCAAAATCACCAGATCACTATCAATAATGCCTTGTGTAAAATAAATATTAATCTTATCTCAACGCTGTGTTTTGTTTGTTTGAAAAATGATGATGACGATAATTTATTATTTAATTTCAGTCATTCAATCAATCATTGCTTTACTGGCTTATAATAGTGTATTATTATATTGTGGAAACGGATATGTTTTTGAACCTAGGCACAGGTTGTTTTCTTAGCAGTTTTTGTTACCAACAGTGCTAAAAAAAAGCGAGCATGCGTTAATAAAATCACACTGTAAACTAACTTTTAAAAATAAAACCACACTCTGTCATTCAAAGAACTTCTTTTTGTGCATTGTTTTGAACGTAAATACCAATATTTTTGGTCAGATCAAGTTCACATCGTCAACTGTGGGCTATTTATCCGACCTATCTGTCTATCAATGTAGCATAGACTTGCAAGCCACCTTTTGGTCCAGTAAGTTTGGTCCGTCTAAGCATTATATTTGTAACATTTCTTCTTTCCATTACGATTACTTTGAATGATCAAGGTGCTCTGCTGTGTAATGTTAAATTGGGAAACATGTTTCATGCATAATACTATGTAAGACGATATTCGTATTTACGACGTCGTCCCTGGAGGCCTACTACGAGAAACGAAACCCGGCATTTCGTTTTAAGGCTTGCATATAAAAAAAAAATGGATCCGCAAAACGATAATCATAATATGGCCGGATTTCGTGGATGGATGGTCGAATGCCGCTCTGCTATACGGATAACGTCTTTTATAGAAGCCCTTAACTGCAATACAAATATGTAATTTTTTTTTGAGATTGCACGTCATAATCACTGGCATTTCTAATTTATTTAACGTAAGTTTCGATTTTATTTGTGGCGCAATGAATTATTTTATGTTTAGTCTCAATTATACTTTGTTCTACTATATGTGGTTGATGAAATATTGGTGTATTGTAAACTACCGACGTGACTCCAGTGTACCCAGGGCCTTAGTTTAAGATGTCTTATTCAGCGGATTATCAAATAAAGTTAGGTGATTTCAATCAATAATTTAGTTTTCTTTGTGTTCAAACGAACCGAAGGATTTGTGGTACACGGAAGTTGTTACATTATTTTGTCACCCCCTCTTGCTTTTAATGTATGATTTATTAATTAATAAATTCAGTTGTTTTCAACTTTCGTTTTCTTTGTCTGTTTTAATTCAGCTTTTTCACCAATCATGCCGAGTCATGTCCGCCATAAACATTCTACCACCATAGTTCTTGGATAAATTAAAAAAATGTTCTAAGACAATAAACCACAAAACGATCGACGTGCGGTGGTCAACTTAAAAACTGAGCTTCATATTTCAATTTATGCACACACAACGCGGTAAGTGGTTGTATGTGGCAACACTGGAAACTGAATCGGGGCTTAATTGAATACAAATTGGCTGAACCGAAACAGGGTCGAGTCGTGAGGTCGCATCGTAGTCGCATCGCAGTTTCATGTACATGCTTGCCCTAAATCAGAATAAACGCAACTTTTTTTGATCGGAAAAGTGAACTTCAGAGGTGGCTGCTATAAAAATTGCGGCCGGGGTCTCTCGCGCCTTATCACATATCATTGCTTATCACTTATCAACAGAAACGCTTGCACACACGTCACAACAGGCGTCACTTCAAAAACAAAAGACGGCGCTAGGTGCAGCAAGCAATGACGTTCAAAAATCATGAATGCATCAAGAGGTTGGTTAGGTGTGAGAGACCCCGACCGTACGGCTAAGTGCGCTTTCACATTAGAGCGACAACAGCGCGTCTCTCTAATGTGAAAGGCTTACTGCTGTCATTTTATGATTGAATCTGACACCTCCAACCATCGCGCATCTGCTACTGTGTGAAAGCGCTCTAAGTGCAATTAGGCAAATCACTTTCAAACGAAAACCGCTTCCACACGCAACACAAAAACGTGCGGCACTTTAAACAAGAGACGACGCAAGGTTTTCATCTCTACGCATTTGGCTGTCTAGGTGGTGAGGCGGTACAGACCTTCACCGTACGTAACATTGGAAACTGTCACGAAGGCAGCGAGTTCCACTCCAATCTTGCTGCGCGCATTATAAACGGTGATGACTTAAGCCTGCTGCCTTATGCGTTTTGTTCGTATTAGCGTGATATGATAATGCAGTATGGATGGAAAGTGTTTTGCCTGCGGTGCGTCTAGCTATACTAGAAAGAAAATAAAGTATCTAGGTAGGTATGTCGTGCGTGAGGTGTGTTGGGTGAAAGGTGGATGCTGCAGATAGTCAATAGGGATGATGGTCGGTAAAAGGAGGCCCTCAGTCTTTTCTAGCAGTGCTGGGGACCTAGTGGCTTCATAAGTTACCTCCTTTTTTTTTAACGTCAGGAAATGCTTACGCACCGTACCTCTCCGTCGGGGAATGGAGGGGCGTGTGTGGGACTCCCCCGGATTCGGGTATACCCACTAAGACCTGACGACACTCGCCGCGTTTGTTCGCTGTACAAACCCACGACCCTTGCCAGCAGCAAAGTCCACCCTCTAGCAGGAGGGCGGATCTCCGCGGAGTGGGGTGATCCCACTCCAGACGGTACACTGGCGCCTCGGGAGGGTCCCTGGTGATTGGACAGAGGTATACCTTTTAGTTTGTACCATTGTTGCCAAGTCGGGATCTTGGTGCAATCGAGGGAAGCCCTCAAATTTAAGGCACGTATAGTGTGTTTTGACCAGAATCTTAATGTTGACGTTTTGCGTCAGATGTGAACATTGTGTGGAGCTGTGATAGAACTTCGAACGCTAAGAAGTACAGGGATTATAATGACAGAACTTATGATAGGGAATTCGTAGCCGTAAAGAATAAAGTCATAAGAGGCAAACCGCCCATGCCTTCCTGATATAACTAAAAATAAAAAAATAACTTAAAAAAATGTATAAATAGACTTCAAAACCAAAATGCACTAAAAAGTCTCAAATAAACTCTTAAAATTTTAAAGGTAATGAATCCATTATTGTCTAACAATTTATTTTTGGAGTCTGGATCGAGATGAGTTTGAGATCGATTGAGTTCTAGATCTACAATCAGAGCACCGACTCCAAAAAGAAATTGTTCGCCTAAAATGGTTTCCTTTTCTTAAGGTTAAGAGTTTATTTGATACTTTTTAGTGCATTTTGATTTTGAAGTCAGTTTTTACTTTTTTTAAAAAAAAAACTTGTATTGCAATTAATTAAGCAGTAATAGGTGTTAAAAAAAGTAAAGTTAGTCTTGTAAAATTCCACTGCTGGGCAAAGGCTTTACCTTAATTATGAGGTAGTTTGAGCCATACTCCACCACCCGGGCTCAGTACGGGTTGGTGGAGGGGTGTTTGCAAGGCAAGCGACTAACCCTCCTGCCAGATATCATCAAGCCGCCCATACTGCCTCGATAGGCTTAACGTCTAATATCTGCCGATATTAGCCGGGAGCAACGGCTTAACGTGCCTTCCGAAGCACGGAGATGCTCGTGATGTTCGTCACTTATATGGTCGGAATGGTCACCCATCCAAACACGACCGCGCCGTAGGTTGGTTCACTTCGGTATCACTACCAAAGCGCTGCTACCACTGCGCTACGAGCACCTCACAATTAAATAGGTGTTTTTTTTTGGCAGGTCATTACTAAGTCCCTACGTACCTATGAAACTGAATTAGAATTACACAAAACACACTCATGAAGTGAGCGAAGAGTTCCCTATTTTTTTTTTAAATGTATAGATTATTAAAATATATGCTATATATTTGTAATGTTTCATCAAAAAATTACAGCGCCTTCATAAAACTGACTAAAAATCTCAAAATAACGCATGTGTCCATGAGAAACAAATTAATTTCTAGCTAATTCATGATGTGTGTAGACTATCGATATAGGTACTTACGTAAGCTTGAGATGATGCACAACTCCAAATGAATTCGTTTCTCCTAAACAGAGGGCAAATGCGTTATTTTGAGCTTTACAGTCTGTTTTTGAAGGCGTTGTATTTTTTTATTTCATGTTTAGTCATCATCACCCATATCTCAAAAACAACTGGACCGATTTTGATGTAACTTACACGGTACCCTAAGAATATACCTTGATTGAATAAATAAAGAATCATCTCGCTATAAGCTATAATAAGGACTCTTATTTACAAAAATCCGTGGACAAATATACAAACATGCATACATACACGTTGAATTGATTACCTCATTATTTTTTGAAGTCGGTAAAAATAGTTTGTGAAAGAGTAACAAACAGACTCCATCCTTACAAACTAAAATGTTAGTAGGATGGAAGTAGGTAGTACCTACTTATATAAAATTTTGCGACACTAACAAAAATGTAGTTAGGTAGGAGGTAGGTACAGTCGCCGTCAGATATATTGGAGCAGACAAAGTGACCAAATACTTCTGAACTGTTTAAAATGTCAATAAGTTCCATACACTACAAGTTACCATTAATATCAGAACATGCATTACTTCATTAATATCTGAGCAGAAGCTAGTCAATAACTTCTATACACACAACTAACCAAAATTATCTGAACACTCATAACGTCAAATGTATCGACGCATCCGGTCTAAAATATCTGAGCAATCGAGGCAAATTGCAGAAGTGCTTCCAACTTAACTATAAAAAAAGTAAAAACCGACTTCAAAACCAAAATGCATTAAAAAGTCTTAAATAAACTCTTCACCATTGAAAGGAAAGGAATCCGTTTTAGGCAAACAATTTCTTTTTGGAGTCGGTGCTGTGATAGTTGATGCTTGATGGTCAAAGTGATGGCACCAACTCCAAAACAGAATTTTTTTGCCTAAAACGGATTCCTTTCCTTTCAATGGTGAAGAGTTTATTCAAGACTTTTTGTGCATTTTGGTTTTGAAGTCGGTTTTTACTTTTTTAAAAAGTTTATTTTATTTCTTCATTTTTAGTGATTACATAAGAGGGCCGGGGGGGAGTTGCACCTTATGATTCTATTTTTTAAGAAGCTACAAATTACCTATCATAAGTTCTGTCATTATAATTACTGAACTCCTAAGCGTTAAGGAGTTCCACCATTAGCTCAGCCTCACAAGATGTTGACTATCAGACGTAACAACACGTCAATGTTAAGATTCTAGTAAAGAAACACAATACGTGCCTTTAAAATTTGAGGGTTTCCCTCGATTACACCAAGATCCCATCATCAGATCCCAAAATGGAAGAAAGAAACGGGACCAACTAGAAGGTACACCCTCTAAGTAGGCGGAATTTTTTTTTCGATTCGGTCGACAAACGACTGAGATATGAGGTAACATAGATACAAAAAAAAACATACAGTCGAATTGATAACCTCCTCCTTTTTTGAAGTCGGTTAAATAGGGACTCTTTTCATAGTTTATATTATAGTAAGATGACGCTGGCAGTTAGTAACGCTTTGTAGTTTTCAGTATTGTCATCACTTTCATGAAAGTGTCATGCAGTAAATAAATTCAGGCAAGTGAGTGTTCAGATATTATTGATTAGTTGTGTGTATAGAAGTTATTGAATAACATCAGCTCAGATATTTATGAAGTAATGAATGTTCTGATATTAATGGTAACTTGTAGTGTATGGAACTTATTGAAATTTTAAACTGTGCAGAAGTATTTGGTCACTTTGTCTGCTCCGATATATCTGATGGCGACTGTACCTACAAAGTTCATAAACATCACTGTTTACTCTCATTTAAATTTTACATATTAGAGCATCGTTGTTTATTGTAGTTCATTTATTATCTAGTATTATATTATCTGGGTCTATACTAATATTATGGTAGTTTGTTTGTTGGAAACCCGCTAATCTAAGGAGTTACTGGACCGATTTGAAAAATGATTTTGTGTTGGATAGCCTGTTTACTGAGGAAGTCTTAAGTTTATAAGATATCACGGTGCGACGGGAGTGGAGGGAGCAAACATAAAACGCACGAGCGAAATTGCCGGGGACCGCTAGTTATTTACAAATTGCATTGAAATAATTCGGCATTTCCACGCAGTCTCAATCTTTAACGCAAAAACGAATAGTGGACGTCGTAAGACATAGAAAAGTTGAATGATTTTTTTTAATGGCGTACGCGCCCAATTTTAAGGAATAACCGCCGCAAAACAATGTACCTAGATCTTCTTCTTCTTAGCGTGTCGATGAAACCCAAGGGATTAAATCGTTGCAGCCCAGGATTCAGCCACTTGTATTGCGGATCGACTGCAGTTCATTAAATCCGCTGGCGTGCAGGTGTTGGGGCACGCCGGGCACGATGTTAAGTGTGCCATAGTTTGCACTGCAGATAGCCGTTTGGCACACGTACTTATATGTGATGTCAAAACAAAAAATTGCCTAACATTTTACCTAAACATCATCGATAGGACTTAGGAGGAGGGCGCTGGTTCATAAAATATTCTGATTGGGAACTTACTTAGCCAACTTAGCCAAAATATTTTGTTGACAGAAAATATAACATTATTATTCATAGTATTTGTATGAATACCAGAGTTATGTTTACGGTTATTGAAAATGTGCTCTATCTCAAAAACTACTAGTTCGGTGTGTTCGCTGTTCGTTATTGTCATCGTCATATTGTAAAAGCCGCGCGATTACTATCAAACGCTGTAAAATTCGTTAAATTGTAAGCTGTCGCTTTACTTGTTTCTGAAGTTTACGCGAAAATTACTCATTGAAATAAAACAACTTTTTTACGGATTAACTTTTCGCGAGTTTATTAATTTTATCCCGACGTTTCGAACACTTTACAGCGTTCGTGGTCACGGGTTGACTAAGATGTTATTTGTCATTTACAGAGTTTTGAAAAATATACACTACCGTCACTCATATTATTAATTAACGTTCCTATCCACGCAGAAAGAGCTAACTGTGTCTTGTGATCTTGCAGTGAGTGGTCTAGCTTGGGTCCTAGTTAGAACTGGATCCCATGCAGGTGGAATTTTCCAACCATCTTCTCTGTTAAAATTTGGATGTTTTCTTATTTCTATAGCTTCGCGTAGCATACGTGGAAGGAACCGACGTTCTTTTGATAGTACTTTAGGTTGGTCAAAACGTATGAAGTGGTTGGGTTTGTCTAAGGCATGTTCACACACTGCAGATTTTATGTTTCGTCTATGTTTAACGTCAGCTATATGTTCTTTTATCCTGCTGTCGCTTTATTGTGAATTGTACCGATCTTCATACATTCTACCGTAATAAACTGATATGACGAATCACTGGGCAAAGTGGTGGGTCAGGATAAGTGAAGGATAAAAGTAGTGGCAGAAGCGTAATCCCCTTTATCCTTTGTGTTAAGTTGTCATGTAAGGACCAATATTGACGACCCGTCTGGTGTAATGGTCGATAAATCGCCTTCTACGCAGCGGGTGCGGGTTCGATCCCCGCACAATACAAACATTTGTGTGCATGAACATGTCTGTTTGTATTGGTCTGGGTGTTTTCTATGTATATCATGTATGTATTTACAAACAAAAAGTATTTAAGTATTATATCCGTTGTCTGGCACCCATAACACAAGCTTTGAGTAGCTTACTTTGGGACTAGATGGCGATGTGTGGGAATGTCCAAAGGATATTCCAAAGGAATATAAGCGTAAATGCTAAACAATGTCGAGCTTTTCCACAATAAATCGTCGTATTACAATCTATCGGATTTAAAACCGTAAGAATGTTATCTCTATTGTTGCGTTTTTTTAGTTATATCTATCTACATTCTCCTGCACCCTCTTAAATCTTTCTGCATGACCTAAAAGTACGACTGGGAGAGAATGCTTTTAAAAAACGCTTGCAAATGCTTCTATCAATAATATCGAAGCAGTATCGACGACTCGGTCATGTTATCTATTACTAAGTCGAAGGTTAGTTATGATGCAAGCTATCGCCATGAATATTTGTACATAATTGATACCATTTTTGTATCCTATTTTTTATAGTTATGCAGGTCCTCATTTTGGATATTTTAAGGTAACATTCATGAACTCCAATAGTAGCTTTAGTATGTTGTTCATAAATATCATATAATTGTCATATATATAGTGCTTAACTAGAATAATGTCATTTGTGTGAAAATAGTTAGCACTCACAGAACAGCTTATTACAGCATCATTTGTTAATACAAGGGTAACCGATTATTGGCGATGCTATTATAAACATAGGTACTTTTAGTTTATAAATATCTGTAAAGCTATTGGTTATCTGAATAAAAGTAGATTACTCAAGATTTTTAATTTTTTCCCATAAAATATTTGATGAAACTGCGCCCCCCTCCTAACGAAGATTTTTAAGGTAGGTAATTCGGGTAAAAAATTTGTATTGTCCTCTAGTATGCGTGTGCCAAACGGCTGAACTGTATATCGATTTGTGTTTTTTTGTTGCGTAATGCTTCCTCTAGAACATTTGCTTATCTATTCTCATCCAACAATTCGCGTTCTAAGGTTCTATATTTAAAAACAGGCTGTATGCAAAAAAGGTCAGGGACTCAGGGTGCGCGGGAGCGGGGAAACGGTTTGCGCGGGCGGCCGGGGCGCGCCGCGGCGCCACCGTCGCACGAGTCGCGACGCCGTCCACCGAATTCCGTTACTCAAGACGTGCGTAGACGGCTGTCACAACACCGCGCGGGCAACTTTACTCGATTATTTCTCCAAAAACCGGTGCCTATCACGATCCTGAGACACGAAACGGTAAGTTAACACTATATTGTTATTGTTAACGTCGACGCCTCGCACGAGGACTTGACATTGACAGTTGCCGGTGTTTTGTTTATGTTTTCGATCGGACAATGTGTTTGCCATTGCGAATTTGTGTTTTTTATGTGAATTTTAAGTGAAATTACTTAATATTTCCGCGGCTAGCGTGTAAAGTATGTGTGTTGTGTCCGATTTTGTCGTGAGATCGCGCTATAAAGTGTTGGGGTGAGCGTATTGAGTATTGGAGTTGAGGTTGGTGTGTGTCGTTAGGGTCGAGAGTCGCGTGCGAAGGAGTGTAGCCTTGAGCGAAAGGGACGCAGACGCGACGCGCCGCGCCGCCTTCCAGGTAGGTTGCATCGTCGCGCCAAAGAGTGCCATAGTACAGAACAGACAGGTCAGAAAACTTTCATGCATGAATCACTTTGCAATTACTACAATTACCTTGATGCACGTGAAACCCAGGGCACTTCTTATGCGCGTTAAGACAGGGCATGTCTTACATTTACTGCCTACTTACACTGGTAGGGTTACATACGCAACTACTGAATGTACAGTAGTTACTACGAAATGTTATAGGAATTATTTTTTAGATATGTATCATTACAGTAACATCGCCTGGCCAAAATATCCATGAATGATTTCTTTGTTATTTTTGCTAAGTATGGCTGCTATTGTGGTTACATCGCATCAAAGCGTGTATGTGTCGTTCGTACCTACATAAACAGATGTTAAAAAAATATTATCTATGATATTACTGTCTACGCTATGAGATGATTTTATTTTATCTATTTTTATTATTATCACACACTTGTTGCTTTCTGCTGTTGGTATCATGCTGTTGCGAAATTTAATTGGAGAAAGGTATTAAAGATGATTATGTTTTTTTTTATCCAAATCCAAGTGAAAATTAAATAGGTAACTTTTAATTTTCGAGTTCAAAGTGACGTATACAACTGACGCGTTTTTATGTATAATATTAACTCATAGGCATAATGGAGCGAAAACGCATTATCTCTTCTGCGGTGCTTAGTCTTCGCAGTTGCAATCGGGCGAGCGGGTCTAGATAGATAGGCCTGTATTATAACCTAACCTAATCAAGCTTTTCGTTCTAGAATGCTATGGTTATAGGGCAAACCACATTTTTTGTCAATATTTCAAATAAGGGGGTAGATGTAAAATATGAAATATAATTCTATACGTAAAATAAATATAAATCTTCCGATTTATACATTCGCATTTATCACATCGTCATCATACCAATCTTGTAAAGTTGTGAAGTAGCTAAACCTGCAAATAAAATCCTTGATGAACCTTCTAAGCTTAATGTTTGTGAAATTAATTCGGTAACCTTTCGCTATATCATTATTTATATTTTTTATTATTTTTAAAACGTAAAAGCACATCTCAAAAATTATTGCCTTGCAATAATACCTATTTAGTTATAAAATAAGTTTTTATGTAGGTTTCGACATTGCACTAGCGGTTGTAAATACAACTATTTCCTAATGGTATGCTGTGCTATTTGTTGACAAGGTTCCCAACCCATGGCGACGAGGTATATACAAGTTGGGTTGCCCTTTTGCCAAATGCGAGCGAAAGCAGGTGCCCAATTTGCGCAATGCGGCGATAGATGGCGTTACTATACTCAAACTATGGTCTAACTTCAAATTTCGTGCAAAAGTTTGACTGTTTTTTTGTACACTATGCCACAAAAAAGGGGTAATTAATTATTTTAAAATTATTTTAAAATATTACTTAATTGAAGTATTGATTTATTATTTTGAAATATTATATTATACGAGTTTAACATAAAACATTTAACATTTGTGCTAATATAATAACTATGTGAGTTATCTATATAAAAATAAACCTTAACGGAATATAAGTACCGTACCTATCTATACATAACTATATTTTTCTCAAAACCTATCCAACTATATAATTCAGATATGGAATTTCCGTTCCGTTATGTGCAAATTCTGCTTGTCTAATGTCTATCAATATCAGTAACCTAAGCATCATTCATCAGTTGCAGCCTCAATTAATTATATAAAAAATGCATAAAATACACCTCAATTAAGCCTTTGCAGGAGAAGTATTTAAATGAAATAATTGTATACAATTCAATCCTGTAAATCTAACACAAGAAAGCTCACAATAAACTAGCATTTACTCAATCTGTCCGTCCATCAACGGAATTATTTATCGGTGCAACGATATACAAAATGATTAGCAAGGTTGCATCGTTAATACGATAAAAATTACACGTTGCAAACACTGCAGGTAGGGTAACCATAACATTTTTTAACAGTGGAAAAACAGGACGAGTTTTATTTTATACGAACATAATTATTTTCTGCATACCTAGTAAGTATTTAATACATTTATACTAATATTAAAAACCTGAAGAGTTTGTTTGATCGCGCAAATCCTAGGAACTACAGGACCGATTTGAAAAATTATTTTAGCCTATTTGTCGAGGAAGGCTATAGACATCACGCTGCGACGGGAGGGGAGGAACAAACTTAAATCGCGCGGACAAAGTCTTACAGTTTAAAAAATACTATAAAATAGTACATTATGATACAAGTGTGCTAAGTTGACCATTATATACAAGGCGATATTGTGTGCGCACGAGCGAAAGCGAGTGCGCCATAAGAAAGCCGCGTATATAATGGTCACAGGCACACGCGTATCATACGACGTTTTTCAACACACTTGCGAGGAAAAAACAAGACTCTTCATTTACTAAGTTTTTAATTATTAAAACATTTAGTAAAAATACATTTCACTCGATTTTGATGGCAAAGACTTTCGCACGCGTTTTTTGCCTCGTTACGTATGTCCGGCGGAGTAAATAATAGGTTTTCTTCATTTTCTTCACTTGAATTAGGCATTTTCATTAATATTAAACTTCTTAAATAATGCAAACTTCGTCACAGCCGACAATTATTATTTACGAAAAATGGCGCATTGTTTTTTTTTCTTGCCGCGATACCGATGCTCGCGCAAGGCTTAGGCGCGAACTAGATTGGCCAAAAGCCAAGATTAAAAATGTAATAATTCGTGTTTAAAACACAAATCACAGAAAATGTTAAACGAGTTTGAGCTATTTTTTAGTAATAAATCTGGATTTACCATTTATTGAAATAAATATGTAGATACTGTTATTTTTCGCATAAATACTGTTTGTTGCTAAAATAAAAGTATTGTATAACCCGACTAAATTATATCGCTTCTTCTTCTTACTTACGACTTGGTACTAGGGTACAAACCTTAATTGGTCGGGTTAATAAACTAAAGGCACTAGTGCAATAATATAATGAAAAAGCACGCGTGTTTAATATCTATGATTATGAGCCAAAAATCGGTGGAATAAAGACGTCGTTATGAGCAAGTGTGTTGAAAAACTATTTGTGTCACGTTGAGTCAAAGTCTAATCATTTATTACCAGTCAATGAAAAAGTCTGATAGTTTGTCGAAACGAAGTGCTTAGTTTTTGATTTCTTCTTTGAAACTTATTTTTTTCTTTTACTATTTTTTTTTATTTTCCTAAAAAATAGGACCTATCTTTTGTTCTTACTAAACGGAAACTTTCTACTAAGCTTGTCCCTGTTCTGTTTGTCAAGTTGGTTGCCCTATTCCGCGTGGCTTTTATACGATAAATAAAATCCACCTGACATCAAAATTATTATCTAACTTTTATAAATACTAAAATATAATGACAGCTCTGTAGGAACGCCGCCGCTCACACGAATATAAATAATAAGATAATAACTTAATAAAGTATCATAAGTTTTGCAGCGTCTAAGATATTATATCAAATAGGCTGAGAAAATGGCATAAATATTTTCAAGTTAATCTATTCTAATGATGCAACAATATTTTTCTACCTGTCACTTATGTAGTCCAACAAACGTTTATTAAAGCTTAAGCTCAATGTTCATTTTTTCTGGATTTTACGTTTTGTACGGAAAACAGCACGTCAAGGTAAACACTGCGGTATCTTATTCAGTTGTAATAAGGCTAGCCCTTATTACAACTGAATAAGATACCGCGGTGTTTGCAACAAAAGTGGGAGACAATATGTGCTATATGATGACTGCACATGACACATTCTTCCGTTTCACGCATACGTACTACATTCCAAGAACGAAAATATCATTTTACAAAAGTATTATATTAATGAAGTTTGTGAATGATTTTTCATTTTCTTTTCCAATAAGACAATCTAAAATTATGCATGGAACCATAAAATTAATATTCCAAATGGGATAATTATTTTTGTGTTGGATAGCTTATTATTAAGGAGGGATTTAGACTATTAGATAAAACATCACGCTGCGATGGGAGTAGAGGGATCAAACTCAAAACGCGCGGACGAAGTCGCAGGGGACCGCTAGTCATAGTTCAATTTATATTTAGAAAAAATAACCTGACAATATTTTGCGCCAATTGTACTCATCCTTTGTTATGTTGTTTGTTGAATAATAATATTAATAGTCTCCCTAGCCGATTTCGACTACGGTGGCCAGTCACAACGACTAACCGACTGCGCGGGACATATTATAGTGCACAAGTGTGTGCGCAAACACAGGTGCACTCTCTATTCCTCTCACTCTCATAGCCCGATGGGACAGCAATCTGACACGACCGGAGGGAGATCAGGCGCAGGACCAACGGCTTTACGCGCTTTTCCGAGGCACGGGGGTGTAACACCGCCAACTTCCAATCTCCGGGCTACCCTAAGAATTTCTGAACAGAAAAACTCAGTTATATATTTTCGGCCCGACCTGGAGGTCGAACCCGGGACCTCTGGCGCAGCCGTCGCTTTAAAGTGCGACCCTCTTAACGCTGCGCCACCGAGGCAGTTAATATAATATTACCTCGGTATTGGCTAGATACCTACTTAAATGGTGAATCATGAGTGAATTTCTCTGACATTTACGCGGAAGTAACTAAATTGATGATTTGCTTATTTTACTTAAAAAACTGTTTGTCATGTAAAAAAGAATCATGAATGAACTATTAAAAAAATGATCCCTGAACTCCTAATTTTAAGCTCAACTTTCTCCTTCTAACATAGTTATTTTATTCACCTTAGTATGTTTAGTATATGTACTTGAAGCAGAGAACGGGTTCTTTTACAATGTCCTTAAAAGTAACAAGTTACGTTATTTGTCCAATACTTCATCCGAAAATGTCGTTCTATATTTGAATTCAAAGTTGGTGTGTGCATATTTGTCGATGGTGAAACATGCCTTTAGTCTTGCGACTTGTATCAGAAAAGTCATAACATTTCCAATAACTATGTCAAATTATATTGCAACGATCAGTTTCTCACACAAATCATACAAAATGTCTAGGCCGAAACGCGGGCATTATAATTCAAAATGGTGTACCTACCTATTTGTCAAGTGCTTACAAAATGTTGGAAACATTGTGTTTATAATTTAATATTGTACTTAAGAGTCTAACTCCCTCCTGATAATGCGAATAACTATTTTCAAAAAAACTTTAATTATGATTGGTAGTGGCATTTAGAATAGCGAGGAACTGATGATTAACGCAAAACTTTTAGAGTGTTAAAAAAATATTGAGCTATATCACAGCTATACTACCATAGTGAAAATAAGTATTTATGATAGTGTCACATAGCCACAGTATATTTTGCATTGGCATAAGCAAACAGCTATGTTTAACTTAAACATTATGCCGGCTGTGTCGTAAGGATCAAATCGCAGGCATTGCGAGCGCATGGAGTTAATATCCTTGTTCACAGAACATCGGATCGGGCGTGAGCGATTTGTTAGTACGTCAAAAGTAGTATCGACAATGACGTCTGATCAGACCATTTTAAGACCAACAAAATCGGTAGCACTACGCGTCGACCTCAGTTGTATTGTATTACAACCATTTGTGTCAGTCTTACAAACTTTAGTCGACTTAAAAACCACGATAAATTACGACCTGGCTTAACTTTTCATATAAGAATGTAACATGTAATTAATGCGTCGTGTGTGTTTCAATAAGGTAGCACATTTTCTAGCGTGCTTTCTATTTATTTGTGCTAAATGTCTGAAGAAAAGCTAGGAACGTGTGTAATTTTCCTTTTTTTTTCTATATGGACTATGTGAGCAGTGTCACAGCATCACAACAAACACAATGTTTAGTGACACGCAGATCAGTAACCAATTATACTGTCAAATAAATAAAATAAAATAAAAAATAAATGTATATGGAACATAAATAACACTTGTTCACGCAAAATAATAGGCTCTGTAATTTTCCACAGCGATTGATACTACTATCAGTGCCACTGTGTTGATACCAAAACGACAGGTTGAAATCGAATCGCATCCAAATAGCACAGAAAATAAAATTATTTGTTTTAAGTGCGATATTACCTGCAAGTCTGTCATTGAAATTCCATTGTACTGTAATCCGCTTCCGCTAGTTCTTATGTCGTGTTGTCGCCCGAGTGCAAATTGTGAGCGCTTGACATCAATCAGAGTGCGATTTGACTCGAATATGTATTATTTGTGGGTGAAATTTATGAGATTGAATTATATGGTCCGAGCTGAACCGCACACGCCGCTTTAAGGTCTTGTTCCACAGTCATACCATACATGTGAAGGATTTTAAAATATTTTTATCAAACATTTAAGTTGTGGAACGAAAACGAATAGTTTAATTAATCTATACTATCGATTTCACCGCCGCCTAACCTATAATCGTTAGCATTTACGTCGTCTTTTGTTTAAAGTGACGCCATTTTTTGTTCCGTGCGAGCAAGCGAATTCCTTTTTTTAAAAAGATTAGGCTAACCTAACCTAATATTATTTGACTTCGTTTCTTCATACTTGTGGTAAGACTTTTATCGACTGATAGGTTCTCTGTGTGTATTGGCCAGTATCTAAAATACTCGTACTTTCAGATTCATTATTATGGGAACAACACAAATTCAGGACTTGATTGGAGGATCGTGTTCCGTAGTAGTTTTATTTCATAGCACGAGTCTATGTAGTCTTCGTATTAAGTTAATTTCTTTGCATATATTGTTCATCTAGCGGACAGAGCGAACTTTGTTTTGCCCCCAGCCCCACCCCGCCCCAGCCCCGTGAGTTTAAAAGTTAAAGTTATTAGCGAACATTGTTTCGCCCCGGCCCCGCTTAACCGGATAAAAAGTATCAAATGCCCTTCTCCTGGTTCTATTAAGCTACCTCTCTACCGTTTTGCCAGAGCCCCGTCCCACCCCAGCCCCGGCCCCGTGTAACGGGATAAAAAGTATCCTTTGTCCTTCACAGAAAACCAGCGCCAATGGCTTGCCATGGCAAAGAGCTGAGTGGAGACCAATTTGGTTACACATCGAAATTTTATTATTTTACTTTGTGCTTTTGTTACTTCTTCAGGTGTTTTTTTTTTCTATTATGTTTGTAATTTGAAATGTTTTCTTTCTTTCTTGTTTTCTCTTGGTTTTATACTACTTCCCTAATAATTTCTCGCCAAATCGGTTCAGCCGTTCTTGAGTTATAAATAGTGTATCTAACACGATTTTCTTTTATAAACTTTATAGATGTCTAACTCTGTAAAAAGATAATTAAGGGCTTTATGTGTTTGACGCGTTATGATAGCATGCCTGGCTTACCACACCGTAACAGACACCACTCTGATTTGCATTTGAGTCGTTCGTACAAAATGCAGAATTTCTACCCTAGGATCGAAGTCCAGGGACTCTAGAAGTGAGCTTTACTGAGCTAACTTTCTTCTGGGCCCTCATTTTTTCGAGGTTTTATATGATCAAGCGTTCCATCATGCCTAAACAAGATTTACAGTTATGGAAAAGTGTGTGGGAAAAGATCTTTTAGTTCCTAGATACACAGGAGTTGTAGCAGTGACAAAAGCCTTTAAAGTTAGGCTACTAGTCAGGCCCGCCGCTGGCTAGTCACGTCACTAGTCTGTCCACTTGTGGGCCGCGGAAGGTGGAGCGTGGCGCAACTCTAAACAATAATTGCGGAGTAATATAACGGGCGGGACGGCGCGGCGGGTTTCCGCTTGCAATAAAAATGTAAAACGCTCCGATAAGCGGCGGCGAAAGGCTCCAATGTGAGACCTAGGGAGGGGACGCGTGGTTATCGATAATATGCATTACCTGTCATGCATGTCATGTCCTGCACTACAGTATAGTGCAAAAATAGTATGATTGGCTGAAGTGGGACAAATAATACACCACATTGTACTATTTTGTAAACATTTTTGCCAAAAAAATCACAACAACTGCTATTTTTTCTTGGACGCAACTTAAGTTAGAAAGTTATTACGTAACTACGAGGGCTAGGTACTATGTCAATAAGTCATTGCGAGTGAGCAAAACTCATAGGAGTAAACCTATCTGAAATTAGCCCTATTAAACAAAAAAAAACTTTTCAGCTTAATAATATTATAATATACAGAAAATACGACAACTCCCTAAATTTACAACTTGGAGAAAGAAAAACTTATAACTTAATGTAGGCCGCTTATTTTTATTTAAATATAAACAAAGGATAAAGTCAATTCTAAAAATCTTTTCAATCGTTTGCAAATAACTTCGACTGAAAGAAAAATCCCATGCAGTGATGAACGGGACGTAGAATATAAAGGCTAATGTGCGTTTTTTTTTGTGATTTTTGGCTGTAAGTTTTCTAAATTAAATTTGTTTTCACATTGTAGTAATGTGTTGATGGTTTAATAATTGTCAAAATTGGCATACTTGAAAGAAAATATGTCCTTATGTATGATAATGTTCTACTAATATACGATATAATAAAACAAAAGCTCCATCGACACGATCCCCTCCCTACCCGGTTTACTGTTTGAGTTTTTATGTCCGGATCAAACGGCCAGGTATTTTGTCACACAAAATATAAATGTAGCCGAGTTCCTTCCGTCATTGGCGGTTTATCTGAGTGATTAATTACGGCGTACATGGCACGGCTTTCAGACGATGTTGGTTGCCTAACGTTTTGCATTAACGGTGATACCAGACCACTGTCTGGGCAGAAGCGGCGCGGTGCAGTAGGCTGTAATAGAGCTGAATATTTCAGTGAATGTTTACAAAAGTTCAAGCTTCAGCAAAGATGAGCACAGGGGACGTATTGCGATCCAACTAAATTTGTTCAATTTCTAGACAGTTCTATTCCCCCCCAGCGTAAATGGATATTAACAATTTTATAATATGATAATAATACTACAATGGTATGAGTATTAATATGTATGTTATTTAATTATTATAATATTTTCATTATAATGCGAAATCTCAATAAGAATTGCTAATTTGACGGTAAAGCAGAGCCGCTTAAAGTTAAAGCTGTCTCACAATACGCACGCAGATCAAATATTGGAATCGGTTGGAGTAGTTGGTCATAGTTAAGGGTACTGGATTGATATTATCGAATTGGATGTCCCTATTTCAGCTCACTGCTAACGCTGAAAATGTTCGTGTCACATGAACTTTCAATCAAGTCTATTTTTCATAACATCAGTATACCCTTTAAGCATTTTCGCTGAATAAATTTATTTTTTTGCCGTTTGTAGAAGTCTATTTATGGTCCGCAGCAAGCCCGCATTGTTTCTGTACCACGTTTAGGTGTGACGTAGGGAGGTTATTTGATGTCGTGTACTAAAAATACTAATTATAACCATTATTGTTGGAGTAGCTCGTAGCGCCGTGGTAGCAGCGCTTTGGTATTGATACCGAAGTGAAGCAACCTACGGCGTGGTCGTGTTTGGATGCGTGACTATTCCAACCATATAAGTGACGTACATCACGAGCATCTCCGTGCTTCGGAAGGCACGTTAAGCCGTATGTCCTGGCTTATATCGGTTGATATTAGTCTTTAAGCCTAGTAAAAGAATATATGAGCTTGATAACATCTGACAGCAGGGTTAGTCGCTTGCAAGGCAAACATCCCTCCACCAACCCGCACTGAGCCGCGTGGTGGTGGCATGGCTCAAAATACCTCATAGTTGAGGTGAGGCCTTTGCCCAGCAGTGGGACGTTACAAGCTAACTTAACTATGCTATTGTTGGAAGTGTTATCTTGTATCATTGATGACGTAACGTTGCCTATGCTTTACAGAAAGCTTACAAAACTCAACAGGCTTGCCATAGTGTAGCGATAGTAGATAGCGTATAAGACGTAGGTTTTATTCTTTCATCAGCATCATTACTATCAGCCAAAGCACGTCTATTGCTAAACATAGGCCTCCTTTAATTCTTTGTGGCTTGAGCGTGTTGGGATTGGGATTCATTTGGTCTGCGTACATTACTTTATTTCAAGTGGTATGTCGCCTACTTAGGTGAGCTCGATTCAAGTAGGGTCTTGTAAGTTAAGGTTAGGTCGACATCGATCGCATAATTTTATGTTAATTTCTGTTTTCTTTGATGCAAGTATTCATAACTTACAAAAAATTTGAGTAGTACCTACATGTATTTATGATATATTTTTTTGTTATAGAAGGGATAAAAAATTATGGGAAGGTCAAGAAAATTACTCAAAAGTGTGTCGCAGTATGATTAGAGAATCCTATACATCAATCTGAAGAGTTTGTTTGTCTGTGTAAAACCTCATCCTGCGATAAGAGTCCAAACTCTAACGCAGTCGCGAGGCACCGCAAGTTTAATAATGTTTTGCGTAGCATTCGAAATAATAGTAGAAAACCTACGTAATTCTTTTTGTAACTCTTCCAAGTAGAACGCTATTGTAAAATAATACTTGCGAAAACCCTTAACATTGTGTTTTTTGTTCATTGTTATAACTTTTCAAATCTGAAGCTGAAAAACCAAGACTTATAAGACTTTCGAAAGTTTCGTCTTTGTGTTCTATTTTGATACACAAAAACGGAATAACAATTATTTTTCAGTTCTACGCAACAGTCGCCTTTGTTTTCCGAGAGTAATATGGTTTCCTTAAAACTTCAGTGGCGTAATGATAGGTTACGAAAAAATGGTCATTGCCTAACGAACTTCGCAATAGGGTAACAGGAAATGCTTATTATTCCAGTGAACAACGTAATAAGTTTGGTAACATTACGAATACAAAACGAGTGTATTTTTAAAACAGGATAAATCCTGTAATAGGAGCAAACATTTTAAATATAGGCCCTTTAAGTGACCAGCTATCAATTGTTAATGGTTTAAATGTATTATAATAAAAATTTAATTGATTATTATTTTTTAACAAATTAAATAGAACCAGCAATGTATTGCAAACAAATGTATCCAGTCATAGAACTTGACATTGTCATTTGCAACAACGAGTTGCGATTTTGACATTAATTGATTAGGGATTTTAACTTTGGCTTACTACATCTTTATTTTGAAGCATTTAAGAGCACTATGATATGACTGAGACAAGGTAACTAAGAATACTCTGTAGAATCATTGTTTTTTTTTGCTCTTATCACAGTACATACACTGTATGCATATGACAGTATAATATTGAAAAAACCGCGTGATTACAATCGTTCGATTTTAAATTCGTTATATTGTAAAGTGACGATTTATTGTTAACTGTACCAAACTTCCATACATTACAACGTTAACTGAAATGATGAATTACTGGGCAAAGTGGTGGGTCAGGGTAGGTAAAGAATTTCGTTCATCCTTTGTGTTAGGTTATGTTATTATCCTTTCATCCTTTGTGTCAGGTTAGGTTAGGTTATGTTACATGTTAATACCAAAAAAAGCAAAATAAATGTTAAACCTTTGAGCTTTTTCATAAGAAACCGACAGATTACAATCTAACGTATTTAAAATCGTCAGAATATAATCTTGCGGTTTTTACAATATAACGGTGACATATGCATTTTTTTTTTGGAATAAAACCACAGACTCTTTGGTCCGTGCCTTTTTTGATTTAGGTTTTTTGTTATGTTGGGTAAATTTTTATTTTCGCTCCGCGCAAAATTTACAGTGCATGAATTTTTTGCGCGGAGCAACTAGGTGATGACATATGCTTTGATTAGCATGAGTTTTAATCACTTCTAACGCTCTGATGCAAATGGATATCAGAAATGTTGTATGGTGGAGTGAGCTAGCCAAGGAAATTTGAATTCTGGCTGTGTATTGTCAGTTACTGATAATTATATAAATATGAGCATTTTGTTCAAAGTTGCGCTATCTATCTTGCATTAACTATGATCGTCACTCATGTTTTATGAAATAGAGTTTTACAGCTATTTCACATATTATACACATTCTTTTTAATGTCGAGTTAAATATTGTGTTAAAGTTTATGAAAAGATAAAGATTATTTTACTGCATAGTGTGACACAGATGTATCTGAAACCTAAAGTTGACAGCTCTTACTGCGGCCATACGCGCATTACAATGAGGTGCTGTGAGCGCTCAAAAAATTCGTAATGACCCTGCCAATTCCTCTGTATTTATAACAGACTTACAGTCGATTTCACTAGCGTCAGGTAAGGTATATTCGTCGATATACAATACAAAACAGTCACAATACAAAACAGTCACCTTTTTGTCAGCAATAATTACGTAGATGTCCTTTTAAAATCGGTCATTTTATACTTATTCGGTCGCGTAAGTCCTATCTGATGTTGATAAAATAGACTCATAAAAATAAGTTATATTCAGTAGTAGTAAGGGTCTACTGCCACAACAGACTTAAAATCAGTCCTCCCCTCCCAACCGTTCCGTATAATAAATGCAAAAGGTCTGCTTACACATAATCGTCTAATACGTACCGTCGCAACGAATATCGCTAATTTCAGCTGGCTACCAGCATACTCCGTCATTACAGCACAATCAAACTGTGAGTTATCTCAATAATATGGGCTCCGTTGCCTCGGTTATCCTTTATATAGCCATCTAATATACAGTTCGCCATCACGAGAAAGCGATCGCAAATTGATATGTTTATTATTACTTTCTCACGAACCCGATAGATGCAAGAATTTTTGCTGAGACCTTTTTAGAGGTCAGCAGCGGAATAGATAGCTACTTGAAGCTCTGCTCAGCTTCGGCGTTTCATGGAAATGCTTTATAAAAGCTATGATCACTTTCCATAAAAAAAAAACATAAGCAATTTTAAGACTCTCCTTCAGATACAACTTACTGTAGTAAGATGACATATTTTGTCATTATTAATCACCAAAACATAGCCTAACACTTTTGTTTCACGAGGTCGAGTGCATTTCCCCTGAAGAGGTCTTATGTAATTTCGTCCGTAAGTTACACACAGAAAAACACAGTTTTCAGTGTTAAAATTCTGCATTTAATAATGACGAGTACAGCTAACGGCTTTATTCAATTTCAGATATTACAAAAACGTGATTAACCCACAAATGGTTTTCACGTTTGCCTACACTACTAGACTAGACATAAGTCCTAAAAAAAATAGAGTTCGTTAGAGAATTAATGAAATGCATTTGGTCAAATGTTTGGTCGGCATCAGATTGTAGGCACGTTGTGAGTATCCATTGCTATCCAACTTAATCCATTCAATTTCTAGGCAGTCCAATTCCCAGTGTAAACGAATATTATCAATACAGTTATAAAAAAATACGAGTCAAGTCAAGAACGTTTATGTCGAGTCTTGGATATAGAAAAAATAATCTTATATACATTTTTAATTATTTTATTTAAAAAATATTTATTTATTTATCCTGTATGCCAAACTCGATTCAAAAAAATAACAAATTCAAGGGGGTGATCCCTTAAATTAGTCTCGATTTTTTTACTCTTTGTATGATAATTATTAATATTATTATAATACTAAATACTTGGACTAAATAGCATGAAAATTAATACTTCTGTTATTATATTATAATAATAGTGTCAATATAATGCGAAATTGCAATTCGTATTGCTAATTTGACGACAAATCTGAGCCAATACCCACCCTGTTCGGTACTCCGGTAGCCATCGGGTCCGTGGCCCTGGTCAGAGCCAGATAGGGATCACTTGTGCCCTATGAACGCAATTTGCATCCAGAATCTATGTCTCGTTGTTTACGATATTTGAGACAGGGCTGTCTACTCCCGCCTAAAGATAAGACTTGGATAATACAAATTCTAGTACACTCCTAAGTCTATACTGTGATTTTTAATTAGATAGACCAGAATTACAGCTACCATCGCACTTTTTCTTTTTTAATGTTGCAAGCGTAGTTCAATAGTGTTGTAATGTTTCTATTGTGTGCGATTAATTGAACTTGTGATATGTGTTTTCGATTATGTGATATTACTAATTTGGATAAGCTTTTATAAAAAGGTGAAAATAAAACTATTACACAATGGATAAAAATATTTTACTGGTTATGACACAATATTAAGTGACTTAACAGGATAAAAAATCAAATGTCTCTTAGAAATTAGCCAAATGTATATCGCGACAAAGCAATTTGTCTTCTTTACCTGTTTTTAAGCAGCTGTGTGTCGCTCTATTACGAAAATTGTACTATGAAGTCTTTATCAGCATAAAATAGAAGCTCTTTAAAGTGTATTTATATTGATAATTATTATCGTATGTAAATTTAACTTTTTCGTTCCTAAATCCTCTATGTCGTGAACTCGGATGATTGCAGACGTTTGTTCTGCTAAAATCAACGTGAAATACAATGTCCTTATATTTAAGGAATGTTAATTATTGGCAACCCTATCAAGAAGTTAAGCTCGTAATCACTGCCAATGTAATATACCCTCTATTGCAAATACATAAAGTGCACGGTGCAACAAGTTGCAGTGCGCCGTGCTTGCGAAGTCACGAAGTCCTGTCATTTTTACAATATTGCCACAAAATATGGATAGATTGGCCGCAAAGTCAATGTTATGTAGATTGCCGATGCAGTAGATGAATTACTATTTTTTCTGAACAAAAGTGGTTTTACTTTTGTACCTACTTTAAGAAGTTTTTGACAACTAGGTAACAAATATACGCAACTATATAAAATGTTTCGGGATCGTACTAAACTTGAACATTGAACAAAATTAAGTATGAGAAAAAGCATTTTACGGTTATCTACATTTGAAAATTTTGCTATCTATACAAATATTATAAAGCTGAAGACGTTGTTTGTTTGAACGCGCTTATCTCAGGAACTACTGGACCGATTTGAAAAAATATTTTTGTGTTGGATAGCTTATTTATCGAGGAAGACTTAAGGCTATAAAAACATTACGCTGCGACGGGAGGGGAGGGATCAAACTCAAAACGCGCGGATGAAGTCGCGGAGGACCGCTAGTTCATTTAAATTGCAGTACATATATATTTAGCAAAAGTTCAATTGATTAAATAAATGGGAAATAAGTAGCCGCTTCGTCTTATTCCGTCGTCTTGGTACTAATTTAATAAATTATATACACAGTCATTGTTCTCAGCTGAATTCAACGAAAGGTCTCAGTGCAATAATTTCACTTTAAAAAGTAATAAATGCACATCCACTCATTGTCGATCTTGATTAAAATAAACGTGTAAAAACTCTCGTATAAGACGGAGCCCGTTCGTAAATAATACGTATACTTACGGCCTCGTTTAAGATTAAAAATATTCATAAGAAAAAAAAAACACATGCTGAACGGTAGCCGATCGAGGTACAAAGTTGCTTCTCATGAGGTAAAGGTGTGGTCTCAGCGGCAGCGACGTAGTTCTGTCTAAGGTTTCCATAGTTTCAGGCTATTTTGGCATAACAAAAATAAAGTCTTAACAAAGTAAGTGATAAATATAATAAAATCGCGAAAAGTTAATCTGTAAAAAAGTGGTTCATTTCGATGAATATAAGTGATTTGCGGTAGGTGAAACTATTTTATAATATTAGTCTCTGCTAGCATACCTGAAAGTACTAATACTATACGTATATGATTTATGTCATTATTTCGGAATGTTTTGTCAAATTCAAATTGTTTTACATCAAATAGTGTTCAAATTCCATAAATGAATATCGATTGTAAAATCTTATGTTAAATGCCTAAAGCAGTATTTCTACGTTATTCTGTTTAAATGCGATTTTTGTCACATACAAACATCCAGATTATTAAATCTGAAACTACCTGCTCTGGTTCGCATTATACTGTCCAAATATTCGATTCTCTCCCGATCATAAGACTTTATTTATACGAAATCGCTATCACGTGTCACTGAGGCCGCACCCCGCGCCATACATAATAATTTGTGGTGGATGCGAGCCACAGTAGCCGCGGCCGCTGTTTATTATATTTTTATAATTCCTAATGAGGGAGTGCGATCCCGCTGCGAGGCGAACGAATAATGCGTTATATTATTTGGGATTTTGAATACTTACAAGTGATTTTATTATTTAACCCCTGTAGCAGCGGCTGGGTACAAATGAAGTCCGTCAAGTTGCTTGATTAAATTTTTCGCCGATTGCTGAATTCTAAACTTTTTTACTTTAAACTTTTTACCCTAACCGCTAGAGTGTGCGTGTCACGACAGTACTTGACAAAAAACCGGCCAAGTGCGAGTCGGACTCGCGCACTGAGGGTTCGTGACAACTTTAACTGAATTGGGGAATCCACTTACTTCCACTTAGTATATACCTACCAAAATATTTTGTTGACAGCAAATATAATTTTGTTTTTCATAGTGTTTGTATGAAGTACAAAGTTATGTTTGCGGTTGTTGAAAAAGTGCTATATCTCAAAAACGTCTTGTTCGATCCCGTCCGAACCAATTTTCGTTGAAAGTATTTGTTAAGATCTACATTATATATTTTTATCAAAATTTACACTTGCTACACGCCCATTTTTTCACTTTGAAAGCGTCTAGCCATGAAACGTTAGACTTTAAAGGAAAATGGTTTTATGAACCTCTATGTCATTTTAAAAGACCTATCCATAGACACCACATACGCATAGGTTTGAGAAAAAATATTTTTTTTGGTTTTAGTTTCATGTATGGGAGGGGGCTCCCATACATGAAACTAAAACCAAAAAAAAGTGTTAAATGTCATTATTTTTTATTTTTTGTATAAGGATCGTAAAGCGGTTAACAGGATACACATTCCTACCAAATTTCAACAGAGTGATGCTTATTGTTACAGAATAAAATGGCTGTGACATACGGACGGACGGACAGACAGACAGACAGACAGACAGACTTGACGAAACTATAAGGGTTCCGTTTTTTGCCATTCGGCTACGGAACCCTAAGAATGTACAGACAACAGCACGTCAATGTAAACACTGCAGTATCTTATTCAGTTGTAATAAAAGCTAGTTTGCAACAAAAATGGGCAATCTGATGTGCTGGCCACTGCACAGTCGACAGCACATCATATTACCCACTTTTGTTGCAAATTAGCCATTATTACAACTGCATAAGATACCGCAGTATTTACCTTGACGTGCTGTTGTCCGTACATAGCATTATTTATTTATTAAAAATAACGCACTTTAAAGCTGCTAATTTTAGAGCATATTTAGGTGGACATAATCATAATCGTTATTAAAAGCCGAAGGACGTCCACTGCTGAACGGCCGCCTCTCTCACGTTTCCACAGTGACTGCTCGCAAGCAGTCTGCATCTGGTTTGTCCATACATACATAGTTCACACATAGCGTAGGACGTCCACCGACTAGCGGTGACGTCCTACGCTGCGCTACAACTTTTCTGCCCAAAGGGTCATCAGTGTATCACCTGCTCTTTGCTGCTTGAGCTTACTGATTCTCAGGGCTGTGTCCGTTACCTTATGTAGTTCTTCTACGTATCTCCTTACTTCTAAGAATCTCTACTATGCAGGTGGTAAGATCACGGAATCATATATTATTATCTTATTTCCCGTAAAAGTAAGTACATTGTGGGAATTTATAAATATGATCTCAAGTTTGCTATACCTAAGCTTACGTGCTAACATATGATACTTCCCACTTTTAATAGTAAGCCTTTACAGGACTCGTAACTCTCATGCTTTTCGAAATAAAACTCTATTTTACGGATTTACATTTCGCAAATTTATTAAACTTTATCCCGACGTTTTGAACACTTTACAGCGTTCGTGGTCACGGGTAGACTAAGATGTTATTTGTTGTCATTTACAGAGTTTTTTAAAAAAATAACTACCCGTCACTCAATACTATTAATTAACGTTCCTATCCACGCAGAAAGAGCTAACTGTGTCTTGTGACCTTGCAGTGAGTGGTCTAGCTTGGGTCCTCGCTAGCACTATATATTCCATGCTGGTGGATGCTTGATCATGCTTTGTCTACCGTACCTACACCCAAAAATAGTCAATATCCTGCAATCAAATAAAAATTACCTTCGAAACGTTACGCTAATTCAATTCGCGCCCTCGCTCGTTGCACCATCAAATAACACTTACTATTTCCAATCATGTCTCTGTGGGTGGTTCCAATATTATTTGTCGCCGTTTTGTAGAGCGTTTAAAAAGTTGGAAACCCGCAGAGTACGCCCTGCGGTTGGCCCCTCGAATATTATAAGCCCCGGGGTCCCGTAGAAGGGTAAGAATCTATACGAAAGAAACGCGTGGAAACGTCACCGATTTGCAACGTGATAAAATTATTTGATTGTCTACTTTTGATCCAATTATGCAGACGCTTCACAATTACTTTATAGTTGTGTTTTAATTTTATAACACAGTGCAGGCCACCGCGACTTCAGCTAGTCTCCATTTCCATGGTTTGTTGCTGATGTTTTATAGCTTTACAGCCTTCCCTGATAATTAAGCTATGTACCACAAAAATATTTTTTCAAATGGGGGTAGTAGTTGCTGAGATAAATGCGTTCAAACAATGAGTATTAAAAGCAACAGGTATTCAGTGGCAGGACTGGAAAGTAATTGGAATATAAAGTCAAAGTCAAAATCAAAAATCATTTATTCAATTTAGGACACAAAATGTCACTTATGAATGTCAATAATTAATATCAATTAATTATGATGGCCCACATGGGGCCAAAATATGTCTCCTTATCTTTTGGGCTCTACTAGCGCTTCGAGACAAGACATCAATTTGTCTCTAAAACGTACCATTTAATTGGAAAAGTATATTTAGGTATATTCGTTCATAACACACAAAAGCGACTTATGTCACTGTAGTTCTAAAATAAGTCAATGGTGAACACAAATCACATTTACCCTGAGACCAAATCTAAGCCATGGCGGTTATCTACTCGAATTCAAGCACCCTTCAGCTCAAACTAACCTATTGTGAAATATAATATTATTGATAGACAAACCCTCAAATTTTAAAATGAAGCTCGCCCTCCACGTCATTAATTTTGTTACTAAAGTTTTATTTGATCGGCTGGAAAAAGATCAGAGGAGAAGTGTAAATACGTAATTACTCGAAAGATTTAAAACATTATTCGTACCGTTTTTAAAATCTTCTGTAGGCCTGGTTGGTAAAAATTACCATTCTGACATTTGGGTAAGGTTTTTTTTCAAATCACACAAAATCGTAAATTTTCAACAGCTGGTAACCTTAAACCATTAGTTGAGTTAACTATTGATCTAGAAATTGGCCGCTCAAAAATCAACGTATTACAATATTTTTTTTGTGTATGTGGAACATATCTTAATAGGCGCAGTAAAATATTTTTTGTAATAGTTAGCTTTTACTTTTCTCGTTTCTATAAGGATAACATACTTAGTAACATGATTTGAACTCAACACATTCTTTTAAAAGGGGTTATTATGAGTAATCATGGCCGATAGGCATTTGGACAGCAAAATGGCCATTTAAGCTTTTAGGGTACCCTTGTACGGAACCCTGAATTGGCCAATTTTAACGAGTTTAATAAATTGTAACAATTAATCACATCGGAAATGCGTCAGCGAGCGTTGCGCGTCGAACCATCGCTACGATATTAAAAACAATGTGCAAAATGTATGCGAAACCAAATTTGTATCGCATCGTGTATGAGCTTCAGACATAGTGCGAGAGTCTTGGAGGTATATATAGCTCGGGTGTATTGCGATGCAGTTTTGAATTTTGATAGGTAAGCGGCTCAGCTTTACTGTCAAATTAGCTATTCGTATTCGCATTATATTATTAATATTATTATATTGATAATATTCGTTTACACTGAGTGAGTGAAAGTTGGATCGCAAAACGGCCGCTATGTTTCTATAGAAAGAGTGAGTAGCACCAAAATTTTATGTTGGTAAATATACCTAGTTATCAATGTTTATAATACTATCGATTCCCTAAGGCTTCCCTCGCGCAAATCTGATTTCCTGCCATGCTAACATCCTCCGTCTGCATGGTGCATCGTTTCAAGATTATTCAGCCGTTATTACGTTATAGATACATACACACCTTTGCGTTACTTATACTAATAGCAATATTAACAAATACGCACAGCAAAATGTAAAGTCATCAAGCTAAATATTGGAAAATAACGCACGTTGAAATAAAAGCATTAGATTTTACAATTAACCCTCAGACCACGCCTAATTCATTTTCCTTGAATGCAAGTTTTTTATTGTTAATTATCGCTCCTTCCAATAATAGGCAGCTTTTAAATCTTAAAGTCAGTTTGTGCCATGAGCGGTAGCGGGGTGAAAAAATACTATTCTAAAATACTTTCCTATTGAAACAAATCCCTGTGCCATAGTGCTATCGTGTCACGTAATAATGTGTTTAAAGTCGTATTTGTCTGTTCGCCGTTTTTGTTGCAAACTAAAAAAAAATAATGAATAAAATAGTGTTGTGATATTACATATTTCTAACGTGAAGTTTGCGACTATCTTATTAGGACCGTACGCCACAACAGCGTAACAAACTATTGGCGGATATTAAAATGACAAATAGCTGACAGTCATTACCAAAAGTTATTAAAACAAAGTTATTTCAATGAAATATTGCATTTTCCATTTATTCTGTGCAATTACGTTAACTTATGATGTTGATTTTTCTTATTAATAAAGAAATAAAATGCACGTCTTTGTAAGTTTTGTACATACATTTCTAGAGAAATGGTGACAGAAGTACGTCAAGTTGTAAATTTTTTGGTCACCGCGAACTCTCTCATCGATTTGGGTTACCCCATCGCCATCCACTTTGCACATAGCGAATAACAAACAAAGTGTCTACGACCAACTATCTCTCCTATTATTTTATTTTATTATTCAACTAGCTTTTGTCCGCGACTTCATTTATTTCGCGGACTCGAACGAAAATATTTCAACTATTAGTTTTTATTGCTCTTATTGTGTATTCTGTCCTATTAAGTTGTTTCATTATAACTCACAAAATATGATTTCCACATTCGAATTTATATTGTTCATTAATTATGCCTTGAGTTTGTAATGATTTTCTAGCAGACAAGTCCCTGTCACTCCCTAAGTCATACTTAAATAATTTACTAATGTAGTAGTGTTGTAAAAAGTCATATAAGTCATTTATTTATGCAAATAGGCCCACTGGGGGGCACTTTTACACGTCCCAATATAAACTCTACCACAGCTTCGGGACAATTGTGGGCTAGTGCTGAGAAGAAGCTGCGCAATAAACTCAGTCACTATTGTCAATGCCTCTTTTCAAAAGGTTTACAATGTTTGTAGTGATCATGCAAGTCCATACATTATTATCTTTTAAATAATCATCTACTTTATCCCTTTCGTCATAAGGGTTTATTTAATAACAGTTTTAAATTTATTAACAGGTAAGTTTACAATGTGTATGGGTAGTTCATTGAAAAATTTTATACCTACCTTGTTTCCCGCTAGTCGCTCCGCTCGTGTGCGTGTGCGCAGGCTTTAAGGCGTCGTGGCGCAATATCCGAGCGGAAGCCACCGAGACCTAGCACATAGCCCTCTTTTACCTTATGTACGTAAAGTTTTTAATAGCTGACAAGCTAAGATAAGTATATAGGGATTTTTTCCTATAAATAAACGAATAATGTTAAAAAAAAATATTATAATTAAAATATCAAAACAAAATTACTATAAAAATATTGAATACCTAAGTATATACTATATTCTTTACTCCTATATACTTTTCTCGTTATTAAAAGGTTGAGAAATTAAACAACACTTCCACAAACTAAATCAACGAGGGTAGTATTAAAATAGTCAGCTCATTATTGTTAGTATTTTAAGTTTGTTTTTTCGATATTAAAAAAGTTATTTTTTTACGTTTTTTAGTTGAATGTTATTCGTATAAATTCTATGTTCCAAAACATTTACTTAAAAAAATACAAAAGAAACAAATAAATACGTATTGTAAATAAATATGTAAGTATAATCGTCACATACTTCTGATAAAATAAAACTATTGCTATTCAAAGAAAATAATATTCTTCATTAGGGAATTTTAACGAGGAAATTTTAAATTTTCACAAGAATCAAAACCAGATATGATATCTGCCTTAAAAAAAAACGATATTTCTTCCTTGCATTGAGGTAGCCTTTTTTCATTTATCACTCATTCCGGTTATTTACTTTCATAATTTGAATGACTGCGCACTGTGCAATGTAAGGGCTAATTTACACAGATTCCGTGATATAAGGGCTAATTCACATTGAGCCAACGTTTCGCATTACGCATTCGTCATTGAGGCAATTCTAGATATTGTCAGCACACCAGTCAGTTTTTGAAACAAAAACATTTTATTTTGGATGCTTTGTTTTTTTATATGTGAACTATTAGGGTAGGGTAGGTAGCTATCGTATTATTTTAGGATAGGCCTTAAATAGGACGGTATTATTTATCGGCAATATAAAAAACTGCATAGCAAGATACTTTATTAACCGTACAATTTGAAATCTTAGCATCAATTTATATTTTTTGCTATTATTCAAAGGAGAAGCTTTTAAATGAATATTTATCTAATAATAACTAGCGCACTATAAGTCAATGTCATATATATTTTTTAAACTTACCTTATTTTTTTACCGTGCACTGCAGTTTATCTAAGGCGGTGTCTTATTGATACTAAACTCGACTAATGGTTGAAAGTTGTTACAATCTTGAATATTTACGATTTTGCGTATTTTGAACGGTAAATACTTAAAAACTGTAATTTAAATAGCCATTCTGTGAGTAAGCTTAGGTATTTTTTGTTGAAAACACGCAAAATGTATATATTCAACCAATAGCAACGATATTTAACCATTTGTTGAGCTAACTATTGACAACGAAACCGGTTCTGAATGAAATATCACTTCATTTGATTTAAAATATTAATTTATTATTATTGAGCCAGTTTTTTAAATCCTTTTTGGAAAAAAATGTTTCAATAATATTTACAACGAGTGTCAGTATTAGGTATGATGTGCACTCGGGTAAAGTTGCTGTGCAATCAATATATATATATTTTTGAGCATTAAACGATTTTTTTTTGGCGCATTTGAGAAAAAAATTCTCTATTGATGTATGTTTTCGTTTCTTTTTAGTCATTTATGCATAATACAAAAAAATATTCTATATCAGCCACATGACCACCCCTGCTGAACATAGGCCTCCCCATGATTTACCATAGCGATCGTTTGAGAGTAGCCTGCATTTAGTGTGATTCTGTTAGTGTACTTAATAATGCACGCTAATAACTATGTTATAATATCTATCCAATAGTACTTGTCGCCACTTTCCACGACTGGTGCTCGCACCTCACAGATTAAACTTCCCAATATTTGTATATTAATATATCACGTGAGAAAATTAGATAACGTCCCCCTCAGAAGAAAATTGCTATAACACGGCATCTTCGGCGCGGTTATATTTAAATTACATCAGTTTATGAACGACCAATGGGGTGGCGCGATGCGGGCGGCAGTTGCGGCCTGCCAATGGGTTTGTCGAATTTAAATTTGGAATTTTGCGTTTGAGTAAGTCGTTATGCGGTTGATTTGGCGGATTGATAGAGGTACATTATAATTTCTGTTATTGTTATATTTATTGATCGTTTTGTTAGATGTAGATCGTATCGCATCAAAACTATTACCTTCGAAGAACGATCTTTGTTGACAACTTGGTTTTAGCTAATTATACACTGTGTATTTTATTTTGTGTTACTATAAATAGTTGTTTTTTATTTTCAGATAGAAATTTGGCGAGGTCGAAGCAAGCGGGTTAGATCAAACGGGCAATCTTTAGCGTAAGTATAATCTAATTTTGATCTTTTTCACTAGCAATTTTCAGTAATACTCAACGTAATTTAATCTGAACGTCATTATTCTTGGTAAGCAATTTCCAACATTGTTTAATAATTTTCTTGTTATGCGGACAAAACTAAAGTTCATATTGAATCCGGGAGGTGATATCTTTACTGGGTGTATTTGTAAATGCGGTTCGGTGGAAGCTCTGCCTGAAGGTCTGGACCCACTACACCATACCATGCCATGACTGTGCTAGGAGCGTATAAGCAACACGATATGTACGCTCTACTTTGCGCGCAGACTGATCTACAGCGTTCTGTGATCATCATCATTATCAGCCAAAGGACGTCCACTGCTGAACATAGGCCTCCCCTATGGTCGCGTCCAGTTGATCCTGCGATCTTTATTTGCGTTCTGTCAGACAATCATGTTATACTAGCGATCCATCACAACTTTGTACGCGCGTTTTGATTTTGCTCCCTCCTTTCCCGCCGCAGTATGCTGTATATGATGATGATGTATGATATAGATGTTTGATGTGTAGACTCAAGTCTTCCTCGATAAATGAGCGATCCAACACAAAAATCTTTTCAAATCGATCCAGTCCAGTAGTTCCTGAGATTAGCGCGTTAAAACCAACAAAGGAGTAAACTCTTCAGCTTAATAATAATGGTAAAGCTTAGTATAGATGGAACGAGAGCGAGAGCGTATTTGCCAGTGCTGAAACACTCCGTGACACATTCCTACCTCGGTCATGGTACGAGTATGCTCCGGTGTAGAAGGCAGACATCTTTAAGGTGTTTAACTCGTAATAACTTTGTTTATCATAGTGTTTGTACGAAGAGCAAAGTTATTTTTGCGGTTGTTGAAAATGTGCTATATTTTAAAAACTGCTAGTTCAATCCCGTCCAAACCAATTTTCGTTGAAAGTATTTGTTAAGGTTTACTTTTTTTTTAATTTACACTCGCTTAGTTAAAAAGTTAGATGGGGGGGGGGGGGGCGGGGCGCCCATTTTACCACTTTGGAATGATCTAGCTATGAAATGTAGACTTTAAAAGAAAATGATTCAAAGAACCTCGATCTAATTTTAAAATACCTCTTCATAGACACCCCCACACGCATAGGTTTGACTAAAAAAAATCGGTTTTAGTTTCATGTATGGAACCCCCTTAAACATCATTTTTTTGCCATTCGGCTACGGAACCCTATTAGGCGCATTGTGTACCTGCGCCCTAGATTTTCACACCCGGCTCGCGCCTAGACCGTTGTACTGAATCTAAATCTAGAATTCCAGGCAATCTGCATACCATCAAATGGCAATTAAGAATCCATATACCGGGACTCCAGTCAGAGGGGCCGCCATTTTCGATTTCCGACCAGTCATCTCTTGTATTATCAGGTTGTCGGTTCACTTCCCGACTTGGGCCATCGCTCCTTTCTTCTGCAGTATGGTTCTGAAGAAAAGAAAAGAACATTAAATACTTATACAGGGTAACCCTAACAGTGACGTCCTAAAATTATTTTTTTGGATTCTTTACATCCAGAGCTATCCAAATATATCATATTTATAATGGCCAAATTTTGGTAAATATTGAGTATTTAAAAAAAAAAAATGTCTTATTTTTTGCTAGCTCAGTTAATCTATACTAATATTATAAAGCTGAAGAGTTTGTTTGTTTGTTTGAACGCGCTAATCTCAAAAACTACTGGCCCGATTTGAAAAATTTTTTTTACGTTGGATAGTCCATTTATCGAGGAAGGCTTTAGGCTATATAACATAAAGATACGACTCGTAAGACCACAGCAGAAATGAAAAATGTTGCGAAAACGGGAGAAAGATATTCCTTTTGAGAGCTTCCGCTGCATACGCTGCGGAAACCGCTTAAGTTACACAAAAATCATGTATGACAGGATTGTTCAACATTAAGAGTTCTATAATAAAGTCCGCGACAGCATATGTCTATCTTTTATGGTTGACTTACTACAACCTTTTTTAGGGTTCCGTAGCCGAATGCCAAAAAACGGAACCCTTATAGTTTCGTCAAGTCTGTCTGTCTGTCTGTCTGTCCGTCCGTATGTCACACCCTTTTTATTCTGTAACTATAAGCATTACACAATTGAAATTTGGTAGGAAGATGTATTTTGTTAACCGCTTACCGATTCTTATACAAAAAATAAAAAATAATGTCATTTAAGGGGGGGCTTTCATACATGAAACTAAAACCAAAAAAAAATTTTTTTGTCAAACCTATGCGTGTGTGGTGTCTATAGATAGGTCTTTTAAAATAACATAGAGGTTTCTAAAACCGTTTTCTTTTAAAGTCTAACGTTTCATAGCTAGACGCTTCCAAAGTGGTAAAATGGGCGTCCCCCCATCTAATTTCTAAACCAAGCAAGTGTAAATTTTGAAAAAAATATGTGATGTAGATCTTAATAAATACTTTCAACGAAAATTGGTTCGGACAGGATTGAACAAGTAGTTTTTGAGATATAGCACATTTTCAACAACCGCAAACATAACTTTGTACTTCATACAAACACTATGAAAAACAAAGTTATATTTGTAGTCAACAAAATATTGTGGTATTTTACTTAGTAGAAGTAAATGGATTCCCTCATTAAGTTAAAGTTGGCACGGAACCCTCAGTGCGCGAGTCCGACTCGCACTTGGCCGGTTTTTTATGTTAATAAATTTGTAAAAAAATGATGCATTATTTTTAGAGGTGTATTATACACACAGGTATTTATTCTTATCAAAATAAATAAATTCATCATCACGAGCATTTCATTTAGAACAAAGTTGCCCTTATATCATTTGATTCCAATAAATATCTTAGGAGCTATCACAGTTTTAACATAACTCCGCACCAAAATAATGTTCGCAGCTTAAGTACGACGTGCGCTTGCGCTAATATATTATAAAGCTGAAGAGTTTGTTTGTTTGAACGCGCTTATCTCAGGAACTGCTGGACCGATTTGAAAAAATATTTCTGTATTGGATAGCTTATTTATCGAGAAAGGCTTTAGGATATAAAACATGACGCTGCGACGGGAGGGGAGGGAGCAAACTCAAAACGCGCGGACGAAGTCGCGGGGGACCGCTAGTTTAATTAATAAGGATCATACTGCAATACAAAAAGCCGACATAATACCATTAAAGTGAAGGAATTATTTGTTTGAAAATTCACAAAATTTGCGAAAATAATAATATCTCGAAAACTACGGAAATTAGACTAACATACTCGTACATTATATATTTGGATAGCCCTGAATGTAAGACTTCCAAAACAAATTTTTGGATGTCATTTTTTGGGCCACCCCGTATAAAGATAGAGATTTGTGTAATTAAAAGTTGATTAAGGGTTCTCTGCCTTTTCGCAGAAAATTGTTGAGCACATAAATTTGTTTTTCTGAAAAACCACTCGCCAACTTATCAAATAAATTTATTTCATTTCCAAATCATCACACTGACACGCAGACACTTTTCAAAATGCCAATGTTCAAGTAGCAGAATGTTTTAGTTTGTCTAATACTTATTTAGTTAAATGCCTCGGTGGCGCAGTGGTTAGAGGGTTGTACTTTAAAGCGATGGCTGCGATAGAGGTCCTGAGTTTGATCCCCGGGTCGGGCCAAAAATTAGAACCTGGGTTTTTCTGTTCAGGAATTCTCAAATTTAATAATAAGGATACTAATATTAAACCGTTTGCCATGTTCAATCTACTAGATGTAGTAGGTACATGAAAGAAAACGTTAATTTGTTAAAAAAAATCGTCCTCTATCTCTTAAACAATTGTTTGTTATATATTTGGTAATAAGGTACATGTTGTCATGTTTAACTGGGTATCATGTTATTATTTTATTAACTATGTAGGTACTTTACTAAGGGCTGGTTACGTGATCGATAATTTGTTTCATTTTCTTTTTTTTTCAAATAATTAACTCAACTAATGGTTCAAGAAAAAATAACTCAACCAATGGTCATTAAAAGAACCATTCCAATATTAAATTAAGGTATTTTGCCTTTAAAGTACGCACAAACGTAAATATTGTTGAGTTAACGATCAAGAAAATCGGCTCTAAGACATACCATATTTTTCTGATCTCTAACTCGGAGTTCTCCCAACTCACTGTGATCTTATTGCTCCTACGTACCCCGAGTGCCTCCTAAAGTGGGAGTTGGGGCAAACATAGAAACAATGGAATTTATCAATTTGAAATTAGCAAAACGTGTGTTCAGGGTGCGCCGGCAAGCAAACCAAACATGTGCCGTGAAGTATTTGTTTGTTGGTCCGGCCACCAACGCCCTCTGACGGCAAACACGGCGCCATCTTTACGATATTTGCTGGGCTAGTGCGATGGCTATTTATTTTATTTTTTTATTGAGAGCGTTGCATGAAATACTGCTACTTGTAACTCATGGTAGCTAGCTATATGTAGCTCATGGTGTATCCAAACCAGTGAAGCCGCCATACAACTTACCTTTTTTTTGCGGCAGACATTTTATCACTGAAAATACCAATGGCCTTTGATGAGATACTGAGCATGCATCGATACATTTAAATAGCAGCTTAAGTCTACCCAAACACTTGCGACGGAACAGCTCGGAATAGTGTCGCAATTAAACATTAAGGCGGGCGCAGACGAGTGAATATTGTAGCGGCCAGTGCGTGCACGCCCTAAGGCATTCCACTGCGCCGCGCACTTTATCGATATTCGGCGATAATCTTATGGATATCTCGGTTGGTGAAATTCTATCTGTAATATTAACCCGTCGTAAATGAAAAGACATTTCTGGAGAACTCAGTTTATAGTCGTAAATTGTTTTTGCCAAGAAATATAGAACCGGATTGAATTGAATAATATTAAACGTTGTGAAGGGAATTTCATAGAGATTACAATGTTTTTAGAATTATCAATCACCCTGCGTGAATGTGTTCTTGACAAAATGACATGAAATAATCATTTGAATTAATTGTGCAGTTACCACCAAGCCCAAAGCTAACCAACAGTTCCCAGCTAACATCTTTCACTCCACATCGATACTACTGATGCCGTTCGCATCTCTGCCGATTAAATTATTTAACCGATCGATGCATCGAGTAACAAATCGCTAATCGGCGAACGAAACAGCCCAATGCTCTGCCCAGCTCGCTAAAGGGAATTATTAATGGCCGTTGCAAGGAGACAAACTCTGAACAATCCAGTCGGTACATTTGCAATGATCTTTAGAGTTAAGAATAGAGGCCCTGTGAGGAAATCGAATTATCGATCGTTCTATTGCTGCAACTAATGTTTTTACTAAGACTCTTTCTGATCAACATTATTATCAATAGCCTCATGTTCATGTAGAATACTTGGTACAATGCCAAATGTACCTGTAAGGAACCTTACTTTTATTCATCCTCTGACGAGCGAAAGGCAGGTAGATGTGTGAAATTGTTTTTTTTTTAACCAAAGTTTAATTCAGAAGGTACACGTGTTTAAGCGCATGTAAAAAGTTTTCATAAATCTCAGAGTAATTTTGAGGCCTCTATATTAAGTACCAAAAATAAAGGTTGTAAGAATTTTATGGAAGGTATGTATGAAAATATGTATGTAGATACAATTTTACTAATATCATGAATATGATACAAGGTGAAAGAGCTGTGCGCTTCGTTTAAAGGTTGAAAGGAGACTGGATAAAGTGAACAATGATATTATATATAATTTAATATATTACTAACTTTTACGAGATTTTTAGGCTTCCATAACTGAATAGCAAAACGGAACCCTTGGTTTCGTCAAGAAGTCTATCTGTCCGTCCGTATGTACGTGTATAGCCACTTTATTCTGAAACTTTACTAATTATACCATTAAGCACTGCACAGTTGAAACTAGATAAATAAGTGTATCCGGTTAACCAAATAAATAAAAAATAATGTCATTTGAGGAGAGTTTCCCATTTAAAGAATAGAATTTAAAAAAAAAAGATTTACTTGCACCTACGCGTGTGGGGTCTATGGATAGGTATTTTGAAATGACATCGAGTTTTCTTAAACTATTTTATCCAAAAGACTAACGATATTGAACTGTTCTTTTTAGATATATCACATTTCCAATAACCACAAATAAAACTTTGGTCTTCATTCAATGACGTGGTCCCTATATTTAATAATATTTGGCACAGAACCCTTAGTGCGCAAATCCATCTCGCACTTAGCCGGTTTTTACCAAGGAGCATTCAAAAACCTTCTCGTAAACCTCCTTGAATGTCTGTACTCCAAACTCTAAAGACAATTTAGTAATATGAATGACATTATCCAATTTATGAAGCTTTTAACATGTTATATATCAAAGAAGCTTCAGAACTGTCTAAACCCAATCAGGTCTAGGCTAAGGAAAAGAGCCAACCCATTTCGATTACGCTTCCTACTCGTATGAATTCATTCACTCCTGATACTTTTTTAAATAGTTTCACTAATAGATCATGACATGTCGTATGACACAGAGATTTATTCATTTATTTAAAAAAATAATGGCGGTTGTATTTCTTAAATTATTTTTTATTTCATGATTTTAACTTAGAAACTGGACCGATTTTGATGAAACTTACACTGTACTTAGGGTACAGGTTTCAATATACCTGATTAAACTAAAACTATCTTCATTGAATTCTCGTTTTCGAGAAATACGTGGACAAACATACATACATACACTTACGAAATTTAGCACACGTGTTTTGAAGCTTTAATGTAACTACACACTCAAATATTATCAAAATCTAAACATATTACATTACATGCATACACATTGAATTGATAATCTCCTTTGAAGTCGGTAAAATCACGCTTCTCTTAACCAAGCTTTATTGCTGACTGTACCAAAAATAACTGATGTTGCCAAGGTTGTGAGTTCGATTCCCATCCAGCACACTTAATAATGTAGTGGGTATAGCATTTTATTATGTTTTTAAGTTATTACATATACAGAGTATAAGATAGAACTTTGAGCGGCGGTTTAAGGCAGAAAGGCTACATAAGGAAATAAACAGCAATCTAGAGGAGCTCGTAGCGCAGTGGTAGCAGCGCTTTGTTAGTGATACGAGGAGCTCGTAGCGCAGTGGTAGCCGCGCTTTGGTAGTGATACTGTAGTGAAGCAGCCGACATCGCGGTGTTTGGATGGTTGACCATTCCAACCATATAAGTGACATACATCACGAGCATGTCCGTGCATCGGAAGGCACGTTAAGCCGTTGGTCCTGGCTCACATTGGTTGATATTACGAGGGTCAAACTGAAAGTTCTTAGAACTGGCCACTTATAAACAATATAATAAAAAAAATATTCTAAAATTTGAAAATAGAACTCTTTGCCAATATTACTGAGTATATATTTCATTTATTTGCCATTTGTTTTAAGATTTGGCGGCAAATTGAAAATTGTCTGTGTCACGTCAACATGAATTTAACACGAGAAAATTTTCGTGCAATAATTTTTTATGACTTTCGATGTCATTTAAGTCAACAAGAAAGTTATGATAGACTACGATTGGCCTTTCACGATGAAGCCCCATCTCGTGCGACTGTTTACAACTGGTTTAATGAGTTTAAACGTGGTCGCACTAATCTCACTGATGATGTACGTGAGGGACGGCCTTCTACGGCGACGACTGAAAATAACATCTGTGTTGTGCGGCGTATGATAGAGACTGACAAAAGAGTGACCTATCAGCAGATTCGGACAAGCTTAGGCATCGGTATGAGTCAAGTGCACAAAATCTTCCACGAACATTTAGCGGTCAGGAAGCTTTGCGCCCGGTGGATACCTCATAATTTGACTAAGGCTCAAAAACTCCATCGTGTGGATTGGTGCCGTAAAATGATTGAAAGATTTAACGGAGGTGACTCAAATGCTGTGTTCGACATACTAACAGGTGACGAAAGCTGGATTTACTGTTATGATCCTGAAACCAAAAGACAATCTGCTCAGTGGGTGTTTCCTTTCGAGGAGTTGCCAACTAAAGTGAAGAGAGATCGAAGTGCGGGAAAAAAAATGGTGGCCTCGTTCTTTGGAAGGATAGGTCATTTCGCAACAATTGTGTTAGAGGATCAAAAAACAGTTTCTGCAGAATGGTACACTACCAATTGTTTGCCACTTGTCTTGGAAAAAGTTCGAGAGAAACGACCTCGCAGTAGGATCCTCCTTCACCACGACAACGCCTCGTCGCACACCGCCAAGCGAACGATCGACTATTTGGCGACATCAAACGTTGAATTACTGGGTCACCCGCCGTATAGCCCCGACCTCGCGCCTTGTGATTTTTATTTATTTCCAAAAATTAAAGAAAAACTTAAAGGAAAGCGGTTTATGAATGCTGAAGAAGCGGTGGCTGCGTATCGCGATGCCATTGAAGAGACCCCTAAGGACGAATGGGCAAAGTGCTTTTCCCAGTGGTTCCATCGCATGCAGCGGTGTATTGACGTCAATGGACAATATTTTGAAAAGATATAATAAAACTAATAACTGGCTAATGTAATCAGTTTTTGATTTTCTAAGAACTTTCAGTTTGACCCTCGTAGTCGTTAAACCTAGTCAGAGGCCTTATGGGCGGCTTGATAAAATCTGTCAGCAGGGTTAGTCACTTGCCTTGCAAACACCCCTCCACTAATCCGCACTGAGCCCACGTGGTGGAGTATAGCTCATAGTTGAGGTAAGGCCTTTGCCTAGCAGTGGCACGTTACAGGCTAACTTTACTTTTTTTACTTTTAGAAATTTATTTTCTGTATTTTTTTTCATTTATGTTCCTTATTGCTTAGAGGCATCTGTAGCAGTCTACAATAATCCTCTCCGATGGATCCCTTCGATGGATACTGTAATCTGTCTGGTATAGGAAGAAGTCCAGCGACTCTGTTGCCCTTAGTTTGGGTTAAGTTTCTTCATTTCTTCTGTTCGAAAAATTGAACTTTCATGTGTAGAAAGCCGGGTGGAAAACTGCTATTTCTCTTCACTTGCTCAGAATCGATCGATTACACGTCACATAATGTTGACTTAAAGTGACACATTTCAGCTCACGGGCCAAAATATTGTATAAAAATGTAATGAGATTGAATTTTGAAGACGAACTCGTATGAATGCGGCAGCGTGGGCGAGGTTGCACCAAAGAGTTCATAATTTGAAAATCGAGATGACCACGCCTCACCTCGAAGAAAAAATAAGAAAAAAGTGTAAATACTTAGTGATTTGGCTGTATAACTCGGGCGGGACACCGTATTTTACTGCCTTTTTTCGTGGAACATTTAAATAGTAAATTGTTATTGTTTTGAAAATATGTAAGCAGTATGTATAAAATAGGTTGATTTAATCTCCTTAACAAAATTTGTGTTTTGTATTTGTAAATGTAATTTATAATGTAAAAGGTTTGTTTAGTAGAAAATGCTACGTAACATCTTTTTGATTTGATGACAAAGCCATTTAGAAAAGGGGCGAGCGGGCAGTTTCTTTTATATAAAAATACTTAAACTGAATCGTATTTATATTTAATGGTAACTTAAATAAATAAAGTAAAAAAAAAACTTGTGACTTAAAACGCATATTGTGCGTTCAAGTGAAAATTAGTATGAACTAAGTAGATAATTTTGTATTGCCTTGCAAAGAGAAGCGAAAAGCGGAGTATTCACCGCGGGAATAAAGTTGTGTTCGTCTTGGGCCAGCTTAAATCTTTCACTACACTCAGGATTCTCTATTATCTCCCTCGGTTCTCAGTAAAACTAGTACCTCTCTCGCTTCGCTCGGGAGTCAAATTATAATCCAGTCCTTTCGCTCGTGACCCTAGATGGCTGACCGTAAGACATAACTTTATTACCATAGTGAATAATATACTATTCTATCCCTACGGTGGAAAGTTATTTAGTATTCATTACTACGATCTGATATGGAGTCAAAGATAAAGTCACATCATATATTGAATAAAAGAGCATTTCATATTTTCTCAACATTTAAAAACGTGTTTCATAAAAATCTGCGATCATAATGAATGTTGGTTTAAAACACGTATATATTAATTTTTAGCAATTAGATAAATCAACAATTAAATTATTCAGGTGCCCGCTATACATAGTGTCATCGTGACACTTTTTTCATTTTACAATGTTTTTTTTTACATTGTTTTCTGTCTTTGTTTTTTTTTGTATTTTCTATTACGCATAGATTAGTAAGCAAGCCATCGATGTTGCCCATTTAAGAAGCTCATGTATCAATAATACTAGCTTCTGTTCCATTGTCCAATTTCAAAGTCGTGCTCGACTGTCTTGTCGAAAGCCCGACCACAAATCCATAATGACATCCACGATTCTGTTCTTTAACACAATTTATTTAAACGCTACATTTGCATAAACGTACATCGATGACTAATTTCAGATGATGATATAAGTTGAATCTAAATGCAATGGTAATAGATGTGGATTTGTTGTATCGGTAAAATAAGGTTGTCAAAACGTGATTCGTGACCCACAAATGCGCCGTGATCGGAATCCTAATGCTATACATAATCGACATGAACGTTGAGGCGACGATTGTTGTTCAATTGTTTTGGGCAACGGATTAATTCATTATTCTCTTTGACCGCATTCATAAGTAGAAGCTTTTTACGAAAGTTTTAATGATTTTTTAACAAATCTACAATCACGTCTCTTACATACAAAACTGTCATCACTAATTCGCTCTGATTCCAAGTCATCTAAGAATACAGGCCCATCATTACTCTTTTACGACGATACTGTACGTATATGGTTATCCTGCTATTGTTCATAGCCATACCAACAATTTGGAAGAAACTAGGGTAAAAAATGTTTCAATCTGTACGATTTTAATGAAGAAGTCTTCCATTTCATTCAACTAGTAAGTTTACAAATAATTTTTATTGACTCTTTCATAAAGTAAATGTCAAGCTCCCAGATAGCCAGAGGCAAGGAAGGTAGTCGCAAAAAATATCAATTGCGCCGGCAAATCAAATTGCGGCAAAACAATCAATGTAAAATGAAATAACAGAAGTATTTGATCTCATTCTAGAACAACCTCCCTGGAAACTTGTGATTTGAATTGCATTTGCACTGCTCTATTTAACAAGTACATGTTTAACGGTTCCGTCTTAATTGTTGTGATATTTATTTTACTGTCGCTTTTGAACCGACCTCATATTGCAGCTTTTTGAAACATATTAAATCTTCTCCTCTTGTCTATGCTTCGGTAGAGTCCGAACCTTAGTATTTATCAACTCTGCAGTAAATAAAACAGTCGCCAGATAAAAAGCAAAATACTTTAAAAGCTTCTTGTAAATGTCAAACCCCCGACAAGCTGTGAAGCACGAACATTTATTTAAATAAATATTTAAAATGACGATAGCATATTCCGCGGGTCCCCGCGAACGTCTAGCCACCCTGACGTTACATTTTTTATCTTTCAACATGTTTGCACTTTGTTTTTAAAACAATGCAAAAATGGACGCCACTCAAATGTAAACGTTTGAAACTTTTACCATCTTAAAATACCAAAAGTGTGAAATAAGTTTTGCCCGATTCGTAGAGGTGATTCTTGTGGGTTTTAATGAATGTCAGACATGAGGTGGAATTGTGTAAAGTAATCGTATTCATTTGACAGTTCACAACGTACGGTATGATCTGTCAAACGCTTTGTTCTTTGCCGTTTGACAGAATATACCGTACGTTTTGAACTGTCAAATGAATACGATTGCTTTACACAATTCCACCTATAATCTAAATCATCGATTTCAATCATATTTTTTAACTAAGACTGGAGAATAGGTAGGTAGAAGGTAGGGAGGCCTTTGTGAGCCTGTGGTGTCCCACTTCAGTAGTGATTACACTTATACAGTATTCCCAAAGGCCTGTGAAGGATAGTCTGTTGGTAAGTTCCTAAAAACTGATCAACAAAATATGTATCTCACTTGGCTTTTGCCCATGAATGCATTATATTCCAGTTATGAAAAATATAACTAAGACCCTTAAACAAAGTAACATATTAACAAAAATGTTCTAAATAATTATTTTTAAACAATTTGGCAGTTGATTGGGCATTACCATTCCTAGGTAGTTATATTTTTTGTGTTTACTTTATAAGCGTGAAAAATAAAACACGACGTATGCTTCTTCATACATATGAGTTCATGTTGAGACGGAGATAAAAACTTAAGCACTAATTTTTTTATTGCACTACTGATAAACAAATAAATTAGCATGCTACGTACCACTAAAGTACAGACATTGAAATAAAAATGGAATGTACGAGTAAAAGCTCTCCTGATCGTACATCTTCAATAAAACGCCATTTTCTTTCCGCCCGTCGGTCGAGTCAATATTTGCACTAGAAAAAGGTACCTCCGTAATAAACTATAGGCGGGAATTACTCCATGCGTTTGCAGCAGGAGTATTGTGGAGTCAGACGTATATAAAAAAAACTGGTAATTGGTCGATGATTTCATCATCGCGGCTTTTCAGATACTGTCTATTTATCGCAACTGATCTACTTAATAATCAAATGCCTTGGTTTTTGGGAGGAGTACTAACTCTCATACCAATTTTGAGGAGAGGAGTAGTAAAATGCTGCTATTGAGAATTTATGAATTACCTATGTTTGTACGAAAGAAAAGAAACGTACGAAAGAAAATAGATCTGGGATGAAATCCTTACTAATATAGCGGCTCAGTTCAAGTGTGTGCATGAGTTCAATGCGTTTGTTTTCACATAGGCCTCTTTGCGTAATCATGTTAACACTTTTTATTTATCCGTCACGTTCTAACGATTCCATATTAATGGCCGCGATAACTAAAATGATAAGTTGTCTCAAAACTCGCGAATCTCGATGCAGGGCAACCCTTTTTTCCTACCTTTGGGCTTAATAAAAATGTTATACACTGAAAACCAATAACTTACCCTAAAGTTCTAATTCCCACTTGTCCCACAACCCGCAGTGTGACCGGGTAAGCGGCGAGGGCTCTCGTGCAGAGGGCCTTAAGTAGGTCATAGGCCCCCGACTGATTTACATTGATTCCCTGCATTATTACCGTCAAGGATACTGTTTGCTATACTTGAGAGTCAATAGTACTGTCATTTGTTGGCACAAGTAAGAGAGATAGATAATAATCTGGATAGATACCGGAAAAGGGCCGTTTACCAATTAGACATCGTGTATTTTGCTGATACTGTTTCCAGTGTTGTCATGTTTATATGAGTCAACTGTCAACTCGCAAAAATAAACTTGAGAGACGCGAGTTGGCACATTTCGATTTTGATTTAAAAAAGCTGTCTTAATCATGCAGCTTTTTAAATCATTTAAATTAAAATATTTGACTTGACACGGACATACCGTTTGCAGTGACCGGTAAAAACCCCACGCCTGGTTTGTACTGATCCTGTTATGTCATTGATTTGGACCAGTTTCTAAAATAACAGATAGGACAAACACATTAATGACCTTTGCAACGATGTGAAAGAGGAATATAGGTACAGCGCGCCGTTTCAACGTTGAGTGCAAGTGAAATAGACATGACACTGGCAAGACTCAGGTGACGGACAACCGTACCTGCAAAAAACTGGCCTGTAAACACACCAGACCTTTATACGGGCTCCAGTAATCCCGCTGAACTGGACTACTGTGGGAGACGGCTCAAGTTGCACCAATGTCTTAGTAATTGTAACTTGCAATAAGAACCAAATATATAAGGAGCAAACTCAAAACCGCTAGGTCCGCTAGTGGCAAATAAATAAAATATGAATTACAGTGCCTGCTATGTTTGGCAATAAGTGACACGAGTGGTTTTCTTTTTTCAATCCACTCTTAAAGTTGTAGCTGCTTGTATTTTCCTGCTTGACTGACGTCACTTTGTCGCCTTCGTTTATATTTCCCTTTCAATTAATGTACTTTGCATTATACAGGTTGTTGTTTTGGTCAGTGACATCCAACTCAGGGATGATAATATGAGTTATGCTTATTCTAAAAAAAAATTTTTTTAAATTCTGAGCAAGTTTTATACAAGAAAACCTCTTCACAACATTAAAAAAAAATACAAAACGAATGGGAAAACACGCACCCTAGCGAGTAGCTAGCGCTTATCTACGAAATACTACGCCATAGCTAGTAAGCTACGAAGAGGCTACCTGGTGTGGGTGGTTTTGACACGATCGCTGTACCGGATAAAAAAAATGATTTTGTGGGTATTTCCATTTCAATAAAAAAAATGGCATTAGTATCGTTTGCCGCTGACCAAAACAACATACTGTATATAAGGATATGTATTAAATAATCGTCATTACACCTAAAACGAGATACAAGACAGTAAAAGTGACGTTAGAAATGTCTTCGTATGCGGTTTACCTATAAATATTTGTGGTTGATTTTTAGGTACAGAAATCTAAATATCTTCCTTGCGGCTTCTCCTTGGGGAGGGAAACAGCCGTGTTAATTTGATTCTGAAGCTTTCCCCAGTGTCGTCTGATTGGTTACTTTTCGCCCTCACATAGATAAATCTTCACTCATCGTTTTAAGATTGAATATAAAATATTTGTAAGTGTTTGTGTTGTATACATACCTACATATTTAATTTTGTCGCATCAAATTAAATTTTATAATTGAGAAATATTTAAAAGAAAAGCAAGGTGATTGAAGAGCGTTAACGTAAGTCAGTACTCGAAATAATTATTTCATCTTTATGAATATAAAATATGACACTGTGAGTATTAAAAACATTCTAAAGCATTAGATAGCGAAGCGACATCAATTTCCAAGTTGAATTTATTCTGTAAAGAATAACTGCTTGGGCCATCTGTTTCATAAACAGACGGCTAGATGGCGCTAAACGTCACGCAATTGACGTTTTCATAAGAAACCACAAATTTCGCAGGGTCGGACTAACAGCACGGTGGCTCAATTGGTAAGAGCGTTTGGCCCGGTTTGCCAAAGGTTGCTGGTTCAAGTCCCGCCCGTGCGCAAATTTTTGGTTTCTTATTTCATCTTTATGAATATAAAATATGACACTGTGAGTGTTAAAAACATTCTAAAGTACTCGAAATAAATTTAGCTTTAGTTTAGCCTTTTTTAATGATTGCATAGTTCCATCATGTTTTAGACCAGTCGCGTTGTACTGGCGCCTTTATTATTTGTTTTAAAGTTTAATTGTTACCTGCAAGTTAGACCTCGAGCTCCGGCTGAAGTCTAGGCAAAACTGCCCGAATTTAACCCTAAGGGAGTTAAAGCTACTCCGTTTTGGTAAAAATTAAAAAAAATATTATAGATATCACAGACATACCTACAGGTCGAATCGATTACCTCCTTTTTATTGAAGTCCGTAAAAACAGTTCTGAATAATTAACAATAAAAATCTCGATTTTAAGCCTCCGACGAATGAAGAGCGGGTATTATAAGTTTACCATGTCTGTGTATTTGTGTATCTGTCTGTCTGAACCGATTTTCATTTAGTTTTTTTTTGGGTCTTTTGTCAGGGGGTGTTAAATATTTGTAGTTATGTTATTCCGGTCGGAGCTTAAGGTCACAAACGTGCAGGATCCTTGGGACATCATCATCGTGTTGGAAAAAAAAAACAGAACTACCAGATTTGACGCAAGCTTAAATGTTTTATTTTACAAGTATTACTTAACATTTTAAAATTTGTGTCGACAATATTCCTACTTTTAAGGACCTTAGTTGCTATGAAAATGTTTTTTTAATTAACTTCTATGGGGTTAATTTGTTTCAAGTGTTAGTACAGTGTGTTGTTTTGGTCAGTGGCATCCAACTCAGAGATGATAATATGAGTAATAATGCTGATAAAAAGAAAAAACTTGAATTATATACACATCATAACATTCTAAATATTTCAAAACGAATAGGGAAACTCGCACCCTCGCGCGTATATAGCGCGTATCTACGAATTACTACGCCGTAGCTAGTAAGTTACGAAGAGGCGACCAGCCCCCCGATTCAGAACCATTCGGTTACGGATTGGGTTACGATTCGATAACTTTTACATATTAATAAAATTATAATAATATGGATTTATCCGATGCAACTATTTTATTATGTTTTTTTTATTATATTTGTTATCGAACTGACATATCGACATCCGGTCAAACTGCGACATTAATTTAAAAATGAATAGAAAATCTAGCCGTAACCCAAGCCGAATGGCTTGTCGAACGTTCTGAATCGCCCTGCTGGTGTTGGTAGTTTTGTCTCGCTCGCTAGCATCGCAATAATTAATTGATTATGTGGATATTTCATTGCTTTTTTTTTCTTTTCTTTTTTTCATTTGTTTTAGCATCAGTATAGTTTGTACAACCACCCCTCAGTCACCTTGTATATCCAGATGGATTCGAAAAAATGAAATTGCTATGGTGATAACCAGGAAGAGATACGTCTCATACTAGGCGACATACCACAAACACTGTAGGCCACCGGCTATTTTTAATCGGATTAGTCAAGCCACCACCCCACGGCAACGTCTTGGCCCAACACGGGAATTCAATTAGAGCTGGATAATTGGGCTGTGACCCTTACTATACTGGTAATATCCGTACGTAGGCTAAGCTGCGTCCACACTGGGATTAAATCGCATGGTGTATAGTGTATATCTCTACAATCGAATCGGCACAGGACGACACCCGTCTTAATTCTTCTTATGATGCAAAGTAAAATGGTTGTTATGAAATGGTTTTCTTTTTTGAAACTATAAATATGAATTGATATTCATATCAATCCAATTCAAAAGATCACTAATAATACAAACGGATACAATATTTCTTTTGTTTTAAATAAGTTTGACCTGCTTCTCAAGCTTGAAAGAGCTTACACCTCAGAATATTGGGATTCTGATAAGTTGACAAGAAATTAAAACTAAAAAAACAAAAAATAGTAAGTCGGTCCAAAAATTTACACAAATTACAGCGATATTATTATGGTATTATACAAGGTGACTTTTTTATCAGTACCGATATTTTGTGTAAAGACTCCGCTGATGAATATGAACAACTTTTGCTATGGGGGCAATAGCGAAATCGAGAAAAAAAAACAGCTGTTCCATACAAAAGTTCAATTGGCACGCGGTCAAAATGTATGGAACAGCTGATTTTTTTTCTCGATTTCGCTATTGCCCCCATAGTAAAAGTTGTTCATATAGTGGAGTCTTTACACAAAATATCGGTACTGATAAAAAAGTCACCCGTATAATCTGAATGAATTGCGATCGTTTAAAGAGCTTTCCTTTGCTATGTCGTTCGTATGTTGCAGATGTCATAATCTATATCCAACTTTCCTTATTTTGGTTTCTGGGTATTTTTTATATAATTAAAGCAATAAAGTATATCAATGTGCATACAGCTTCCAAATCACATCAGTGGTTTAATCGTGAAGTTGTAAAAGACAGACATAATTTTGCATTTATAATACTTGTACAATTTGAACACTACTGATCAGTGTGGTCGTTAGAAAAAATATATACAAAAAAATGAAAATCTGATCAACATTAGATATGGCTGCAGTAATTATTGGTCAGTGTAAACTTATCATATCACGGAACCCACACCGCACGGAAGACGCCTGTGATGCCGAGCTCGGACCTTTTCGAATATCGCTCCGCAAATCCACTCCGAACTAACGTCATTATTTAACTACGGGCCAGTATTATGAGACACGGCCGGGAAAACGTCGGAGACATTTGCAAGCCCTATTAGAGCATTGTTTATTTTACAGTGACTTTCTTAAGTGATATGTATTGTCATAATCTTATTTTTTAATTTCTGATTTTGATAGTACGAGCTCGGACCTACCACGGATATCTTTCCGCAAATCCACTCGCAATAAATGTAATTTCTTAGCTATGGGCCGGTGAGAATCGATCACGTACCGAACGGTTGCGGTTTGGAAAGACGCCGGCTAATAGTCTCGGACCTATTGAAATGAAATGAAATAAAAAGCTTTATTTTCAGAATAAATATTCCATAGTTTTGTTGTGAAATGAAATGCTTTATTTTCAGAATAAATATTTCATAGTTTTTTGTGAAATTAATTGAAATTAAGTAAATAATAAAACTTAAAACTATTATGAATATCGCTCCGCAAATCCACTCCCACAAACGCCATTTCTTATAAGCCAGGGTAAACACTTCCGAACTCGCACCTCACGGAGACGCCTCTTTAGACTACGAGGGGACCTATTACAAAAAATATCGTTTCGCAAATCCGAACTGACGTCATATTTTATACAGAACATTGTGAACGCGTCCTATCATGCGTCTGGGAAGACCACGGATCGGACGGCTCGGGAAGAGGCCGGATGCGACGAGCTCGGACCTATTACGAATATCGCCCCGCAAATCCACTCAGCACTAACGATATTTCTTAACTCTACCGTAGCACAAGTATCAGGAGCTTATAAATAAATGTGTACAAAGTAATTAAAATATAAACAGGGTGTAAAAAAAGTACGAGCCAAATTCACGGGGTGGTTGTCAATCGAGCTTAGAGTACAGGAAAAAAATGATTTTGTTTAAGTAAAAAAAAATTAAACTGTATGAGTCCCGTTTTTTTAAATGAAATACAACATGCTAAAGACGTCTTTTCCTCATCATGTTACAGACGTTTCACATTTTCGAAGTTATCAAAATTCCGGGATTTTATATTTAAAAGTATGTTGTTTAAAAGCCTCCATAATATCATAGCCAAAAATGAACTTTAGGTAAATATGCATTCGATTATCCGATCACTAGACATGACCCATGAGAGGTCAGGTGACCGACCAACAACTCAACATGCTTTCCGAGGCACGGTGGTGTCATATCATCAACTTCTTGACTGCGATTGGTTTCCGAGTTTTTTCAAGGTAGAAAAATTCAGAAACCAATTTCGTTCCGACCGGGGATTCGAACCCGGGACTTATGGAGTAGTGACCAGCGAACTAAGTGTCCAACCAACCAACCAACGAGTCAGCTAGGGAGTCGTTAATTGCAGTAGAATTATTACAAATTAAGTTGTTAAATATTAACAGAATAAATAAGTACATTCACAATGAAACAAAAAGCCAGACTACAGTTGATAAAACTTAGTAATTGATATTGAAATAGGTTTCGCGTCCACCTAAAAAGCTAAAGAACTGTTTATGTTTTAGTTTAAGACCCAATATTTATATCAAACTAGCGGAACCAGCGATCTTCGATTCACGCCCCGGTTTCGTATTGTTTTTGGATTAAAAAGAAAAATCAAGAAAATCGGCCCACCCGCTTAATTTTCGTATTTTTTCTTCTCCTGACTATAATAAATACAGCAAGAAAAGAATTAGCGAAATCGGATCAGCCGTTCACGAGTGATATCGTGACCAAGAAAATAATGGATTCATTTTTACATACATAAAGGTATGTAGAACCATCGAGAAAAACAAAACGTATAAACTTTCTCATATTATGATCAAGTATTCCTCTTCTCGTCAAATATCTCCTCCTTTACTGGATCCCCAGCTTTTTCAGCTTAACAGTATTATTTCAAGTTTTATAGCTCTACAGTTGACTTGCCGTAACTATAATATCGTGTTTTCCAAATCGTTAATTTCTGTCGTAAATAATAATGTTTGGTTAAAAGAACGGCCGGCAGACTAGTTTTTTTTCAACACTGAAAATTATCTACTTGTTTTATGGAATGTCTTTTGTTCGTCGGTGTCTTTATTCCCATGGAATTATAGATGGTATTAATTATTAAATGATAAAAAATATTGCTAAATAATAATTATTGCTACGACCCAATTCCAACAATTATTCATTATTTTTCATGATTTGTAATTCTGTTAACTTTTCACAGAATTACTTCTAGTACTGAAACTACTCAACACCACATTGAACTATCTATGTTTAACTATCTAATATAATGACTCACTGTAACACCAACAATAATTAAATATTCTTAAGTTCAAAGCCCCGCCGCCCCGCAGGAGACGTCTCAATGAAACGGATTTCCTATAGTGTCAAAAACAGTCAAATAATAAACTCCATAAACTTAACAATATAAAGCACTTGTAAAAAGCAACCTTGGCTGTGATAGACGAGGAATCGAACTCCGTATCTTACGCTATCCGGGCGTATGCCTATACCACTCGGCCATCGTTACATTAGCAAGCCTGTTGAATTTTTCAAATTCAAAATTTACAAATAGAAATAGAAATTATAGCCAGCAATTAACACTTGAAAATTGAAAATAAAATAACAGCATTAAAACACACTTTTACAAATCATGCACCTGAACCTACTGCCTCATGTAGGGACAATCAACACGCCCAGCTGCAACGCGCAGGATGCTAATGAAACTCCCACGGATACGGCTCAGCATCGAGGCTGCTCTCATCCGAAGGATAGCATGAAAGCCATCAGTATGGGCTTCGGCGAACATACCCGATGCACTGCGAACCGCGGCAGCCCCAACAGCACCCTAAATGCGTTGTTGTATTGCATTTTATGCAAAATGCAATACAACCAAGCACTTCCTTTAACGCGCAGACTGCGGGACATCATAATTTTAGCGTTATTTATAGTGACAAAACACTATAAAAACAAAAATGAAATTATTAATTTATAAATTCTTCAATATACTTGCCTAAAAGTTTGGAAATGTCTATGTAAAGAGTCATAGTAAAAATTGTACTCCAAACAGGTCAAGGTGGCGAACAACGGGGTGTTATCGCAACGGTGCGCAGCATCGAAGCTGGCAGAAGCGAAGCCCAGCGCAGCGTGCAGCGGAGGCAGCGGGGTTCGTAGCGGAGCGGATCAGCGTGGCGGCGGAGCTCGCAGCAGGCTGGAGCAGGAGGGCAGCGGAGTTCGCGGCGCGGCGCAGCGCAGCAGCGGAGTTCTTCGGAGCAGCGCGGCGCACCGAAGCAGCGGAGTTCTTCGCAGCAGTAGGGAGATTGCGCGGATAAGCGGCAGGGTGGCGAAGCAGGTGCGCCGCCGGGCCCTGAGAGCTACCGCTATGCACCGGGAACCGTGGAAACACCCTGCGTTCAGGTATGTGTGCATTAAATTTTACAGTTTCTTTGTTTGTCGAATATTGTCAACGATCTTTTTATAACCTTTAAAATATGAGTGAATAATTTAACTAGATATTTGATTTAGAAGATCTCAGTGTACTAGAAGGAATCGCTTGGAGCACAATTTTAACTTCGTAACTTTGTTTGGACTCGGTCGGTGGTTAACATACCAAAAGTGCCAGCCCGTTACTCTTGAGACCTTCTTCAAGATGAAAGCTGATAAATTTTGCTACTAGTTTAACTTTTTACCGACTTCAAAAAAACGAAGTAATCAATTCAATTTTTGATAATATTTGAGTAGTAGTTTAACGGTTTTACGATACTTGTTTGACTATTTATTAAAACGCAAAAACATTCCTTATTAAAGATTCAAATTGTTTACAATAATCGACAAGTAAAGAAAAACGGACGTTTTAGTCGCTGTGTTTTCGCCTTACAGCCGATGGAAATAGCTTAAAAAAGCGTTGGTATGATTTTGTCATTGCCACATGTATGACTCTGGGGTTTATGGTCACAATCAAGTGGCAGACATTCAGGACATTCACTTTTCTCTTGTCGCGTCGGGTTGAAAAAAAAACGAATGTTCTGCCTTTGGAATATCATATGCCTGAACGTCTGCCTCACCGAGTTTCTTGGTTTTCATAAGAAACTCAAACATCAGCCTAAGAAGCAGATAGGTACGCATAATATTGCACTATTTTTTACATTTTGAAGCGCTGTAAATAGCGAACGCAGAGGCAACATGCTGGCAGACTATTTTTTCGTAGTCCTTCTTATTGTATTCAATCGAACAATTTTAATCTGCCAAGTGGCACTTCAAATTATGTAGTATTTTAAATCATAAAAAGACTTTAAAATAACAAAACTACAAGTCAGAGTCCTGGATGTCTGCCTCTTCAATTGATTGTGTTTACAGGATGACTGTGATCATCAGCCCCATAGGCTGACATATGCACATAATATTGCTACCTTATTTAAAAACATTTTTGGATTGACAACTTAGTCCCACCATATTGGCAGATGAGTACCTCGTTGTTTCTTAGGGTATAATTATCGCACTGCGTATTATCGGTATTATATCGAAGTTTTGCTCTCCAACTCTCTTGGTATTATTTTTCTATGATCAGTTTCGATATGGGGCCGGGATTCCAAACAGTTAGATTTTTTTTATGTTGTGCTACGGATATTATTACATTGATTACTTAGCTTATGTTAATAGGTATCCTTATATCTCTCACGGTGGATGCACAAGTTACTTACTGAGATGTCTTTTTTAAGTACACATGATTTATGCGAAGTTCTGGTTGGCTATCGTAAATTCGACCTACAATGAGTATTTTGTCTACAACATTGTGTTCACTAATTACTCATATGTTTGGAGGTGAACGGCTCCGTCTTTTTATCATTAGAAAGTTCATAACACTAACGTTACGTTACTTAAAGAAGTAACGGAGTTGCTAAGTTTGCAAAAATTTATCGTTTAAAAGAAGTTAAAACACCCTAACGAGTTATCGTTTAAAAGAAGTTAAAACACCCTAACGACACCTTTCAATACGCCTCAATTATCGAGGAATTATCGCGAACTAACACTTAGTCAATCGATAGTATTTGTATATGCAAATGAATCAATTAGAGTAAAAAGTAAGGGCTGCAAGTTATTTCTGTCATCTATACTTAATATTGTAAAGCTGGAGTTTGATTGTTTGAAAGCGCTTATCAAGAGTTTTGGTACGACTTGAACAAATGTTTATTTATTTATTTGTTATATATTCTATTGTACAAATAAAAGTGTACAAAAGGCGCACTTTATGCTAAAAAACATTGTCTGTCATGCCAGTCAAACCATCACGCAGTGTTTTACTGTGTATAAATAAGCTTTATTTTTTAACCCCAAAAAGGAGCAGTGATATAAGTTTTACGTGTCCGTCTGTGTTTTTGTCTGTGGTATCGTAGCTTCCAAACGGATAAACCGATTTTCGAGTGTTCTTATGCATGTTTTAGGAAAATCAGTTTAACCGTTTTGTATTTACTCTGGGAGTTTTTCGTTATTTATAGTAGAAAGCTCTAGTAAGGCTTTAACCATCACGCAACGACTTGTACTGCGACCTACGCTACGTTTGACACTTTAATGGACAGTTATCCAAATACAATAGATATTATATTGATAATACGCTTAAAAGCGTTTACTGTCCAATTAAGTGTTAAAAACGAAACGCGCAGACGTAGTTGTTCGCGAGAGACTGCTAGTGAAATGGAGTGTGTTTGTTTGAAAGCGCTTATCAAGAGTTTTGGTTCGATTTGAAAATTTGCTAGTGAAATAAAGCTATTGAACTACGCCTTGGATCAGCAAAGTTACATGTGGACAAAACCTATTATTATCTATGAAAGTCTGTGAAAACTGTGCATCACTATAGTTACTATATGTATATTAGAACCATTTGCCATATTGCTCTTATACAGGTGTGGCATGTAGTGAGCAAAAAAAAATAAATATAGGCCCTTTAAGTATCCAGTAATCTATTCTAAACTTTATTTATTGAGCCGTGGATTTTCAGTCCCTAAGTGGTCCCTACCCGAAAAGTGGATATGATTTCACACTGTTAGAAGCTTCGACGATCCGCCTAATCAATAAGCTCTATTTTCGAATCTCAGCCAATCTTCGATCGACTTTTTATCACCGTCAGCGCGAAAAACTCGAGTGACGATCGGGGTGTACTGTATAGTGTACCACTCCAACAGTACATATGACAAGCCGTTAATTGGAAATGGACGGACAGACAGACATGTCAGACGGACGTTTTATGTATCGCCCAGATGTGCGGAGAGCGGGCATCCTTTATTTGTAGAAAATAAATCTACGTAAAAGACTTGAAGTAGAAGGGAGTAAAAAATTAAAAAAAATGTATTTGCAGAAAATAAATCTACGAAATAGACTTGAAGTAGAAGAGTAAAAAATTAAAAAAAAATGTATGATGCCGGTTTTATCGTTAAAAGTATAAAATGATCAATTCACCAACTCAGAGTTTTAAACATTGCCGTTTTATTTGGTCTCTTTAAGCACATATAGCTACAAAAACATAATTTAACACAAGTTAAGTTAACTCTGAATTGCCCAAAGTTTAAAAAACCGGCTAAGTGCGAATCGGACTCGCGCACTGAGGTTTCAGTGCCAACTTTAACTAAATTAGGGGTCCACTTACTTCCATTTAGCCAAAATTTTGTTGACTGAAAATATAACTGTTTTAGTTTAATGTGTGGGATGTATCCTCAAATGACATGTTTTTTTTTTGATATGAGGATCGTAATGCGGTTGGCAGAATACATCTACCAACCAAGTTTCATTTCTGTGATGCTAATAGTTTGCAGGATAAAGTGGCTGTTACATACGGACGGACAGACAGACTTGATGAAACTATAAGGGTTCCGTTTTGTGCCATTTGGCTACGGAATCCTACAAGGACAAACTACCGACTAGTTTCCAGTACGCTGATTAGAACATAAGTATTGTAAATAAAAATATTGCAAATAGATACGTTGTTTCACAATTTAAAATATTGCAAAGTGTAACGTAAATAAGTAGTGGCGTAATAACGCGGTTATATTACTTCCACTAAAGATGCTAGGAAATTGCAGACACCGCAGCCTGGTTTAAATTGCAAGGAAAATACCTCACAAACTGAAATCAAAAAATTGGCTCTTCGCAATAAATATAATATACTTTCTGCCCTCCCGCGCTTTTTATCGCATTTTAAAAGGCGTATATAAAATAAAATGCGGGCTCTTTTTAATTTCAAACAGCCCTACTTAATTTAAATAGATGATTTACGTTTATTAATTAAGCAAAGGAGACTTGTAACAATGATTTAGTATAATTAATTTGCGTGAGACAATTGAGGCTAAAAGTGTTATTTTTAGAAAAAAGGCTTCTTATAATGTCATACCCACCGTCGTAATGCTATGGTCATACATATATTGCGAAGATACCTGTAGTTTGTTAGGTATATATGAAAAATTAACCTAAAATATACGGAACATATACTTTAACAACCCACATTTTAGTAGTAGAGACGTGGAAGATTAGCCTTCACCGATCTGATAACTCGATGAGATAGATACATTGTTTGATCAAATCTATTTTATAAACATAAAATATGCCTACGATAACTTACCTATCGAAAAGTGTTTAACGCTATTTTTTTTTCATTTCCTCCATTTTTTACATTCAAAGCCGAATGAATTAAAACTATCAATTGAGATAAATCTCAATCGATAGTTTTTAACAAACCAAATATGTCTAGGTATCATAGGTCAATTCTGTGCATGGCAAGTAGATAGATAAGTCAATATAGATAAGTCAATATAACTATTAACTACATCGGTCTGTTTGGTAAAAGCTATAAATTGGGGTAAAACTCATTCAGTTATGACAAGAGTGAAGTTGATGAAAGATTATTTATTAGAAATAATGAAAATAGCTATGAACACTTTTCGATGAGAGGTAAACATAAGCATATTTGTTTTAAAATTTTATTTAATATAAATATGTCTTATCATAAAGGTAAAGGTCGATCTTCACCGGCCCTTAGACTATTGGGTATAACCACCAAAAGCATAATTCTCCTAAGGCATTCCCTATTTGGAGTCGGCTCTCCTGATACTTGAGCGCCATATGTGGTGATCCTGGGTCATTGTTTGAGTAAGGCCAAGCGACGTCATATCCTTGGAAATAATTATATTTCTGGTAGTTGGTGGGCAGCCTCTGCTTCTGTTTCGCTCGTCTATTTCCATTCCAAGTCGCATTATATGGTGCTATTCTCGGGACAATACCAACGCAACCGGCCTTCCTGATCTTGAGGTGCCTCGGATATGCTCGTTTAGAACTTCGTCCAACTGAGTAACACACCTAGACCCTCGCAGCGTCTTCATTTCGGTGCTTTCTTCAAGATATTGCCATCAAAACCGCCAATGCCAAAATGATAAGCAGCTTACACATATGCTACGCAATTAACCTCCAATTGTTTTCTCTTTGTGCTACAAAATTGAACTTTGAAAACATATAACCAAACAAAATCATATTGTACAGTATAATGATAAATGCATTTAAGTGTAACGGGAGTTCGTTGACAAAGTGGCATAAAATCGTACATCCGATTAACCGAGATAACTGCGCTCATGAAACTTTTACAATGAAAAAACGTAGTTTGGGCGCACGGTAGTAGGCACCAAGTTCTCACTTAATTCATTCGTGTCCTTGTTTGAAAGCAGTCATTTTATTATCAAATCATGCAATAGGCATCTAAAGTGTAATACTAATACTACTAATAATTCTTGCCTCTATATCTTAATTTGCATCGCCTGTATTTTTCTCTGTTCAGACCTATGGTTGACTGGTAGAGAATGCTGTTGGGATTAAGTATGCCATGTGTAAAATTTTATGTTTTGTGCATGAAGTTTTTAAATCATAAAAAAATAATACATAGATCAGGAACCGATACGTAAGCGTAACTCAATAAAAATAATTAAAACTTAAAAATAATTGAAATTATTTTAGGCTTTCCATCCATCATTTTAAGTAATACACAAAATTCAACCAATTCAATCCATTCTGTCAAATCAATTCAGGTTAATTTAATTAAATCTGAATTCTATTTAATTTTATTTGTATACGTGATTAATAGTTTTGCTGACGGGATTATACGCAACTACTAAACAACTGGTCAGTGTCTTCATTTTTGTTCAAATTCTATGTATCCCGTCAATGTATCCTAAGTCTGCAACTAGAGGTATTCTGAATCACTTAAGGGTTACACTTTCCAAATTTAGCCACATATAGCGTTAATCCGTCGCACTGGTACAAGTCTGGTTTTACCAACGTCAGATAAGGAATATTCGTCGAATAAAATAAATGCAAACGTCACCAACCTATTTGTCAGTAATTATTTATGTCACTGTCATTTGAAAATCTGTCGTTTAATACTTATTCAGTCTGATTAGTCTTATCTGAAGTCGGTGAAATCGGACCATTAAAGTCCATACTTCGAAACCACGATGTATCTGTCAAGTAAACTGTCAAAACATAAACAGTACTCAGAACCGTATACCGTATGTATTTACAATTTTTTTTTTACCTTCGACGATAAAATGCATCTTGGCGTATCGGCCGCCGAATCAAAAAGGTATTTAAATACAAAAAAACAGCGCAATACAGTCTTATACATCAAGGAAATGGCCCAGTAAAATGCGATTACACTTTTTGCGGTCGCAATCTGCGTTGTTTCTTTAAAGGCAAAGAATGGACGGTCCTCGAGTTTCTGCCATCAGTAATTGAATTATACCATCGATTTTCCATTAAAATGTTTTATGGAAGTAAATGTAAAAGTCTGGGGTGCGGCTAGCCCCACCCGGCATTAAAATCTGTTTCGTTTTGCGCTTTTATAACTATGTTCTGGTGGAGAAGTGGTTAATATGTTGGCATTGTTTGTTGGGGGAGGTTAAAGTACCTACAAAGTGTCGGCAACTATCAATTTGGGCTTCTCTAACGGGTAAAAAGTTATTTGAAATAGCTTGTAAGATAATAATACAAAATCTCAAATTAAAAAAAAAACCTGATATGTCGTATTTAACGTCAAGGTTACCTTATTATGTTTTTTCAATATCGTTCAAGGAACACGATACGAAATTTCGAATCGATAGGACATAATTAGGTTTATTAAAGGACCTTCAAAGTCCGATCGGGTCATAGGCATAACCTTACCATTTACTGTCAATTTCATCGGCACCAAATTTCGAATCGATCAGACAACTAAAAACTGAAAAAAAAACTGATGACCTTCAAACGGCTGAGTAAATTTTCATGGAAACTTGGCTACGAACACTCGAGATAAAAATATATATGAGAAAAATCTAAATCAACATCGGTTCATCCGTTTGGGCGCTACGATACCACAGACAGACAGACACGTTAAAATTATTATAACACTCGCTCTTTATTCTTAGGGGCTTAAAATGCGTTCATGTAATAGTACGTCCTGTAGAACATACAACGTAATGGGTTACACACTGCGACTTTTGGCATCAATGCAGTTGCTCGTTAGCATTGATGCAGAAGTTCGACTGCATCGATGCTAACGCGCATTAGTATCGACGCAGTCGCCTAAATACAGTACACAATTTGTCAATTTCCAGCTATAGCTAAGGTTGACAGTTTGCGACTGCATCGATGCTGCATCACGGCTGCATTGATGCTAAAAGTCGCAGTGTGCAAGGGGTATTATACTCGTATTGAGCTATCACATATCTTAAGGTTGATTAAAAATTTGTTGATAACAAACATAATTTATTTACAATCGTATTATTGGTAAAATGTCTGCGTCTGAAGTTCAATTTTTAACATTTCACGTAGACAATTTAATTTTACTGATATTCTGCTGCATCAAATATCCTTTACCCGATGCAAAAAGTATATTTTGCTATTTTTAATATTTGTTACCGAACTGACATATCGACATCCGATCAAGCTGTTACAATTATTTAAAAATGAATATAAATTCTAGCCGATTGGCTTACCGAAAGTTCTGAATCACCCTGCTGCTTCCATTTTTGTAACTTAATCCTTTGCGTAAGCTGATGTCGTTATTTTAGATAGAATTGTCTATCAAGTCATGTCCACAGTCCACTAGACTAATAACAATAAAAACATCCCCTATTCAGCTAACAATGCATTGTATCACTAATAAAAAAAAACTAACCTACATCCCTGCTAATTGTGCCAATTGACATTTAAAGTATCACCTCAATATTATAAACAATGGTATAGACATTTGGAAGTTAGGAAATAATCGCAAAAAGAACTGCGAAATGAAACACAAACTGGGTGTGGATGTGGTAAATTGGATCTTATGTGGTGGGGCTTAAGGGTGAGGGTAGTGGAATCCGCGTTGTATACGAATGTTAATATCGGGACCGCGGCTCGCTCCAGTGGGACTTCGAACCGGGCACGTGAAGATTCGAAAAATACTGCTTTTGTGGATACGGTGTTTTGTTTTGAACTTTTGCTAGTATTGATAATCATATACTTGATCCTTAGGCGCCGCCAAAGTAAATCTAAACGGGTAAGGAATGTATCATTATACAGAGTGTTGTTTTGGTCAGCGACGAGCGACTCAGCGGTGGCTGCAAGAATGATACAGATGCCTTTTCTTTTATAAATGGAAAGAACCAACAAAATCAATTTATTAATACGATACAGCGATCGAGTCAAAGCTACCAAGTAGCCCATTCGTAGTTTACTAGTTATGGCGTAGTATTTCGTAGATACGCGCTAGCTATGCGCAAGGGTTTTCCCATTAGTTTTGTAATTTTTTTGAATGTTGTGAAGAGGTTTTCCTGTATAAAACTTGCATATAATTTAGAAAAAATATTTTTTTTAGAATAAGTATAACTCATATTACATCCCTGAGTTGGATGTCACTGACCAAAACAACACGAAATTGACTTTGACGTTATACAGTAAGATGATGAATGGAATGCCGATTCCTGACGAAAGGACGTTCGCTTATTTGAGAGAGAATTTGCATAAACGAAGTAAATAAAGTACTTCCGAAGATCTCCCGCTAGGCATACCAGCTCATCGCTCCTCCTTTCAGTCCAAGTCGTTCACAGTAACGGAAAGAAAGAAAGAAAGGAAGAAATTCTTTTTTATTTGGTACACAAAATACAAACATGATAGAAAAAATATAGAAAAAATAAAACACTTGAGGAAGTAAGTAAAATACAAAATAAAATTATAATGTGTGACCAAATTGGTCTCCGCTCAGCTCTTTGCCATGGCAAGCCATTGGCGCTGGTTTTCTGTGGAAACCACTATGACTGAGAAAGGGGTCACCACCGACCCGCGTTAATCTAGCGATCTAGATCTTCATTCAACTTATTTACTGCGGAGGAAGTTTCCTCGGGTTTGAAAGAAATGTAAATCTGGAGGTCATCTGCATATAAATGATATTTGCAATTCTCTTTGTTTTGGATAATATCACAATATAAAGAGAATAGGACCCAATATAGATCCCTGCGGTACCCCCCTTACTACTGGTGTGGTTTTGGAACTAGATGTGATGCCATTATCGTCGCTTATTACAACATATTGTGCTCGATCTGACAAATAACTAGCAAACCAACTTAGTGTCCTTGTATCAAAACCATAATAACGTAGCTTCGAAAGAAGGATCGTGGGGTTTATAGTGTCAAAGGCACGCGAATAATCTAGCAGAACTAGGATAGTACCTTCACCAATATCCTGCGCTGATAGTATATCATCCACAACATCCATGAGCGCGGTAGCAGTGCTACGTCCTTTTCTAAATCCGGACTGCTTTAAAGGTAAGATACTTTGCTTTTCTAAATATTCTGTTACCTGGGTACAAACGGCCCTCTCAACTATCTTAGAGAGAAACGGAAGGATACTGATGGGTCTTAGATCTTTGTATTCATTAGGGTGTTGCGTTTTTGGAACAGGTCTAACAATAGCGGTTTTCCAGCATGTGTGGTCTGTCCAGCCTGCACCGACTGATGTACTTACCTTTGATGATTTTGATTTTACGGCAGCTAGTGGTGACTGAGTTTGTTCCGGCGTTTCTTCTCAGCACTTGCCTAATTGTCTGTGTTCTGTCTCGAAGCGCTGGTAGGGCCCAAAAGATAAGGAGACATGATTCGGCCCCTTCAGGGCACAATTATTTTTATTTTATTTTTCACTGTACATTTGACGTTCATAAGTGGCATATTGTGTCCTAAATTGAATAAATATTTTTTTGATTTTGATTTGATTTGATTTGATTTTTCCATTGATGAGGGAAGACTCCAGACTCGATAGTTTTGTTTACTATAGCGGTAATGATGCTTAATGTTCGTGGCAATGTAAGCAAAATCATATCTAGTGTGATTCCATCATCTCCTTCTGCATTAGTTTTAATATTTCTGATTATGTCACCTACATCGTCCTCTGTTACAGAATGGAAGAACAACACACAAGGTCCAAACAGACTAGAGTTAAGGTTATTGATCACAGTAGTATCTGTATCATTGCTTCCAGGAGCATTTAGAAAGTGGTCATTAATAGCATTTGGATTATTAATATGAGGTGGAAGTTCGTTTTTTTTCTTTTTAAAATTAACTATGTTACGTTTTATATGTTTCCACAACGCACGAGGATTTTTAGAATAATTATTAATATATTGACTAAAATAGGCAGACTTCTCACTTTAAATCGCAGAATTTACGATTGCTTTTAAATCTTTGTAGTATTTTTTATGTACTTCTAGTCTGGTAGATCTGAATCTTGCATGTGCTTTGTCTCGCAGCTTAATCATTTCTCTGATATTATAGGTTATCCATGGGTAAGAGTAAGATTTAATACGGACGCGCTTGAATGGAGCATGCGTATCAAACAACTTTAGTATATAAGTATTAAATTTTCTTAGCATAGTATCTACCTTACAATCATGACAGTCATTCCAAGGAATTAAATCTAAGTCCTGGTTGAATTTTTCCAAATCAATGTCCTTTAATGGTCTGTATATTATCCATTTGGGAGATGGTTTTTCTACTTTAATGTCAAGATTACAAGTAACAAAGGCATGATGACTAAGGTCTACACGCCACATCTGAAGATCAGGAGGTCCGAGACAAAACTGTGTTTCAAAAACAAACCGTGAAAGTTTCTGATTCAATCATGCGAAACATGTAAAATATGTATGTATTATATTTTTATTTATTTATGTTTTGGTATTTATTGCATATGACATCATCATCATCATCGTCATCATTATCAGCCAATGGACGTCCACTGCTGAACATAGGCCTCCCCCACGGCTTTCCACAGCGACCAATCACTAGCGGTCTTCTTAAGTCAATCTTTATAAGGTCGTCTGTCCATCTTGTCGGTGGACGTCCTACGCTGCGTCTTTGGTCGAAGGGTCTCTAATCTAGAACTTCCCTGCTCCAACGGCCATCAGTTGTTCGCGCTATGTGCCCTGCCCACTACCACTTGAGCTTACTGATTCTCAAGGTTATGTCCACCTTAGTTCTTCTACGTATCTCATTATTATTATATCATATAGTATTCTATCATTGTCGACCCGTCTGGTCTAGTGGTCGAGAAATCGCCTACTACGCAGCGGGTTGCGGGTTCGATCTCCGCACAATACAAACATTTGTGTGCATGAACATGTCTGTTTGTATTGGTCTGGGTGTTTTCTATGTATATCATGTATGTATTTACAAATAAAAAGTATTTAAGTATTATATCCGTTGTCTGGCACCCATAACACAAGCTTTGAGTAGCTTACTTTGGGACTAGATGGCGATGTATGCGAATGTCCAAAGGATATATTTATTTAAATTTAAAGGATATATATCATTTCTGATTCGATCCCGTAGAGAAACACCCAGGATAACCCCTTTACAAATTCAAAGCCATGACAAATCCAATATGGCGGCCTCCCCAAGATGGCGGACAGGCTATTTGAAGTGCACCCCCATGATTAGAGTATAAAATAAAAGGGTTATCTGTCAGGAATACGAAAAAAATAATCACGTGACTTAAATCGAACATAGCGGACATCCAAGATGGCGGATTGACAATTTGAAATGCGCCCCAATGATATTGGTATCAAATGAAAGAAAAGGTTTGCTGAATGAAAAATTTTTTTTCGTATCCCATTCGAAAAAGCGTGTCTTTTAGTTTTTTAAACTATTATAATTATTATCAAAATGGGTTACCTACGGGTGGACTAGACCAAATTGGGCTTAGAGTTTAGACAGTGTTGGCGATATGGAGCGAGTTCATCCAGACTGAAGAAGCCTATGTGTTCAGAAGTAAGGTTAACAAGTTGTCTTGACCGTGAATTTTCCTTAAGCAGTAGCAGAAAGTATGTTGATGTTCGGATGACTAGCCGTAGCTGTACATACTGAACGCCTGATGTTGATACGGTTCTGTTCCTTTTACGAGTAGTAACATCTGCCTAGGCTTGCATAGAGTAAGAAAATTACTCCGGACTATACTACTAAATTTATCTCGAGTCTCTAGAGTATTTTGTTTTCTCTAGTACAATGCTGATTTTAATATTTGCTAGATATAGAGTGACAGACAAAACCGGGTGGTAGCCATTAGGAAGGCCATGACAGTTACTAGAAAAAAAATGGGTTAAGATTGACTTGTCACTAGTTTGTCAGTTACTTACTTCTTGTGAATTAGGCTTTAGCTTTTCACAATTAAAATTCTACTAGATCGTGTGCACTTCTGCAGTAAGCCTGTACCTACCATACTTTTATACCGAGTCCATTAAGCTCTGTCTAGTACAATGCTGATTTTAATATTTGCTTGCTATGGTTGCCGGTATGGTTTGAGTGACAAACCAAACCGGGTGGTAGCCTTTAGGCCATGACAGTTACTAGAAAAAAATTTGCTTAAGATTGACTTGTCACTAGATTGTCAGTTACTTAGGTACTTGGTGTAGGCTTTAACGTTTCACAAATAACATTCTACTAGATCGTGTGCACTTCTACAGTAAGCTACCATACTCTTATACCGAGTCCATTAAGCTCAGTCATCGTTCGAAGCTGTATGCACCCGCGCGCCGCTCCACCGCCAACTTTTGTTCCCTTTGTGACGGCTCACGTTATTATTAAAAACAATAAATCGCCGAGGGCGCCACCTACCACTATTGCTTCGCTTTCACTTCGCACACCCTCCCCCCCTTCCCCCCGCCTCCCCACCCCGTATAATTACTGAAGTGAACGAGCCTTATTTGAAAATTGCCTCAATTGTTGATTAGTTTTAGTTTTTAATACGATCAAGACTGTTCGATTGGTCGTTTAGGAAAATTGTAAAGATACACGCTCATTGGTTTCGTTTTTTACGCTATTTTCGTTTTTTTACCACACATGTCTAGATGAGCAGGTGTTGAGAGATAAGCTGAAGTTGTCACATACTTAAATGCTTGACGACTTTCGAGACTGCCATGCGCATATGACGTTTGTGACTGTACTGCGCCCAAAAATCACACCAGAAATTCACAGTTAAAATATTTCAGCAGTCCTTTTAGGGAGGTACAGTATTTTCGTGTCGAGGTATCGGGGTTCAAATGTTTGTAGGTCGTGAAACTCATGGCGGGCTTAGGAATGGTTCGGAAAAAAAATGAAATGAAATAAAAAAATAACTACGAGAATGTGCGACTTTCCAAATGGGACAGCACAGCTTACAAATAATTTGATGCTCCATTTTGTAACAGTCCAGAAAAAAAGGATATAATATATGTCTCTGGTGCCTTAGAAAACTGCCACGGTTAGTAATAAAATTCCACGCACATACTTAAAACAAATATTTTAAAGCAGAATATTATCGGGAGCACCTGTAATAAAAATATGAGCAAAACTAAAACCCGATTACTGGTATATGAGCCGTTCGCCGGGCTTTAATAACCAATCACCATATTAACGCCTTGGGATGCTCTACAAGCTTCTTTGCTTAGGCATATCGCAGACGGAGACACGATATTATTTAATTTTACAGTCACGATATGACACGGTGTTCGTCACCGAGACTTTGATAGGTGACGGATCAAATGGCATGCGCCAAATAAACATAGTTACATTAAAAAACCGGCTAAGTGCGAGTCGGACTCGCGCACAAAGGGTTCCGTGCCAACTTTAACTGAATTAGGGATTCACCTACTTACTTCCACTCAGCCAAAATACCACAATATTTTGTTGGCAGCAAATATAACTTTGTTTTTTATATTGTTTGTATGAAGAAAAAAGTTACGTTTACGATTGTTAAAAATGTGCTATATCTCAAAAACGACTTGTATTTGTTAAGATCTACAATATATGTTTTTTTTAAATTTAAACTCTCTTAGTTTAAAGGGGGGCGGGGGGACGCCTGTTTTACTACTTTGGAAGCGTCTTTCCCTCAAACGTTAGACTTTTAGTGAAAATGGTTTTAGAAACCTCATTTTAAGCGACCTGTCCATAGACACCCCGCATAGGTTTGACTAAAAATAATTTTTGGTCAAACCTATGCTATATATAAAAACAACTTAAATATTTATTTTTTTTGTATGAGAATTGTGAAGCGGTTAACAGGATACATCTACGTATCAAGTTGAAACTTGATACGTAGATGACGTATCAAGTTTCAACTGTGTGATGCTAATGGTTTCAGAATAATGTGGCTTTTACAAACGGACGGACGGAAAGACAGACAGTCACACTTGACGAAATTATAACGGTTCCGTTTTCTGGTATTCAGCTACAGAACCCTAAAAATCAAAGATCACCAAAATTAGCACCTAGTGTTTCGTAAAATTACAATATAACATTGAGCTAGGAACTTTATTGCATCGACATACTTGATTATATTATCATTATGCAGGTAAACAAAAAAAACACTTCTTAGATGTTTATTTCACCATGACTCCTTTTCTTCCTTTTATTTGAAAACGATCTTATGCAAATATTTATCAATGACACAATAGATATTCTATTGTTATGCGGTCTCATGCGACCGCTCGGGTATTGAAGTATTAAGTCGATGTAAGAACACCCTATATTTAATGACGAATATATTATCTAATGCAAATATTTCCGTAGTCAGTGGTTATCGCTCCTTTGGCATCATCCATTGACTACACGCGACTTTCCTAAGATTATCTGACAACCTCATGATACCTAAAATCCTTAGTAGAAATAACATAAAACCGAGGACGTAATTCCGTCTGCGCCCACCCTTAATTCCCTTAATTAAGTAAATAACTAATTGATCAATCAAAATCCCTGTTGGCACTACGTAAAAACCGGAAAACGCGTCGAAAAGTAAACAGATGACATTGGGCTTATCGCGTTTATTAATTAATCATATGTCGTTCAATTCACTCAAGAGATGTCGAATCGGTACCCCCTGGAGACAAGATTGGTAGAGATTAATTTGATTTTCATCACCACTTAAGTATATTGCCTAGTTAAAAAGTTGACAACTTGTTGCAAGGAAGGAGAGAATGTCAGTTGATTTTTACCGACTTCAAAAAAGGAGGTAATCAAATTCAAGGTGTATGTATGTGATGTCGTTGGAATTATATAATATTTGAGTATGCTGATCTAGTAAGACTTTTAAACACGTATACAATCTTTCGCAAGTGTATGTATGTTTGTCCACGTATCTCGAAAACGAGAAGTCATAGCGAGATGATATTTTTTTAGTTTAATTAGGAATGTTCCAACTTAGGGTACAGTGTGAGTTTCAACAAAATCGGTATAGTAGTCTTTGAGATATGGGTAATAACTTAAAGTAATTACTAAAATTAAAAAAAAACGCCTAAATTTCGTGAGCTTAAAATATTTGTCTTCTATTCATGAGAAACAAATTATTTTGAAGTCGTTGCGTGTTGTCAAGCTTACGTACGAGTAAACCAATTCTACGCACATTTTGCACTGACTCCAAAAGAATTTGTTCTTCCTTATATAAGACAAATGCGGTTTTTTAAGCTTTTTTAATCAGTATTTTGAAGCCCGTTTTATTTTTTGCTTAGTCATTTGATTTACACCGGGTGTACCATGATTTTACATTTGAAAAAAAAAACTTACGCTCAGTAATTATCAATTAATATTGAATTATTCCATTATTTTAATATTAAATGATCTATGATCTAAAGACGACTAGAAATATTTAATTTTATTTTATTATCGAATTCCTATTTTTTTAAATTGCTTTTGTCTTTTCAGTCACCAATTCAATCAATATAAATTATAAATAGAAAAAAGAAAAACCGTCATCAACGGACCGTTCGAACCGGGATTCGCATTACGCCAATTAACATGAAAAGAAGCAATAATTCCATTGTATATAATATTGCGTCTCATAACGTGTGTGCATAAAAATTACAGGTTTATTTCTCATTATTACTCGGGCGTAGGTAATTATTTTGTGCACAATTATACGTGCGCTCACTCGTACAGTCGAGTGCAGCGGTGACATCTTCATTTGTATGTTTAACCGATCAACGTCAAGGAAATAAGTGTTTATCTATTATGTCTAATAAATAAATGCAATTGTAGCGATGCAACGGGTGGTTATGCTCACGTGTTACATACAGGGTGGCAAAAATAAATACCTTTTTTATAAAGACTTGATAAAAATTACAAACCTATTTTAAAAAGACCTAGTATTACATTTTGTCAAACAAATGTAAATCAAATAAGCTTAAATTCATTAATTGTTTAATTATTGGTGGCGTATTATGTTGTGTGTCATTAATGTGCAAGGTTTTAAAATAAAATAGTTTGCAACGTCTTTCTAAGACTATTTGTTTCATGGTTAGGTTACAAAATGATGTTAGTATTGTATTATTGATCTTATATGATAACTTTGTGTACTTTTGATTTTGCAAATAATTTTTGTCATGAACATAGGTTGAGTTATAAGTAAAATGTTGTGGCTTATGTTTAAGCTTGAGTGCGACTTGGTTATTTTTCTGTATGCTACAAGTGAAACTGAATTGAAAATAAATAAGAGTTACAGCCTATTACATTGCCCATTAGCATTTACTTTCTTTCTGATTCGACTACGATTATTGATTACGATTCGAAGTTATCATATCTCGTTGACACCCTGTATTAAGTTATGAAATGAAATAACAATACAATATACTATTAAATAAAACAATAGACAAATCATGTTACGAAAACAATATTTAACTTGTGATTTTTTTGGGTTCCGTAGCTGAATGTCAAAAAGCGGAACCCTTATAGTTTCGTCAAGTCTGTCTGTCTGTATGTCCGTCCATATTTCACAGCCTCTTTATTCTGTAACTATAAGCGTCACACTGTTAAAATTTGGTAGGAAAATGTATCCTGTTAACCGCTTTACAGTTTTTCTATCAAAAAACAAAAAATAAGCATATGTAAGGGAGGCTCCCATACATGAAACTAACACCGAAAATGTTTTTTTAGGCAAACCTATGCGGTGGCGGTGGAGGTGTCTATGGATAGGTCTTTTAAAATCACATAGAGGTTTCTATGACCATTTCCTTTTAAAGTATTAAGTTTGATAGATAGATGCTTCCAAATCGGTAAAATAGGCGCCCCCCCCCCTTTAACTTCTGAAATAAGCGAATGGACATTTTGAAAAAAAATATAATGTAGACCTTTACTTTCAACGAAAATTGGTTTGACGGGGTCGAACTAGTAGTTTCTGAGATATAGAAAGCACATTTTCAACAACAAAATATTGTGGTATTTTGGCTAAGTGGAAGTAAGTGGATTCCCTAATTTAGTTAAAATTTGCACAGAACCCTCATTGCGCGAGTCCGACTCGCACTTAGCCGAGATTTTTTATCTTCAATCTAACAGTTATATAGTATCTGACGTTGGTTCATTTATTGTTAGTTGAGTTATATATTTATTGATGTTCATGTATTTATTCGGTATGTAGATATTATTTGATATAATCATTTTCAATTAGTTTATGTATTAACAACAATATTTTTATCCGTACATATAATTTTATACATATTAGTCTTCAGTTCTGTGTTAAACTTTGCACGAAACTCCCCTACCCATGAATTGTTTATTCCTTTACCTGAAGCACTTTTATACAGTATGTCCAGACATGTAGGAATAAAACTATATGGGGGTCAATTTCAAAACCCCACCATACGGCAGTATCTTTATTTTCACAAAAAAATACCACTCCTGAAATTTACGGCGGTTTGAGTCTCACGTCGTGTAAAAAAAACGAGCCTGTTTTTGGTGTTATTTTAAAGAAAACGGTGTGGTGTAACTAATACATAAAAAATACGCTATCAAATGACTTCAGTTAAAATTTCCGAAAGAAGAAATTTTTTTTTAGCTTTTTTGCCCATTCGGGCAATTCAATCTAAAATAATTCTAAAATGAGACCATTGATATACCTTTTTTTAAAACTAACTTAAAAGTATTTGAGTTAGTTAAGAAATTTACTCATATTTACGTATAATGGTCATAGTAATTTCATTATTTCTTTTTTAACAGTAGCACAATATAAGTATATTAATATGCTTATTTTCCAACTGTGTTTCGGTTGAAAATTAAACTACAAAATATTTAAACATAGTCTAATAGGTATTAAATATGTATTTAATAAGGTTGTCTGGTAAATATCGCTTTTGTGGTAAGACCACCTTAGTTGCACATTGTCTTTAAGCTTATAAATTGTAACAAAAAAAATATATTTACATGCCGAATTATTTGACTTACTACTCCGAATTCTTCCCGCTTTAAAAAGTTGCGAAACATTGTTGGTAGCCAGTGCGTACGCGCTTGCTTGGCCATTGTTGTCGCTTGAACATTAGTTAGTGATAATGTGGTACGTAATTAAAGTTAACTCGTAGTTACGGCCCGGCGGATTATAATTTCTATTTAGTTCATCCCCGCCGCGCTTAGTGTGTTTAGGGTTGGCTCTGTTCGAAAAACTATGAAGACTAGTTATTATTTAGACAAACTACTTATACACTTCAACTGGATATTTGATTGATTGAATATTTTTGTACGTTTTATTGAGATTTTTATCCGTCGTGTAGAGATGCCTCTGAATTTTCAAAACTTCTTCCAATACAGTTTATGCCCAAAACTGGGATTCGCTCGCAACCGGTCTATTTAACACCAAAGAAGAATTTTCTTTTACTCTACTTATGACAAATCAGTTATAAATCGTGGTCAGCCATGGTGGCCTGCCGTCTCGCATTTGAACAGATGTTAGTTTAGATCGTCGTCACTGATCAGGCGCCAAATGTCTCTTTTAGTGGTCATTTGACCGTTCTCTGTCCAAAAGGTTCCAATTTGACTACTGGGTCGGTCGGGTCTTCCGTCTCTAATATTATAAAGCTGAATGGTTTGTTTCTTTGAACGCGCTAATCTCAGGAACTACTCGACCGATTTGAATTTTTTTTTATTCTGTTGGATAACTTATTTATTGGTAAACGCTTTATCAGGCCACGACGGGAGGTGAGAAATCGAACTCAAAACGCACGGACGAATACACGGGGGACCGCTAGTTACTCATAAACGGCTGGGAGACGGGAAGCTTGTGTAACAGCCCTAAACATTGTGCGCGGTGACCGAAGTAGCTTGCGATCATTACAGCGTGAGTTAGAGGCCGCTAACTGCTAAGTGACGGCCCGTGTCTGATCAGCTGATCAGGCGAACTCCGCGGCGATCCATCGTTTCTGCCATAGCCGGTACATGCGACATTTACTACAACATAGAGCCTGCTACACTATTAACTAATAAGCACTAATAACCAATAAGTATGGAAATTGGAACGTCATTTCGTTTGAAATGCCGCTAATCAGAACTGTGAAACTTTAGCTTATTGATTCAGAATGTTATTGACACTCACAGTGTTATTTTTATGACGTATCCTTAGGAGACCAGAAATTTCGCGGCACGGTTGCAAGATTGGAAAGAGCGTTGGCTCGGTTTACCAGAGATTGCAGGTTTGAATCCTGCCCGTGCGCAATTTTCGGTTTCTTATTTCATCTAATAATAATACTTTTGCTTAGTGACAGGCAATAGCAAAAGTGCGTCCATCACAGTTTGATGTTAAAGCATTGCTTATTTGAAAATGTTTTTTGGTCAACTTTTATGTTACTTCCAGACCGTTATACCTACATGACAAAAAAAAGAACACTTTGTTCGCGTTGCTTAACAATAGTTCTTTATTGTATATTCAGCGTTGCCAGGCTATGCTGCAAATATAACCGTAAAATTTACCCCGAAATTGCTGTACACAATTTTGTATGAAATCAAAGTAAAAATAATCAGGTATTTTACAGAAAGATATTTTTTCTAAAAAAAACGAACTATTGGAACTATTCAGCCGCTGGTAACGACATTTAACCATTATTTTATTTAAGTTTCCGTTTCGTTTTTGATTAAGTGGCGGTGAGTAGAATGTGTTATAAATTATAGTTCAGTGTATATCCAAAATTATCATCGTATGACTGAATTATAACCTTAAAACTAAATTCAAACTAAACACAAGCAAACTCCTAGCCTTTAGTTTGTGTCAATCACGTTGGTTAAAACTTTGGGAACTTTCAAACTAGATAGCTGAAGCCTAACTTACTTTAATTTGATCAAAAGATGAACTAAAACCGCTAACGAAATAAGCATAGACCATTTCCGCACATTTAATGAAGCGCGGTGATTACTTAATAATGTTATAATTTCATTGCAAAATTAGATTTGCATTTAAGAATTAAAAAAAACACAGATGGTTAACATACGAAAAAATATATTAAAAAGTAAAAACCGACTTCAAAACCAAAATGCACTAAAAAGTCTTAAATAAACTCTTCACCATTGAAAGGAAAGGAATCCGTTTTAGGCAAACAATTTCTTTTTGGAGTCGGTGCTGTGATAGTTGATGCTTGATGGTCAAAGTGATGGCACCGACTCCAAAAAGAAATTGTTTGCCTAAAACGGATTCCTTTCCTTTCAATGGTGAAGAGTTTATTTAAGACTTTTTAGTGCATTTTGGGTTTGAAGTCGGTTTTTACTTTTTTTAAAGTTTATTTTATTTCTTCATTTTTAGTGATTACATAAGAGGGGGAGAGGGGGGGGGGGGAGTTGCACCTTATGATTCAATTTTCTTAGAAGCTACAAATTACCTATCATAAGTTCCGTCATTATAGTTAAGTACTGAACTCTTACGCGTTAAGGAGGTCCACCATCAGCTCAGCCCCACAAGATATTGACTATCAGACGTAACAACACGTCAACATTAAGATTCTAGTAAAGAAACACTATACGTGCCTTTAAAATTTGAGGTTTTCCCTCGATTACACCAAGATCCCATCATCAGATCCCAAAATGGAAAAAATGGGACCAACTAGAAAGTACACCCTCTAAGTAGGCGAAAAAATTTTTCGATTTTGTCGACCAACGACTGAGATATGAGGTAACATACATACAAAAAAAAAACATACAGTCAAATTGATAACCTCCTCCTTTTTTGAAGTCGGTTAAAAATACAAATAATAGTTTAAGTTTGGAATGGTGCTTGTCCAATATAATTATGATCAAAGCATCATTTTCTCTCATGAGTCGGAACCAAATATTTAATTTATACTCATGTACTGCAAAATTAACCAATTTGTCATTTCTACGCTATTTTCTTTAACACGGTTAGTGTCTGATTAAAATTTAAGTTAGGTAATATGATCAGGAAGGATTTATATTGTGTTGTGAACATCAAATCGAGCTTTGTGCTGAGATTACAAACTACTAGCGGATTAGAATTAAAACTGTGGCCTTTTTTGTTAATTCACACATAATTTAATAGAATTTTCTACAATTTTATTAACGGATAAATTGTAAAGCAGATACATGTATAAATTAATTTTATTTATTTATTTGGAATTGGTACACCAACAGTCACATAGTCAACAATAGTAACATAATGATAAAGGTATTATTATATCTACGAGTATGTAATCTATTTATTATATATTTTATTTTCCAAATTTAGGAACTATATTTTATAGCAAAGCATGCAGAAATTCCATTTATGTCAATGTAGTCAACGGTAGATAACTTTTAAAAACATACTTGGTATACCCATTAATGTTATATGCTAATCACCTGTATGTTTGAGATTGATTTATTAAAATTTTACTCCACTTACTGGCAATACTTTTACCCCTTACCAACATACGGTCGATTATCTATATTATGATATATAATATGTATTATATTATATTTTATTATATTATGTATTAGATTTATCTTTGGCCTCCGAAAATATGACCATATTTCCCGCTACAGAGCACAACTTAATTGGCTTCCCATTCGACAACGTAGAAACTCTCGAATTCTCTGTGTTCTGTACGGTATTCTCAATAACCCCTCATCACCTTCTTATCTTAAGGATATGTTCTCCTTTTTATGTCAATCACATGATCGTGCTCTCCGTTCTTCCGAAGATCTCCGGCTAGGCATACCGGCTCATCGCTCCTCCTATCAATCCAAGTCGTTTACAGTGACGGCTACGCGGCTGTGGAATACGCTCCCTCTTGAGATCAGGAAGTCAGAGACGAAACTGTGTTTCAAAAACAAACTGCGAAGGTTTCTGTTTCAATGATTGCGAAATATGTAAAATATGTATGTATGTATATTTTTAGTTATGCATACGCATTTGGTAGTTATGTATCTAAACTCTTTTATACTGTATATTTAGTTTATGTATTATGGTATGTATATAATATTATAATTTTACACAATAGTATTTGTTGCAATTTTAATATCTATTTACAATATTCTCCTGCACACATAACAATCTCTCTGCATGATCTGAAGGTATGACTGGGAGAGAATGCTATTAGCATTAAGTCCACCTTTTGTACACTTTCATTTGTGCAATAAAGTTTTTAAATAAATAAATTATCGCTTTACAAATCTATGGATGCATCCCGCCTATTTCCATGGTAACATAATTCAAAAAAAGAAAAAAGGGACTGGAGCTTTTTTGCTTAATAGTATCCCATTATTTCTAGTGTTATTTCAGAATCAGTTTCACTGATAAATTACTGGAAAAAAAGAGGTTGGGAATTTGAATAATAGAAATAACATAAGGGTGCTTTGTTGGACTACGGAACCTTAAAACTACCAGGGCTACTTTTAAATAAAAATATATAAAGAAATGGAGAACAAATTAAGCATCTTCTATTTTATTGAATAATTATCCACCACGTACTCCATAGTTCAAAACACAATTACGCCATATAATAGGGTATAATTTTTTTTCCCATCCCAGCAATAGGAAAAGTGGGAGAATCTGTATCAATAGAAATACCTAATGGAAATAGTTGGATACACCAAAATGTATAAAAGGTGTAGTGATCAATTTGGCTTACAATCACGTGACGCACGATTGTCATAGTGTACAATTTAGATAATTAATACGATCAATTATGAGTGGTCACGACTGACGGCCAGTGAAATCTCCCATCGCAGGCTCGCGGATAGAATAGGTAATGAGTGGAACGCTTAGCGCTGGAGCGAAGGAGGCTTTGGATGTCGATTTCGATTGCATTTGACAAAATATTTTTGTGATGGAGAACGAAAAGATGAAAATATAATCGCCATCTATACCAGATACGGAAATCTCGACATAGTTCCCTGTAAAATGTAAAACAAGCAGTTGGCGCTCGAAAAATGCTGCGATAAAATCGGTGTTTTCGTGAATTTGTTGTTTGGGTAGAATTTTTGAATTAATGAGTATATGTATAGTTAGGCAAGTTATAAGAGAATTTGATGCAGCTGAAAATCATACAATTAATAATTTTCCACGTGATATATCAAAAATTGTACATCTACTCCGGCCGCAGAACAAATTTCTTACAACCTATGTAAAGGTAAGCTTTTTTCCATTTGACTTACGTAAATTACCGTGAAATTTATTAAAACAATTATAATAACACCAAGCAAAGCCTTAGAATACCTAGAATAAGTTTGTTAAATTACATTTATTGTTCTCGGTCCCTTTGTTCAACATTAAACGTAAGATACTGTTGCGATGTTGGTGACAATAGGCATAAGTCTTACAAATGCTTCAAAACTTATTCGGACCAGTACCCCTTCTGGCTTTGTTTTTTTTAAATGGTCTTACAAAACTGCTTTGTTGCGTATATGGTTTCACTGTAGCTTTAACATAAAACGTTTCAAAAGGTTTTTCTAAAACAATGTCGGCACAATTGTCAAAATTTTCTTTTCAGTTGAAAAAAATTGCGGTAATGTTCTCATCATTTGAAAACTCAATTCTCAGTGCGGGCGAAATGAGAATTCGTATGCGATAACTCAAATATAATCCTCGAGATCAAATAAAAGGTCAAATTGAAAACCTCTTTTTTGCTGATGCCGGTTCAAAACGTGACCTTGTAAAACTGGCAGCAAATCTTATCATTTTTTATTTTGTAGAGTCTCATGTGCCTAGGACGCATAGTTTTCGATTTATATGCGAGAAACCTAAAAAAATCACCAACAAACCCTCTTCCCGGCTCCAAGGCGGGATTTTGATATGTTAACCCCTTAACTAGTCTAAATAAAGTTACGAAGTCAAAAATTGTGTTCCAAGCGATTCTCTTTATATCCTCTCGGTTCCAGGACTCAAGCTAAAACAGCTCATAGGAATCAGATGAGTGCGAATGTTACCTGAGTATTGTTTATACTAGTTAAGTAAACCCTAAGGGCCCTTTCCCTCGGGAACGTCGGGTCATAGCAGGATGCCGTTTAGTAGTACACGGGCATACTGTTTGAAGCGTCCCGCAATAAACCATCTGATCGAATTTACTATTCAGTTTTGTATGTTACTCCTATCAGTTTTGTATGCACCGCAGAAAATTGTAAAAAACATACCTTAAAAAAACGAGTTAGTGGCGTGCACAAGAACTTTCTGCGGGATCCTGTGATGCAGTGATTCCGCAGAACTGGACTGCCGTGGTAAAGTAGCCTCAGATACAGAGGAGCGATCGCGATCCCAGTGCGTTTAATAACATGAGTCTACATAGTTTTGAAGTTAATTAGTTCGCTAGCCACTGTCTTAGTTTGGGGTAGCACTTGTCTGATCTGGGCGGGGATTCTCACGTCTATCGAACTTATCTTCGTAGGGTAATCGATTGCGAGTTCTACCGTTTTATCTTAAATATCAAGTAATATATTAACACGTTAAAAAAATAGCGCACGCACGAAATCGAAATGCATAGAAATTAAGACCCAGAGAAATCAAAAACTGTTTTTCTTCGGCAGTCTTTAAAAATCAAGTAATATATCCACCACACGTTAAAAAACAACCGCACGAACGAAATCGGAATGCATAGAAATTCAGACCCAGAGAAATCAATAACTGTTTTTTTCGGCAATTTGCGGTTTTTCTTTACAATTTTTCTCGTACGCCGTCCTCTTTAACAATAAATAGTTATGTTGCTTTTACATAAGAAGATCTCGGCACGTATTGCGATGCAGTTTTGACAGGTAAGCGGCTCAACTTTACTGTCAAATTAGCAATTCGTATAGCGATTTCGCTCGATAGTTATAATATTATTATAAGGACATACATAAGTTATTATAACAACACAAATAATTATATTCGTACCATTGTAGTATTATTATAATATAATTATATTGATAACATTCGTTTACACTGAGTTGGAATTAAGCTGCCTGGAAATTGATCGGCTAAAGTTGGATGGCAATACGCCCCCTGAGATGCGTTCACTTTGTAAATTTTAGTAACGACCCTTAAAAAATTAAATTAAATTTTAATTTCAAAAATCGATTACAGTCTCTTCACCTCATGTGGCTTTATTTATAATAAATGTTGTGATTTATTATCATGGCCATACCAAATATTCAGACGTTAACAATTAAGGGCTGATTAGGTTTTGTCAATCACTTTAGTACCTACTTAGTTTATTCGTAAGAAAAAAAACGCAACATTGGCAGTGGATTGAAAGCAGTGATAGATAACATATTACGAGTATGATGAACTATTTTGTTGATTTTGGAAATATTGTAATATTTTAATCTGTTTATTTTGTAAAATGATATGTTCGTTCTTGGAATGTAGTATGCGTGAAAAAAAAATCTGACATGTCAAAAAATGTGTCAGCATCATTTATAAAATGGCTGACTATAATAGCAATGGTTGATGGACTATAATGGCAATGGCTATTAATCACAAAACCTTAAGCCGAGTCCTATAAAAGGTACGTACAGCTAAAACGTCTAACTTTATAGCATCCCAGTACACACGATCGCTTTTTTTATTACTCACACATCGGGGATATTGTATCGGCGGCCGATGTTCCTATTTTAATCGTAACCGTTCGGATGGACAAACTTTTGATTGGTTCAACTGGTTCGTTGATCAAACCGATTACTTGGACATGTCATATTTTTATTGGCAATTCGAATGACGACAGGTGGCGTTGTGTGCGTTGTTTTATTTTGAAATTGTTTCGAGTTACATTTTTTTCACACCGTTTTTTTGTCTTTTTGCACGTGGCTACTATTTTCATTCTTCTTAGGGCTGGGTACGTAATCGAAAGTTAACTCAAGTAATGGTTAACGTTACCAGCGGTAGAATATTAAATATTGTCAGTATCTTGAAGAAAAAGTACCGTGATTAAATGTCAGCATTGCTATTTAATGAACATTGGCCAAGGTACTTCTTGTTCGAAGCATGCACAGTAGTAGTTAATCAACCAATGGAAACGACGACCATTAGTTAATTTAACTATTGATCACGAAATTTAACCAGTGTAAGTAGGAGGTGCTATTAAGTGACTTTTAGGGAATCGCAGCAAGAATTAACACTTAATGATAATTAAATTCTTTCGCACAACAAAAAAGATCGGACGTATTACGTATGTAGTTACATCACGCGGTTTTGTATGTCATAAAGTATATTTTAATTTTTTAAATCTATTAATATTATAAAGCTGAAGAGTTTGTTTCTTTGTTTTCGTTTAAACACGCTAATCTCAGAAACTACTGGACTGATTTGAAAAAATATTGTTGTGTTGGATAGCCTAATTATCGAGGAAGGCTTAAGTCTATAAAACACCACGCTGGGAAAGAAGGGCAAGAAGTAAACTTAAAACGCACGATGAATGGGAGCGGAACGCTAGTATTTGTATATCACTGTTAGAACCAGTAGTTTTCTTCTGAAGTAGTGTTCATATTACTTGAGATACTTGTGTCTTCTTTCTATCAAAACTAGTCATATTGTGACTTCTATTATGATAATGCATTACATTACTTGTAGAAGTAAGTATTTTACTAACGTACAACTAACACGACATACTCACTCGACATACTGTATACATTCTCATTAAGGACAGTTAATATACAGGCTGCTGTGGTCAGCGACGTCCGACTCAGAGGTGGTTGTGCAAACGATACTGATGCCAAAAAATATATGTTTATTTTATGGATAAAACCCACAAAATCCATTTAAATTTGCGATGCTAGTTAGCGTGACAAAACAACTTACCCCAGGTCGCCTCTCGTAGCTTACTAGCTACGGCGTAGTATTTCGTAGACGAGCGCGAGCTACACGCAAGTGTGCGAGTTTTCTCATTCGTATTGATGTTTTTTATAATTTTGTGCAGAGGTTTCCTTTATGAAGCTTGCTATTATTAAAAAAAAAACATAACTCATAGCATCATCTCTGAGTTGGATGTCACTGACCAAAACAACACTCTGTTGAAACAGTCTTTTTTCTCATGTTAAAATCATAATCATAATACGGCACCGTAATACAATGTATACGGTCATACATATTTACGTCAAATGTACCGCTTAGAGGGTACAAATATTTGATATTTGTCGTGTATACTTTTGTTTTAATTGCTGTATGTTTGATCGCTGTTTTCTAAGAATCGCTCAGTGAACCGGGACCGGTTGTTTCACTTAAGCACATACAATTAACTCGTGTCTAATTGGGCGGCGAAAGAAAGGCTTTAGTGAGAGTTCATGGGTGAATCACAATTGCTCAGTCTACGGACACGGCCGTTACTGTTACCACTACTGGTATTGCATCAACCCCTAAATATCTGAATTGCTGCGTGAAGTAGAATGGTTACACTAGTTTAACTTTCGCCAAAATTAAATGTCATTAGCGGAGCGGTCCTCTGGGACTTCGGCCGCGCGTTTTGAGTTTGTTTCCTCAACTCCCGTAGTAGCGTGATAATATGTTTTATAGCCTACAAACTTCCTCGATAAATCAGCTATCCAATACAAAATTGAAGAAAAAAAACAAATTGGTCTAGTAGTTACTGATAATAGTGCGGTCAAACAAACAGACTCTTCAGCTTTGTAATATTAGTACTGATATCGTTATAAACAGTGTGACAGTGTCTTAATTAATAAATAAATACATTTTAAAACATAACATACATTGCTCTGATCCCAAGCTAAGTAGCTTAAGGACTTGTGTTATGGAAATAGGAAACAATGGTAGTACCACAACACCCAGACCCGAGACAATATAGATAAGATAGTTCTCTAACCTCGCGAGATGGCGACGCTTGAAATCAGCGTGTTAGCCACTCGATCACGGAGATCGTAAATAAATGTACCTACTAATGAATTTTTGAATAATATAATAGGTTGTATTGATTTTATCACTAGGCAAAATGAGATTTTAATTTTGTATGGAAAATATCTATCGTCACGTTATGTCTGAGCTTAATTGATTAAAAAGCAATTAATATCATTTGTTACAAACAAATTGAAAATGATTAATACATTTTTATTTTTATTTTCTGCGGTGATTAATAAGTATATAGTAAAAAGACGAAGATGCAAATTAAACTTTTATTGTACCTTTAACCAATAAAATCTTTATACACGTTGCTTGGTACATCGTGTGCCAATTTATGATTACTTGTAGTGCGGCGTCATTTTCTGTTTTTCACTGTCTTTAAAAAAAAATGGCCCTTCAGACAAAACTTTTTTTGTATGGGAGACCCCTCTATTTTTCATACATAAACAAATTTTGATGCGATTTTGTATGCAGCATTTTGCAGCCTGGGTCACTTAATGAAAACATTACGGAGTTGTTTGAATGTTTTCATGTTAATGTTGTATATCTTAAGCATAAAGACAGTCTATTATAGAGAAGTTTTTATGAAGTTCTAAAAGTTCATTCGTTTTTTTTTCACAGCCATATAAAGTTGCAGGTCGAGTTATAGATATTTTTTTCCGCAACTTTACAAGTGAATTATAAAAAACAATATGGCTTGTTTAAGTGGTTTGTATGTTTATAAAACCGCAAAATAATGCATAATAATGTACAGTAATAATACGGAGAACGTTTTTTTGAATCTATACAATTTTCCAAAAAAGTATGATTCGATTTGGATATTATACACGAAAAACATAAAAATCGATATGAAAAAATTCAAGAGCCTATTTTTTTTTAACTAGGAAATGACCCACACGATGTACCCAGCACCCTGTATTATCGTTATTTATAAGTTTAGTTTATATAGTAACAACAGACTATAAAAACAAAAATATAATTAAAAACGTACAGATTCCATACATACCTCGAAACCAATTTCCATTTTTACCTAAGTCGCGATCTGATGAGAGGAACTTGAAGTTTTTGAGGATCACATCTTGGAGTAGCTAATCGCTTATCTCTTAGACTTTTACTTACTGCGACTTTCAGCATCGACGCGTTTTGAAAACGCGCAACAGCATCGCGTCTCACGAAATGAACAGATTTAATTTGGCATCGCTGCTAAAAGTTGTAGTGTTTGCTGTGGGTTATCTCCTTTTCATACTTAAATACTTCAGTAGTTGGTAATACTCATTGGTCTAAACTAAAGATATTATACTCACAACTATACTCTGATTTTTAATCAGATGGACCAGAATGACAGCTACAATCGCACTTTTGCTTTTTTAATGTTGCAAGCGTAGTACAATAGTGTTGAGACAATTCGATTGTGTGCGATTAATTGAACTTGTAATATTAATTTTTAATTATCAGACTTTATTTAATTGAATAAATAATACAAGAACAAAGGTGCAAATAGTTATATACAAACGAAATTTATGTAACAGTTGTTCTAATGAGCAAAAACCTGTTGTTTGATTTCACCTAATTCGACATTTTCTATAAATAATTTATAATTGATAATAATGATACTTATAAGAAACATGATTTTTATAAAGATTAAAATTTTGAGGATAATTTTGAATATTATTATTACTAATAGTATTTTCGCACAACACAATTCAAAATACAACTATTTAATTATATTCTTCAATCACATGAAAACAACGATTGAATAAATTGAATTCTCCGATTATTTAGAAACATCACTATTTTTGAATAACGCAAAACTGGCCACCCACCAAATGTCATTTTGGTCTATCTAATTAAGAAGCAGAGGATGACATCCCGGAAACTAAAGCAGCACTCAAATATGGCACCGTTTGATTAATGGAAGTCATGGATTGACATCCATCATATCAGACAACACCGTCGGAACAGAGTCATGAAGTCGCTTTCTCAGCATATTTTGTAAAGTATGCAGGTACACTACAATAGTTTAGTTCGCCAAAAACGAGAATTCTATAGCTTAGTAGTTTAGTTTATATCAAAAACATTTTATTTTAAAAATATTTAACATTTACATTATTTAACCATGATCATAACTATGCAATTTGAATTGATCTCGTGAAAGCCCGAAATATCATGGCGCCAATATTAGAGTCAATTTCCAAACCATGGGTATTCATTACTGTTTTTTGTCTACAATCAATAAAAAAATACTATATCTATATGGGTATATATGGTATATACTATATCTATATGGGCATACTTGGGTAAGTATGACCCTTAGGCAAATAGATTCTGGTACTGACATTATTTTTAGTGAGCAATAACGTATTAAAGGTATTTTCTCACTGCACCGTACCATACCAATTATCATGGCTGTGCTAGGAACGAGTCAGACTCGAAAAGCAACACGATACGGTCTAACTTGCCCAATGAACGGATTGACAGTGTCTTACAGTTAGGTATATGAAGCGAGCGAGAGCGAGCACACGTACAGGGTGTTGTTTTGGTCAGCGACGAGCGACTCAGGGGTGGCAACAAAGGGGTGGGTACAAAGGATACTGATGCCAAAAAAATTTTTTTTTCAAATGGAAAAAACCCACAAAATATTTTTTTTATGCGGTACAGCTATCGAGTCAAAACTACCATCACCAGGTAGTCTCTTCGAAGCTTACTAGCTACGGCGTAGTATTTCGTAGATAAGCGCTAGCTACGTGCTAGGGTGCGAGTTTTCCCATTCGATTTGTCATTTTTTTTAATGTTGTGAAGAGATTTTCTTGTATAAAACTTGCTCAGAATTTAAAAAAAAACATTTTATTTAGAATAAGCATAACTCATATTATCATCCCTGAGTTGGATGTCACTGACTAAAACAACACACTGTATTTTACCGGTGCTGACACGCTACGTGCACGGAACGCTGCGGTGTTGATTGGTGACGGAACGGGAGCGAGTCGTCATAGTTTTTAATACAAAGAATATTATAAGCTATTGCATGGCTTCTATCGCAGGCCTTGAGCGTGGAGACCGAATCCAGAATTTCCGTAACGAAAATAACCTAACACCCCCCACTCCGACCGGCACAGCGGTGATACTTTTTAGTTTTTTTCCCTCTATCGATGAAAAGCAGAACTTTTAATGACTTTTTGAAATATCACGCTTGTCTCTTTAGTTCAGCAACCCGCCTTTAGGTGGCATTGGTTGTAATAGTATTGAGTAAAATAATTATTGCAGTTAAATAGGAATTGCATAAGTTGATAAAAAATGCTATGCATTAGCTTTACCGCGGCAGTCTCCGAGTGCCACACGTCTTTTTTTTGCCTGACACGTTCTTAGTATGGGCAATGGTAATGGTACGCTACGGTGTAGTGGGGAAAAACCTTGAAAGGTATCTGTTACACTATAGTTACTCTGGGGCTTTACTTTGTAGCCCAATGTCTGAACTTTTCACTGTATCCATCTCTCTTCCTCATGCCAGCAAGATTATGCGAGTGAGCGGTATAGCTGGATCAAAATAAATAGTTTAAAAATCTGAACCCCGTGTACCCTGAATACAAATGAAACATTTTTGTATACAGAATTAGGTCTTATTTCATATTTGATTGATACAACATTCGTTATGATTGCAAACTTTTTGTTGTATTGTTATAGCATTCGCCAGGTTGTTGTATATTTCATAAAAGGTAGTATTCGTCACCCGAACTATAATAAGGAATCGATAGATACAGCATTCATCGAAATATGTAGTTTGTGCTAGTTTGAGTAGTTTAGCCGCAAATGTGAACTCACATAAATACCCACTTACGGACAACAGCAAGTCAAGGCAAACACGGCGGTATCTTATGCAGTTAAAATTAGGGCTAGTTTGCAAAAAAAGTGAATAGCATGATGTGCTGGTGACTGTACATAGATTGATAACCCTTTCTTTTGACTTTGCCGTAATCGGGTACTAAAGACGACGTCTTAGAGTAGACCCCCTGCGTCGAATGTTTGCGCAGTTGTAACACGAGACTGTATAAATAGAGCTACCTTACATCGAAATAGAGCTTTATTATGGCTTCATTTCGAATAACTATGTTCTTAACTTGAACTTGATTACACATTATTGGTGCATTGGGCACTCCTGTCAGTATGCACTTATGTAGACATGAAAACTGATAAATAAATACTTCTTAAAACGTTGGACATACACTGCCATACAATCGCATACACATGTGTGCCTACTTTACGTCTTAGACTCGGTTGAGTTATAGATAGTAATGATGATCGATGAGGAAATTGGGCCTTTAAGTGAAATTTATATGGATATGTATATATTTGTTATTAAGCGTACTTCTGTTGTTAACTTGATGAAATGATTTTAAATGTTACAAAAAGCACTTATGTTAACTGCTGTCAGCATGACAAATTGATTATGATTTTATTTACTCTACATCATTTTGATTGTGTTTAGCGAAAACAATATGGCTTTATTGTGAAGGTATACCTACATAACATCATTTCGATTGGCAAAACATAAACACTTATACTGAAACTTTCATACAGCGCGACAAGGATCTTTTGGCTGACGGTGACAATCAGAACTAAAGCCTGTTATATTCAAAAATGCGGTTGCCCAGATCTAGTGTAGCCAAATCTCCCCATTCTTAGAGACGTTTTTCCGATTTTTCCTAATGTTGTATTTTCGTTCATATTCTGTGTAACTGTTTAAATTGATTCTTTTAATGCTTCAACACCCGAGCGGTTGCAGGCAACCGCATAACAATAGAATTGGCATTGTGTCTCGTTCACATACGCTTGAGGGATTAAAATACCGTAGAGCTAAACTCCTTAAATAAAGTTATAATTTTCAATATTTTTTATTGTTTACACAATTGTTTTGCGTTTGAAATCAGTGGAATACACATATATATGACACAAACATGCTGCTTTAAATTAGTAACCTTCTTTTTGACTTTGCCATGGTTGGGTAAAAATTATATCCGTTAAACAGCTTTCTAAACTCCTTAAATCAAGGGAAATTTTTGCATTGGCTACCCTGATAGAATGCTGGCGCACCCTGTCAATGTCAATGACGACCGCCGTGGTGTACTGGCTAAGCACGCTGGTTACAAGTCGTCGCCGTTCCGAGGTCCCGGATTCGATTCCCGGTCGGGTCAATGTAGAAATCAAAGTTTTCTATATTGTCTCGGGTCTGGGTGTTGTGGTACCACCGTTGTGTCTGATTTCCATAACACAAGTGCATTAGCTACTTACTTTGGGATCAGAGCAATGTATGTGATTTCTGTCCAATGTCATCTATATCGGCTAGAAAAGTCTTGTCGCACTGTACAAACTGAAGGGCACAGAATAAAAGCCGCAGACACGCTGCTACAAGTTTACAGCTCCATAAATATGCTAATTTACCTACGAGCCTTTTATAACTTAATTAATAACGTGTGGCTAGCGGAGAAACGAACTTAGTGGTGTGGAAAACGCGTTTTGTCATTTGAGATACATACTCCTTTCAAATGACTGATAGATAAAATTTGCTTTAGATTATGCTAGTTTACTTTCAGTGGTCAGATACACATTATTAGACTGATAAATTATAAGGCGACAGATTTAAAAAAAATGACAGTTACTTATGATTGCTGACAACTAGGTTTTTTAAATTAGCCATATCGTATTTTTTTCGACGAATATTTCTTATCTGACTATTGAAAAATCAGCCCTAAATTTCAAAAACTAGATAATACTTTAAATTAGTAAATATATTAATCAAAATCATTGATATCTTTAAGACATTCACGATTTTCAGTATAATTTAAAATAATAATTTTGAATCAGCCTCAAAAACGTTCAAACTGTCATGGCGTCTGAAATGACGTCACTTCTTGCAATCGAAGATCTTCTTGACAGCAAAATACTATAAATACTGGTCTACGACAGAAAAAAAGCCCGCCATCGTGCAAGGCTTGATGTCACAACCTTTGATAGGCGTTTAAGGTCACGTGATCGAATGTGTGTTTTGGACCAACTTAATTATTTAAAATATTAATAATCCTAATTTAAATTCAAAAATAAATTTGTGTTTTGATATCTCCATACCTTAGTCACTAGAAACTACCAATATTGTGATTTTTTCGTAATGGAAACTAGGCTATTACTTGAAATTTGTTTGATGTGAAATAATAATAATCGTAAGATGTGTTGGGTGGTCGGAACTTGATGATGGATGACAGTTATCATGAATAATATGCTTTGGCTTCTTGTTGAGCTTGCCCCACCACCACGCTTATCGTCGTCTAGATTCTGGAATCCCGAGCAATTGCATATCCATTCCAAATATATCTTGGCTGGCTAATAAAAGGGTTACACGTACAATACATTCGTAGAATACATTCTAAAATACGCTTTTCTATAAAGCCTCGTAGATATAAGGGTAATTTGTAGACGAAACTACTGCAGCATCTAAAGTAACAGATGCTGATGTACTCAAATAAGGAAAATCGCTTTGCCCATCACCGTGACCCCACCGCAATCGCCTCAAGATTATGATTTAGAGCGTTTTATGTTTGTTTTTAATTGATGTCACCGAAGTTTCGCGTGACCGCACCGCGATCTGTCACCACATACTTCTTTATGAGTGATGTAAAATAATGAAAAAATACCATCGCTTTTATGCCGCATGTTTGATTTAGAACCATGTTTACGACGGCATGTCTGCGTGCAATGCTGTTTTATAATCTTTGGTATTACGTTTTGTTGTAATAGTTACATGTGTAGTTTTAACTGCATGGCTAATTAGTGTGATGGATATTGTATGAGGGTTAGGAACTCATGCCATAAAATTTTAATGAAAAATCTAGTGAGGCTTACTGAAGTTTGATACCATGTCTAAATATTACTACGACATCGTCGGTTTCTCTTTTCCATGACCATTCTTGAATATACGAAAACCTTAACTTTTTTATAAAGAACGGAATACTTGTTTAATCATTGCATTTTATATTAAAACAAGCGGTCCACCGCGAGTTCATCCCAGCGTTTAGTGTTAGCCTCAAGCCTTCCTAGATAAATCAGCTATCCAACAAAACACAATTTTTATTAATCGATCCAGTAGTTTCTAAAGTTAGTGCGTTTTTAACAAGCAAGCAAAAAAACTCTTTAGCTTTAACACATTAGTATAGATTCATTGGTGTTTATAGTTTTTGAGAAAGAAAAAACCGGCCAAGTGCGAGTCGGACTTGCGCACTGAGGGTTCCGTGCCAACTTTAACTGAATTTGGGAATCCACTTATTTCCACTTAGTAAAATCCACGATATTTTGTGGACAGCAAATATAACTTTGTTTTTCATAGTGTTTGTATGAAGTACAAAGTTATGTTTGCGGTTGTTGACATAGTGCATATCTCAAAAACTTCTCGTTCGATTCCGTCAGAACCAATTTTCTTTGAAAGTATTTGTTAAGATCTACATTTTATATTTTTTCCAAAATTTACACTCGCTTAGTTTAGAAGTTAGATGGGGGCGGACGCCCATTTTACCACTTTGGAAGCGTCTAGCTATGAAACGTTAGACTTTAAAAGAAAATGGTTTTAGAAACCTCAGTGTCATTTTAAAAGACCTATCTATAGATACCCCACACGAATAGGTTTAACAAAAAAAGTTTTTTTTGGTTTTAGTTTTATGTAGCTAGTTTTAGCTGTGACATACGGACGGACGGACAGACAGACAGACAGACAGACAGACAGACAGACAGACAGACTTGACGAAACTATAAGGGTTCCGTTTTTTGCCATTCGGCTACGGAACCCTAAAAAGGCCTTATCACTTAGAGTAGAAATTAAAGGCAAAGTAAATTCTACTTATCAGAGGGACAAAACAATGGATGCTATATGATATTCTTGTAATTTTACTTCAGGAACCATATCATAACTCGTTACGACTGTCAACTACAAATATTACTCCAGTGACTTGATATAAATTCTTTACTGAATAAACTGTGCTTTCTTCTCCGGTGGCCTGCACTCTACGCTCTATTATTACAAACTATTTGAACAGTGACAAAAACATTATAATATTTGTACTATATACTTACACTATGAACTTTTTTACGGTCTCTTCGTGTAAAGACTTAAGATTGTGTAGAGATGGCATGCCTATATTATAAATATATATTGGTATATTTATGCGATTTTGAAATTATTTATTTTTAGGTTTAACGCATTTTCTGTTTAGTCTATTAATTTGAAACAGTGAATGACCGTGCTTCATTTACAACCCAATATTCATAAGAAAAATAATGTAAATAAGACTGGGCATACAAGTATAAATTCATACATATGATGAAAAAAAAAATCTGCGCAAACTTTACCTACATGGTACTGTAGGTATTAATTTGAAAATAATCGTCAAAGACTTAGAATAAATCTTATCGGCGTACTCATAAATATTTTAACGTTTTCTTCACGGTGCTTTACTCTTTAATACCTCATGGTCTGTCAAGTAAACGGGCAGTTTTATGACTATTTTTAGTTCATACCTTAAATATTTAACAGTTGTAAGAAGAAAGAAAAAAACATATTCAGGAGACCACCTTTTTTATAACCTACTTAGGTTATGTACGAGTACTTTAAGGTACAATAAAAATATCAGGCAACCAATAGTCCAATTTTCATTGTTATATTACTCGTCAAATGGTTTTAAGTAATAATATGTTGATTGTACCTTTGTATATTTTACTTGTACATAATTGTACTTTAAGCAATATGTAATATTAAACAAATAATTACCTTAATCACAATTTTTCTCAAAAAAAGGGTATAAAAACCCAAAGTGTTTCCCACCAAAATATAATAATTATTGTGCCGAATCAGCCTATTAAATATTATCATTTAAAACATGGTGACTTTATGCAAGTGACTTTTATTTATTTCATTTTAACGCATTATAAATAAATATTTTCCCAGTTGCCAGCTCTAACCATTCCTCAGTCCCGCCTCCCATATTTGTTTGCCCGGCAAGGGCCCTTGTATATTCAATACACGCGGGTTCCCAGAACTAGTTTATGTTGCGTTCGTATTTCTTTAACTCACATTTTATAACGGCCTTTGTCTTTAAGCTATTTCGGTGTTGTCTGTTTGCTTGTCTTTGGATTCGGACCCACAAGGAAAGCGTTGTTTTAAGTGCCCAGCTAAGGGTTTTAGATTCAATACAAAATTGACTACAGAGAAAGACGTTGCGATCTAAGTTTAAATCTAAATATAGATGCTACATGGAACCTTATAACCCGAGTCAGAAAACTTAAATCTATGTAATCATGAAACTCATAAGTTGTGATACTTACATATATTTACGTTTTCTGGCTCTGTGTAGTTTCTAAATAAAATAAAATAAATGAAGTCAAACTTTTAACTTTGAAAAGTAAAACGGCTTCCTTCGCAAATATTGCGGGTTAGTACTCCACGTGTATATAAACTATCAAAAAAGTAAAGCCATAGCGATGCACCGACCAATTTTCGTTAATACTGAATATGTGCTTAAACCAACCTTATTTATTATCGAGCTTAACTTTTGCAATGGCGATTAGAAAAACGAATTGACTCTTAAATTAATTTCCCTTAACAAAAACTTTCACCAAATGCGGAAAAGATTCAAACTCGCAAAATTAAGGTTTTATAATCGTAAGCAGGAAGTACTAAGCTAATAAGGCGATTAAAAATAGGTAGGTCGAGATTATGGAGGAAAATAAAAACTTGTAAGTACTCAGTTAGTTGACATTCATTTTCTTCTAAAAAAAACATTGAGCTACTAGCGTATAGAGCTGACACCACGAACAAATCTTGTGCTCTACAAATAGACGCCACTTGTCATAAACTCGTACAAATGGTTTCATATGCGAAATTCAAAGTTCAAAAAATACATCATGACATGACGACCTCCGTGGTCGAGTGGCTAGCTCGCTGGTTTCAAGCGTCGCCATCTCGTGAGGTTCTGGTTTCGATTCCCGGTCGGGTCAATGTCGAAAACGATATTTTCTATATTATCTCGCGTCTGGGTGTTGTGGTACCACCGTTGTGTCTGATTTCCATAACACAAGCATTGGCTACTTACTTTGGGATCGCAGAGGAATGTATGAGATTGGTGTCCAATAAATTTATTTATTTATCATAATAATAGTCGTCGTTTTTGCGATAACTTTTTTGGTTGGTATCTACGCTTCTCTACGCAAAGTAATAACATCTCACTGACTGAAAAGTCAATCAATCAATTTAAATGAAGTGCGCAAAATGCCTTGCAATTTGAAAGGACTACTCGTACTTTGCCATTTCCTGCTCTATTCCAACAAATAATGGCAATATTTCCTAATGGATCGGCAAAAACTGTTTAAAGAATAGGTTTTAAGGATGCCATATTTTTATCATCTTTGCAATAGAATCAGTCGCAATCGACACTGAATGCAATTGCAGACCTCTTGTCACCGATCGCCATGGGTATTAAATTAAAACTATCTTATTTGGAAAACACTAATAGCATACTAAACCTATGTTACTAATTTACTTATTTACTAAAAACCATTCACATGTAGAAGCTAGTTAAGCTTATATTAAATAAATATATTTTTTATAAAACAAATTGAATGTCGCAGACAATACAGAATAAAAATAGAAATAAGAAACCGCTTCGATTGCTTATTTTTTTATTTTCATTCTGAACCGATTTAACCAACGTCAGATCAGACTTATCCGATTGAATAAGTATACAAATACCAATTTTATTATGACATGTACATAAATTGTTGCTGACAAATAGTTACGTTTTCAAATTAAGCGTATTATATTTTATTCGACGAATATTCCTTATCTGTAATTGGCGAAAACAACCAACCACAACAACCAACAGAGAGACTAATAAAAAAAGGAAAACCATTTACCGGTCAGCCGCCTTTTACAACTACTATTTAATTACACTCGTAATTAAATAAGTCTTTCCGATCTATTGGGTTGTCTATGTTCAGCTAGTAGATGTCTTGGTTGCGACTTGTTTAAAAAAAACGGCCTAGTAAGAGTCGGAGTCGCACACTAAGGGTTCAGTGCCAACTGTAACTGAATTAGAGATCCACTTGCTTGCACTTAGCCAAAATACCACAATATTTTGTTGACAGCATGTATAACTTTGTTTTTCATAGTATTTGTATGAATACCACAGTTATGTTTGCGGTTGCTGAAAATGCTCTATCTTAAAAACTACTAGTTCGATCTCGTATAACCAACTTTCGTTGAAAGTCTTTGTCATGATCTATATCATGTATTAATTTTCTTCAAAATTTACACTTGCTTAGATTAAGTTAGATGAGATGTTTTCACTGTGTAATACTTATAGTTTCCGTATTTTCTATTTTTTGCCATTCGGCCACGGAACCCTAAAAAGGCATACCATAATTCAAATGAATGCTTAATATAAATACCTACTTACCGCAGCATTATCAGAGAAACCTAGCCAACTAAAATAAGGCACCTATGTGACAGTTTATATGCGCACTGTTGAAAAAGCCACGCACTTACTTATTAAGTATAACACGTTTTGTTAATTTTAAGAAATTCACAATAGTTTACAGATAGAGTATTGTCTCAGCTTTGTTGATGCACTCCGTGGCACTTTGTAGTAATGTTTCTCCACTTTGTTATTTGTTTTCTTCGTAATTCCAAGTTGCACACAATTGGAACGTTTCTGCTAAACTGCAAACATTGAGCGAAATATTATGTAAATTATTTGAGTTTTTTTTTTGAAATCATTCGCAACTGCTACTAAATTCTGAAATAAATTTAAAAAATTAACTCTTAATTATTCGTTTCTTTTCGTTATTTTGTCGTTATTGAGTTATGACAAAGCGCTTTAGTGAAACCGAGCCTTCATTTTTGGGCATTAATTTTGACCACGCAAACAGAGAAGTTATACTTAAATATTATTTTTTCATAAGTGTCGTTTAGTTCAAGTTCAGCTCAGAGTTATAGCTATTGCAATCACCTAATTTGTGTTAGGCTATTTTACCGACTTTAAAAAAAGGAGGTTAGCATTTCGACATGCTTGAATGTGATATCGTTGAAATTTATAATAATAATATTTGTGTATGTTGATCTTTTAATACTACCAAACACATCTGCAAAAAATCTTAAGTATATTTGTTTAAAAACGGGAAGTGAAAGCGGGATAATTCTTGTTAATTTGACCAACTTAGGGTTTAATGTAAGTTTTATCTAATTCAATCCAGTAGTTTTTTTTTTAAAATACATGGGTGAAAGAAATACCTGAAATAAAAAAAGGCGGTTGAAATTTTTAAATTTTCACTTGATATTGTTACCTTAATAAGGCGCCTGATTTCCTATCTAAAACAAGAAACCAATCCATAATAGATCGAATGTTATCACGAAAATACATCACAGGTTGTCATGCCCTTGCAGGGCTCACAATTTACTTTAATGTATTATCTTATAATATAATGTGACTATGTACAATAAACTATTTGTATTTGTATCAGATCTTAAATTATACGGCTCATTTCTATTGTTCAGTGAGCTCTTTTTTGGGACAACCTGTGTGTTATTATTATTAACGCCCGCTTGCATGATCGATATTCATCTCAACTTATGATTAGAAATGTCGTTACTAGATGTTGAAAATATTGCTATATGAACGACGTGTAAGCCATTAATTGATTTAACTATCGATAAAGCAACCGGGCCTTGACGTATATTTTCTAAACAACATAAAAAGTGTCATGGTACCATATGGAAGTAAGAGCTAATTATCTTCAAACGGCTAAATTGGTTTTCATAAAACATGGCTAACACCCGGGTTAAAATTATCACAAAAAAATCTTAACGCAAATCTGTTCATCCGTTTGAGAGTTACGATACCACAGATACAAAAATACACAGACGAACTTGTTAAGCTTATAACACCCCTCTCTTATTGCGTTAGTAAAATTACGAGAACTAGGTACACCAACAAGAGCCTATATTCTATTTCTTATAATTAGCTCTAATTAATGTCTCCCCAAATGATGACGATGATATAAGAAAGTATAATCTTCACGGAAGCCTTCATCGCCTGATTTACTTTCTTACATCTATGATAGTGAATAAGCCCTTAGGGCCTGTTTCACCCTCAAAAAATAATCATAATTCATCATCATCATTATCATCCTAAGGACGTCCACTGCTGAACATAGGCCTCCACGCCTACCGATCACTAGCAGTTTGTATCCAGTTTGATCCTGTGGTCTTTACAGGGTCGTCTGTTCATCTTGTAGGTGGACGTCCTACGCCGCGTCTTTTGTCGAAGGGTCTCTAATCTAGAACTTTCCTGCCCCAACGGCTATCAGTTCTTCGCGCTATGTGCCCTGCCCATTTCCACTTTAGCTTACTGATTCTCAAGGCTATGTCTGTTACCTTAGTTCTTATACGTATCTCCTCATTTCTGAATATAGCCCTCTCGATCGCTCGCTGTGTCATTTTGAGGTTCCTACAAGGCCCATAGTAAGAGACCATGTTTCGGATCCGTATGTCATCACTGGTAAAACACACTGGGCGAATAATTACCTACTAACCTGTGACAAGCAAATAATTTAATTTTCGTATGAAGTTTTGGTAACAGATAACGCTAACCAAAACTTTTTAGGTCATTTTGAAACAGGCCGTAATAATAAAAAGGTATCATTTTGTTGGAATAATTCTTTTAGTGGGACTAATTAAGCTGTGCATTCGTAAATAAGTAGGTAGAGACTCGTAGTCGTAATTAGGCGAGTAAAAAAGTATTGTTTGTAAGTAAATTGATTCATCATTCTTTTTACCCTTCACGTTGATTAAGACAGGTGATGGCTACATTTGCAATTGTAGCCAAATCACAAATTGATTAAACTATAATAATGAAAGTGGTACCCACCTAGTAGGTACTAAACAAAGTCTCTAGTACTTCTGTTTACTAACAAACCTGAGTATTTTTTTTTAATGAAGTCTAATAAGAAAACTAATAAGTCATCGCAACATTGAAACCAATGTCAATGACTCACTAATTTGTGCATCCACTTCGAGAAACCTCTTTAATTGATATCAATTGATATTACGTTTCATTTAAATTCAGTTTCATATTTCTTTCTCTATAAATAAATTACGGTCTCCGTCGATAGCGCAGCGCATTCATGTTGATAATTAACGATATTAAAGTAAATCAATCGTGTGTTGAGAGAACGTAGCGTTAGGTGCGCGGGCGCCGCCAACGGAGGCTCGCGATCGATGCGGGGGCGCGGGCGGAGGGGCGGGGCGGGCCGTGGGCGGCGCGCGGAGCCGGTTGGCCGCCCAGCGCGCGCGCCCCGCCCCGCGCCCGCCCCCCGCCACCCGCGCCGCCCCGCGCCCGCGAGCTCACTCAGTGACTCGCGAGTCGTCGACGGCGCCGCACGTGTGGCGCCTTTTACAAACACCCTCGTTACGTTGCAGATGCCATACTGCCGCTAGAGTCATGCCCGCCGAGGAGGAACCCGCGGCCATGGAGACCCGCGACGCAGACGGCTCCCCGCAGCAGTTCTGCCTGCGCTGGAACAATTACCAGAGTAACCTGGCCAACTGCTTCGACCAGCTCCTCCAGACCGAGTCCTTCGTGGACGTCACCCTCGCCTGCGAGGGGCAGAGCCTGAAGGCGCACAAGGTGGTGCTGTCCGCGTGCAGCCCGTACTTCCAGTCGCTGTTCATGGACAACCCGTGCCGGCACCCGATCATAATAATGCGCGACATAAAGTACTGCGATCTGAAAGCGGTGGTCGACTTCATGTACCGCGGGGAGATAAACGTGTCGCAGGACCAGATTTCGGCTCTGTTGAAGGTGGCGGAGACGCTGAAGATCCGAGGGTTGACGGATGTGAGCGGGGAGCAGGCCGTGCTGCGGCCGGGAGGAGCTGAGCGCGAGCGGGGGAGCAAGAGGCCGGTGAGCCGCGAGGGCGAGTCTCCGGCGAAGGCGCGGCGGGTGTCGGGCGAGCGCAGCCCGGCGCCAGGGCCGAGCCCGCGCCGGTCGCCGGGCACGCCGGCCGCGCCGGAGCCGGAGCCGGCCGCGCCGCCGCCGATGCACGCCGACGACGTCGACATCCGCCCCGGCATCGCCGAGATGATCCGCGAGGAAGAGAGGGTGAGTACTTCAAAAGTTTTCCCGCCGAAACTACCCCGCCCCGCGCGCCGCCACGCGCACCCCCGCGCGAAACTTTCCATCGCATTACGTAATTAATTTATTTTAGACTTCACTACTTTGTTACCGCTAATGTGAAAGTTGTGAAGTGTTCGATCGGAGGCTTTGAGCGACCAACTTTTTAATCTGCTTAAAACATTTTTTGAACGTGTTCCGCGGCGACGGAAACTTTCGCCGAGTAACAGCGTGAAAAATGGAGTTATTTTGACTTTTTTGTGCAGTTGGAACTAGGGGAATTCGGGGGGCCGGGGCCGGCGGGGGTTGCTTCCACCTTCGCGTTTGATCGCGTCGCTATACGTAGATGATGGCATGTCCCCTCTTCGCACAGCCTGTAACGCGAACTAAAACAAAGTGACGCGCAAAAGTTTCCCGAACGTTTTAAAAAGAAAACATTATTGGTACTTCGCAAGTCGCAAACATCGCAATAAGTTTACTTATAAGTTAAGTTTATTGTTAAACTAAACATAAGTAACATTCGTTTTGAACTTTGAAATTGATCGTTTTTTATTTGACTTAAATACCTTATAAATAGAGTCCGTTAGTACCATATTTTAAATCTATTGTAAATTTTATTATAAAATTATGTTTGCCTTTTCCGTCTTGCGAGTAAAAATTCAATATGCGAAGAAAAAATCAAGATAAAAATTGCACGTTTTTATTCGGAAGCAGCAAATACTATAACGATTTCTCGGCGAACAAAAACTTTTTTGCCGCATACATTGTCCGCTCCGCCTGCGGTGAAACGCGTTGCATAAAATACTTACTTAAAACTATTATTTCCTTTGATGTGCAAAAAAGCGTAAAATCGCCTAACGCCGGTTTTTAAACCACTTCACTTTCTAATTAAACATCGGCAAATTATTGACTTATATTATACTACATGCCAAATTATATCCAATTAGGTCTGAAACTAATCAAAAATAATTTATTAAACAGCTTGCATCACAATGACAAATAATCTCATCTTAGGATAAAAGTTAGCAATGCCATTGAGTTTGAATGTGAAAATACCTATATTTAATATTAAGGTATATTAACCTACTTATCAAACAACAATTTGTAGAAAGAGCCATGATATACTCAAACGCTGAGCTTTAAACTTTATATATTATTCTCATATATCAACAAAAACAAAAACCGTAAAATATTTTAAAAAATCTGTAGATTTCTGACAACGAACGCGTAACATAGGTAGGTAGTACTACGTAAAACATTCAACAATTAGGAAAAGTTCGTATAATTACTGTTATATTCATTAAAGTTAAATAAACATTATAAACAGTATATTTTTACCTATAAATTGCACTTAAATAAAATTTGCCTGAGCGATGCATCGAAACACCGCGTCCTGTGATATCTGGGCACATGCCTACTATACCACTCGACCACCCAGATATTGATAACCCTTATAAAATTTGCATCAAAAAGTTCTATCTTTCACGCGTTCGCCTCTTCATCAGTGTAACAAAATCACATGCTCAGCATACGTTTGAAATGTTTTTGAAAACATTTTGCACTTGATTTTTAATGTTTTGTATGTTTTTTTAATTTCAAACTATTAGCATACATAAATACATTATTCCTTTTCATCAACCTTTTTAAAATGTTAGCTTCCGTCATACTTCTATTGCCAAAGAACGCATCACATACTGGAAAGTAAAACATCTATCGTCCTAAGACGAGATACTTCGTATCCTGACGGTAGGGGGCGTGACGTCTAGAGCGACACTCGCAGACACCCGACTTGATAGGCCAGGAGACAAGCCGGTATGTCGACACGTTAGTTAAGTGAAGACCGTTTGATATTAGAAAAATAGTCAAAGACTTATGGAAATATATTTTTCATCCAATTTATGTCTTGCTTTACTACAAAGATGATTTAAAATTTGATTGTGGATTATTTTATGATAATGGGAATATATCCACGCGGATTTATGTTATTTCTCTTTATCTTCTTTCTTTCTTATTTGGCTTGATAAGTTTTAAAGTATTCATGACTTTTAATAAAGTTTTATTACGTAAATGTACTTAAGTTAGTCAAAAAGTATGTACTTATTGAGTGTTACATTAAATTAACTGTTATTAATTTCAGATAATATTTAATAATTTAAACAATTTTTGATAAAATGCATTTTATTATATTAATTAATTACTTAAATCAATGATAAAGTAGCATTTCACACAATGTTACAAGTAGAAGTTTAAAGTGTTGCTTAAATTAATCATTGTGATATTTATTTAACTACGAGATCATTATTTTTAAGTTCATATTGATTCATGGCTTCTTATGACATTGTCAGTATGAATTGTAATTCATTCATGCTGTTGCAAGCAACCGAGATGACATGTAGATTATTATCAAATAAGGTGTTTTTCTTTCATCTGATAATATTATCGTCTGCTTTGCCAACGTCATTCGTGTTTTTTTTTGGTGCCAATTTTTTTTACCATTCTATAACAATAAGTACAAAATCTCTCGCTAATGTTACTTATATTCCAAAATAACAAATTGACTTAGTTAATTCATAAAATTAAATAAATCTGACTTTAAATTTTTTTTAATAAATACTAATGGAGAGTGTCGTCTGTCTCTCGGACAAGAGGGCGATCGGTCTGTCAAGAAATAGGGTGCAAAAACTTCCTTATAAAGAGTCCGTATAACCGGTCTCGATTTATTCATTTATTATTGTACTTTTCGAATTAATTGAAGAGAGCAACGACCTTTGGCTTTCATTATTCAGTCCTATGATTTCTAAAACTAACTTTATTACTGTAAATTGCAAAAATAAATGTAAATTACATTCTCAATAAGATTCTCAATAACATAATAAATTTAGCTTACCTTTATTTTAATCTTATTTGGTTTTCCACTTGTTATTTGTACTAATGTTCTATTGATTTAGGTTATCAATATGAAAACACGATCGTTTACTTAAACGGAACCCCCGGTATTAGAAAGATTAGAGGAGCGATTAAATTCATTGTTATATTACTGAAAATTATGTTAATTTTGTATTGTTGTAATGCTGCATGTACTGAAAGCAATTATTGGTTAGGTCTGATGTTTTAATTTTAATAGATAAAAATAATAATTTTTATTATTAAGGCATTTGCCGTAGTCAAATAACGATCACTATCTACGTTTGAAGTCCGTGCCATAAGTTACTGAACACTATATTGATGTAGCTGTACAAAACATAAACATACTTAAAACAATATTCCAAATTTGAAAACCCTGTGTTTGTTCGCCCGAAACATTCTATTTTTCTACGTCAAAAAACCTAAACATAACCCTCATAGTTCATCGTGTGTATGTACCTTTACAATATCGGCTATAAAACCAAAAATGCGAAAGTTTCAGTTGAAAACAAGCGGCACATAAAATGTAGGCGGCGTTCGGCCATTGTTTTAACCATGTTGTATAAAACTGTATTCCGCGACAAAAACTAGGTCTTACAGTAACAAAAGGATATTGTTTGGTCACAATTAGCTATGCAATCAACATAGATAAAGTGTGTTTGCATTATTCAAATGCCGGTTGAAAGTTTCGCTGTAAAGCCCTGCGCTCACGAGCTAATAGTTTGGTGCTACAAAAAGAAAGAACAATTTATTTTTTTCTGATTTTGTCATTATTACCTATAAGCAGATCAGGCAATTCTCAATGATATCACCACACATATTACACTTTCGTACGAACTGAGGTCGATGGCAGAGATGGGAAACATATAATACAATAAGCCTTATGTGATCAGAGTTGTGTTAACTTGATAACTATTGAGTCTGGATAATAAACCACTTGCGAACGCGTTTTGTCAACCAATTTAGCCATAATAAATAAATAAATATCCTTTGGACATTCCCACACATCGCCATCTAGCCCCAAAGTAAGCTACTCAAAGCTTGTGTTATGGGTGCCAGACAACGGATATAATACTTAAATACTTTTTTTTTATTTGTAAATACATACATGATATACATAGAAAACACCCAGACTAATACAAACAGACATGTTCATGCACACAAATGTTTGTATTGTGCGGGGATCGAACCCGCACCCGCTGCGTAGTAGGCGATTTCTCGACCACTACACCAGACGGGTCGTCAATAATTTGCACTTTTATTACGCAGAAGACAGATTCTTCATCCGATCTCATGCGTAGGATTTAGTTAACTTACAAAACGTAGAGATTCACTGCTAACTTTTTAATGGCCTGTTGCGGTAATTTTTATGTCTTGTATGTCTCGTCCTAACATACGGAACATATTATTCAATATGAATTTTTAACTTTGAAGTTAAAATTCCATTTTAAAATTCGGTCTCGTATCTGCTTACCTTTATGTTAGTTTCACTTACGCATTTTATCGCTCCTGTTAAGTGTTTGTTATAGCTATACTTAGCTTCTTTATGTTGAAAAGCGCATATAAAATTAAAATATTTTGTGTAACAATATACAGGGTGTATATACAAGTCCAGGTCTTTTATAAAAATAAAGATTCAAGGGTCATTAAGATTGTAGATAGTTTTAACTCTGATTTCAATTATGAATATACAGACATTTGGCTTGTAAGTGATGATTCGGGCTAAGGCCTCGTTGCGTGATTACATTGATACATTACATACATACTCTTACATTACAGTTGAGCTTACTGTCGATCGATAGTTAACTCAAATATAATGTAGCCGCTCAAAAATGCTATTTTCACTTTTTCAATTTTGCCACAAAGTGTATGGGAGAATGTCAATCTTCGCAGACTTTGTAAATTTTCCTTATACATTTTCTATTAAAATTGAAAATGTCTTAACAGCATTCCCTGAGCGGCCGAACTATAATGGTTAAATGTCGTTGCTAGGGTTTTAAATATTTACGATTTTACGTGCTTTGAATTTTAAATACCTTAACCAAATGTCAGAATGTTATTTCAATGAGCATTAGTTAGGTTTTTTTTTCAAAACGGTCAAATAAAAAACTGAACCGCTGGTAACGACATTTAACCATCAGTTAAGTTAACTATCTATCACGCAACTGGGCCTAAGTGAATATCTAGTCCGACTTGTTACGTTTGAATGTGTATAGTTCTGATATCACGAAATTAATTTTTAATCCTATACATATTTTTTTGTAATGTGCCACGTTTTTCTCCACTTATGAACGGTGTGCAATACCTTGCAAATATTTCAGAAGCAGAAATATCCCATTAGTCCGTAATAAGTGTGCAAATGAACGGTACCTCGCTTTTCAATTAACGTAAGGTAATTAAAAATGTACGTAGAGTAAAAAATATAGTATTAGCTCGCAGATTAATTTATGCCGTTCGATAAGAAGTATTTATTATAGACGCTATACGATTAATTCTGAAGGAACGATGATAAGGTGGCTTTATAGCTTTATTTTGTGCGACCGTTGGACGCTGGACGCGTTACCAACTACATTTTCTATGAAACATTTTACTCAAACCACAGCATAAGTTTAAAAACTGTAGGAACGTTACTTCTAGTCGTGAAATGCACTTCTTACACCACAAAATAATTGCTGTAATAAATGGTTTATAATTTAAATATGCTTGACCTAAAATTTTATGTTATAACTAACTACCTCAAATCCGATGACTCGAGTGTCCTTGTGGAGACTATATTACATAATTTCTCGACTATTTCGGTGGTCAGTTGCACGCTCTCTTAAGCCCAGTTGCGTGATCGATAGTTAACTAATTGCTTAATATCCTTACCAGCGTTTGAATAAAGACGATTGTGCGTGGTTTGGACTAAAAATCCTGAACCGAATATTTTTTCTTTTATTTAATAACTATTGTTTATGGTATTTTTCTTCAAAACACGCATGATCGTAAATATTCAACCTCTGGCTACGACTTTTAACCATGAGTTGAGTTATCAATAGATAAAGCAATCAAGCCTTAGATTAATATGACCAGTAGTAAATGCACCTACTTTTAAGATGCTAATTTTCATTATCTGCGATTCTGAAACACGTGCTTTGTTCTGTTAGATTTCTGAACGATTCTATTGTTTGTTTCTCAATATATCATGTAGTTTTCCGGTGTTTCTGTACCTATAAAAGTGGTGGTCTTGTTGCTTATCTTTACACTAGGTATTAATATTCATTTTCCTAGGGGTTTAAGTTCTATATAGATTTTGATATTATGGCATCGATAAAGGCTGATGAAGATGCGTCATACCATACAGCCAATGTGAAAACTTGCGCTGTTGCATATTTTAAGTGTTAAACAATGTCTTTTTAGTATAAATTTTGAATATCTACATTAATTTTTTTTTTGTAAAGTACAGCAATAATATTAACAATAACTCGATCTTATATCTAACAATATTTAAAATTTTAAAGCATTAACAATTACAAGTGCACACAGCGTGATATGTTTAATTATGAAGATGCTTAGTTATAGCTAAAATGTGAACTAAAAATATGTTTAAAGATATGTCCCAAAAACATGATGATAACATTGATTATTATGACTAACATTAAGAAACAAAAACAATACAATTAATCATTCTTACAGTATTCTCCCCGTTAAATTATCTGTTGTTTTTTTTTACGGACCACAGCACGTCAAGGTAAACATTGCGGTGTCTTATGCCGTTGTAATAAGAGCTAGCTTGCAACAAAAGTGGGTAACCTGATGTACTGGCGACTGTACAAGCTACTACGTTTGGTAGTACCTAAATAACAAAGTTATGCTAATGGACGACCTCTATGGTCGAGTGGCTAGCACGCTGGTTTCAAGCGTCGCCATCTCGTGAGGTTTCGGGTTCGAGTCGCGGTCGGGTCAATGTAGAAAACGATCTTTTCTATATTGTCTCGGGTCTGGGTGTTGTGGTACCACCGTTGTGTCTGATTTCCATAACACAAGTGCATTAGCTACTTACTTTGGGATCAGAGCAATGTATGTGTATGGTGTCCAATATTACTTATAAAAAAAATGGCGATTAGAATTGGTAACGAAAACTTTTCTCATCATACAGATTTTTATCAATCACCTAATTTTCGGCGTTTCAAATTCAATTCCGGTATTTGAGAACCTTTTGTAAAATTAAACATTTATTAACCCATTCCTGTCAACAACTCAGCCGGCAGGTGGGAACGGACATTATAGGGCATACTGCAATTTAAAGCGCTTTCAAGAAAATAGACTTGTCTCTGAACGTCAATAGTTATGTCATCGGTGATTAGCGCTGACAGCTTATTGATTTTGACCCTCGTGTGTGTACAATTTTGTTTAAGGGTGGATTCGACCGAACGAGATTAAATGTTAAATAAATAGAATATGGAATAAATAGTTATCCGAGAGTAAATATTTTTTCGATTTTATCATCTACTGATCTATAATATCGCGCTTATGCGAAAGTGTTTCTTATACCTGCCGTGTTGCGTGGAATAACTGTTAATCCAAGTTATAGAATGACATCCGCTTGCCATATGATTTATGTGATTATATCCGACAACGTTGTCAAATTAAAAACTTTTGACAGCTCCATACTTTCCCACGCTATAATACGAAAGTGATTATTCGACAGAATCTGAACTTTACACTATTCAGCTTTGTTGCAGCTGATTTGCCGGATAAAAATATAGTTCGATCTTTCATTCTTTATGCGAGTTTATTTACCAATAATAATAAAAACCGTCGGACGACTCTAAGTTACTCAAACATAAAATCGAGGAATATTATCCTTTGTACAGTTTCGCGCGTTTAAGCCTATGTTTGGTCGAATCCCCTCGAAGTGACATAGAATTGGCGCCTCAAGTGTTAATAACTTATGTATTGATTTAAGTTAGGGTGTAGTGTTTTTCTTGACATTAATAGATTCGATGAGGACTTCATTTTGAATATAAGTTTACTTTTAAAAGAATTAAGGTCTCACAGTAACAAAATCCGATTGATTTTCACCAATATTTCAAGCAAATGCATCATCTATCAATCATAATTAATACTATATATTATATATCTTATCATGTATTGCAAATAATACACGGAATACAATGATTTTGAAAACTTTGAATAGCATGCACGAACTAATTGTGGTAAATCCCAAAAGTGGGCAGTTAAAAAAACGCAGCGTTTATTTCTTTTTGCGGGCTATCTACTAAATAACTTTAATTGCGTCTTATTACTTTGACTTTTATGGGGTCGAACAGTAAATACTGCAAAGGTAGACTGATAGAATTGGGTCTCTATTTCCGAATCGCTCGCGTAGATTCGAGCGCAAACTTGACTGAAACTAGTTTAAAAGCGTTTCCAACCAAGTGCTGGCTGTAAGTAGACCTTACTAAAGAATAAAACTTACGTTCACATATTAAATATTTCATCGCCGATCTGTCAACTAACGACGCGCTTGGTGTATTGGTTGACTATTACGCCGTCGTTGCGGGTTCGAATCCCGCGAAGGGCAAATTTTTGTGAGCACAAATCTGAAGTGAGCACGAACATTTGTACCTAAGTTATAGATGTTGATTATGCATTTAAGTATATATAGGAGACGCCCCCGTCATAATCTTTGTCTGGTATTAGTAACACAAGGATGAAAATTCTTTACTTCGGAATCACCAGAGTTGGTGTGTTGTCTGTCGCATAATTATTTATTAATTTTGGTATAGTAGGTTGCTAGGATGAAACGAGAATTGTTATACGTTTGAAGAAAAATTGTGTCGAAAATACGGCGATAAGCACCGGTTAGCCTTATTTATCTTTGTAACAGCTTAGCAGCGCACGCAAAATGGCTCTTGTTAAATTTATTTTTAAAATTTTCGTTAACTTTTAACTTCTACAAATTATTTGATTCGCGAACTTAAAACTGAAGAATACTACACGCGAGTGATTTAAGAATAGAGTCCTTAATTGCAGAGAATATGCGAAAGATGCAAGCGCAGGTTCACACATTTTTGCCAGTAAAAAATATGTTATGTGCGCTTTCTATCGTTAAACAACTTTAATTATATAGTCTGATAGTGTCTACTATGGTGTTTAGCGATTGTTTCTCTATGAGTCAATTGTTACGTGTGAAAATTATGCAATATTAATCTTTAACTTTTGCTACTCCTGAAAATGTAACATATCACAAACTACAATAGAAGAATACAGCTAAAACGTAGCAGCATCCAACTAATTATTCAAAGAAAATTTAAAAAATAAGTTTACTGAAGTATTATAAATTGGCTTAAGATCTACATTGTATTCAAAATTTAAGAATCATGAAGCTATCCCAATCGTTATTGCTATACTTTAATTGCAAAAATTTCAATATATAGTTTGTTGAAATCGTAATAAAGTAAAATTAAAGATTTAATAATGATAGCCTGTTTAAAAAAAAAGTTAAAGAAAAAATAAAAAATATAAAAAAAGTAAAAATAATATTTCATCGCCATGCCACTTCTCCCATTATTTATGCTTTTCCTTACCTGTAAGACCGCCTGAATTGTACTCGTTATACTTAAGATGTTTTCTATAATTTGTTGTATATAGTGTGCAATAAATAATATTTATTATTATTATTAAAGGAAAAAATGGTATCACCTTCTTAAATCTATAAAAATACACACCACCACTACACTAAGATAAATACTATATCCCAAAATCTAGAGCAGCCTCTTGAAACGTCTAATAACACTGAATTATTCATTCAGACTGGTCGCGTATATATTTGAAATTTTAATATGATAAATAGAATGATAACACCCTCTCAATCGTACGCTGACACGAGTTCTTGTCATACAAAAGCATTGGATTATGGACTGAATTTGCACACACTTCAACAGTTATACGTAATTTGTTCTATGTGTGAGTAGAATTGGTGTTTTTTTCTTTGCGTTTTTTCTGCCAGTGACATAAAAATAGTAAAAAATAGGTTAGTCGCGCCGTTTTGATATTCAGTCGCATTTTGGTATTGTTTTAGGTTATACACAGGCGTCTTGCGTCATTTATATCGTTGAAGGTAATATATTTATGTGCTGTGTGACGTCGTTATGGTCACTTAGGATGACTATGATTGAGAATGACGCATACTTGTTAGTTTGACTTGTGAATGACCAAAGCTTGGCCAATGAACCTTATGACTGCGGATTTTCCTTCTGTTATATTTTAGTTATATGAGCAAGGTACAATATGAAGTAGTTGTCGTGTTATTAATATTTACAATGGACTTTTTGAAATTTCGCACAATAGCATTTAAGTAAGCTATTTTAGTAACAATGTTGCAAAAATTTAAAAAGAAATAATCATAATATAGTACTGGCCGGCTGTGTGATATCAATTCAAGTTTTGCTTGATGCAAGGGCGTTTTCAGAGGTGACCAACATTTTTTGATACAATAAAAAAATATGCTTTCATTTTTTGTTTCTTAACAATCGCTCAATGGTTATCCGCTTATTGGTCGTAAAGATGACGATAATCATATTTGTAGCGGTGTGATTCACTGGCCAGTTTTCTTTGTGTTGATGTTGGCTACTTACTGAATAAGCTCGATGACTTAATTTTATGGCTCTGGTTTTATAACTTCTATTTAGATCACCTTGCCCAGTTCAAAAGAGATAAGGATAGCACGTGTTAACTAATGATTCAATTTAACTCCATAACGAGGATTGTTAAAAACTTATTGTAATATGTGCCTGCCTATTAATTACGTTTATTACATATCCTCGACATAAATTTAGAATATTCTCCATGTTCTAGTGATTCCAATCAATGTAACAAACAAAACATGTCATATCACATCACGTCAAAAACTGATGTGAATTCACTTACTTATGAAATTTTACTAGTCTTTAATGACTTATTTTTTTTGATGATTTTTTTTTTTTTAAATAAGACGTCGTCATCAAAATGTGCAAATAACATAATGAATGTTTGCGTTTCACTTATCGGACCAGCAATAAATGTAATCTCAGTAAATTTTAATAATAAATGAAACGAGGTTTTTATAATCTGCAATTAATATTTTATTTACGCGTGAAATTAAAAAAATATAACGCGTATTCACGGTGTTTGAGAAACTTAATTTAATATCAGAATTTATTATTAAACTTCTCGATGTAGAAATGATTTATTACTTAGGAAACATGCTAACAGAAACGATAAAATTCTCTCACTATTGCTGTATTCTAGATTAACGTTTTATTTTTTGTCATCATATGAAATCTCAGTTTGATTTATATCATAATGTTTTATTAAAGAAATAAATTATTCTCTCGTCCATTTTGCAGTTAGAATTACAACCATATTATTGGTAAAAAATATCTACCTCTAAACTGTGTTTTGATAAACCTATCAAAACCAGCATATGAAAAATATCGACAGTTAATATTCAAAATGTTTTCGACACCTGATGGCCTTTTGTGATCCGAGACGAACTGTCATTGAACGATGGCTATGTTATCCGTTAGTCTGAATGAATGATTCAGATTCGAAATTTAAATAAGTGTCAACGGCGGTCAACGGCCAGTCAGTCATTCAAATTGCGTGTGTGATGACTCGATTATCTACATTTTTGTTTTTCTGGTTCAAGATGGGTTATTATACACGTGCCAAAAATTAAGCATTCATTATTTTTCAACTCTGACATATTATAAGTAAATCTTGTATTTAACGACATTAATCAACAGTATAGCCCATACTTAAAAGGTATTATACGCAAAATTTTCCCAAAAATGGAATGATAATTAGCGAATAAACTAATTTGAATCATTTACGACACGATGGTCGGATTCTTTTTAAGATAGTTTCGTTACAACGTTAGGAAATGTAATAGCTGTGTTATCTATAAGAGCTTTAACTATTTGCCATGCGCAAACGTCGGCTATTCTTTTTTGATAATCCCGTGCACGCGGCGACTTTGTGCTTTAATTTAAAACAACATGATAGCGTTCATTAGAAACGAGGGCAAAGTTTTGACACTTTTAAGAACAAAATCAAACACGTGAAGTGTTCTCAGAAGAAATGAATTACAAGAAATCAGAAGTGCCCTGTGCCTGGCTTGAAGGTGTCAGATTTGTTTCGAACGAGAAAAACAAAAACAATACTACTTTTACTATAACTTAGTATTTTTTATTCACATTCTTCATCAGAGTCTGACGTTTGAAGGATATCCACCTGTCTCATTTTTTTTCTGAACCATTGCACGCTAGCCTGGCCAGAAATATATTAGAATAAAATAGGATGATACTCCCAAAAAACTAATGATATAAATGTAGAAAGAACAACGTCCAAAAACTGGCAAATTTAAATAGATGACCATTGCTTAAAAAGATTACTTGCTACGTAAATTTGAGTCAAACAATCAAGATAAGTACTGGGGCTGGGTTTAAGATGAGTCATTAGCAAATAGAACTTACGGTTATAATACCTTAAAAGAAACGTATCATCTTGTATGTTTGCATAATAATATTCTATTTATGATCGTGATACAGATTATGTGTTGTCAACTTTGGGGGCATGTATTAAACCTACATTTTACATTCTTTTTTACTTATGACTATAGATGTGTTGTATAGCATAGCTGAATTGTTTTGTGTTCTGGCTGTTTTGATTAATAATTGCACTATATGGCATGGAAATGTGGCCAGCAACGGCACATCTATACATAAGACACGTAAATAGTCCAAAGTGCATGTTATAGTGTTTGGTATTCCATTGAGCACGGAAAATAGGATGAAGATAGCTTTAAGTGACAATAGTTAAAAAAAATATAACTAGCTTGTAAACTTTCTTTCTGTGTGCTCCAAAACAAAATAAAATGGATTTTCTAACGAAAGCAACAAAGGACACAGAAATAAGCCGCCCCCTCGCGTTTGAAACTTTTTTCATTAGTATAATGTATATCTACAAAAGTGAGAAAGCATTACGCGAAAGGTTAAACTAAATAAAAATATATACATTTCCCTGCAATGCTTTTGGATCTGTGTGGAGAGGCGTTAATGACAGAATATAAATTTTGCCTCCCGCAAAACTTTTTTCATTATCATAATGTTTTAATGAAAATGTTTACCAAAGTTATCGGAGACGGAATTTGCTATAAAAATATTTGTTTATGAACGTTGGTTGACGATTATTTATTAAAATCAAAATAGATTCAAACAAACGCTATTCGTAAATTTTATAAAGAAAGATGTATTGATATGACGTTTCATATTTTTACAGTTACGTATTTATTGTAAGTGACCATATACTAAGTACGAAGCTAGACAATAAAGTGCTTTACAGAAATGGTAGAGTTTCAAAATGAAATTCCACAGTTACGCTTCAAAACTTGACTTTGATAAGCGCGGGTTGTTGAAAAATGTTGCGCACGCACCGCTCCACGAGTTGTCCACGGAAAGTTTTTGAAAGAAATGGGGAAAATGTTGATTACACCCTGCCTCCTTACTCCCAGGTGGGAATGGGAAAGTAGTTACTCGTACTTCTTTTTCTAAATTATTGAAAAATACATGCGTTAATAAAAAAATACTCTTAAACATTGCAGAAAAAAATGATTATAATAATGACTGTCTATAGTAACCCAAGAACTTGAAAAGAGTAATATTTGGCATGGCTTTTATGTGTGCATTTTTAAAAAAAACATATATATGTATAATAAGCCCATTTAACTAACTTAAAAAATGCGATTAACTTACCTTAACATCTAATTTAAATATGTTCGGAAAATCGATGAAACCTCCACACAAAGTAATATCTGTTGATTGATGGTAACCTTTAGTAAAAACTTGCAGTGTCACACAAATTCGTAATTCCTCCTCCCTGTTCCTTCCACCCTCCCCCACTCGAACTGTAGTTTAAATGCCGGCATTGTAAACACTAACTCCACTAACGTGAACCGCTGTAGGGTGGCAAAGCATTAGGACTGGCGAGGACGAAGTCAAATCCAGTATGGTTACTTAGAAAACCGCTTGCAACCGGTCTCTATATAAATCCGTGATGGAGGCCTATGTTAAAAAGTAGACGTCTTGAATCTGATAATGATGACGAAATTTAAAAATCGAATACCAATCACATGCATTGCTCTGATCCCAAAGTAAGTAGCTAATGCACTTGTGTTATTAAATCAGACACAACAGTGGTACCACAGCACCCAGACCTGAACCAATATAGAACTATTATTTTATTTTTATTTCTGTATTGATCTGACCGGGAATAGGCAGCCTAAGATGGACCATGTCATCTTAGGCTGCATTGTCACTTAACAACTGCTGCAATCGTGGCCGAATGTCTGGCTACCTAATTAAAAAAAAACAATGGGAATAAACTAATTATCAGGCTTGTCAAGTAACGTTGCACTTAAAAAGAAAACGAAGGGATCTGATTTAATTACGTTTCCTTAAATATCATTGATAAGTGATGCTAATTGAATTCTATTTACTTTTAGTGCCGACATAGTTCTTACTTTGTGAATTTACATTGATCTGATATCAAAAAAAGTAGCTAATGCACATGTGTCATATAAGTCAGAATCATAGGTTATAAACAACACCCAGACCCGGAACAATATAGAAAATTGTGATTTCCTTATTAGCCATACCAGGACAACGGAAATAGCTATGTCTTAAAACCCAGCGTTCTTATCCTCTACCCTACAGAGGTCGTCGTATGTCGCTATTACTGTTTTTTGTCTTTTGCTTGCGTACAAATAATGTTTATACCAAACTCGCTCACGCCATACCGTCTTGTTTTGTCTTTGACGACCTCCGTGGTGTAGTGGCTAAGCACGCTGGTTTCAAGGAGTCAATATTAAAATCACAAGTTTCTGTATTGTCTCGGGTCTGGGTGTTGTGGTACCACCGTTGTGTCTGATTTCCATCCCACAAGTGGAATAGCTACTTACTTTGGGATCAGAGCAATGTTTGTGATTGGTGTCCAAAATTACTGTTACTAAAATTACTTTGTAAACGACTTGAGATACTTTCCCAACTCCACCGTTCCATACAATGTCCGTGCTAGGAACGTGTCAGGCACGAAAAGCAACACGGTACGTCTACCTTACCCACTCAACCCATATACAACACGTAAGGTGTCAGTATGCAACGCGTATGAAATATAAAATAATATTTGGTGGTAGTGAGAGATCCGCGATTCGTTTTATATTTTGTTGGCAAGGTCTACCTAAGACTCTGAACCAGAAGTGTCGGTATCGGAAGGACTATGAATGCACAGACTAAGTAACGGCGATGCCTTTATAACGGTCATCATACTCGGTTATAACCCGTATGCTCCCGCTTTAGCAACGTAGCGTGTCAGCACCGGCAAAATAACGCTCCGTGCGTGGCACGCAAAGGTGTTGGTCGGTGACAGTACGGTCTAGTGGGAAAGGTTTCATAGTTTTCAATAAAAATAATATATTTTTGCCTGACACGTTCCTACCAAGGTCATGGTACGAGTATGCTACGGTGTACTGGGCAAAGACCTTTATCCGTCCGGGACCGAGTCTCCGTCGTAGCGATCAGAATGGCAACCCTACCAAGCCGTTGAACCTGTGACCTTTTCACCTCGCCTCCCCTGTATTTGATAGATAACGTATTGATGGCAATTATCATTCAGTAAATACTAGTTTTCTAATTGCGCTTGTATTGTTGACGGGAAAGTATGATGGAAAATTTGTTTTGATAAGTGTTATTAGTTGTATTATATGTTGGTATTAAAAAGGTTATTGAATTACGTCTAGTAATAAGTCGCTAAGGACGAAGCTAAGGTCGGACTGTCGACATTAAAGCTGCGACTTCGCTCGTTTTGAGTTTGCTCCCTCCCCTCCAGTCGCAGCGTTATGTTTTAACGCGCTCAAACAAACAATCTCTTCAGCTTTATAATATTAGTATAGATCTGTAAATATTTCAAATATGTCGTGTAGAGCTTACTATAACAGTTAAAAAAACACTTTTACATTCGAAGTACTCGTGCAAAACTAGCGGTGTTTTCGAATTGCCCCAGTACTTTCGGTATGAAATTAAAAGTTTTTGACATTAACATTGTATTTGTAACGAAAAGGGCCGCACAGGTGCAAATTCTTGTGGGGAGTAGAGTGCATTCAACATGCATTATATAGTATTATAACTATGGCCACGGACAGACGGACTTGCATTCAAATTGAGTTGCTATTGCACATGTCATTGTTCGTAATACGTAAGTGGAAATGTAATGGCTAGTTAATTTTCATACAAAGTTGTTTATACTTTATTTCATGCGCTTTCAAAGTTATGCTTTTAAAATTTACTGGTGCATTTTGTGGTATTTTATGAAGTGATTAACTTATTTTTATTTCGTTTAAAGCCAATTTACTTATGTTAAATAGGAAATAAAAATAAAATAAAAAATAGTTCGAAGCCTAATGGAACGGAAGTAGAATCAAAACTATGTCTAGCTGGTACAGTCATCAATAAAATATTTAGGCATAAACATTTACACATGCAATAATAAGGTCGTAGTGTTAATAAGGAAAACATCGTAAGACTAGCACATTTTTTTATTTATGCTGTAAAGCATACAAAACGTCAGGCATATAGTTTTTAAATTAAATGTGCGCGAAAGAAATCCGTCAAGTCTTTTATTTATTTAAACTTTATTGCAATGTAAATTGTACAATTGGCGGACTTAATGCCTAATGGCATTCTCTACCAGTCAACCACCTGGTAATGCAGAGAGTTTAATCAGTGGCGGAATATTAATTAAGTGAGTTGAGTGGTACAAAAAAAAGAAGTAAAACGCACTAATAATACAGATATTACACAAATATATAATAGGATACATAAAAAAAGACTAATAAACATACAAAGAATACATATACTCAAAAAATACATATTATGAATGATAAAAATGATGATATTGACGATATCCAAAAAAACATAAATAAAAGAAAATGGTTTTTAATTCTGAAGAGAGCCAAGGTTAAGATCTTGGGGACTTTTTAAAATTGAATTGGTCTTTAACTTCAATGAGTAGTATGTAACAACAAGAATTGATCTACTTGTAGACTAATAGAATAGTTCTACACCTAACCAATTTTTATCCTTATTTTGGTTATGAATGACAGGAAGTCACTCGCCCGACTGAGATGATTTGACGGGAGTTGACCTTTGATTCGTTTACGACCTACTAAGCGTATAGATATTGCTTCAATTGATATTTTTACTTTTTAATCTGTTTGCGTCCATTTCAGAAATCAAAGCCCAGAATAGGTAGGTGTCGATTTATAATGTTTCCTCTTTAAACCCTTTCGTGGACCGCGGTTCTTACTTAAATAAATAAATATTGGACACCAATCACATAAATTGCTCTGATCCCAAAGTATGTAGCCAATTCACTTGTGTTATGGAAATCAGACACAACGCTGGTACCACAACACCCAGACCCGAGACAATATAGAAAAGAACGTTTTCTACAGTGACTCGACCGGGAATCGAACCTCACGAGATGGCGACGCTTGAAACCAGCGTGCTAGCCACTCGACCACGGAGGTCGTCAATTAATCTTAAAAAGTGTATTTGATTGCTTGTCGAATGTTGTAAACTAATTTTATAAAAGTATCAGTAAATAAATATCACGAATTATTTTATTCGGAAAGAAAGATCTCGGTGGATTTATTACCTACGTAGGTACGTTGTGAGATTGTGCATCTATATTCAAAATGAATCATTTCCTTAGTTCGTATTGCGATGCAGCTTTGGCAGTAACGCAGTCTCTGCTTTGAAATAAGCAATTCGTATTGTGATTTCACACTATATTAAGAATATTATAATAAAATAAGAAACCATTGTAGAATTAAGGCCGATTTTTCTATGGTAAGATAAAACTTATCTGACTGATAAATTATAAAGCGACAGATTTAAAAAAATGTCAGGTACCTATTATTGCTAACAATTAGGTGACTTTTTCTAATTAGCCATATTGTATTTTGTTCGACGAATATTTCTTATCTGACTTTTGAAAAATCAGCCCTAAGTATAATAGTAATATGTATATTGATAATATTAGTTTACAATAAGTAGGAATTGGACTACCTAAGATGGATCGCAATACCTCTCTCGAAAAAGGATCTCAGGATTGTTTACAATTCCCGCCAAAGCTAAGAAACATTTACTTTACATAAGTAAACTTCCACTTGGGTAACTTTTGAGTACTTCAGAGCTCACCCATTTCTTATCTGTTATTCAACGATTCTGTGGTAATTAGTGAGTTATCATAGTAATCCCTTAATTTCTTAATACTGCGTCACATTAAATATTGTTCGAAAGATCAGTGCGATCGTGCGAGTAAAATTCACGGTAGCAGGATACACAAGATAATAGTTATTTGCTGTAATATTTGCTGTTGTATTAGTATGATGCGTGTTATGCTAGGCAATATGTTTCTTAGTTAGAAAATTTGGACACTTGAGTCCACTTTGTGCCTACCCGCACGCTTAATTATCTAAATATTCTATTACCATAAAAGTCCCCTTAGCCGATTTCGACTACGGCGACTGTGCGGGACATATTATAGTGCACAAGTGTGTGCGCAAAGACAGGTGCACACTCTATTCCTTTCACTCTCATAGCCCGATGGGACAGCAATCTGACACGACCGGAGAGAGTTCAGGCGCAGGACCGATGGCTTTTGCTTTTCCGAGACACGGGAGTGAAACACCGCCAACTTTCAAACTCCGGGCTACCCTAAGAATTTCTGAATAGAAAAGCTCGGGTATATATTTTTGGCCCGACCCGGGAATTGAACTCGGGACCTCTGGCGCAGCCATCGCTTTAAAGTGCGACCCTCTTACCCCTGCGCCACCAAGGCAGTTAAATATACTATTACTATATTATTATAAACATAGTTCTAGCCTTTGGTATTTTTTCTAACATGTTCTCTGATGAAGTTTAAATATATTATTTATTAGAGTCACAGTTACATACATTAACTTTAGATTCGTAAGGTTCGGTTTCCAAAACCTAAATGTTTGATGGTCTTGAAAATATCACAGGATAGATCTGGATACATCCCGTGATCACTGCTAACATAAAAGTAGTTTTTGCATGTAGACCCACAGGGTCATTTATAGCGCTTCTCAACATTGATGAGGCGACACAGCCTATGCGTTAGAGAAAGCACCTGCAAATTTCAACAGGCTTGTCAATAATGTGTCGGTGGCTGAGTGGTATAGGCATGCGCCCGGTATTAATACGACACAGGGTTCGATTCCTAATCTAAGACAGTTGCTTATTAAGTACAATTTATATTACTTAGCTACCATTGCCTCAAGATGTGTGGATGTCTTAAGTTCTTTTTTAGACGTTTGGCGAGATAGCGATTTGATGTCGTTTCCCTACACTCGATCACAGACCGTGACACCTCGTGACGTTCTTCCTACATTTACATAGCCCAGCCATTAAATCTTCGCTGGGTGATCGTGCACTATGTTATCACTCTAAATCGTTGCCTGCGGCGAAAGCGCCAGAGTGGTGATTATCGGAACTAATTGCACATACTAAATACTCGATGCGCGATCTATAGCGAAAAGTGCCGGTTTTCCAACGGATGGGCAAGGGCTTTCCTTTCCTTGGGTTTATAATTACGTTTATTTATATCAAACTTGCTGCAGTATGGATGTGGTTTTCGATTTTATTTCTTTACTTATCACACAGCATTATTTTGCCGCGTACTTGTTTGTGATGATTCATTTTTTTTTCTTAAAATGTATTTAACTATGTTCTGATTCAGCAATGCAATATTTTTGAGAAACTACAGAACACACACACACAATATGTCCTTCGCTCTTTACATCATACCTTTAGTAATACAATAAACATCGTATCTCTGGTTCCGTCAATTCCAAAATCACAAGATTGTAAATTAACGACAGTTAAATTGACGACCTCCGTGGTGTAGTGGCTTAGCACGGGGTTGCAAGGCGTCGACGCTCCGAGATCACGGGTTCGACTCCCGGTCGGCTCAATGTAGAAATCATAATTTTCTATGTTTTCTCGGGTCTGGGTGTTGTAGTACCACCGTTGTGTCTAAATTTCCATAACACAAGTGCTACTTACTTTGGGATCAGAGAAATGTATGTGTTTGGTGTCCAATACGAGGGTCAAACTGAAAGTTCTTAGAAAATCAAAAACTGATTACATTAGCCAGTTATTAGTTTTATTATATCTTTTCAAAATATTGTCCATTGACGTCAATACACCGCTGCATGCGATGGAACCACTGGGAAAAGCACTTTGCCCACTCGTCCTTAGGGGTCTCTTCAATGGCATCGCGATACGCAGCCACCGCTTCTTCAGCATTCATAAACCGCTTTCCTTTAAGTTTTTCTTTAATTTTTGGAAATAAATAAAAATCACAAGGCGCGAGGTCGGGGCTATACGGCGGGTGACCCAGTAATTCAACGTTTGATGTCGCCAAATAGTCGATCGTTCGCTTGGCGGTGTGCGACGAGGCGTTGTCGTGGTGAAGAAGGATCCTACTGCGAGGTCGTTTCTCTCGAACTTTTTCCAAGACAAGTGGCAAACAATTGGTAGTGTACCATTCTGCAGAAACTGTTTTTTGATCCTCTAACACAATTGTTGCGAAATGACCTATCCTTCCAAAGAACGAGGCCACCATTTTTTTTCCCGCACTTCGATCTCTCTTCACTTTAGTTGGCAACTCCTCGAAAGGAAACACCCACTGAGCAGATTGTCTTTTGGTTTCAGGATCATAACAGTAAATCCAGCTTTCGTCACCTGTTAGTATGTCGAACACAGCATTTGAGTCACCTCCGTTAAATCTTTCAATCATTTTACGGCACCAATCCACACGATGGAGTTTTTGAGCCTTAGTCAAATTATGAGGTATCCACCGGGCGCAAAGCTTCCTGACCGCTAAATGTTCGTGGAGGATTTTGTGCACTTGACTCATACCGATGCCTAAGCTTGTCCGAATCTGCTGATAGGTCACTCTTTTGTCAGTCTCTATCATACGCCGCACAACACAGATGTTATTTTCAGTCGTCGCCGTAGAAGCCGTCCCTCACGTACATCATCAGTGAGATTAGTGCGACCACGTTTAAACTCATTAAACCAGTTGTAAACAGTCGCACGAGATGGGGCTTCATCGTGAAAGGCCAATCGTAGTCTATCATAACTTTCTTGTTGACTTAAATGACATCGAAAGTCATAAAAAATCATTGCACGAAAATTTTCTCGTGTTAAATTCATGTTGACGTGACACAGACAATTTTCAATTTGCCGCCAAATCGTAAAACAAATGACAAATGAATGAAATATATACTCAGTAATATTGGCAAAGAGTTCTATTTTCAAATTTTAGAATATTTTTTTTATTATATTGTTTATAAGTGGCCAGTTCTAAGAACTTTCAGTTTGACCCTCGTATTACCTTTATTACTTTTAATCTCCTAAATACCCATCTCCATATCAATAAATTAAACAGCTAGTTAAGTATTTAGTGAATCATGAACTTATTCGAAGTATAATGTTTCTTCTTCAGAAAATTGCGGCTCAGTGCTTTTTCTAAACGGCTGTACAGTGCTTTCGTATCTACGTACCGTTCGTATACCTACGTCGAAATCCTGTAACCAGTTTAGTCTGGTAAATGTTGTTAAATCCCGGAAAAATACAGTATTTCGGACAATTTCGTCCGGATATTGCCCCGCGAAATGACCGTCCCGGTGCGCGCGTATTTAAAAACATTACCCTCCTTCGGGCTGTCGGGTGAAGTAACTGATTGGATTTTGAATTAGTTGTGTCCGTCACGTCGGATATGAGACAAATAAGATATAACATATTCTCAGATTGCAGCTTTCATTTGTGTTGATTTTTGGGATAATTCTTCTACTAAGTTTAGCTTGCGTGACAAAACATTTGTTCTACTTACTTTTTTTTTACCGATGCTTATGGCAAAAGTAACGTGGTTCTTTAAGTATATATATAGTGAGGGTTGATTCTAAACTGGTGAGGTGTAAGCTCATACTATTGTGTCGATATAGACTACTTTATAAAGCTGAAGAGTTTGTTTGTTTGAACGCGCTAATCTCAGACACTAATGGACCGATTTTTACAAAAAGTGTGTAATAGCTTATTTATTGTGGAAAGCTGTAGCTAAAAAACGCACATTGCATAATGACGATCATATGATAAAATACTGTACAAATGTATGAGGCGCCATTTATTGTTAGTGACAGCAGGATACACTCGTGATTGTATAAGATTGATAGAATGGATGCTACATAACTTGTCCATAAATATCAGTAAACATATCTGTCTACTAGCGGTACCCCGCGACTTCGTCCGCGCGTTTTGAGTTTGCTCCCTCCCCTCCCGTCGCAGCGTGATGTTTTATACCCTAAAGCCTTTTTCGATAAATAAGCTATCCAAAACAGAAATATTTTTCAAATCGGTCCAGCAGTTCCTGAGATAAGCGCGTTCAAACAAACAAATTCTTTAGCTTTATAATATTATATTAGCGCAATCGCACGTCGTACTTAAGCTGCGAACATTATTTTGGTGCGGAGTTATGTTAAAACTGTGATAGCTCCTAAGATATTTATTGAATTTAAATGATATAAAGGGCAACTTTGTTCTAAATGAAATGCTCGTGATGATAAATGTATTTATTTTGATAAGAACAAATACCTGTGTGTATAATACACCTCTAAAAATAATGCATTATTTTTTTACAAATTTATTGACATAAAAAAGGTTGTAGTAAGTCGACCATAAAAGATAGACATATGCTGTCGCGGACTTTATTATAGAACTCTTAATGCTGAACAATCCTGTCATACATGATTTTTGTGTAACTTAAGCGGTTTTCGCAGCGTACGCAGCGGAAGCTCTCAAAAGGAATATCTTTCTCCCGTTTTCGCAACATTTTTCATTGCTGCTGTGGTCTTATGAGTCGTATCTTTATGTTATATAGCCTAAAGCCTTCCTTGATAAATGGACTATCCAACGTAAAAATATTTTTTCAAATCGGGCCAGTAGTTTCTGAGATAAGCGCGTTCAAACAAACAAACAAACAAACAAACAAACAAACAAACTCTTCAGCTTTATAATATTAGTATAGATTATAGTGGATTCACTAACACGCCTGCTCTCCATTTTTTATCAAGTATTATAATATTAATATTGAAGTGAAAACTTGTTTAGCGGCGTTGAGCACTTTTGTGGGATGGGGGAAAAATGTGAAACTCGCGTCAGGACACGTGGGCTGATCGAAAAACCGTAAGACGGTTGGCGAAATTATGGATGTAAGTTGATTTTTCTGAGAGATAAACTTTTTAATGTAATTTAATATAATATAAATTGTAATGTTTGTGTACGATAGCGCAATAAATAAATATTGTATTCTATAAAAATATTATATTATTATTATTATTGTATTATTATTATTATTATTATTATTGTATTCTATTGTAATAGAATACAATAATAATAATATAATATTTTTATAATATACACACACACGTACACAAACATTACAATTTATATTATATTCAAGTTTTCACTTCTGCCGGCACTCCCGGAGTGCAATTTTTTTTAAATAATCAATACAATCGAGTACTTATCTTGGAATTCAATTAAGGGGGTTCATCTTTAATTAAACCGTGATTTTGTATCCATTTTTGTTTGAAGCAAGTAACCGAACACGAGATATTATTGAATGTACAGGCCAGCATATCAGTTTGTACATTTTTGTTGAAAACTAAACTTTATTACAACAGCATAAGATAACGCAGTGTCTACCTTGAAGTGCTGTTCGTGCGTACATACAAACTTATAGTGTGACAAGCCAGTTACTGCATTTGCCTGTACATATCTCATCGGATCAAGCGAATCAGTTTTAGGGATCCGCGTAAGAAAATATTGAATATAAATCCCGGAAAAGTCTAAAGATATTTAGAAAAAAAATGTTTTAGTTGGTTACAACAATCAATCAAAGTCTTGATTTATATACAACTCGTAAAATTTACATTTATACAGATGAATATATTTTATTTTCATCGTTTATGATTCAATCCTTAAATTAGAGGAATACTATGTGACATTTTAAGATTTCATAAGTGTACTTTTAAAGTATAAAATTTGCATACTTATATTAAATATTTATTAAAATTGTAAGTTATTATTAGTTATCGATTGGCGTTCTTGTAAAAAATACAATCTGCGGAACCATTTCGATAATATTGTTCCACCTTAACCAATCGATATTATTATACAGAAATCATAACCATTGCAATATTTCGCGATCGACAGGCGGCTTATAATGCTAATATCAGACTCATAATTAAAATATACCTTATGAATATTTTTTGCGTTAGCCATGACAACATTTTAAGTATTTTAGCGGCAAAATTTACATGTAGAATGCGCGGGGTGCACATTCCAATGTTTTTTGAGGATACGTCCTGATTTGCTGTGACGGGTTGGTTTACTGTTAGTAATTTTATATATAAAATTCTAGTGTCACAATGTTCGTTCCCGTTCTCCTCCGAAACGGCTTTACCGATTCTTACCAAATTTTATATGCGTATTCAGTAGGTCTCACAATCGGCTACTATCTATTTTTCATACCCTTAAGTGATAAGGGTTGTTCATCCTTAAATATATTTTTTTTTAATTTTTGGACGAAATTTTTATTTTATTTTTTTATAATGTGGCAATAAAAATGCATACAACCCTAATTTATTACTTTTTTATCACCAACCCCTATTTTTTTATAGCTTTTTTAATAATTCGATCATTTTTCATCCCGCTCAATTATAGTGCTTTTCTTAATTTTTAAAATTACGAGGCTGGACTAGACGGGGCCGGGCGGGTCGGTGCCAGGGCGAAGCAAAGCTCGCTGGGTCCACTAGTAATATTATATAGACATCCACGTCTTTGGACTTTGTGTTAAATGTTGTTTTAGAAAATAATAAAGTAAGCTGGTTTCTAGCTCAAAGCATCGCTATCGGCAACGCAGCCAGAATCATCGCTTATTTGCCACAAGGAAAACGTTTATTTTTCAAGTGGTTTTTAGTTTATTTCTTAAGTTCTTAAGTCATTCATGTCTTAAGGATTTGGCACTCTGGTCTGCGGTCCATAGAAATTTGCCTGCTTGCGATCAATATTATACTGACCGGACCGAAGACCGCAACCAGTGCGCCAAACTCTGTGTTTTAATTTGTTTTTGGTCTAAGAAATTAACTTTGTACGTTCTTTTATAAATTTACTGTAACATGCATTCAAACAGTCATCGAAATAACTAGAAAAAAATTATCCATATCCTTTGCCGTGTATTTTGTACAACAATAACGTATGCAATTGAAACAAATTACGCCGGCAACGGGGCCCTCGTTGATAATTGACGTGAAATGATTAATTTATCTAATTTGTAAGCAATTGCTTGAAATGTATCAAATTGCTGTGGAAACTGTTCACGGTGGCTGCTGCGAATGACTCCGCTCTGTCATTATGATACACATTGACAATGCTCATTCAGTGGTTAGGTTTTGTGTTTTATATTCTGCACTAGCCTTTCTCCACGACTTTACACGCGAAAATTTTACTTTTCTCATACATTTTTTTTTCTTATCTTAAATCGTTCTATGTTTCGATTATGGTCCACAACTGATTAAAGTATTAGATTTGATTAAGAACTAAACACAATTTAATGATATAATGTGAAATACAATAGAGTCGTAGCTCTAACGAAGGACGTTTACGGCTGAACACTGGTGATAAAAAAAAAAAATTTTGTGAAATCAAAGATTTAATGATAATTAATTACTTTTACCGGCTTCAAAAGAGGAGGTTATCAATTTAATGAGTATGTATGTGATATCATTTAAATTTATAGAGTAACGAAATAATTGAAAAAGGGATTAAAAATATTAATTACTTTTAAAAAAGTTTTTGTTTTTAGTTTTCATGGAAAAACAAATTTATTTGGAGTCTGTTCACGATCTCAAGCTTAAAGTACATACTCATCAATAGTCTACGAACATCCATGTACCGGAACCAAATGAATTTGTTTCTCTTAAACAGAGAGTAAAAGCGTTTTTTGGACCTTTTTACTCAGTTTTTTGTAGGTGGATTAGTTTTCTCTTAAGGTGCGAGAGACCGCGACCATGGTAATGCTAGATAGATAACATTACCGTTCCTATTGTTTGCACGCGTCTTCAATATATTCCATAAGCTTACACTAGTTTTGTTATAATAATGTAAAAACACCCGTCAGTCAGAATACATTATAATTTAGCGCACAAGCGACTACAATGTTCCCCTTTAGGGCTGTCAGTTTGAAAAATATTGATAAATTTCTGTATTCGTAAAAACATGCGTGGCGGCGTTTATTCTAATCACAGCATAACTTCTCTCATATGGATCTGATCTCTTTTTGGTTTTGTAGTTACAATAACGATTCTTCTGTGGAGAATAGAAATGCATTTTTATATTCTTCTGTAAAGACGCAAGACTATGCATTTTTATATTCTTCTGTAAAGACGCAAGACCATGCATTTTTTTTTCTGTAAAGACGCAAGACCATGCATTTTAATATTCTTCTGTTAAGACGCAAGACCGTGCGGTTTATGCATAGAGTCTATACATTTTTATTCCATTTTGAGGACGAATGCGTTATTTTAAGCACTTCAGTCAAATTTTTTCATTAATTCCTTTAAATTCTTGACTTGTGTTTTTTTTACCCATATCTCAAAAACCACTAAACTGATTTTGACAACAGATAATCATCTCGATTTCACTTTTCGTTTTCGAGAAATCCGTGGACTAACATACTCTATCGAATATGAACGTACGTGTTTGGAAACTTAACTAGATCACCATACTCAAATATTTTCCAATAGACGACCGTGGTGTAGTGGCTAAGCACGCTGGGTTTCAAGGCGTCGCCGCTCTGAGGTCCCAGGTTCGATTCCCGGTCGGGTTAATATATAAATAAAAAAAAACTATATTGTCTCGGATCTGAGTGTTTTGGTACCACCGTTGTGTCTGATTTCCATAACACAAGTGCATTAGCTACTTACTTTGGAATCAGAGCAATGTATGTGATTGGTGTCAATATATTTTTTAAACAACTAAATTCAAACATACAGGTCAAATTGAATACGAGTACTCCGTTTTTTCGATCGTGCGGTAAGTCGGTAATAAAACCATTTATTACCTGTCACGGTAATTGGTGTGGATAAAATACTTCTTCATAAGTTAGGAACGTTATTTCTTTAACTCTATTGTGGCAGCCCTGCACTCCCGGTATTACTTTGTTTTAACTTTCCTACCGTTAGGTTAGTTGTGCAATTACGGGCAATAATAAGTTCTTACAAATAATAATTGTATTGTGTTTCTTTACGACATATTAGCACGATGTCGGTAAGAACTGGGGAAATAGAATTGTGCCTGTAAGCGTCGGTTCACATGTCATGACTGCGAGCAAAAAAAATGCGAATTAGGTATATTCGAGTACGCTTATCATTAACAGATCAATTAACTAAGTTAATAGATTTCTTTGTATTAATAAAATCAGGACTTTAGAAGTGAATCTACTTGGTAAACTTCCCACTGCTGGGCAAAGACACAGATAGATGGTAAGGCCTCAACTTAAGTAAGTATGAGGTGGTAGGCCATGTATAAATGACATGGCAGTATTTAGATGTTTGACAAAAATACTCAAAAGTGAACTCTAAGTGCAAAGTGGGCATTTATATTTCTGTTTGTAACCAAATAATGTATTTGCGAATCCCCGTTTATCTCTCGTGTTAGGTTCACATGTAAGTCCCAATAAAAGCGCAAATTTAAAACCATGTCAAGCGAGTTCACAATAAATCGAAGATTAAAATTTAACGGATTTAAAACCGTCAGATTGTAATCACGCGGTTATTACTAGACAACGGTGTACCAAATGATTGGTGCTTGTTATTTTTTATTTATTCAATGACTTTTGCACAAATTTAGTGAACAAAGGTGGATTTAATGTTAAAAGCATAATCTTCCAGTCAAACCTTGAAATCATGCAGAAAGATGGCCTCTTGATACAGCTGTTAAGTAAATAGGCATCACACATAAAGGTCGTATATAGCTTATACTTTTTCCGACTTACCATACAATTGCTCTATTGCTATTACAAGAGAACATTCCGCCGCAAATGGTAATGATGTAAATCTGCGCCATAAAAATGAAATCGTCTGCGTACACCCCTTGCTGACGTAATCGATGGAATGACTCACCATACGATGATTTTATTGCGAAATTTTATTGAAGAAATGCCCCCGTCTCGCTCTGAAACGCCTGTAAGAAAGAGAAAAACGTAGTATATATTTTTTGTAACAAATTCAACATTTTACCGCTCATTCCTTATTACGTGGACACCTGATACTTTCGTATTTTTACACTTATACCGTGTAATATAAAATAATAAATGCACTGCTTAGAGCAAAATATTTGCAATAAAAACTAAAATTTGTGCAAAAATAATAAAAAAAAACACATTAACAATGCAGTCCTCCTACATTTGTAGTAGGATTTTGTAAATAAAATTGATCGAATACTTATCGAGTAAGTTCGAATTCGAAATAATATTTAAAAAATATTTGTCACATTTACACAAATAAATGAAATCAATTATGCTTATCTGAACAAGTTTCATAGTTTTCTTTCTTTATTTGGCCACAGAAGTTCATGCGCTATCTTCATTCGTGATGATAATATATTGGCATTAAACAGAACTGCGAAACGGACAAAGTTGTACTTAGTTGTCATGATACAGGGTGTCTGTGGATGGAAAAAAATAATAATTGTGTTCCTATCACATCTCTGCATATATTTTTTATGTTTATCATTTATGATCTGCACCCATGATTGACCTTGACCCCCTGTGATGAAAAGAAGGACAATTGGCTTCGGAAAAGCTAAATGGTTTATAGGTCCTGTTACTGCGGAAGGGTTCCTAACGAATAATGTAGAACTGGTGATAAAGTAAGAAAATAATCGTCACGTAGAATTTTGACAATTTGTAAGGTATTAAATTTGAATTGAATATAGAAATACCATTTGTTGTTACATTAGTTGGGTAGTTTTTGTTTAATTTCTGTAGATATCTTTTTACTTGCAGAAATACCCATCCTGTATTTGTATTGGCCAAACATAAATTCCGATATTTCATACGATATTAATACTTATTTACATGCCTATTAAGACTTAAATGGCATCCTCGACCTTTCCCCGGTACGAGTTAATATAATCATCACGAGACCGTTCCTCGGAAAGCGTAATTGCAAGAAATACGCAATTAAATATTATTTATAATATTGTAATTGTGTCCAGTGTGTAATTGCTTAAAATGTATTCACAAAAGCCAGATGCGTAAAATGAAAATAAAGTTACCTTTTGGGACAGCAACTTTCTTTGAACATGGCAATTGATGAAACATTGAAAAAAATGAGCCATTTGTTTCGTAATGGGGACTCCAAATGACTTCCAAATTCAATATATCATAAAAAAAAAAAAAAAACATCGTCACCTTTTTTTTAAAATGATGAGTTTTTTTTTATGAATCGGCAAAGTCAATACATGAGGTTTGATGTTAATAACAAAAGAACATCCTGTAAACGAACATTGTGATATCCTGTATCTATAATTGTTTTTAGCGCAAAGCTACCTAACCTGACTACTTCGCTTTGCATATCAGCATATAATAAAATATTGACAGTACGAAGAATATTTTAATACACAGCAGTGCCAATTAAAACTCAGTGATGGCTTTATTTCTTACCATTCTCTGTTTCTTGCAGTATTAACAAACCTGTGTGGGTAAAGTTTTCTCGTGTTCTATGTAAATAAATGTAAATCATGACGTGTCAAATGATTAATATGTTTTATTAAACATAATTTTCACTTAGCGGATAAATATGATTGTGTATTTTATTTAAATCCAACTCCAACTGTGTAATAATATTTTATTTTAAGTGAAAATATTGTTTCGGTTTAATTTATTCATTATTTATCAAATATAGTAAATACTAATCTCGAATTAATTTATCAGAAAAATATAAGTTCATCATCTATTGTTTGTTTAAGAGTTAAAAAGCAATATCTTTGAGGAAAAGTCAAAGTAAAATTCTACTTAATGTTTTATAATAAGATCATTAATATTGATGTACAATCTTAAAACTTCCATGGAATTTTATAACTACTGATGGTTACGCCCTAAAACATGTCTTTGTAGTATTTTTATTACAAAGCAAACACTTTTTAAAAAGTTCAAATAACTCGGAAGTAAATACATTAAGTCGACAGAACTATCAAACCTTCCCGAAGTAGGTTACAAGAAACTCGACTTTTAATAAGAAAAACCAACAATATACAATGGGTGCTGTGGAAAATATTTGCTATGGCGATGACGTAGGCCGCCGGGCGGGGTTCGGTAACAGCGAGTTCAAAGGCGGAGCGAGTACGGTAGTTAATTCAAAAAGTACCTACTAAAAGAACTAAAAATCCATAATGAAACCGCGATAGAAAATGCTCGTTAAGGCCCGATTTCTTCATCGTTAGTAATGGTATTAAAAGTACTAAGAATCTTTAAATGAAACCGCGATAGAAAATCCTCATTAAGGCTCAATTTTTTCATCGATAGTAATGGTGAAGTTTTGTAACCAGCGGTTGAATATTTACAATTGTGTGTGTGTTTTAAAGAAAACTACGTTTACCAAATGTCAGAAAAGATTTTTCAATGACCATTGGTTACGGTGTTTTTGCTTTAAAACATACACTATCGTAAATATTCAATGGCTGGTTACGACATTTTAAAAAAGAATTTGGGCCTAAGCTAATGTTGTCGGTAAAGTACTCATACTTGTGTAAACCTTTCAGTACTTTACTTTAAATGTACGTTGGAAAACTGTCCTTAAGTTAAGGTTTTTAAAAAAAAGGGAATCTGGTTGGGGCACTGCATATTTTTATTTCAAAGAAGAAGCGCATAATACAATATTTGCGATAACTATCAACGAAAGACGACCCGTGTGGTGTAGTGGTCGAGAAATCGCCTACTACGCAGCGGGTGCGAGTTCGATCCCCGCACAATACAAACATTTGTGTGCATGAACATGTCTGTTTGTATTGGTCTGGGTGTTTTCTATGTATATCATGTATGTATTTCCAAACAAAAAGTATTTAAGTATTATATCCGTTGTCTGGCACCCATAACACAAGCTTTGAGTAGCTTACTTTGGGACTAGATGGTGATGTGTGGGAATGTCCAAAGGTTTTTTTTTTTTAAAGATTTTCAAGTGCATACTTACTTTGACCTTTTAGCCAAATTGATGAGAAATCAAGTTCAGTGTGGATTATGAATTAGTCATTCTCAGATACAGTTCACCCGCTCGCAGTGAAGCCACGGTCCAGAATGATTCATGACACGAAACGGCGCGTACGATCGTAATGTGCGTTAATTTCATCTGAAAATAAAACCATTCTTTGTTTGTTAGATTTTTACGAAATCCGCCCGCGTTTATTAAATGTGGACTCGAAATATTTTTAGTTTTTTATTTACTATTGTCTTAATCGTTATTTTTAGACGGTTGCCTTACAGTGACCAATACCGTAAGTATTGCTGTAAGCTTTTGTGTGAAGTTGCAAATAACGCATCGATTCAGAACCATTTGATAAGCCATTCGGCTTGGGTTTCGGCTTGATTTTTTATATTTCCTTTTCATTTATTAATTAATATCATAGATTATTCACAGATTGATTGATAAACACACAATAATATGACTTGCTGAATGGGGCATCCGAATGCAAAAAATTTTCTTCGTTAATAAAATAGTCGATATTTTTTATATTTACAAAAACCACTACTTTAGTTCGTGAGTACTTAAATGGGCAAAGTTTTGAGCGGAAATGTAACGTTTTATTAAAACTGGATGGTAGCAAAAAGTTCGCGATGTTTCTCCTTTTTTAATTTATATTTTTAAAACGCGCTGCCGTCTGCGTTGTGTGCCAAATTAAAGTTTTTATTTGTCATTTTGTTTTAGTATGGAGTTTGAGTAATAAACATATACATTGTATTATACTAAGGTCCAATAGTACGATGACGTTTTGGGTTATATGGGTTAAATCAACATCATCAGTGATGTCAGTAGACAAAGACTGGCAGAGGTTACGTGTTGACGTTTGAACCCGAGTTATCAGTACGTTACCATGAGTTTGCGTTCGTTTTACTCACTAGTCTATGGAAAATGGCACAGCGCCTCTAGCGGTCACCGACAGAACTAAAATTTGCTTACCAAAAGTTGCGTCGTGGCTAGCGAGAAAAAAACGGCTAAGTGCGAGTCGGACTCGCGCAATGAGGGTTCCGTGCCAACTTTAACTGAATAAGGGAATCCACTCACTTCCACTTAGTAATAAAATACCACAATATATTGTTGACTGCAAATATAACTTTGTTTTTCATAGTGTTTGTATGAAGTACAAAGTTATGTTTGCGGTTGTTAAAAATGTGCTATATCTCAAAAACTACTAGTTCGATCCCGTCCAAACCAATTTTCGTTGAAAGTATTTGTTGAGATCTACATTACATATTTTTTCAAAATTTACACTCGCTTAGTTTAGAAGTTAGATGGGGGGGGGGAGGGGGGACGCCCATTTTACCACTTTGGAAGTATCTAGCTACGAAACGTTAGACTTTGAAAGAAAATGGTTTTGGGAACGTCTATGTCATTTTAAAAGACCTATCCATAGACACGTATATGTTTGACTAAAAAAAAATTTTTTGGTTTTAGTTTCATGTATAGTAGCCCCCCTTTAAATGTCAGTATTTTATTTTTTTGTATAAGGATCGTAAAGCGGTTAACAGGATACACATTCCTACCAAGTTTCAATAGTGTGATGCTTACAGTTACAGAATAAAATGGCAGACAGACAGACAGACTTGACGAAACTATAAGGGTTCCGTTTTTTGCCATTCGGCTACGGAACCCTAAAAACTGTCATCGCTATCGAGTAAACTCATGGTGTCGGCACTGTAAATCCCTCTATAGGTAGACGGCGAAATTTTGCCCTAGGCGAAGACTAAATTTAGCGGTTATCTTAGTAGGTCTTAATATGCGCGGATTATTTTTTTATTGATTTTCAAGTTATGCAACATGTAGCAGTATATATAGTTGTATTTTTTATAAACCCGGCAATCTTTGGTTACGGTTAAAATTACTAACCTCATTAAGGCCCACTTTACAGTGAGCTATCAAACTTCACGGCTTATTAACAAAATTAACTAGAGAATTTGCAAAATATGTGATGTAAAATGAGCTTTTGGTTATGTAGGCCCAATTTCTTCATCGATAGTAATGGTGAAGTAACGTTAGCAGCGATTGAATATTTCTAATTGGGTCTAAATAGCCAAAATATCATTTCATTTTTCATATTTTGCTAGTTTAATTTTGAACTGTCTTGAATTCACAAAGAAACTTTTTGTTAATAATCCGTGAAGCTTCATAGCTAGCACTGTTTCGTGCAGGAAAAAGAAACCGTTTCTTAGTTTATTATTAATTAAAAAGTAGCATGAACTGGCCACGAGAGCAATTGATATAAAATACTATTGTTCTTACTGTTTATTTAATAAAAGAGAAATAGTTACTAATCGCGTGATAACAACGGAATTCTATTGTTTTTAATTTAACCGAGTTTGAATCATTTACTTTGACGAAAATATTATATGCAACGAATACTTGCTATGAAATATTCTCAATTGTTGTTGTTAAAAATCATCATATTTAATAGCAATAAAAATACACGATAATAAAGAAACCGCATCTTATTTTATTTAAAAAATTGGCTCAAAATTCAATGAAATCTTGTATTAACTTTTCATAATAAGTCTTTCCTGTATTTAAGAAATGTTAGTATTTGAAAAGGTCCCTTAAATTAATCGTTTATTTATTTATTTTCAGGTACGTACTATTTTTTACAAATATATCAAAAGCGATGGTAGTCGAAAGGTAAGTGCTTTATTGTTAATTTTAATGCTTACAAATATTTTTAGTTCTGCTAAAGCGACTTGTCTTTGATTTTGTTTTATAACTTAAGTTCGATTCCCGGTCGAGTCATAATTTTCCACATTGTCTGGGTGGTGTGGTTCCGGATTCCACATCACAAGTGCATTATCTACTCACTTTGGGATTAATGCAATGTGATTGTCCAATATTTGTGTATTTTTTTAGCTAAACTCAATTTTAAAAGAATCTAACTTTTAATCTTCTGTCGTCTAAGATCACCACGATTCAAATTTACGGCCGCTCGCAAACGACTAAGTATAGCATAATATATTTTCACATCCAACGCAGATCGTAAAATTTAACGTTCACCTATTTGAATATATTAATTTCGTGTTGTTTACAAGGAGAATTAATTACAAGTTAATTGTGCGCGCTATAATAAAAATGTTGAACGGTCTCATTCTTAAAATAATGCTACATTTTGTTTTGTATGTCTGCTCATCGTTACGGGCACAATGCGTTGGGTAATGGATATAAAATTGTGTGATCGACGTGACGCGAGCGACTTAGTCGCAGGTTTGTATTTTTTGCTCTAGGCCTTATTTTATTAACGTCAAATGAGGAATAATCATCGCAAACAATAAAAAACTCCTGATTTGAAAAAGTTCACCTATTTGTCAGTAATCATTCATGTAAATGTCATTTTAAATCGGTTGTTTGATACTTATTTGGTCGGATAAATCCTATCAATGGCCAACACTTCAATTTCTTATTCAAGTATAGGTAATTTTTATTGTGTTGAGGACGAAATCGTGATTTCCTAAGGTAATGCCATTTCATTGAGTTATACTTGCTTAAATTATTGTCAATTAGGAGCTGCTATGTTCTGTGTCAATTGCACTCGTAGTTCGTTTGCTTTCTATTCATTTACACAGTTTGGTAACTCAAAAATGTTCATATAACTTTCACTTTGTTTTAATTTTAAAGCGATACAATCTCAGTCATATTAAAATAATTATTAACACTAGGTATTTATAAATAGAGAGAAAATGGAAGAAAAATAAATAGAGCTTGAATGTGAGAGTAGATAGAATAAATAGAGCCTGAATGTCATGTCATGTTGTCATTAACTTGGCAACAATGTATCCAACTAAAGCAACACCTACAATACTGCTCGACCAAAGCGCGCGTCTTAGTCGTGCGACAAAGTCGTCGGCGTGCGTGCAGCTTCTCCGAGCCCGCACACATTCGCTCCGCTCAGATTGCCAATAAAAATTAAACGATGAGTTACTTATTTCGCTAGATCATGTGCGCCATAACTTTTAGTGACTATGGGATTAACACATCGCGTGTTTCGGCACATTTTAACAGTCGATTTCTGAAAAAATCAAAGCTTGAGGACCCCTGACCCACTGTGGTCAGTGTTACTCAAACTTTGATTGTAAATGATTTTTTGACAGACGTTAAATGACATTTTAGTCTAGATTTAGGTACAGTCACTTTATGCAACACACAAGTGCGTACCGATTGTATTCTGATGAACAATGTATGAATTGTGAACTATAGTATTGTTACTGTTTATTCATATTTACCATTATTTTATTGCAACAGAACTCTTCTTCTATAAAACTATATCAGTATTAAGGGTCTACACCAAAAGTTTTCAGTACGCACTAAAAATTGTTTAGCATACAGTGAGATGACATCTCAAAGCTAAAAACCATTGATGGCATGTAATTTTTTACTAATATTTTTCATATAATTCAAAACAACCGCAAATTCATCTCACGATTAACCGTCTTTATAATATAATACTAACATTCACGTTTCCGACGCGGAGACCCAGACATTACCCGTGTTATTACAAGCTTATTATTTATATTATAATTGTATTATGTATAACAGCAATTGCTATACTGATATACCGGCTCTGCGGACTGCAAACGACTATATTATTTTAATAAGCACCGTATATTAAGAGTTTGAACGCAAGAATATAATTTCACTGGGTATATGTCCGTTTTGCACATGTAAATTGCATTTTTGTAACATTATTAATGCCGCTTCTGAATTAGGTTGCCAGTATTTCTCCGAATATCTTTAGAAGTTTATATGTTTCAAGTAAGTTGGTTATGTAGGAGGATACTCAAACGATTTCTTGGATTGTCATTACCATCATTATCAGGCAAAGGACGTCCACTGCTGAACATAGGTTTTCTAAAGCAACCGACAACAAGCGGTCTGCATCCGGTTTGATCCTGCGATCCTTACAAGATCGTCTGGTCGCCTTGTCGGTGAACTTTCTACGCTGCGTCATTGGTCAAAGGGTCTCCAATCTAGAACTTTTCTGTCCCAACGGCTATAAATTCTTCGCGCTATGTGACTGCCCATTGCCTTTTGACCTTACTGATTCTCAGGGCTACGTCAGTTTCCTTAGTACTTCCACGTAACTTCTCGTTTCTGATTCGTAGATCCCTCTCCATCGCTGGTTGTGTAATTTTGAGCTTCTTTTTAAGGTCCATAGTTAAAGACCATGTTTCATAGTTCAATACATATATAAAGGTTTCTACTTGAGCTCACCTATTTAAGTTCACGACAAAAAATGGTTAATTTGTAAATACTTGTGACCTGTGATTTAGGTACTGCAACTTGGTCGTGATAGGTTTCTTTAGAAGGCTGCATTTCGTTGGATTCTGAAAAGTTTTGTTAAGAAAGCTTATACAAGAAAATTTATACAAGTTTATAAAACTTATAACCTTTACAACAAGTTCTTTTAATTTCTGGTTTATTTTCAACTAGAAAAAGCAACGTTATTTTATCAGAAGGTTAAAAAGTAGCAAGAGAAATGAATTGAAAAAAACTTATTAATACAAATAACTTTGTTACAAAATGCGCTTGAAGAAAATTTATATCAATTATCAGAATCATAGATTTGTGTAAATAAAGAAATATTTGTCAGTAGAAATCATTTTAAACACGGACAATTCAAAAATATACATGTTGTGTTCGGTTCGGTGTGACGGGAGGCCCAGAGCGCGTCTTGAAATCTAACTACCAGTTTCCTCTTTAAGTTATTTTGTCCGGCAGTTCTGTTTGTCCTCAATTATTGACTTTAATAAGTCTTTGACAATCCACGGTACCTACTGCATACAACTGTACAAATTGAACGTATCCAGGTACAGTCGTAGACAGAAAGTATTCATTTTATAATGTGAAAAGTATTTACTATTTTGTCCTAGACTTTTTTCAATGATTTTTTTTATCAATACAATCTACAGTTCGTCTTAATCGATAAATTATGGAAACGAAACTTCGGTTTGTAGGTTGCACAAAAGTGTGCGGACTTTGATTTAAAAAGACCAGATGGAAAAGTTATGATCTTTTATTGATTTGTATAGTTTGTGTACTCACTTTTTTTTTCTGAAACTACTTTTTTAATGAGTTTTTGCTTCTGACCTTACCTTACTTTTTCTAAGGCTGCGTAAATGACATTCGATAATGAGCCTCTTGGAATGAGTATCTACAAGATTTTCTTTAAATTTATGTTGTAGTTGGTCCAGTCCGCAGAATTATAGTGCAACCTAAATATAATCAAAATGAACATTATATTTTATAATTTTAATGCTGCAAAACTCACGCATACTCAATACACGTTGCACACGCTAAATCCCGATTTATTAATAATCCTAATTCATCATCATCATTATCGGCTTAAGAGCATCCACTGCTGAACATAGGCCACCCATATAAATAATAATCCTAATTGCTAATAACGAAAGTCAGATAGAACCGTACAATGTTATTACAACAGTGAATTTGCCTGTGATAGAGCATTAAGTCTTTCATTTGACCTTTGAATTAATGGTTATTTTCATTGCTTATTTTAAAAACTGCTTTTAAAGTATAAAAAGTTGCTTCGTCAAACCGCTGGCAACAATAAATATGGGTACTATTTGTACCTTTTCTTTTAAGTGAAGTGCTCGATATTATTTAGTACTTTAACTAAGCCGTATACGGGGTTTACACAGTTCATTTAATTACATAAACAGTATAACAACTTCTAGTGATATTTTTACAGTACCTACTAACAGTTCAAACGGGTGTCCGGGCTGTTGTATAACCCAAAATATCTCCGGAATAGATGTTTCTATCTGGTTGATATGAAATCACCATTTCACTCTTCTCAGGATTGTTAACATGATTTATTATGATTACAAATTAAAGTTATTTAGAGTTATTTCAACAGTACATTTACCTTCATAGACAAATACAAATATAGGTTTTAGTACGTAAAGGAACGATTTTTCATAATTAAAGTATTCAATGAAATTATTATTTGACGATGTGATGTCAGCATTGCATTTTATCATAGACAGAAATGTGATTCAGATTGAATTGTGAAAAGTGAATTAATATCTGAAACTGATAATGTCATAACCTGTCTTATTTATTTATTTTTAAACTAAATTAATATTAAAACAATTGTAATTAATACACAGTTCTAGTCAGAAAAAAAACAGGCCTTCAACCTGGTCGCAAAGACCAAGTTACCGCCTCACCCCCGACGCACTGTGGTCGTGTTTACTTGCATTCCTACATGACAGATGGCGCGACTGACAGTTGCGCCCATAACTCATTGTCATTTGCATTGTAATGAAATCGACCGTTTGCCTCTTTACATTATTGCTTAAAAATAGTTTTAAACATAAATTACGTAAAGGGAAGTGGGCACTTATTATTTGTAATGCCATAATACAGACATGGACGACGGTTGTACCTAACATTTTATCAAATAGTCAATTTGAGTTTTTCCGATAACGCAAATTTTAGTTCAGTCAGTACGAATGTCGACTTATTAGTTCCATTATTATCTTCCAATGCTCTTCATTTGAAAGTCATATTATGGATCCACGAAACTACTCACAATATGCAAATTAAAAGTACTATAGGCTTGACAAAACAACACATCGCAAATCCAAATTTAGTTAACATTGTCTTCCCGGAATAGACCTCTTCACGTAATTTATATTTCGCGCTACTTGTGTCGACGTCTGTACATTTATACATTTATTGACACACACTTGCCTCCTAATTTAGTTTGCACAAAGATTTATTACATTGAGATATGTCGGTAATTGTTTAGGCTATATTTCACTAGTCACAGAGCTATATTAATCATGCGACGGGTTTTGGCAGATCACCACGACCTCGGTTGCGCATTAAAATTAAAAAGCAGCTAACAATTGATATTGTAGACTGTTTTAAAATTATCAGGAGTTTTTATTTGAGAAGAATGTTTGGAATTTCGTCTGGGGATAGGGTGGCCAGGTTTAACTAGATTTTATTGGGATATTTTAATGTTTTTCTTTTTGTGAAGTTAGATTTGAGGACAAAAACAGGATAGTAATTGCGCTTTTAAAACGCAAAAGCAAAAGTCTTACGCTAACTGGGCGAATGCTTATACCACTCGGACACCGACAAATGGGCAAGCCCGTTGAATTTAGCAAGTGCTTTCTTTTGACGCGTAGGCTGCGTGATGTCATCAATGTTGCGAGATTGCTTTCTCAACAAAACAACGCATAGATGTATGAAAACAGTATTGTAAACAAAAGACACAAAATTTTGAAATTACCATCAATAAATTCATATGGTTATGTCTGTGCTGTAACTTTCATTTTCATTACCTATATTTCTACAAGATGACACAAGATGGTCTCTTAGAAAAACTGTTTTCGCTAAGGCCACGTCACGAACAAGCGCTGATAAAATCACTGATGCATTTTTTGAATACATCTGAATACATACAGTGTTGCCAGATCCAATTTTCGAAATACGGGAGGTGTACCTATAAAAATCCGGGAGATGTATGGCGACATTATGAAAACAATCGGGAGATATTTTTTTCCTTAAAATTAATGAAAACAACGTCTCTCAATAAATGATTTTATTATGTTTTTCTATATGTTTTTCCTTCACTTCAAAATAGCTTCAAAACCAAATGTTTTTTATAAAACACTAGTGATAAGTCGCAACGAACAACAGACGTGAAGTTGCAGCAGGTTGGTTGATTCTTATTTTAATACGGTTCATTTAAAAATACTGTATCTATTCATTATGCTACTTATTGACAACATTGTACACATTTTACAAGGTAATGTATGTTACATTGCATAGCATTACGTTTTGTTTCGTTTTACGCAGTTTTACTTGTAAAGAAAGTTTAAGCCGTGGTTCTTCAAAAATCGGGAGTTTTGAGTGGGAATCCGGGACATCGGGAGATATTTACTAAAATCGGGAGGTATCCCGGAAAATCGGGAGACCTGGCAACAGTGAATACATATAACTTTCATAGTAGTTTTTACTTCGGCAGTACTCATACCGTACTAGTACGATAGTATTCCACTTATCGTCATACTGGACCTGTACCGTTACCATGAGTTTACTCGATAGCGACAACGTTTTACTCGCTAACGACAACGTAATTTTTTGTATGGAAATTTTTTGTTCTGTCAGTGGCCGCTAGAGGCGCTGTGCAAGTTTCCATTAACTACTTACGTAAGTTTACGGCGTCGCTAGCGAGTAATACTGTCGTAAACTCATAGTAACGGTACTGACCAACATGTCACTTCATTCTCGCTTTTCCGGTCAGCACCCGCCAGGGTTCGTCCATTTCGTGACAATAAAGTTAATTTTTGCACATTTTTCCTTTCGTCACCGCACAGTGACAGGTCTATTCTTACGGTAACCAGGAAGTATAAATGTCGCAGCCATCTGGTTAAATCAGCCAGTTAATTGAATGCCTAGGCAGTTAATTTAACGGCGGCATCAAATTAAATGGCTGAACGTCAAAAAGGCAAGACATTGAACGCAACGTTTGACCAATTGGCTGAACGTTGTGTTGTTATTTTGTGAAATAAGATATTGACGTATTTTGGATTTTGGTTAGGATAGCTTTGAGTTCATAATTTATGTGATACGATTACTATTTACACGACAACGCAAAATGCACCTAGCATGAATTTTATTCAACGATAAGGATACCAGTAAACTTTAATATTATTTAGTTTAGAACAAAACATCGGAAAAAATATGTTAACCTACATAATTAAAACTATTTAGACAGTATCACAGCTAAATTTGTGGTATTAACGCCATACTTGTTTTGTGACGCTTCGTAGGAAAATGAAAAAAATACTAAACTAAATTTTAATTATTTGCCTGGATCAAGTTTGTCATATTTAAAAGGACAAACTTGATCCAGCGAATTGCGTTACTCGTCGAATTAAACATCGGCCTCGGCCATCAGCCATCAGCCAACACTCATTTGATTGAATGCAGGTTTAAATAACTGCCTAGTCATTCAATAAACAGGCTTGTTTAACCAGATGGCTGCGACATAGATACTAATAAATCGAAACTTCGGCTCATTATTGTTGTCGGAACTGTCAGTTCGTGGCAGTAACGCGGCCGTAGCTTTCAATAATATCTGTATGGCATTTTACTCATTTCATTTTACCTAGTACAGTTTACTTTTAAGCTTGTAGGCTAATGGTCACCCTATACGGAAATGATTTTGTTTAATTAGAATAGTTGATGTCCGTTAACGAGTTGTTGTGACTCTTACAAATCTTTGTCTGGTCATTTGTAAGTGATCGTCGAATCTTATGGAAGTATGCTGATCTGTGTACAAGAAGGCAAGAATGTAGGAAACGTCACGCAATGACGTATCCATAAAGATACCACTAATTTCGCAAGGTCGGACTGACAGCACGGTAGTTCAATTGGTAAGATTGTTTAGCCCGGTCAGCCATGAGGTTGCTGGTTCAAGTCCTTCCCGTGCGCAAATGTTTGGTTTCTTATTTCATCTTTATGAGACGTACTTGTTTATTTTGATGAAATAAAATCAATGCGTTTTTTCTATTATATTTTAGTTTGTATGCATTTTTTTGTGAAAATTGAAAATATAGGTACTTTTGGTCTGTTTCATCATGGCCTTATAAGATCTGGTTAGCGTTTACGTTGCGAAACTTCATAAAAAAATACATACCATATTTAAGTTATTCGTTGGTTACTGCTTGTTTGACGTGAATGAAACAGGCCATTAGCTTTTTTACAATTTTAATACTTTCCTAAACCTATTATTATAGCCGGTTTATTTCAATAACCTAAAAAAAATATTAACAAAATTTGTTATAGTAAATGTTACGGCCTCCTCCAATAGCCTCCATTTCTCTCTGTTGTTTGAGGTTATAATCCATTCATCACTGCATTATCCTGCTTTTAACACACTTAAAACTTTTAAATGTGTAATTGCAAAGCCTTGAATCCCCGCGCCCATACACAACAAAATATATTTTACTATTAACTCTTTTGCCGAGCCATCCACGCATGGAAACACAAAAGGGTATCTCTTATAATTTATTACTAGTATCCAAATATTGAAGTTGGGGTGTTTATCTTTAAGACCCACCGGCGGCCATACAAATAAAAGACGAACAGAAATACAGTGTGAAAGGAGTCTGTAACTATGTATAGTGGCTAATTGAAACGCTTAATACTCCGATCGAAACCGATTGATACTTTCCTACTCAAAAAATATCAAAGTGTCTCAAATCGTTTAGGTCTTTGTGTAGAGTTAGAAAATGAAGTTGAAGTAAGCAGTATTAAAGAATTAAGATAACATTACCGACAAGAGTTGACACTTGAAGTTTAATATAGGTGGGAACTGGATTCAAGCTCACACCTGCAACCAATCAAATGTCATCTCAATAAGTACCTCGACTTGAATTGATTTGCTATTACGCTTACGCAATTTTGGTCATAAAACATGCGAGTTGCATTGAAAACTTTCTTTCTTTTGGGTCTTCGGAGTCGATTGAAAAATCATTGGAAAAAGGTAAAACCCTAGAAAGAACAATAAGGTTTCCGGTTTCAATCCAAGAGAAACGTAATCACAAATACACGCAATTCAATGAACGAAGTTATCAAATCCATACTGTGGAAAGTACCTAATATTGGAAAGTTGGTAAATTAATGAAATCGAAAGTTCTTTACAACGTTTTAATATTGTTGGAAATGAAAACGCAAACACACAAAAAGATTACATTGACATTTCGATTTCTTTCAGGTCATTATATTCAATAAAATATGCAGTATTTATCTTGAAGTTATAATTTTTATACTTTTTTCGATCTGTGCTATCAATACCGCATCGATAGATCAATACTTTTCGGTCGGCGTACTCCGGAGAGCCCGGGTCTTAAGTTTACTTATAATATTAAGTTAAATATTTCACATGGCCCTGTGAAACAGCTTTATGGTCAGAATTACTTTTTTCACTTTTAAATCATACTGTGTTGAGGTCAGTGTTTTTATAACAATTAGACATATTTTACCCCCTCTCTTTTGACTGGGCTTTGTTCTCGGGTTTGCTTGTTAAAAATGTACGTAGACTACTTTATTTTTCGGAGGCAAACATACCAAACAGACTACCTCAGAGGTTAAAGAGAAACGCCAACATGAGTTGGTGGTCGCCACACATTCTGTTTGAACTGATCTTAAAGGTTTATGGATAAGTACTAGCCCGATATGGTGCGATCTTTTTGTTTGTCTATCGTTCGACACGAATCGGATATTGTAAGCGACTTGTTAGCGAGTGATTACGAAATCGTGCCCTGAAAATGTTTTTGAGTGTTTTTAAACCAAATGTCTTTGATGTTGGGTGATGTGTTAAGGTTTTTGAAGATGTTGAATTTTAGATAGTTTTACAAATGAGATCAGGAGAACTGCCTCGGTGGCGTAGCAGTTAGAGGGTAACACTGCAAAAGCGACGGCTCCGCCAGAGGTCCCAGGTTCGATCCCCGGGTCGGGCGAAAAACCTGTGAACCTGTGTTTTTCTGTTCAGAAATTCTCACGGTAGCCCCGAATTAAAAAGTTTGCGGTGTTTTACCCCTGTGCCTCGGAAAGCACGTAAAGCCTGCGCCTGATCTCTCTCTGGTCGAGTCAGATTGCTGTCCCATCGGGCTATGAGAGTGTAAGAAAGAGAGCGTGGACCTGTGTTTGCGCACACACTTTTGCACTAAATATGTCCCGTGAAATCGGTTAGTCATTGTGACTGGCCACCATAGTCGAAATCGGCTAGGGGAACTGATATTTATTACTATTAAGGAAATTGTAGAGTTTGTTACGAATGGTATGACTTTGATGATCCAATTGATATTTCTTAAACCAGGCAATATACAAAATTTACGGATATAATAAAGAAGAAAATTTACCTCGAGGGGCCTACTTCTCAGATTCAGCGTCAAAACTATTAACAATATTAACTATTAATTACATCATTGCCGCCTTGAAGCACGATGAGTTTCAGTGAAAATTAGAGTATTAACCAGAGCATTTACTTAGTACCGGAACAAAAATATACAAACTCTGGCATCTCGCCCAGACAACGTCTATGATTTCTTTGTAATGATCCGCCTTGAACATATTCAACATAACATAACCTCATCTTAAAACCACTTTTATGGCAGTCGAGCAAAAAAATTAATTTAATACTTTACATAATTATTAGCTTTAAAGTCGGAGCACGAGCAATTATTAGTAAACATAATAACAACTTATAATGTTGCAGTTTTTACCGTGTTTTATTGTCTGGCTAAATTACTGTTTCATGATTACTATGTTTTGTTGCGAAACTATTTACTTTCCTATGGATGTGAGGTAATTGATCAATTATTGTTTGCAGCGTGGTTTAGGTACAATACGATATTCTATTTTATTTTAACCTTACTCTGTTGGTCCGGCAATTTCTTAGTCTTTACAATAATAATAGAAGAAAATCTATTGATGGCATTTATAAGTGACCCTTTGCACACTTGCACTGCGACAAAATATGTACTGTAAATTGGCGACAGCATCGATACTAACGCACGTTAGCATCGTTCTAATAACCTTTAAGAAATCGTAACCAGAAAGACTTGTGTAAAAAAAAAACACAAAATTGCACTCCGGGAGTGCCGGCAGAAGTGAAAACTTGAATATCAACGTTGTGCATTTTTGATTTTTGGAATAGTTAGGGAATAATTTTGAATGAATTGCTCTTATTATCAATATAAAAGTACTATCATTTTTGTGATAGAATACAATAATAATCATAATAATAATATAATATTTTTATAGAATACAATATTTATTTATTGCGCTATCGTACACAAACATTACAATTTATACTATATTAAATTACATTAAAAAGTTTATCTCTCAGAAAAATCAACTTACATCCATAATTTCGCCAACCGTCTTACGGTTTTTCGATCGGCCCACGTGTCCTGACGCGAGTTTCACATTTTTCCCCCATCCCACAAAAGTGCTTAACGCCGCTAAAGAAGTTTTCACTTCAATAAATTGAGAACTTTGTTTGCTTAATTTTGGCGATCTAACGTTTAATTTAATTTGTGGCAATTTTTCTTTAATGAGGACATGTTACACCAACGACAAATCAGCTCTAACCGACCGATAATTCAAATATGGAACGTCATTCCGTATGAAGTATTGGACAGACAACGCTTACCAAACTTTATTTTCATTGTGAAACAGGCTGTAAGTGTTCTGCATCAATTTGCAAATCATTCTTAACCTTCCAAGTCCTCATCACCCGCCAACTCATTCCTCAACGCAGCACAAGATTAAACCGAATCCAACCGCAAGTCGATACTAACTCCACAACTTTTCCCATTCCAGCGTTGTTCGAGAAGTTTAAATATAAAAATACAATAATACCTAACGCATTAGTGCATTGAGTGCGTGCGCCCGAGCCTCCCCCGGCAGAAGTTAAAACAAATGGAAAATAAACTTTTCAAATAAAATAAAAATAACCCTCTTGCGAGGGTGGCGCCCTTGTCCAATAAAAAATATAATAACTTTTCTTTTTTATTCGACGTAATGGCCACGATTGTTTCTTTCTAATAATGATGTTGTCTCGCTCTCGCAGGGATTATTATAATGGGGAGCGAGGTCTGAGCTGTTTGTACGCTATGCTTGTAAGCGAGATTTGGTTGTTATTTGAATCGCGTTGTTTTAAGTACTGGCTAAGACCTCTCATGGGCTAAGAGCATTCCATATTCTTACTTAATGCATTTATAAGATTTGCTTTCGGTAAATTGTTGTGCCCTCTCTAGTTTGCTTGAAGTCAATATACAGTGACCTAGTCCGGCGGATAATAGTGTTATGTAGTTTGTCGGCTGTCAATTGACTATCAAAGCTCTGAATGGGGAGGACGGCAAGACTGTTATGTAACATGTATGCCATAGCAATAGCATTGCAATCCGTGTGTGGCCATAGCCAGAGGACGTAGAGTTGAAAATGCACTGTTAAGAGAGTCCACATTTATTTGTTAGGTTAATACGAATTTAAAAAAAATATCCGTTCATATTGTCTTTGTCAAATTTAAAAATGTAATATTTTTTAATTGTCAATGACGACCTCCGAGGTGGGTAGCTAAGCTGGTTGGTCCCGGGTTCGATTCCCGGGCGGATCAACTTAAAAGTTAGAACATTATACTTTGTTTCGGATCTGGGTGTCATGGTGCCACCGTTGTTTCTGAATTTATAACAAAAGTGCATTATCTACTTACTTTGGGATCAGAGCAATGTATGTGAACGGAGTACAATATTTAAAAAAAAAACAGAGTTACCTAGCCTCGCAAGAGCTCCTAAGTGTTTTCCTTCAAAGCTTTCAAAATACAGTTGTAAAGTACATTTTTTCTAGCAAATGGAAATTGAATTTAAACTGTCATGGTTTCCATAAAAAAAGTGTTTGCCATCAGGCTACGTAATAGCCCGTTCACGCGTCACCGCACAAGACGGTCGTCTTGTTTTGACGGACGATGCACGGTCAACGACAGGTTAAATTGCCCTGAAGTGGACTCAATCTTCGGCCTAAAGGCAAAGGCGTAGAGTCCAAAGTATTGGGATCTCAATTTGCGGAACTTGGTAATATCGAATAAAGATGAAATCTATTTAAGTTAGGGTTGTAGTGTGGATTATTGGATGAATCATCAGAGATTCAAGATTTATTGCCTGTTAGGTATATTTACTCCGAGTAAAGTTAGCCCGTAATATCCCACTGCTAGGCAAAGGCCTTACCTCAACTATGAGGTAGTTTGAGCCATACTCTAAGAGGCGGGCTCAGTGCAGAATGGCGGAGGGATGTTTGCAAGACAAGCGACATACCAGCGAGAAAGTTGATAAAAAATATTTGTCAATCATCGGGAATCAAATGTTGCAATAAATCTCTTAACACACGTGCAGCTTCAATTTCCCATACAAAGTTCAAAATAACGAACGCAATCCGTCCCACGCTTACCGAGTTATTGAGCTTTTGAATCGAAATAATATTAATGAAAAACAGTATTTTAGCCGATTGTTCTTTAGATTTGTGTTGGAAAAGATATGATTGAATACGATACGGCTTTTTTTCTTTAAAAGCATTGTTAATTTGAAAAACTGCAACATCAGTTTGTGCTTTTTCTTGTGAATTTTACTTTGGTCACTGGCTCATATCTTCCATTTCTAAAAGAAAGAAATAATTACCTTGAACACTTTCTTAGTTTACATGACATGGTTATTTACTAAAATTTTATTGTTTGTAAAACAAGCTAGTGGTATAAATCATATGAGGCTCCAAAGTAGGCGATATTAGAGAAATATGTAAAATGGCGGTTCGATAACTTGTTATAGCTCTTATAACTAACAGAAAATCGTTTAATTTGTTTATATTTTTTAACACATTCCGAATTGAAGACATTTTCTACAAATATTAGTAATTTGCTTTTTTGTAGGATACGATTTTGCAGGGTTGTCAAGCTTGGACACTTTTCGTTGAAGCCTCTGAAAGTCGCTCTTTAAAGTAGCGAACGTCGCATCTTTCCACTGTACTGACCCTTTGTCACTCGCTGTATCACTTTCATTGGATAACTGTTATTATCTTGCTTTATACCAGCCACTAATACTGAGACACCGTGCCTTATACAAATAGTCTTCGTATTATTATAATATTCTATTGTTCTTTATAATAACGCAGCGTGTTTTGTAAATAATAATATGTTGTGGGCGGGTTTGTAATCGAGCGAGTCGTGATTTGACCGGATTTGCTGTAATTGTTCGATCGCATTTTCGAGATATTATAATGTCAATGTAATTTTATTTTATTTTATTGGTGTTTAATGTAAGCAAACTTAATGTTGTAATTCACTCAAAACAAAGCTAGGTAAATGAAAATTTGCTTTTCTCTGAGCATTTATGCAAGACAATTAAAAAGTCTAGAGTTCTTATGAAAGACGAGAACATTCTTGCAGGGTTTTAAAAGGTCGATCAATTTTCTCTGTAGGTACATGTAAACCCTCTTATTCATAAAAAGGCAAACAGTCTTATAAACCTGTTTTTACTATTAGACTGTTTTTATCGTTCTTTCTTGGAGCTGTCATCATTTAACAGAAAGTAACAAAACAGTGTAATACCTAAAATAGGTTTATTAGACTGTTTCAGTTATTATGAATAAGGGGGTTAGTCTGTAAGAATGACAACAGTGAGTGAATGTATTCAATTATTTCAATAACAGTATAACACAATTTGCCAACCTAATACAAGTCCAGTGACAACTTTACAAGTCTGAATAAAAGTTTTGGCTGCTACGTACACGTGGTTGCTCGTTTGTGTGTGAATATATATGTTTGTGTGTGTGCATAAAAATAATAACGAACAGATGGCCGCCGCCGCGTCGAAAGAGTCCACCCTCATTTTGCGTACAAACAAAGTGGGATACTTAATATAAAAAAATGCTTGCGTGACTGTGTGTGTGATCCGTTTCATTGTTTTAGAATCTATGGCAAACTAGAGCGGGGTATTGGGGATATTGAAAGGATGATGCCTATTTTATCATGATAGCTACTTCATATGTTTTTCTTTCGGCCTTTTTTGAAGAAAGTCTTTGTTAACCTGCTAATAGGTAATTGATGTCTATAAAGACCGAATTTTCTAACGTCCGATGAGTTTTATTGGACTGAATGTGTATAAAGCGACCGATTTTAGAATGGCATTTGCATTAGTGGTTACTGTCAAATATGCGTTTGTAGTTACATAAAGTGTTTGTGAGTACAGTACATATGATACATACGATATGATTGAACTCCTTAACTCATATTTTTGAAGTGGACGAGTTGTTTCTTGGTTTTCTTATCATACCGAAGAACTCTAAAACGGACTGTTTGCGGAGGACTGTCATATTGTATTTTATTCCTCGAGTATCGAAACAAGCCGTCTGTAGAATTTTCGCTCCAACTATACAAACAGACAGACAGAATAAATATACATTGTGTTGTCGTCGACGTTCCATATAATGTGTGCCCTCTAGTTTTTGTATTGAGCGTTGAAAGCTTGTATTAAAAGTCCACTCAAGTTCTTAATATTAGGGACTCTACAATTTTTTTTTATATCTAACAGACATTAGTCTACTTCATATTAAATTTATATTTATATAAAAAACGTGTTAGTTACACTATTTATAACCCAAGAACGGCTGAACCGATTTGGAGTCAAACATATACTTTTTATCCCGGTAAACTGGGTTTTTTATCCCGTTACAGTGAGGAGGTAGCTAAGAACCAGGAAAAGGACTAACACGATAGTTTTAATCTCATTCGACGGGCCAGGGCTGGGGTGGGACGGGACCGGGGCGGAACAAAGTTCGCTGGGTCCACTTGTAATATACTCGTATAATTTTAGGATAAACTTTTTGAAGCAAGTTACTCGTACTCCGACTGAAAGAAAAAGAATGTGGTGCTTAAACAATAGTACAGTGGCCAGAACATCAGGTTACTTACTTTTGTTGCAAACTAGCCCTTATTACGACGAAATAAAATACCGCAGTGTTTACCTTGACGTGCTTTTGTCCGTACATTAAAATTACCGAATATATCACCTATATAAAATGAACTACAGAGGAGAATAGCATCTTACATAGTAAAGTGACACAAACGTACTGCTCGTATATTTAGTTATACCAGACGGCCGATCGGTGTGGCCGCATATTGTGCTTCCAAACACATTTGGGTCATCCACAAAAAATATTTTAAAGGAAGAGTAAAATAAATACACTATACAGGATGACCGAAATAAAGTGGCTGTCGGCAATCACTAGAGAAACGTAATTTCTTTTGTGGAGTTTAATTACAGAAAGAATACATGTATAGAGCCAGACATTTCGCCACGATCGCATGTGACGTTATTCGAATTCGCCCTAAGTAAGATGGATGCATTTTCTCAATAATAAAGTTTTAACACTTCATTAAGCTAAACCTCAATAGGTATATAATATACATAAATATGATATCTTTTTTTTATATTTAAGAATAAACTGAAAATTCGATTTCCCAATTTAGACAGAACATAAATAATTAAAAAATGATATTAATTGAATGCAGTCACTTTCTCTACTAGACGAAGAACAAAATTGATCTGATCTATCGATTGTTTTGTATTTTTAGATCAACCTCAAGAATCATTTCAACATCAAACATATATTGCATTAAATATACTTTTGACATGTGCAGCTGTCAAGCACTCCAAGACACCCTGTATTGCCAGTTGTCTACTCAGAAAACAAAGACCCGTCGGGACAAAAAAGGTTTAACAACACTGGCTATTTAAGTTCCCGGCCTAAATATCTTAGTGTTATTATAAATATTTAAATGTGCAAATGGACTTTTTTTTAAGACGGACGAAGGATGTAAGTGAAGGTTTTTGTGGATTCCTATGCAATGTTCTGACAATGGCACTTACTTTAAGTAATGAAATAGGTTTGACCGTTTTTACCCCTGTTGTATGTTACGGTTAGGTATTCTACTCTCTGATGACATTTCAAGTAAAACTGTTTACCTAAAATGTCTACATAAAAAAAACAATATGATTTTGATTGCGTTTATTCGAGTTTAGTTAGACAAAACAAATTTCCAACGCGCTTCAAACAAATTTCAGTCTTCATAAATAAAGTGTCATTTTAATTTAATATTGATGTGGGATTCTATATAAACTTTTGATAGCCATAATATCTTCTTGCTTCATGTTTATAATGTATTGAGAAGTGAACAAATGACGAATGGAGTGATTCAAGCAGTTACACTTACGCAATCCGTGATATAAACATTATGCAATCAATATTAGTTACATAATAAATATCTAAAACAATGTTGTGCTAATAAAATAGTTTAATAACGTCTGACTGTTCGGCTGAAGGTACTTTCGCGTTTAAAAGTTAAAGTCACCTACCTACGTATACACATCAAAAAAGTAAGCGTTCACATTGAAAAAATAATGTGTGTTTTTTTACGGTGTAATATATTATTATTATTATAATATATTTACATAGCTTTTATATTTTAAGAAACACACAGAAATATGCTATTTAATACAGTTAAATAAAAAAAACGGCTTATGCTAGGGATCACAAACATTTTTGATGTGATTTTCACTTCAGAAGTAGAGATGGAACGAAAATGTTTATATGACAAAAAAATACTGGAAATCGAAACTGGACACAAAGGACGAAGAACATCCCGAATCAAAGGATGGATGTAATCAGTATATAAGTAAAACCTCTAATAAGCTCAAGACAGCAAGGAGCAAAATCAGGCTGCCTGAAGACGCGTCACACGGAGGGCCGACCTCAAACAGAAGAAAAGGGACAGGCAAAAAAGAAGAACAAATACCTAATTCATTATTTTTCGTTCAATGTTTTTAACAATGAACGTCTAAATGTAGCTTCCTTTTAGTCCAAAGTAGCTGGTGCTTTTTTAATAATGGGCTGCCAGATGTCTACCTACCGTAACACTCGAAAGAAAAAGTAAGTGGCGAACTCGTAAAAGGCATGCATATTATTGCATTGTACCCCAAAATTTCTTAACAACTACCAATTTTTCGGCACAAATTTAATTATGGTATTCAAAACCGCTGATTCGGTGGAAACCGCAGAATGGTATTGTCTACTAATGTCGACTTTAAATGCGACCAAAACATGCGTTTTGGGGGTTGTGACAGTTTTATAATAACGGGCTATAGAACATCCTTCCGGGAATAAGTGATGCCTGGAATTCTTGTAGAAATTGTTGTGGTGTGGTTCACGCTCCAGACTTCAGAGAAAGCTATTGCGAGACAAGCGTTTGTAAAATTAACATAAACACGAGCACTGTGTTACACCCTCTCGTGAGAAGCGTGCCTTTTAAATCACTCAAACAACATCTACACAAACAAGAAAATGAGGTGGATACTATTTTGCATATACCAAAGTAAAACAGTAATAAGATATAGATATAGATCGTTCCGACCATAGATAAAAGAGCCGAATTCCTAACCAGTGCTTAAGTAATTTCGGAGAATTCAAATCATACTTATTTGTTATTCAAAACCATAACAAAATAACAGACACCGCATATGTTGGAATACAATTTTTATATTATTAAAAAAAGAAACGAATTCACCGCTTCGGGACGTGCGTTTTGACCAAATTAGAAACATAATATGTATTCTAACGCTATCATTTGAAATGGACAATAATTGCCATCGTCTGTTTTATTCGTAAAAATAATACGCTATGATAGTCGTTATGTGTTACTCATCCAGTTATTAAAGTTATTATTAATAATAAAATGAGTAGTCTTCTGGCGGTGTGGGCTGATATTTTTGAAGGATTTGCACCTTGTTCTTTTGCTTACATCTACTTTATTAGGCAGTAATGTATACTATTGAACAGTTCTATAAGGTCAAATCGTTTTATGTGATAATATTTTTACTGTGTCTGCATATACATCATAGAAACAGGACACTATCACTGTTTTTTGGATAGTCGAGATTTTCAGTTTTTGATTTCAACAGCACCCTGACAATTTTAAAAGTTATCAACCTCATCGGGTTCACCTCTCTCATTTCAATGCCCAATTTTTTAACATATCTTAACCTAAATTAATGAGAAAAATAAATCTGAAAAAAAAACTTTATATTCATTTTTTTTAATTAAATGAAGTGTTTTCAGGAACGATTTGATAAAGTGGCTCATGCAGTCAACAACTTAAGAAATCTCCTAATTCTATTTGCATTATTTAATGACACTTCAATGAAAACTTACTAAATTCTTTTTTTTTGTTAAAATCCTTAATGTACTAAATCCTTTATTTTGAGAGAAAGCCAATTTCCAAACAATCTAGGCCTGTTTTTAACTGGTCAGTTAGAACATATTGGTCAATTAAAGAGTACTATAAGGGCTGAAATTTTAATTAATGACCAAATTTTCTGTAAACGCTACTGATGAATATGTTTTTTTTACTATCGACGTAATAGTAAATCCAAGAAAAAAATACCACATGTTCCATACATTTTTACCGCGCGCCAATTGATCTTTTGTATGGAACGATTTCATTCTCGATTTCACTATTGCCCCTACAGTAAAAGTTGTTCATATTCATCAGTGGAGTCTTAACACCAAATTTGGTCACTGATTAATTTTTCAGCCTGTATGTCTCATTTGAATTTTCGCAGAGCGGTTACCCCTAGATTGATACGCGACGGCCACGCGCCATACTACCGCACCTACCCCCGTCATAGTTTGATCATAAATAATGTATGCTCTGATCTACGCGATATCATACAAATTGATTCGTCGCAAAGGACTCACTGTCTGTCGCGGTCGGCGCAAGGGTTGTCACTCTAATATATTTAGCTCGCGGTGTGGAATCGGTGCCTTTACAGGGCTGTGTATACAAAATAAAAAAATCATTATTTGCTTTAAAAATACATTATAAAAGTATTAACTAGGGGCAGGAGCCTCCTTTTAAGCATTCTCCTGTGCCAGGAGACTCCGCTCTTTCTAGTATGATTAGCTATAGTTAGTGTACGTGATATTATCTTGTTAAAGTTTATTTTATACATAAATATAATTGTTTGTAATATTGTACTTCATTTATGATTAAAAGAAGCCAGTATGTTTTAGGCATTAAACCAAGTGTCATTAGTTTATTTAAACGTACTTTACACTCACAAAATTGACTCTGCTGAACGAATTCTAATAGTTCGCAAATTTTTGTGTATGTTATTGTATTTGTCTTCTATAAAGCTGCTTGTCCACACGAGCGGAGCGAGGACGCGGAGCGAAAAGACGGAAAATACAACCAATAGGATTGCACAATGGTTCCACAATCCTAATGGTTAATATTTCCGGTTTCTCCGGAAGAAGTATTGGTTGGAAGATCTTTGCTTATAAAAAATAATAAATTATAATTAATATTATTTCTTATCAAATATGACTTATTAATTACTTCATATTATTTTAATACTGCGCTACGGATAGGTGCTCATTACAGAAAACTTATTACGTAAACAATTGTGTCTAATTAATTATTCAGATTCTACGACGACAAATGTGCGCTAACCGTTCGTCAAAAAAGTAATTATACCTTTTCTCAACTCAGTCGTCAACCCTACGCGATTGCTAGCCACAAGTTCGGTACCAACCGGGGCTCGAACCCGCGCCCAGCGGAGCGAGAGACGAATACTATAATTACGCACCATATAAGCCGTGCTACAATTTTTTCGGTGCCACAAAAAATGGTAATTTTAATAACATTAAATATATCATTGTCCGACCGGGTTAAGAATGCCAGGTGCCACCATTGTTTTGTATTGATATTTTTGATGTAATTGCCATTGTTTGAATGTATTTTTATGCCATGGTAGCTTCATGTTTTTTTCTGATTAATGAATAAGATGTCGATATTATTATATTTCAATTTGAATTCTTTTCATAGATGTTGAGAAAAAACCTAATTACTTTAGACGGTCAAAGAAGTTGAAATGACAGATTTTATAAACATATTCAATTGATAACCAAGTTTGTCTAAAGTACTCCATTCAGTCACCAATTTCCTTTGCTATGTGTGGCTATTTTCACAGACAAATACTTCTAGATTGTAATCTTGCTCATTAATAATGATACTCTTATCCAATTAATTACGTACGAAAAACAGAAACATCGTCCTTGTCAACAGTAAATGCAATTTCTAGTAGTTTACTACTTGCCATGAGCGGTTAACTGATGTGTGCGAATAAAAGGTTAAAATTTCTTAAGTAATACTTATTAAAATAAAGTCTTATTGGCAAATAAGTAGAGTGCAAAGTGCCATAAACAGTATCGACCAATGATATATAGATACGAGTACAACTCCTTTTCACCTTATGGTGGGTATAGATATGCGCTCTAAGAAAGATTTGCATATATGTGAAATGTTGAAACGAGAAGTTTTACCGCGTCTACCTTTAAATAAGTTTCCGTTAGCGGTATCTGCCAGAAAATTCCAATTAACCAGAAAATTATGACGTTTCATGATTGAATTATTCATCGATTAGTGCTTAGTTATCGATTGTGAAACGGGTTTTTAATAAAACACAGGCTGTACATCCTGCAAATTAGCTGTTTATTACTAGAAATCAAATGATGTGCTTTATTTATTAGAATAGCGTAAAACATGGAAAATTTGTGATAACAAAATTTCATTTTAGACCTTATGCTTTGCAACAGGCGGCATGCAAACTTGTAATATTTCGGTTTAACAATTAATTTAATTAATTTTTATTTATTTAAACTAAACACAATACATCATTTCATATAATGAATACTCATTATTACAATTTTCAGATATTTAGTTACATGCATTAATTCAATTAATGCCATATTATTTAAAATAAGGTACATATTATCATATATATTTTTTTACATTTGACAATCACTATAAAAATTCGTTAAGTGACAGCCATGTATACAATTGCAACAGTTAACAATACTGAAATGATTATTTATATATTTCTTTATTTTAATAGAACTATCGATTGGGTGAAGTTTCTCTATCAATCTAGAATCCGCAAGTATAGTTTCTTACTACATAACATAATAATAACCTAAGTTTACCTTACACACATAACAATACATTGTATCTTGAAAACCAAGTCCGTCCCCATTGTTATCGATACTTAGAATCTCGATATTCGGAATCGTGCTACTCGATTGCGAATCGAGTCGTTTGTAATTAGATCGCAGCGAGTGTGTTGCATATAATTCGTAAATGCAGTCATTTGGACAACATACCACCCCTATCGCTTCCCTTAACACCGATCGCCCCTCACAAATTAGTAGTTACGATATTAATAATAGAACGGGAATGTTACGAGTATATGTTCTGTAACTTGTAAATTTGAATAACCGAAAGATATTATTCGTGTATCCGAATTGAAAAATATATATGAACCGTTTTGATAGACGTTGCTCAAGATTGAAAAATCTGTAATTTTATCACGATTGGCTATTTTATTAATTTGATTCAACAGATTTTTAAGCAATTAAAAATATAATGTTGCATCTTCCTGGCAAGTGACGTTATTTTTTTAATCAATTAGATACTTCTATTTTGTTGCGATTACGGGGGTGTTGATATGTAAATGAATTTGCTCATGTTTTCAAAATTTGAACGCTCGTTTCAAAACTTAAGCATGTAGGTAATTTATAAAACATTATATTTTTAAGACCTAAATATACTTTCAATTATCCGATTTTTTAGATATCCTTATCAGCCATTAACAGGGGTTATAACATCGGTTTCGTGTTTCTTACAGCCCTATAACATCTACGCACTGCTTATTTGTCAAAGTCGTTGCACTATCGCCGTGAAATGGGTAAAAACTTAATAAGTTTAGTTTCCAATATACTTATTGTACATACATACGTACTTATTATTGTATAAGTGTGAGTGTGCCAATGTTTTTTCGCCAGTGCGTTTAGTTTTCACGCTAGAACGTCCGAATGAACCGATTGTGATCAAATTTTGCACATAGACATAGAGAACGGAAGTAGAAAAAAAATCGGAAATCACAATTTAACGGGGTCAAAATGGGTGTGACTGCTTATACGGGAAATCGAATCTACAATTGCTAGTTTTTAGATACATAAGAGTCGAACTTGGTACATAAGTATTTTTAATACCTGCCTTTAATCTTTGAAAAGTACATATAACAGCACGTCAAGGTCACTGCGGTATCTTATGCATTTGTTATAAGGGCTAGCTAGCAACTAAAGTGGGTAAACTGATGTGATGTACAATAAAACACTGCACTTGTGTTTCGAAAATTTATTACGTATTTTATGTCTTGATACTGAAATCAATTCATTAGTGTTGAAACAATTATAATGATAGAATAGATAATTTCTCTCACTTCAAATATTGCAGAAAATGGATCCCACGATATTAAATATATTTTCTGTGACTTTACTCCTGGTATTTGTGTTTAAGGATCCACATCAATTATAAAATACGTCCTTATGCAAATTTTGAGACTACGTTGTTTAATCACTCAACCGTCACCATAGGAGAATGAAGTCGAAACGGTTTCTTCCGTACTAAAATTTGGGTGCATCTGTTTTTTTGTAATTATTTCACATATGGTGGTAATTAGCGCCATTGTACGCCATTTAAGACTAAGCCAACAACTGGCATTTTCATCAAAATGTTAGTAGTAAAACTAACTGTCAGTTTAAATGTAGTGTTCTTTATAAGGGAAGGGAGAATTCCTTGTTAAATGTTGATAAGAATAGGGGAAGGTAGCAAATACGACTTGGTTTCTTTTGCCACTTTGCCACACGTGTCTAGTTGGAGTTTATTTTATCAAGAAACACCACTTGTTATCAAACTGTTCTCTCATATACCTACGTTAAGACGTTTTATCTAAAGAAAAATATGAATGCAAAAATAATTAACTTAAAAAAAACTGCAAACCAAAATGCACTGAAAAGTCCTAAACAATATTTGGACTCTTTAAAAGAAAGAACTCCATTTTAGGCGAGCAATTTCCTTTTGGAGTCGGTCTTCGACCATCTCAAGCATCACCTATCGGGGCACCGACTCCAAACTCCTCTTGTAAAAGTTTTATAAGCATATTATTAGGGATTACAAGGAGGTGTGGTGAAAGGTACAACCTTTTGACTCTGATCTTTGATATGTGTGTACTGTTTTATAATAAGTTCTAAGTATTATAACCACATAACCACTGACTCCTAAGCGGTAAGGAGTTCCACCATCAGCTCAGATCCACATAATTTTGACTGTCAGACGTAACAACATGTCAACATTACGATACTAGTTCAAAAACAATAGTGTTTCACGTATTGGTGTTAACGTATAGATAGACGTGCCTTTAAAATTTCAGGGGCAATAATGGGACCAATTAGAAGATAAATCCTAACCTCTAGGTAGGTGATTTTTTTTCAAATAAGTTTACAAATGACTGAGATATGAGGTACCATACTTACAAAAAACATACATACATACGTTGAATATTTTCAAGCACAATTGAAGCTTTGTATGTTTTGATTTATTATAATACGGCGCATTATTATATGCATCAAGCCCCGCTCACAAAGGAATTGGTACAGTCGCCCACATTAATGAAATGATACTAATTTTAGTATATTAGTTTAGGAATATTATTTTTAAGTTAAATTTCACAATATGACATTTTAAAACCCAAACAAGATAAAAATAAAATAATAAATATAATTAATAAATATTGGACACCAATCACATACATTGCTCTGATCCTAAAGTAAGTAGCTAATGCACTTGTGCTTTGGAAATCAGACACAACGGTGGTACCACAACGCCCAGTCCTGAGACAATATAGAAAATTTAATTTCTACATTGGCCTGACCGAGAATCGTGTCCGGGACCTCGGAGCTGCGACGCCTTGAAACTAGCGTGCATAGCCACTACACCACGGAGGTCGTTAAAACCTATTAAGTAGCCACTTTTATGTGCTCTGTGAAAGTCATGTCACTAAAATAACACTTATTAATATTTTTTAGTTCATAAAACAAACATTCGTTGAAAACTGCCGTCGATGTTTTATATTAGACCCTTTGCACACTGCGACTTTAAGCATCGATGCAGTAGCGATGCTAACGCGCGTTAGTATCGATGCAGTCGCGACGCAGAAGTTGGACATTGACAAATCATGTACAGTATATTGGCAATTGCATCGATATTATCGCGCGTTTGCATCAATGTAGTCGCGCTTCTGCATCGATACCAAATTAAAGCTGTTCATTGCGTGAGTCGCGATGCTGTCGCGCGTTTTCATAACGCACGGCTGCATAGATCCTGAAAGTCGCAATGTGCAAGGGGTCTTAGTAAATCGTTTTTGCTCCTTAGTGTACAGACAAGCAAATAAGTGCAATGTTTGCGTACCGTCGAGATGTAATGGCGAGCATTTTGTTCCTTTTCGCGGTCGACTGTCTGTCGGCTTGCTGGCGTCATAGCTTATAACCGACTTTGTGTAATAGAGGGGTCACTGAAAATGTTTTTTTTTTTTAAATAATAAAAAACATTTTTTTGAAAAATAATAAATAATAAATTGTAATAGTCTAACCTGGTTTTTGTGAGGTAAATCCTAATACTTTTACTCAAATTATTCATAAGTAGCGAATTTTTGGTCTAAAATTAGGTTTGTATTACTTATTTTGCGGATACACCTGGAAGAGTTAGTCTTGACTAATTCTAATTAAATCAAGATTTAATACTATAAATAAAACAGTGACAAAAACACCTGAAACATACATTTTTTATGTCATACTAACATGTCCATAAAATCAGTACAAATTATTTCAGATCCAACAAGAACATACTGTAAGAATCCGTATGTTCTTGTTGGTCGGTGTTAGTAAAATGCAGGTTATTCCGTAAAATGAAGACGATCGATCACAATGCGATTGCGCTCCGAACGCGATAAGCGGCTAAAGGACTTTAGAAAGAAAGAAAAGCTTTTATTGATAAGGGACATCACAAACACACACACAAATAAACAAACGCTCGCACAGCTTTACAAAAAAAACCAGGCATACATTTAGAAATATGTTAACAAATTCCAGCCAGCAGTGCGTGTGTGTGTCGGTGACGTCCGAACCTATAAGACCTCACTCAGCACGAGCTAGGCCCCCTAGAGGACCTGACGCTGGTTTTCAGTGGACCCTTTACATCAGAATATGGTGACGCCGCGACGCTCAGCGCCAGCTATGTATGCTACACGACTAGACAAGTCGCAAACGATTAGGGAAATCACATTCCATTCGATATGGTTCGCATAATCGTGTTTACATATCTTTTGAGCATGCTTATATTTTCCAAGGTCGCGTATGTGGAGATATTAGCTATGGAACTGCGCTGTTACTTGAGTGGGTGTGCCTCATGCCACGTTTATATAGCGATCTCTACGTTTTGGCGATGGCGATTTTTTCCGGTGCAAGCACGTACCGTTCACGAGATTATCTCGAATGGAACAGTGTAAGTACCTATCTAAATAAATTTAAAATGGTTTAAGTTAAGTAAGTTAAGTAAGTAAGTTAAGTTAAGGCTTTTTGTTAGCAAAACAAAAATCTATGCTTTACTAGCGGACCTAGCGAACTTTGTTTCGCCCCCATCCTCGTCTTGCCCGGCCTCGTCCCGCCCAGCCACGTAATTAAAGAAAAATGTTAAGGGTGGACAACCCTTATCACTAAGGTTTAGAAAAATAGATGATGGCCGATTCTCAGACCTACTCAATATGCTCACAAAATTTCATGAGAATCGGTCAAGCCGTTTCGGAGGAGTACGGGAACGAACATTGTGACACGAGGATTTTATATATAAGAAATAATGTTTTTAACACTTACAGTGTCATATTTTATATTCATAAAGATGAAATAAGAAACCTAAGATCGCGCGCGGGCGGGACTCGAACCTAAAAATCTGTGTAAAAAAAAGGCAGTACCGGCTATTTTGTAGTACCTTCCACGTATTCCATGTGGACCCTCTGTCGCCGTCTGCTCTACGGTTATAATATAATACATGAATCAATTTATTCGTGCGGCGCGCGAGCGACTGCATATTTTTCAATTACGTCAATTTAAAATAATACTTAATTCGCTATTGTGACTCATTGAGAACATTGTGTCAGTGCGTCGGCGCGGTTTCAATGAGCCGGATTTTATTTGTGTAGCACAAAGAAAGTACGGTAATTTTAAACTATATATTCTTTGTGTTTGATAACATTATAAGTAAAGTAAAATAGTGACGCCGAAATACGATTTGTAATTGGTTCTTCAGTTTATAGTTATTAATTTTTAGTACTCATATCTTGCAGCATTTTAATACCTGCATTTTTATAAAGGCTAATATAACTATCGACATATCATACACTCACCTGCTAACACATTATTGTAACTGACAACGATTTGCTAATAAGTCAATATTAATGTTAAATGCATACAGACGGTTGTGTTTACAATATTTTATGTTAAGAGACAAGTACCATTTTATCGGTAAACTTATCTGAACGGCAAATGCCTATATGCGTCATATATACCAATATTTATTTCTAAGAACGTTTCCTTCGCTCTTTTTACTTGCAAATATTAATACGATAATAATATTTTAGTATACGTTGCATGCAAATTACTAGTTGCATCGCTTCAACAGGAATATTGCTACATTGTACGTGCATATAAGGTTTATTTTATTACAAACTACCTTCCTACATTTTAAACCTTCTCGTCAGAGTAAAACAAATATTTTATTAAATATGTACGTATATTTTACAGTAAATAATACATTAAAAATCATCAAAACCAGACTGTAAATAAGACACAGACCAAGCCAAATGAATTGATATGAATACAATGGTTTGGATTGTTTTTAACACTCACAGTGTCATATTTAACTTTATGATATGAATGCAATTCGCAAATAAACCTTTTGTTTAAAAATTCAATCTATTGCTTCACTAACGACGCCAGCTTTCACGTAACGTAAATAATAAAAAATCTTTAAATCGTTCGGGAATTGCCGTATTTTCAATCTATGATCATGTTTTCATATAAACTAGTTTATCTCCGTTTTTGATATGTCGAAGATGAGTTCTGTGAATATTCATTTAAGTACAACTTAAAATATTATTCGCTTATTTTGTAGTATCCTACTGTATTACAAACGTAAATGTATTGTTATGAATAAAATATTCCTCAAAAAAAAATTGATCAAGTGCGATTTGGACTCGCACACTAAGGGTTCCGTGCCAACTTTAACTGAATTAGAGATCCACTTACTTCCACTTATTCAAAATACCAGAATATTATGTAGACAGCAAAATATATAACTTTGATTTTCGTAGTATTTGCATAAATTACAAAATTATGTTTACAGTTATTGAAAATGTGCTTTATCTCAAAAACTACTAGTTCGATCTCGTTCACCGCTTTGGAAGCGTCTGTCTCTCAAACGTTAGACTTTTAGAAAATGGTTTTAGGAATGTCGCAAACATAACGGATAACTTATTTAAATAACATACGGTGTTTAATCATTACATAATAAAGACTTTAAAGAATGTTACACCCATGGTTTTGCGGTGGTGAACGCATGGAAAAAGTATGATTTCCCATAGTGTGGGAATTAAACACACATCACTTCCCACTATTCTTTTTTATAGCTTTGCTGTTTGCAAATAAACGATAATTAGTTGCAATATAATTTGTTTTTTAAGCATACGTCTTGAGAAGAGCAACTATGTGTGTAGATAAATTCTTTTCACATATAGAACAGATACCGGTATTTCTGAAATAACTTTGAGAGAGCTGCTTTGCGAACAGTTTGATTTTTTAATAAAAATGAACGTTTTATCGAATCGTATTACTAGGCACTATTCAAAAAACCGGCCAAGTGCGAGTCGGACTCGCGCACGAAGGGTTCCGTACCTGCTATGTACGCTTATAATGTCCAGTCCAAAACATGATTAAGATTGGTGTTTAAGGTTTTCATTCGCTTAAAATAATAAATTATCCGAAATTAACAAAACCGGTTAAATTTTTTGATAGCGCTGACTACCAATTTAATTTTTTTACAGTCTAAAAAGGCAATCAAAACCAATATTTTGTACAGTTTTATTGTTATTTCTTAACAAGTTTTAGGGGTAAACGTTTTTTATCCAAAAATATACATAAAAATGAATGCTTTAAGTTAATGATTTGTTTAAATTTATAATAATATGCTAGTGCTGTGTTTTTACATATCTACATACTACCTACCGTAACGTTGGTAGATGGCGGGGACATACGACTTTAACAAAAACATACCCTTTCAAGCTGAATGTTATGGAGACAGGCTACTAAATTTTGATGAGGCACACTGTCATGCCGAATTACAGTTTTCAAGCAGCTTAGGTCTCTTCGCTGAACTGCGGACAGACGGACAGTCAAACATGGCGAAACAATAAGGATCCTTGTTGAAGTACGGTACCCCTCTACAGTATTAAATAAAATCTTTCAGTATTTTAGCCTTAATAATGTAAATACTGATGTGACGTCACAGTAGGAAGTGATGCAATTAAAAAGATAACAAAGTTAATACCGGTAATTTATACAGCACCGTTATAAACAATATAATAGTAAACATGCAACTCCACAAAAAATACCAATCGTTACATCTTTACCGGTTAGTTAACAAGTGGCAATCAGTTAGCTAGTGTAAATAGTTTTTATACATATCAGAATTTGTTCCGTTGTGTAACGCGGCAGACAAGTGAAAAGAAAGCATGCGCTCAATTACTCACTGAACTGAAATGAGTGATATAGTTCAGTGGAATTCGAGGATATGTATCATTCATTTAGTTTAGTAGATCTAGTATCCCACTATCACTCACTCCGAAAACATGTATCATTCATCTAGTAAACTAGTTCATTCAGATCAGTAGATCTACTATCACACTATAACTCACTACTTTACATTCATTCAGTTCAATTGGTGATGTATCGTGTACGGATCTATTCTTATGCAGTCATTATGAATACTTTTATAAATTTTGGCCGTGTAGAATTACGATCGTAATATAGCTGTCTATAATTACAACAAATTACAACAAAAACATTACTCTAAAATCATCCCAAACATCAATCAAATAAACAATACGAAATTCTTAGTCTATAAATTCTAAAACATTAATTTGGCACAAACCTAACACGAGCCGAGCTGTGCAGCTCTCTCGCTCTTGCAATAAACTTTACTCTATATCACTGAGCTACTGAAAGACTGGTCTACTTAGCCGTATTCGATTCTAGCGAACTAGTGAGTGAAGGAACTAGATTGAAGCATTCATTCAGAAACTACCCAACTTTAGTAATGAGAATGATTAAATATTATTTATACAGGGGGTATCTTTGAACTGTTGCCATATTAAATAAAGTCATAAATGTCTACGATATTTTCAGTGTTTCAGGATAAGTATCAAACGTCAACGCTGGCACTCAAAAATTGTACGTGACATTACATTTTAATGTCGTGTTATTTCCTTCGTAAAAGCCATTTCAATGCAAGCGTTTTTTTTTAATAATAAAATCTAACCGATTCCCATTTATCTAGAGCTACTGGAATTGAACTGCCATTACTAATGTATGGAACTCACACCAAGAACAAATCTCATTCCACATAAATGCCACTTGTCATCAACTCATACAAGCGGTTTTATATCTGAAATCTAATTTAAGGAATAATGAAACTTCATATTAATTTAATCAAAATTTAATATTCATAATCTTGCCGTCGTATCTGCGCCAAATTTTTTTTTGGTATAGCTTCTCCATACTTCGTAATAACAATTCTCCGGCTACTGGTAACTGGTGTGTATAGGATATATAGACAGAGTCCCACTTTGAAAAAAAACCCGTCTCTATCTAAACTCTATAAGGTCTTGATAGAAATACTTTCAGATGCTAAACATATGATCTACCTACCCTGATGATACACACTTAGGAATTTTATCATAGGACTCTACACAAAGTTGGTTTAATAATAGTCATATTTGTTTATAACTAGCGGTCCCCAGCGACTTCGTCCGCGCGTTTTAAGTTTGCTTTCTCCCCTCTCGTCACAGCGTAATTTTTTGTAGCCCTAAGCTTTCCTCAATAATTAAGCTGTCCGACCCAAAAATAAATGTTCAATCGGTTCAGTAGTTCCTGAGATTAGCGCGTACAAACAAACAAACAAACTTTTTAGCTTCATAATATTAGTATAGATAAACACCCCTTGTATATGTATGTAAACCTATTATATTTTAAACAAGCGTGTATTAAAACGTTTGTAATGATATGAATGGCTTTATTGTCTTGCTGGCTGGTGACGTTTAAATATAAGTAGTTTGTAGTGCAGTAAATAATAAAAGATACACACGCGAATCTTCGATAAATTATTTTTCTTTTTGTCGTTGACGTTTCCTTGATTAACATGATTGTTCGCGTCGTGTAGATAAAAACTAGACGTAGCGCGTTCTTATTTTAGAAGTGTAACAGTACATTGTTTTTCGGAGGAGTCGTTTGTGCAAATATCAAGAGCCGTGTGTTAAATGTCTTGGTACCTGAATCTGATTCCTGTGTTTTTAAGGAGTTACATTTTCTTAAGCCTATAGTACACATTGGTCTCTGTCCGTAACAACAATGGCTCGCTGTATCGTGCGCATGTAACTTCTAAATTAATGTTCGCGTTTTAAGTTATCAAACGCGATATTCTACTGTATTTAACAAACGTTTGCAATTCATTATTCGTATTCTTGATTTCATAAGCTGTATTTTTAACTCCCGAGCCTCGGGGTCTCCCCCAACTGTTGGGGGAGACCTTTGCCCAGCAGTGGGATGAAATAGGTTGATAAAAAAAATAAAGCACAACATAAAGTCTAAAGCTGCGACGGGAGGGCAGGGAGCAAATTAAAAAAACGCGAACTAAGTCGAGGGGGACCGCTAGTCTCAAATAAAAAGACTTTCGAGCCTACCTGTACACATTGCTGATCAGCACATCGACTCCGCTTTACTACCATTTTAGTATCGCTAGATGTTCCTATAAATAAAATATCTAGTCCACATCGGACTACAGAGTTGCCTCCATTTTATTTGGTTATATTCCGACCGCTTAACTTTAATTAACCAATTTATATTCAAGTTGCACTGAAGAGTGGTTCTGCTATATTATTTATTGCTTGAATTAAAGCGGCGGTGTTACGTTTTGTTACGTTTTAATGTGCTACAGACTTGACTTGTGTCATAGGAAGGGTAGAACAAACAGTTTTGTTTGAATACCTACCTGAATTAATTGATTCAATATGACGACCTCCGTGGTGCTGTGGCTAAGAACGCTGGGTTTCAAGGCGTTTATTTCGAGGTCCTGGGTTCGATACCCGGTCGGTTCAATGTGGAAATCAGAACTTTCTACATAGTCTCGGGTGTAGGTGTTGTGGTACCACCGTTTTTTCAACACTCACTTAGCTAATGTACTTATGTTATGGAAATCTTTCCATAACACATAAAAGTCAATCTTGACAATCTTCTTTAATACGATACGTTTCTTTAATACAATATACTTAATATATACCTGCTTAATGTATACTCGTGTTTTTTTACCGACTTCAAAATAAGAGGTAATCAAATCAATGTTAATGTGTGTAATATCATTAGAATTTGATAATATTTGAGTACATTGATCTAAAAAGGCTCCCAAACGCGTGTGCAAAATTTCGTAAGTATGTGTATGTTTGAATATTTGGCAAAAACGTAAAGTCATAGTAAGATGATTTTTAATTAAATCTGGTATATTTTACTGAAGGTACAATTTTAGTTTTATCACAATCGGTCCAGTAGTTTTTGTGATATGGGTAAAAACTTAAACTTTTAAAATAAAAACAGAATTAATTTTGAGCTTTTTAGACAGTTTTTGAAGGCGGTTTAAATTTAGGTTTCAAGTGTTCCGTTTGTACTTATATATTCAGTGATTGTGCATACTTATTTATTTGATCTGTGTAGTTGCTGACTGTACGTCTCATTTTTAACATGAGAATATATTTTGTGGATTTCGGTACTGCTTTTGTCTTAATTAATTACTACAATTGCGTTTACATTACTTTTATTGTGTCTGTATGATTTATATAGAGATTTTGAAAGATTAAGTAATAATTTAACATGAAATCCGAGATTAAGCTTATGAATATTATTTATTAAGATTAATGTTGTATAAAAAATGGTGAATATAGAATAACAGACGAATTAGTGCTATTTATAAAAACCGCGCAATTATGTTTTTGCATTTGAAGATAAGTTAGATTTATTACATTTTGTCTTGTTATGATAAATGCAGTTAGCGTATTGCATTACAAAGAAACCGGTAGCAATAAATAATATTTATTAACTTATCAACGCAAAACAGTTAATATTTACGTATTTGTTTGCACAGGTAAATCTTTTAGATTGATAATTTCACATAAGAACTATTGTGGGTAAAAAAAAACCAATGATATTTTGTTTTGTCATGACTTATTTTTGCGTGATATCTATACTAATATTAGAAAGCTGAAGAGTTTGAACGCGCTAATCTCAGGAACTACTTGACCAATTTAAAAAAAAATGTTGTTATTGGGTAGCTTAATTATCAAGGAAGGCTTCGCTATAAAACATCACGCTGCAACGGGAGCTAACTCAAAAAGTGTGGTCGGAGTCGCGATGGACCGCCAGTAACAATATAATATCTTTGCTTTATTCATGCAAGTATATGACCTGTTGGTCACAATACCAGTAATACATATGGCTTTCGCTGTGAATCGAACCATTACTTTGCCCCGTGTACCGTGACCACTCCGACAATCTATAAATTATAAATAAGCCATTCAAATTAGATAAATTATGTGACAATGGCAGAAATATCCGCCATAGCCGTATTGAATTGTGCGCTGTCACAGATTTTGACGTTTGGTATTGTCATCGTAGAATCAAATGAGTACGGTTACTTCATACAAACGCATCGAGATTGGTTTATATGTGCGTGGCCGTCCGTATATGCATCGTCCGTGTGGGTGCACACACTGACAAATTAAGGACGCTAAGAACTAGGCATGGCACATTTCATGAATAGCAGATGAAATTTCATATAAAATCGCACTCTATAAATATACTGCTATAAATCGCACTCTGCGATATCGGTACGAAAATCGCATTTTCGCATTTGCGTACAGTGAAATTCATATGAAATTCATTAGTCGCGTACTCGCGTCGTTTCACACTGCGATGAAAATCATTGGCAATGAAATTTCGCATGTGACTTTCATATGAAATAAAATCATCATTTTATGATATGAAAATGAATAAAAAGTAGCAATAATTTCCATGCCTACTAAGGACACATACACAGGATTTTTGTGTGCCCAATCGTTTTTTTGGGTTTAAGTATTTGTTTTATAGATGTAGGTACTGTTACAGATCCAAAATTGTCTTTCAAAATTTTATGATCTTTTCTGTGTTGACCTAATTTAGATTAGACTAGAGAAAATAGCAACAGAGTTCGGAGAGTTGATTAATCTCAAGTACGAACAATAGCACGTTAAAGTAAACACTGCGGTATCTTATGCAGTTGCAGTAAGGGCTAGTTTGCAACAAAAGTGGGTAACTTGATGTGCTGGCGACTGTACTTACATATTACAAATTTTAGGTTAAGCACGGTGTTATATTTTTTTGTAAGACATCAATTAATCAGGCAGGTAACTTATCAACCGTTAAATGAAATAAAACGTAGGTACTTACCGGGCGTCAGAATTGTTGATGATTAAATAAACTTTAGGCGTCCGCCCTACGACTTTAGGCTATTATTGCTTGCGGGGCTCAAGCCCCGCAAGCAATAATATCAAAATCGGTAATAATATCAAATAAGTATGCGTACTTATTTGATTCTACATGACTTCTACTGTGGTCTAGTTGTGCTGTTAACTAATTAGATACATTTTTTTTTTTGATCTCATACTTACAACTAACTTCGCTCTTATTGCCATTTTTTTTATTGAACTGATATTTAGGCTTCAAAAGGTAAAGGGAAGTAGGCAAGGTATACAGGGATGTGGCCTGTAATGAGTATCCATTAATTAATTATAAATGTTTTAAATTTATTTTGATAAAAAAACTAACAAAATATTGACCAGTAATGTATTGCAAACAAATTTGTCCAGTCATTCAACTTGACATTGTCATTTACAACAACTAGTTAGCAATTTTGATATACATTGATCAGGGATAATAATTTTGCATTACTATATCTCTGAGTCAAACCATTCTAGAGCTCTATGACAAGGTGAAGTTAACTACGTATACTCTTTAGAATCATTGTCAAAATTTTTGACTCCAATTACAGGCCACATTCTGTATACCAACTGCCTTACCACAAATAATTAAACTAGGTTTGGACAACTGTTTAAATATGATATGGCTAGTTTAAAAACAACGTCAATCAAGGCAATGACATAAGGAGGACATACATTACACTTTAGCCGAATAACATTTAAACAGTAGTTCAAACCTTGTTTATTTATTTGTGGTAAGGCCGCAAGTCTTTATTAACGACTTCCTGACGAATTTTCATCTATTTTCTTAGAATGGATTTTAAAATCATGTCAATTCTGACGTTTTGATTTTGTAATAAATAAATGTTTATTTACAAACAAATGAATAAGGGCACATTAAAGATTTCTACTCACAAGAAAAAAAAGTTACCACTTAATTCACTCGACCGAGAATCGAACCTACGACCTTCTCAAAACATTTTTTATCCGGCATTTTTAGTTATACGTCCAATTTGTTGTCTCCATAAACGAACAAACAAACAGTTTATTCTTGAGCGACATATGAATACGAACCACTTCTCTCAAAAAAGGCATGTACCACCAATAATATAACTTATAACGAATTGACGTTATAATGGAGTTATTGGACATTATTTATTTGACTCAAATAATCGTCGGTGAATTGCAAGTCTGATGCCAACCGATGCAGAATACGCAAAAAAAAGATGAATTGCCGAAATGATAACTTTTGACAATTAACCTGGCATGGAAAGAAAGAAAGAAAGGGTTTATTTGCTCATGAAAAAGTTATTAATAATAAACAAGTTTTTTTTACAGTATAGTGAAATCCCTTCTGTACCGTTACCATGAGTTTATTCGATAGCGACAAAGGTTTTATTCTATAACAAGGACGTAACTTTTTGTATGGAAAATTTTAGTTCTGTCAGTGACCGCTAGAGGCGCTGTGCAATTTTGCATAGACTTTTTTTACGTCGTCGCTAGCGAGTAAAACCTTCGTCGCTATCGAGTAAACTCATGGTAACGGTACTGGTATTTAGTTTAATTATGATTATGACAATTATCTTTGAATTTAGTGATGCTCATTTACCGTCGATATTTTGATTATCGACAAAAAGGTTTATCTTTTTATCAAATTTTTTTGCTAATCAAGTGATATTCCTAATTGAGACCATGAGTGTAAATTTTTAAGGTCAGTCATATTAATAATTAAAATATAACAATCATTGTAACAAGTCGCTTAATATCTGTAACGTACGGACTACAGCACGTCAAGGTAAACACTGCGGTATCTTATGCAGTCGTAATAAGGGCTAGTTTGCAACAAAAGTAGGTAACCTGGTGTGCTGGCCACTGTACAAAGTTCACGAACAATGCTATATTATTATATTAAAATGTCAGCTCGTCCGAGTGTCATTGCTCTCATACATATTAAAGTAATTTGGGCCGCGCTCGCTGCGCTAATTTAACTAATATATTTATTGCGACAAACTTTTGCGTTCGGGTTTTGATGAATTTTTTCGTACTCTTACTAGCAGACCCAGCAAACTTCGTTATACCCCTGCACTGGTAAGAAGAGTAGGTACTCTGAAATTTTATGACTTTCCGTGAAGTCGGTCCAGCCATTCACGTGTGATACCGTGTCCAAGGCAAATATGGATTCATTTTATATATAGAACAGATTGAAAAAACTTAAAAATAAAAACAATTGCACCCCTAATTTATAAAATCATTAAGAGCGCTTTAACACTTTGGCGACTTTAGCAGCGTGACGGTCGCGCGACAGCCGCGCTGCTGCTAATTTCATACATAAAAGACAGCAGCGCGTCGCTTCTAATGTGAAGGCGCACTAATAATACTTAGCAATTTATGATGAAATGGTCGTTTTGTATCGGACAGAAAGAATCATGACAAATTAATCTAGTAATTAATCAATCCGTGGTGTAGTGGCTAAGCACCCTGGTTTCAAATACGTCGCCGTTTCGAGGTCCCGGGTTCGATTCTCGATCGAGTCAATATAGAAATCAAAATTTTCTACATTGTCTCGGGTCTGGGTGGTGTGGTACTACCGTTGTGTTTGATTCCCAAAACACAAGTGCATTAGCTACTTACTTTTAGATCAGAGCAATGTATGTGATTGGTGTCCAATCTGCTTTTTTAATGGTCTGAGGTTTTGTCACACATTAAAAAAGTACCACTCAAGGTCCTTTGCGACTCAGTTGCACCAATTTACTATAACCGCCAATCATGTTTTCTTGTATGGAGTTCTTTACACACAGACATTCAGTACGTTTATTAGTGAATGGGGTTATTCACATCAGTTCTCGTGAGTCATATCGCACTGATGTTCGAAACTTGTTATTAATCTCAACCAAGACGCTGAAATGGCATGTAAACGTACAGTCAGGTGCACACAAATCTACTTTTCAACCCTATTAGCTAGGAGTTAACAGTTAGAAGTAGTGATTTTAGCAGGTTCTTGCTTGCATGTGACAGACTTTGAGATAGCAAAATTCTTTTTTTTATTGACACTTGGCAATATAGTTAGATGTTGTCATCATGACATTTGTTCAAATACTGTGTGAAATTAATACCTATAGCAAAATAAATGCACATTTTTGTACTTTTTTTTATCGACGAAACGTTTGGTGCAATGGTTAGCGCTCCTGACTATTACGTAGCCGTCGCGGGTTCGAGTCCCGTAAAAGGCAAATGTTTGTGTCATGAGCACTAACATTTGATACTGAGTCATGGATGTTTATATGTATTTAAGTATTTATGGGAGACGCCCCCGTCATAATCGATGTCTGGTATTCGTAACACCAGGAAAAAAAAACCTTTCTTGGAAACAACGAAAATTGATGTGTTTTCCTAGCGTATATTTAATTATTTTTATACATGTAAACAATATATTGAAATGTCATCATATCTCTTCATAACCAACAATAATCGAATTTTAATTTGCATCAATAATGAAAGTCTCGTCTTCAACGAATAAAATATTAAATAAAAGTTATTTTTAAGTAATAACCACGTATCGTTTTTGCGAAAGTATTCAGAATGTAATTAAATGTTTTCGCAATCAACTTGTGAGGATGCGCTTTTCATAGTTTTGTATCATTTCATCATTAAGTTGAAATTTTAACAAGCACTCATATTAAATTGAGACCAATTAGCTTTTGATTTAATTTTAAAATATTTGTGTTAGCGATACGAGATTCTTTACTCATTAAATTATATTATTTATATAATTTTTCATATCATTACAAAGAACTTTTACCGTGCTTACGAGCACAGTTTTTTTCCGCATAAGAATATGTATATCGACTAATCGACAAATCGACAAATCGATGGTACGTCAAATGATTCAATAATACCTTATCAGTATTATCAGAAAAACTGTCCTTCTTTCTATTTAAAAATTAAACTTTTGTAACTAAAGTTCTATGAATGGTAAAGGTTATGCTAGAAATGATGAATAGAAGGCTATGCTTGATATGATTTTAAAAGTTGTGAAATGATTGTTTACATTGTTGGACTAGCCATGAAAAACGGAGTTTACACTCTCAATCCCTTCAGGCAAGGTCTACTTTGCCCACTAAACGGATTGAGAGCGTATTCTGTCTCACTGTTATATATGAAGCCAGAGTGAGAAAGAGCATGAGCGTGTTTTGCAGTTGCCGCCACGCTCCGTGAATGGCACGCAACGGTGTTAATCGGTGACGGAACAGTCTAATGGGCCAAAGGTGCCATTAAAGTATTGAACACCAATCACATACATTGCTCTGATCCCAAAGAAAGTAGCTAATGCACTTGTGTTATGGAAATCAGACACAACAGTGGTACCACAACACCCAGACCCGAGACAGTATAGAAAATTGTGATTTCTATATTGACCCGACCGGGAATCGAACCCAGGACCTCGGAGCGGCGACGCCTTGAAACCAGCGTGCTTAGCCACTACACCACGGAGGTCGTCATTGCTGTTGGTTTCAATACCTATATTTGTTGACACGTTCCTAATACGGTCATGCTATGCTACATTCTACGGTGTACTGTGCAAAATTCTTAAAGTATGACCACAATTAAATGTTTCTATCATACTATTAAACTTTTAAATATTACGGTCCTTGATATTTTTTAATGAGTCATAAGTATTGACTTTACTTACTTAGTGTAAGCCGAAGACTTAAGGCGCTACCCGGATTTTTACCGCGCACACTAGCGCCACTTTACTAGAAAAATCATAACTCGTTAAATAAAAGACCAATCAACAATCTGGTAGATACGATTGTAGCTCTGATTATGTGGTTTAGACACAATGTTTAAGTTCAATTAAACACAGTTATCTGCAGTTACAGTTAGCAAAAATGCTAAAAGTGGCCATATTTAGCAGTTTTTCTAACTCTAACTACAGTTAACTACTTTAGAAACAATTTAAACGTACTAAATAAACTATAGAACCTGTACTACAATCGTATCTACCAGATTTTTGATTGGTCTTTTATTTAACGAGTTATGTTTTTTTTACTAAAGTGGCGCTAGTAAGTGCGCTAAAAATCCGGGTAGCCCCTTAAACCAAAGTCACAACTTGATTGTAAGCCCTTTTTGCGATTGAACAATCTACAGCTATTTTTAATATACAGTTACTTAGATACAAAGTTATTATATCCTCAGAATGATAAAAAAGAACAAAACCACCCAACACCCAGAATTAGGGTTCCTCAGGGATATATTTTTTTATGACTTAATGCGTCTAGTTATTAAATAATATTTAGTTCTGAATTTGTACATATTTTTAAAGTTTTCGCCAATCATCACAACAAGCCAGGAAGAGTAGAGTTAAGCAATTCCTCAGGAAAACGAGTCATAGAAAAAAAATGGCCAGTAGAGTGTTTTAAAGTCCCTCAAAAGTGTTGGTTTCATGGTCTTCATATTGAAATGTGTACGGAACCCTAAATAGTGGAGACAGCTCCGACAATGTATTGCAGTTGTAATTGGTTACAGGCGGCACCGGCCAGCTGATTTTCACTCCTGCATAATTTAATATATGCATAATTGTTGCAAATTAAATATCTACTGATGATTCGCGTTGTAATCAAATAAATGGAACTCGGGTGGTAGGGCTGTGAGTGAATGGTAATGCTGTATGTAGCAAGTTATTTTTAAAAGCTTGTTTTTGGTAAATTTTTTTCTGGAAAAGAATATGAAGACCCGTTTTACCATACTATCTTGTCTCATGTGAAGAAACAGTATAACTAAACGAAATAGATAACTGATGGCAATGATAACCAAGTAAAAAGAAAATATTATTTATTAATTTCAGGGATGTAGAGACACGTTCAGCTTTGAAAATATTTAATTACCATTCGATTTTTTATGACATCTGTAGGAGCACCAACAAATATTAACAAACGCGAAGAAAAAAATCAAAAAACCGGTTTTGACTAATAGACAACCCTGGACATTGCATATTTAAGTCGCATAGTAATTTTAATCTTTACCTCACCGGATTATAGTTAAAATTACCCCGCCCAGTTTATACCGTTAAAATGACATACGCGGTTTGGAAAATTGATTGAATAGCGATTAAAAGCTATAAAACATACCACAGCATGAACCACTTTCGTTTTTCACCGCCAACTTGCTCCTTTTATTATAATTTTTAGGGTTCAGCACACAAAGATTAAAATAAAACGATACTTACTCATATCTTATTACTGAGATTGCGCTGTCAGTCACCAGGCTGCATCTCACTGATCAGTGGAGTGAGATTAATTTTAACATCTTTTACTATGAAGACAATAGTGAAATCGAAAAAAAATACAGCAGCTGATTTTTTTTTAAAAGTTGTTCTATCCATCATAGGAGCCTTCACACATAACTTGGTCTCTGATTAAAATTTCAGCCTCTTTATTAAAAAACTGAATAAATTAAATATTTAAGGGGACTCCCTAACAATAAATGTTTTTTTTTTCCTTTCAATGGTGCGGAGTGCGCCTTCGTGCGGGACTCTGACTCGGGCTTGGCCAGTTTTTTACTACAAAATGCAACAAACTGGTATTTTCTTTGAGAGTTTTAATAAGATGATAAACGCATAACTTATTTAACAGGTGTAACGGAATACAATCCAATATAGTTTTCGCAAGATAATAAAGATTATTTTTCGGCATACACTTACCACCAGGTGATTGTAGAAGTTTATTATAATAATATTAAATAAATAAATGTGCGCCAGAGAACATACTAAGTGTCGTGGTTTCGAAGTAAGGAATTTTCTTCCTTGTTACAAATACCAGACAACGATTACGACGGGGGCGTGTCCCTTAAATACTTAAATACATATTAAACATCCATGACTCAGGTAAAAATATTCTTTCTCATCACACAAACATTTGCTCCTTGCGGGATTCGAATCCGCGACGTCCGGCGTAATAGTCAGGAGCTCTAACCAATACATCACACGCGTCGTCATATAGGGAAACTTAGATTAAAAAGGGGCTACTAATTTGTTTGGATCACTAAGTTTAATGTACGAGTGAGGTATGAGTGTGTAGCTTATCGAATTAGGTTCAAGTATGGAAATACGTCTACTCTGTATTTTGACATTGTATGTTATTCAATAGTTTGACCTCTAAAACTAAATCCACATTCGATGACCTCCGTGGTGAAGTGGCTAATTACGCCGGGTTTCAAGGCGTCGCCGCTCCAAGGTCCCTGGTTCGATTCCCGGTCGGGTCAATGTAGAAAACATAACTTTCTATATTGTCCCGGGTCTGGGTGTTGTGGTACAACCATTGTGTCTGATTTCCATTACACAAGTGCATTGGCTACTTACTTTAAGACCAGAGCAATGTATGTGATTGGTGTCCAATATGAAAAAAAACACACTTATATAACAGCTGTTAGTAATTGGTACGTACTTGAGTTACTAGAATAGCCCCGTGACATTATAAATTCACAATTAAATGGCATATAGTACATTTCACCTTTAACTTTTCATTTAATAAATGACAGTGAAAATAAGTTGCTAATGCCTCAAACTGTTTATTATTCATATACTTGCCCTTTCTGACAATATGACAGTGGGTGTTTCTAATTTAAATTCATAAACGGAATGATAGGTAAATGTATTGAAAAAACCTTACAAAGGAGAATATAAAAATGCACATTCGCTAGCAGACAAAATCCAGTTTAATTAGACCCCTTTATATGCTCTTACGATCTCTTTAGGCATACCTCAGGTTTATACATTTCATTTTTACACTTATAATATTTTTTTATGTTTTTGACTACCTTCTTTCCTCTTACGATCTATTTAGGCATAGCTCAGGTTTATACATTTCATTTTTACACTTATTATATTTTTTTATGTTTGTGACTACCTTCTTTCCTCATTTTAACATTGGCTCCAGCTTAAATAATGTTTATATTTTTTATATTTTTGTGTACAAGTCCCCATTCTTATTTTCGCTTGGCTGATCATCATAGGCGCTTCGACGCAACCTTTAATGCAACAGTTAAGCAAACTAGTTATAATGTAACATTAATTTAATACTGCAAGTGTGTTTATTGAAAAAACTCGCGAACGCGTCACGGAAGACAGTCAGTCAAAGCTGTTAACAATTGCTACACGTTTCAATAAATTTTGGACTTTATTTTTGTAGTGATAGAACTGAATTTTATCTGTCAATTGTTATTAGAAGAATGCATAAGACGGAGCAAAAATTGTACCACACAATAAATGGTGCTCACGCTCCGTATCGAATCATATTAATAAGTTAACTTTTTATCAATAACGTATAAATACGGCAAGGAAAAGTAACAACAATGGCTCGCTGTCTCGCTCGCTCGCTTTTTGCAAGAATGCGTTTGCGCATGCAACTTCTTAATTAATGTTAGCGTTACATATTATCCAACGCGATATTCTACTGTATTTAACAAACGTTTGCAATTCATTCTTTCTATTCCTGAATTCATAAATTGTATTTTTTAACCCCCGACGAAATGAGAGAGGGGTGTTAATAGTGGGGTGTTAACTTAAAAATATTGTACAGTGGCCAGCACATCAGGCTACCCACTTTTGTTGCAAACTAGCTCTTATTACAACTGAATAAGATAACGCAGTGTTTACCTTGACGTGCTGTTGTCCGTACTTATTATTTCGTCACATTAAATACATAGGGCAAATTAAATTAGGTTTCCCTTATAAGTTTAACGTGTATGTGTATCTGTCCGTGGTAAAAAAAACTCGATCAGTAAGAAACAGGAGTCCTTTTTTTGCGGGTCCGTGTGAATATTATCATTAAAACGCGTATATTGCTAAACCGCATCCTGCAGACAACAGACCCTGCAACAGGCTCTGACCTGCGCAGACGACTCTGATCTATCCCGTGAGTTTACTCGATAGCGACGATGGGTTTTCTCGCTAGCGACGTCGTTACTTTTTGTATGGAAAATTTTAGTTCGGTCAGTGACCGCTAGAGGTGCTGTGCAATTTTCCATAGAGTTTTTACGTCGTCGCTAGCGAATAAAACCTCATGGTAACGGTACAAGATCGTCTGTTTATCTTGCTGACAGATATCCGACGCCTATCTGTGTACGAAACAAAGTTTCATTAATCTCAGTGTCGATTAGCAAATAAAGTGCAACTGCGTCTTAAAACGTTGTTTGTACCATAAAAAGCTCGCGCTTTACATTCGAAATTAATTTCCGACGGAGAATTTAATCACGATGTAAAAAAAGAAAGCTCTAAATAAAGCTCCGCCAACATTGAGTGAACGTGCTAAATTAAATCATGTCGGGTTACCGCAAACTAAGTATATTATTATAATTGTGGGCCTGGACTGCAATGGTATAGTCGGCCGCAATTGAAAAGAGAACTTATTCATAAATATGAAATAAGGATCCAAAAATTTGCGCACGGGCGGGACTTCGTGGCTAACCGGGCGAAACGCTCTACCAATTAAGCTACACTGTGATTTTTTAAAACATTCTAAAACAAGAGAACTTATATTTAACATTCCAACAGAAGGGAATCGCGATGATATGTCACTAAACACAGACCCTAAAATTCCAAACCATATCCCTATTCATATACACATTTAAGTATAGATTTGTAAAAGTACCGCGCATTTTCAAGTGGTCTCTCCTTGGTCATCCTTCGCCGACAATTTCGCTTTTTGCTGAAATCCGTCTGCACTGACAGTTAATCCAATAACACCAAACAAAACTTTCCCCATTTTATTTTCCGTGCGATTATTTAATCGTATTCTCCCACCCGACTGTACTCGCCGAGTTTTTCTGTCCATTGCAAAATGGCGGACCAGCCCTGACTGCGACCTAGCATTTAATTGCAAGAAAAAAAACGGAAACTTAATAAAAACCTGTCCGATTAAAAAGACTTTTAAATTGTAGAAATAGTGCAACATTGTCGGCTGACTTTTCAGCAAGTTTGATCCTCTGTAATATTGGCACATGCAACGCAGAAATTAATTGTTTAACGAAGAATATGTATATATAATTAATGCAGTAATAAGTATCATTAGCCGACTATTATTACGATTTGGACGCGAGCAGGTGGTTTTTATTTTAAAATTGAAGTTATTTTAATACAATAATATCAAAATTGACTGGCCATGTATGAAGGTGTTTGAATACACGATTCAAAATGACTGTTAAATATGTATTTACATAAAAAATGTAAGATTGATATATACACATATAACATTAGGTGTATATTTTTGTAATCACCTGTACCTACTAAATAATTATTTAGTAGGTACAGGTGATTAAATTGACCTAAAAATTTTATAAAGGTTTTACAGATTAAATTTAATCATTTGTGAAACACAGGTTAATATTTAGTTTTTTACAAAAAAGGTGAAAACAAGTTCATGCTGTGATCAAAATAAAAATAAAAAAAGTATTGATTTACACTTCCTGAATCAGGAACAACTTGTATTGTGCTTGTCTCTTTTGAAATAATACTATTAGCTACATGGTTGATACAATTTAAATTACATATTGTTATTAATTTTGCGATTACTATGTACTTTTATTTGAGGTATTTATTTTCACGCTGATAAGACACCAGATCATTTGTTGATAACGTAACCGGCAGCCCTATGTTTTTAAGACACAGGTTCGTCTGTGCGCTTGCTTTGATCGATTGAAGAATTTATCTTGCGCTAGCATATTTTTAACGTCTCTTCTCTACTTTCACACTTCACAGCCTTTAGTTTAATATCACCAAGAACCTTAATCACTTAACACGACCTTACATCACGTTAATTGTCTTAATTATAAGCATTTAAAATAATTGATGTTCTTTGTAAGTTATATAGCTGTTTGTGGTCATTTTTCGTGAAATGTTCATTCAACATATTTATTCTATTCCGTGTTTATTTAAACGTAAATTATAAATGAATATTGCGTGTATCAACAATGTACTGTTATTAATAAATGAACAGTAGGAAATTATCGGTTTATATCTTTACCAATCGGCTCTGCACCGCGGTATTGAAATGTCAACTTCATATATTTAAACATGACAGTCACCATATAAGGATAGAGCGATAAAGGCCTCCTTCATCGCATATACTTTTTGAAACGAATATAACAATATAATAATTACACTTATATCTTAAATAAAAAAAGTTACAAGGTTCACTTAATACTAAGTGGGTTTTTTTAAATATTGGACACCGATCACATACATTGCTTTGATCCCAAAGCAAGTAGCTAATGCACTTGTGTTATGAAAATCAGAAACAACGGTGGTACCACAACACTCAGACCCGAGACAACTATGTTGCATTTCATATCGTGGCCAATATTTTTTTATGTCTTTTCACTTTTTTTGGTCTACTTTAAAACCGTGAACTATCAAATGACGTATGTTTGTTATATTAAGTTTTCTTCTAAGCAGGTGCCTTTTTCACCCAAGAGTACCTATTTGGATTGTTTTTAATGAAGTAATTTGTTATTTGATTCCATTAATTTGATTAAGAATAATATTTTCTTATTCAAAGTAAATGGTTAGGTATCAGAATTTTCAACAGAATCAACTAATATCTGTTGATTGAAACAAAACTGTGAAAAGGGACCTCTAATCGTCGCCTCTCTGAATAACTTTGAAGTCTAAATTAAATAATTTCCTCTCGGCAGCTCACGGATTGATTGGGTTGAGACTTGCTTTAACTCATTGATTTCCAATTAGTTTGCGATCTAAGACTCCCTACACACTGCGACTTTTAGCATCAATGCATTCGCATTTTGGAAACGCGCGTCAGCTTCGCGACTCGCGTAAATGACTGATTTAATTTGGCATCGATGCACGATCGATCGTTCAAATTTCTACAGCTTTATAATATTTGTTTAGATTAAATGTCGAGGATTTGATAAATGCTGTGGTCAGAATACAAGTTCTTTTTATTTCTTGGCTATCTGAGAGGTATCTTAGGGTCTAGCTCCCATGCCAGATCTAATAACTGGGAAGCAAACTCAAAACGCGCGTACGAAGTCGCTGGGACTGTTAGTTTTTTTTTTCTTCGAGGCTGACAGATCAAGTTTCAGACAATAACATTAAACAACATATAAATATAAACATGTTCTAGACAACACACCAATTGCTTTCGAAGTATGGAATTTTCTGCATTTTATTAAGCACAACAAGAAATTAGGAGATACGTAGAAGAACTAAGGTAAGGGACATAGCCTTGAGAATCAGTAAGCTCAAGTGGCAATGGGCAGGGCACATAGCGCAAAGAACCGTTTGGCCGTTGAGGCAGGAAAGTTCTATATTGAAGACTCTTCGACCTAAGACGCAGCGTAGGCCGTCCATCGACAAGACAGACAGAAGACCTTGTAAAGATCGCGGGATATAACTAAATGCAGACCGCTAGTGATCGGTCGCTGTGTGTCGCCGTCCTTTGGCTGATAATGATGATGATGATGATAAAGAACAACAACGTTTATGACGGGGCGTCTTAAATTCATATAAACATGGACTTGACTTATATACAAATGTTAGTGCTCGTCACACAAATACTAGGATTCGAACCCGCAACCGCAACTTCTATAGTCAGGAGCGCTAACCACTGCACCAATCGTGTCTTCAATCAAAGTAAAAGAAACCAATTAGCTTTACATTTTGACTATAACTCTAAACATGTGGACTTATGTACCAAATTGAATGGAGTGTGGGTCATGAAATTTCTTCTCTCAACTTCGACAGTTTTACTTAGTTTCTCAATATTTTTGCAACATTTTAACAAGATACACCATGTATACAGCAAACAAAAGACTCTGCGAACGGTTCAGTGGGTTCTTGCGAAGTCATTCACACACAACAAAACGCAATATAGAGCTTGATTCCGTTTGAATTGCATATAATGCGTATTTGCATTCTTTCCCGTAATCTGATATTAGTGCTGCTTCTTTGCTGGGTTACGTTCCGAACTTTGGTTTGAAAGGGGAATGCTTATTTGAATCATCTTTACCAATATTATTATAAAGCTGAAGAGTTATTTTTGTTTGCTGGTTTGAACGCGCTAATCTCAGGAACTCCTGGACTGATTATTTATCGAGGATGGCTTTAGGCTATAAACTATCAGGCTATGACGGGAGGGGAGGGAGCAAACTCAAAACGCGCGGACGCAGTCGCGGGGGACCGCTAGTTAATTGATATTCTTAATAATCGTAAGTTAAGTCACCGCTTGCTTTCGCAAGGATAAGTACCCCAAAATCTTCAAAGTCACAGTTAAAGGCTTTTTGTGGGTGAGCTCACATCACATCATCACTCTATATCTTAATATCTTTCGTATTTTACCTGTTTTATTTTATTTTTACGTTATTACAACCAAAATTTGTACAAAAGGTTGACATCGCCATTATCTCCTTGTACTTTTTGTATGAGACATTTTAACGCTCTATTTTGTTTGCAAAATGTAAATAAAACTGACTTTTAATGTATTTATTCGTCTATAAATTTATTAAAAGGTCTGTCCTCTAGTGTACAGGCAGACCCTATAAAATATTTATTTCGCATTACATTTATAAGATTCATCTTACTATGCAAATAAAATTTTAAACAAAACCGCAAGCCGATCACATTATTGAACGCACACATGGATACGTACACACATTCATGTACAGTCAGCTTGGTAAACAAGTTTTAATATCAGCTTCTTTTTCTTACAATGAAATCTACAAATTTACCTATTTGAAGTATCATCGGAAGGCTAAATATTGAAAATTATAGCCTAAAATTGAGTCTAAGGGACCAGAAATCGCGATTACATGCAATTTTTTTTAGGATTTTCTTTGGATTTCCATAGCAAAAACATACAAACTAACATGCTACTTCGGACTTATTTATCTATTGAATACAATTCACGCACAATCAAAACGTAGGTACCTAAGTCTTTACAGAAAAAATACAGGACATCTTATACAGCAACGACTTCATTCTAATCTTGGTTTTATGGCGTTTCTGATTGCACTAATTTAAATTATGAAAGATCAGACGCAATCATTTCCTCAAGAAGTCTGTAAAGCTTTCTGTATCCACAAGGATGAACATTACGTGACCGACTGTATATCGCATATGTGTGGGTGTTAGTCGCCGAGAGTAGGGTCGACGACATCTCTCATTGTAATTTACAATTTATTTAAATTTTACAATTTGATAGATGAACGTACGGGCTGCGCTTTGTCTCTCAAACGAGAGCGAAACAATACATTGTAATTATTACTTATAAATACTTAAATGGTGTTTTTGACAATTGCGTTGAATAAGACGTGGTATTGCGGTATTTCGCCGTTTAAAATTTTGTTGCCTTATAAAAATTTGACAGGTATTTTATCTTTACTTACTGCATTTTTTAATTTATCAACTCTGACGTATTATTTTGTGCTTCTATAAAATTCTACAGCCATATTTATTTCATTTCAAACCAACAATTCAAAGTCTTAATTACCACCCATCTTATATTATCACCAGTTTGTTTTTGAATTGGTAACAACCATCTTCTCAAAGACGTAAATAAATATAAAAACAGTAAAATACTATAATAACTATACTATCATAAAATGCTTGAGCAAGTGAATATAACTATATAACTATATTGTTCCGCCTCTTCTATCGACTGTACCAGTGTTACCTATTGTTAGGCTAAATGATACAAATCTGTGTCTATTATGAAACTACTTATAATAGTCCACTCACAGCCATAAACCTACTTGCATAAATATTTACAATACATATGTAATAATAATATTATTTATCATTGTTGCTGAAACACAATAGATCGTATCATTTGAATAAAATTATCAGATACAAGAATGACTGTGCGAATGTACAGATGTGCGCAAAAGTTCTCGAACAGCTTCAAGAAAGTTCGGCGTCTGTAATTTTGATGACTGTTTGTTACTGTGTAAATGGAAATATTTACAGGAAATGCTTTACCTAATTTAAAAGTAGATTATTCACCCAGGGCGTAAAGTGGTATCTTTCGGCGCGGGTGTTACCTTGAATCACAAGCGAAACGTGAGGATTGTAGATTTGAGGCCCGAGCGAATCGTGAGCATCAATGACTTTACTCTCTAGCGTCAGCCTAGCGTCAGGGAGGTAATAGAAAATCCTGAGTGTAGTGAGAGGTTTTCGTTTGTCCAAGAAAAGACGCCTTTATGCCCGAGGCGAACATTCTGCTTTTCACGCTTTCTGCGAGGCGATAAAATTATGTAAAAATAATAAATAAAAATTGTTTATTGATTTTAACATTAGGTTAACATTATTCAGTTTGTACATCCAGTAGATACTGGAAGTCTACAAATTGTTGTGTCAGGAGACATTGCTCTTCCATAACACGAGTTTATTATAGATACTAATACTAAGACTTAAGGTAATAATTCAGCTAAGATTTTGTTACAATATACAATAATGTTATTTAGTACCTTAGATGCACCGGCATTCCACGCTATACCAAATCATTGCAACAAAATAATGTACACAAACTGATTTTTGTGGAATTACCTACCCATCTTTGTTTTTAAAAAGCCCATTGAGGAAAAAGCCGGGCCGGGCTAGTCAGCCCGAAATATTTTCCAATACCATCGATTAATACAATTACATATGAAGAACATATAACTATTTATTTTTATTTGCTAGTTTTCTATCGTCGACTGTACGCAGACGGCTAGCGGCACTTAAATAATTCGATACAAATCTAAAAGGAATCCTAATCTTGTGAACATCATTATAAGGTTCCGTTTTGCTTGTATCTCACTTTCACTTACGACAACGTCTTGCCATTACTCGATGTACGGGCGATGCAAAAGTTGTTTTTCGATTTTAGTTCTTATATCCAGAGCTCAAGAGTTTGTTCGATGTCTTACTGGCAGGTTGGTGGTCTGTACGTACTTTTAGGAGTATTTACGCTCAATGGATTGATTATAGATGATATAATATTCTCAGTTTTATAAGCGTATCGGAATTGACGACCCCTGTAATGTTGTACTTATACAAGTGATTAGGATAACGATCGCGTTCTCAAATATCACTAAACATTTTTCCGTGGACGTCTTACGGTAGCGTAATTTATGTTACAGGCGAGGTAAGGACATTTATTTGTTTTTTATTCTTCTGTTGCGAAAGCGAACGTATTTTGTACTTGTAGATATCTTGATGTTACATTAACAACGACCCATATTAAAAAAAAAAAAACGTTACTAGAAAAATGCGATTATTGGACAATTTACAGCTGCATTTCATTAAAAAAAAAATTAGATTACTGTCATAAATAATTATGTAGGTCAGATAGGTATCTACCTTTTATTTTTTTATTGTACCTTATTACAAAAATACCAAACATTTAAATAAATGCTTACATTCACGTAAAAGGATGCAGCAAACTAAATTAAAATAGCATTACTACATACTACGAGAATTTGTCTTTGAAAGACGCGTGTAAGCGTTGATAACAATAACATTTCTCCATTAAAACATTATATTCATTTTGTTTTCTCTGCAGTCGGATAAATATGATGGCATTTGTTTATGAAAGCGAACTCGGGCGCCACTCCGTCGCTCTCTGAGATGTAATTCTAAAAAAAGTCACATCAAATAAACAACGTCAGTAACATTACAGTTGGGATCCATCTTATTAAACTATATGCTGTTTCAGTATACACTTTACTTCATGTAGAGACGTAGAAAATACTTGGTGAAACCTATCATTATAACTTTAAGAGAAATGGTAAAAATAGTGTACCTTGCAGTAACCTTTTTCAAGCCTACATTTTGTATGCATAGACGAATGCAAGTTAAGTTGAAAGTTTGTATCTTATGCGACTTTTAACAGGACTAAAGTTGTAATAAAATCTGTCTGTAAATGTGGCCAGCGTCGATCAAATTTCTGTAGTATTATAAGCATTGCAGAATTCAGACAATAAAAATAAAGGGTCAGCTAAAAAATAAAAATAAATCTTCATTACATTGCTCTGGTACCGCAGAAATAGGTAAGCACTGTCAAAGATTGGTTACCACAGTGATTGTTCATAATGGAAAGTGCCCAGTGCAATCTTGTGACTGTGTTTTTTTTATTCTCGGCTAAGCAGTTATTTGACCTCGATCGCACCCGATGTCAGGTGTGGATGAGGTCAAGGGTGGTGTATATTTGCGTAGAAGCAGCCTGTTCACCCTTACCATAAAAGAGGCTTAGGTCATATTCCTTAGGAAAAACTTTTCCAATGCCCATGTGATGGAATTATAATGGAATCGAAATACAACTGCTTAGGCATTGTGCTTCGGTGGACGTGACATACTGTAAGTGCTCATGTGATAGCAGTTATGTAATTTTGTACCACTCTTTCTGTACATTTTCAGCCGCCACGAAAGAACGTTATAAATAAATTAAAATAAAAAAACCGGGTGGTAGATCTGAAATTACGTTTAGTACATAAAAATTCCATAGCACATTTTATTTTATCATCTAAATCGGCGTTTACGACTGAACAATGCCGGCCAAACAAAAGTGGGACGCGAATGAAGAAAACAATAAAATTAGAATACATAAACACATAAACCGGGGCTGGGCGCATGCGCCGAAAGCCGTATTATACATTTAATTCTCTTGCTGGCTGATACTTATTTGGCTATTCCAATGATAGAGTATTTGCTTTCTAACGTGTTATCAAGTTGCTGTAGATGTCTTAATTTTGCAACTGCTATGCTGGCTTATTTGATAAGTTTTGAATATACTCAATTTTTTAATGCAGTTCAAAATCATGCCAGTTCTGAAAATATTAAATTAACTAAAAGTATCCGTCTTAATTTGTTTTTATTGATCATATGTTTTTTTTTATTGCACTTATAAAAAGCGTCTGTGTCAGACAAGGAAACGGACCCTGTATCTTACGCTATCAGTTCACATGCCTATACCTCTCGTCCAACGACTCTTTGTAAACCTATTTAATTTAGCATGTCCCTTTTTTTAAGCGTAGTTTGCATCACTTCATCAACGTTGCAAATATTTACAAATAGTCATACTTAATATTAGTTTTGTTTAAAATATGTATGTACTATTCCATATTGTCAGTTGTATTCGTGAGCTGTATTAATTTATGATTACAGATGTAAATAACAATAAGAAATACAATTTGAATAATACTGGCACAAGAATACATCCTTCATACCTTATAAAAGACTCCCCACATTTGGCCATCATTCCGTTGCAATATTGTAATTAAACTTAAAATAACATGCGGGGAAGGCGTGCGCATTACTTACGCCTCGGTACTCTGTCTCGGACCTGTTTTGTTGTATTAATATTAATAATGAATACTTGAAACTGGCGCGATTGTGAGTCGTATAGTTGTAATTAAGCGCGATTATTGTAACGGGCCGACAATTACCGACAATGTTGGCGGGTGAGGCTAGCGATCGGGTGGCTTCGGGCGCAATCGGGCGGCTTCGGAAGCGATCGGGCGGGTTCGGATGTCTTCGGGTGGTTGTTTTGACGCGGGGAAAATCGCGTGATCATTCAAGCCGTTTTTCTTCTCAGGCTAGTTCTGCTATGAAGGTGTCTCTTCCATACAAATCTCGTATTATTGAGGACGTTATTTATGTATTTTTTTCTAATTAGACCTACTCTTTCTGATAACTACTCCTTTCTAATGATGCCGACTTTATTTAGGACTTTATTGAGGACTTTACTAAAACTTCATTGAAAGGCTTAACAACCATAAGAGTTATTCACTTCTGCTGCTCGCATTCATACAATTAAATAATATACCGCGTCGCATTCTGTCCTGCACGTGAAACAGAAAAAAACAAACTAGAGCGACTCTACAGCTTTCGAGAAAAATAGGTCAAACGTTAGACAATAAGTGAATTTAAAACTAACACCCGGATGTAAACTTGTTTAACCTAATTTTTATACAGAAGGTATGTTATTACGAGAGCTTTCACCTAATTAGATGTGTGTATAATATTTTTTTTCTTTTATTTTATCAATTAATACAAGGTCGTAACATTGTAATACGTAGTTATTTATATTTTTGGCACCCGGAATTCTCGTATTTACATCATAAAACATGTTTTTGTCACGAAAACTTTTAAATATACCCCATAACACAAACTGCCAAACTAATTTTGTCGGAATTCTTACAGAACAAAAGTGACATTGTTTAATAAAATATTACGCGGCCTACAAAATAACAGTATAAATTGATGGGCAGTATGCTCAGTGTGTCTTATGTAGGCTCGATAAAATTCCGCTATGACACACGCAGAAATATCATTTGAAGTTTAATTTACGTGCAAAATCATTAGGACTGGTTAATGTTTAAATTTATAGAAAAAACATCCAACGCTATTTAAGATAACAAATAGCAGATGAAAAATAATCATGGTAAATATCACACGCTTGCACATTGCATAGAATTTTGTATTTGAAACTGCAATTATAACTTCAATGTAACGTACATATTATTATTACAATATCGGTACACAAGTTTTATGTTTCTGAAAATAAAACGGACCACCATCTCTTATTTATTTTACCGACCGGGTCTACTGCATCGCGTATATTTTATAAATACTGTCGTAACTCATATATTTTAAGCACGCGTAATTTACGAATGACAACTGTAAATAACGATTTTGAAAGAACGCCAAAAGTGGGATAAGCTTTTTTCTCGATGTAAATGAAATCTCAGCTCTTTTAATGCGGTAAAAAACTTTACAATGTAAAGGCAGAATAAAGTTAACCTAAAGTACAGCAAAGACGATTATTTTAAATTCACGCCTATTATTATTGATATTTTCACGGTTCAGGTAAATTAAGATTACTACCACATTCAATATACTTATAATATTAACCATTTTTAAATTAAAAGTTGAGCTCCTATGGAAATTTCTGTTTCAAGTTGAAACAATTTAGTGGCCCTACCGTCTCCAAATACATTGTGGAAAGAAACGTGCCAGCTCTCCCAAAACTAAGTATTTATACACATTATTTTATTTGAGTTTGTATGATGCATTCGCCGTCCCGAAGCCTACTCAACTTTTTAATTTGGCAGTAGTTCAAATAATGTTTTAACTAGGTTCCAACTTCGACTGAAACAGCGCGATAAGGGGGAGAGAGGGGGGATGGAGCATATTGAGTCTGGGCGTCAAGAGTGGAAAAAAAATTTTTTTTCTTAGTATTTTGTTTTGTTATTGACAGGACAAAAAAGGGGACAGATATCAACGTTAATAACAAAGCGTGTATCGTCTCACAAGAAGAACTACAAATAGCGGTCTCACGTGCGTTTCAAATGTAAACGTAACGAAAAATACAATTTCATTCAACTGCTCCTTAAAACCACGCACAGTATTACTTCATCCTTTTTTCCGCGATTAAAAGATAAAGCGGCTTTCTTACACGATGCCCGAACATCAGCGTTCTTACAAAGACAAGGATGGGGTAGAGTCGCGCCACAATATAAATTTGGCTGGAAGGACGCGTCAGTTATTATATTGCTCCACAAATGGAGGTGGAATGGCAAGTCACTGCGATCGATGGCGGGTGAGTGAGAGCGACACGGGCGAATTTTGGATGGGTGGCCACAGCGCGAATAACTTTATGCCACATTTTTGCGTTATTCTTGTGTTGTAGGTAATATGAGCTATACTAAGCGGTCATATTAATATTAACTTCACTATGATAAAATTATATAGTGACATCATCAAATGCAAAAGTATTTCAGATTGTCGTACTTAGATACAAGAGAACATTGGGAAAAAATATGTACTGAGATGAGACATCAATACGCAAGCAAAGACATAGGCAAGTGCTAGTGATTTATGAATATAAACTTAATCTTAATATCTTTTTGATCAAGCTTACTCGCAATTTTAAGAACACTGAATTTATTTCCGCCAAAATGAAAATATTGGAGTACTTATGTTATATACATTATTACGTTACATCGTACGTTTTCACCCTTATTGTATAATAAATATTAAGAGCCTTCTTTGAAACAGAATATGAATAGTTAAGTACATTCTCGGAAAGCACATTTTATTTGAAAACGTCTGTTCGATCAAATACGAAACTAATAGGATTTGTTTGCTTGTAAAATAAATTTGTGATATATTACTGGAATACTTAATGTTGCTTTTCTTCGGGTTGAACGTTTTCAATTGAGTAAAAATGGTTTCTCCAATTCTGTTATGTCAGGACTAATTTTGATTTAATATAGGTTTATGAAAGTCTTTGCTTTCTTATAAGTATTAATTGTAATACAGTTTAAAAACTATGTGCTAACAATTCTTACCATTATGTTTATTGTTATCAATAAACTGTTACACTTAAGAACGGTAGCAAGAATTTTAACGTTCTATATTTTAACTACTATATTTATTCAAGCTTCGCTCCGTAGCGTCCCTTTGAATAGCCGTGTAGTGTTTACTACAAGACATCTATACAAAGTTATACCATTGTAATTTCCCTTGATTGTAATGCTGTTTGTGTTCCTGTAATAAATAAATATAAACAACACTTAGACCTAGAGTCCTAGGCCTTCAATATTCAAGACAGAGTAAAGCTCGTTCACGGCGCACAGCCCATGGATCGATGTGGGCACAGTTTACGTTACAATTCCGAAGAAACGCGAAACCGACGCGAACATCAGCCATAATAAATTTCTTGTCTTATAAAAATAAAACTTTTCTTTTTGCCCGCGCGGGGCGGCGGTGGCACAGTGCTGGAGGCAGTAAGTCGGGAAATAACGAGCTTTTTGTCCCTTGAAGTGTCCATCACTGTTGATTTATAACGCTGAAAATTATTTTAGTTTTTTGTGGTTAATTATCTCTTTTGATAATAGTTGCACTAGCTTTAAAATAATATCTGATATTTCAATTTAGATACTTTTTATTGAACATTAAAAATTTAGTTTGTCGTTAATTAACTGATAATTATATATTTATGCAAATTCAAATTCAAATAATTTATTTCAGACATTGGTCCATAGTAGGTTAGTTACAATAACTTACGTTCTAGTGTTAGTAATAATAATAAAATATATGGTCAAATGGCAAATGGGCAAAAAATATATTACTAAACATTCTTACATATATTTTTACTTCAAATTTATAAAGTTTTATGTTCCCCTAGAGCCTGACGTGAGTGTTTAACGTGTCGTCAAGTCTTTGGAAGTCATCTCAATTGAAGAAAAAAAAAACGTAGGTACGCTTTTGAGTATGAGTAATATTTTGATATAAGTAAGCTTACAAAACTCACAGCTTGTAAGAACTCAACACACTGATCCTTTTGCGACTGTGTCTGGGGGTGAAGCGGCCGCGAGGGGGGAGGTTCGGCCCGGCAAAGTTGTGAATTGGCCCCGCACACAGACCTACAGAACATTATCGTGATTCATATCGTTTATAATTTTATATTATGTTAAAGCGGGACGGAGCGAAGTGGGAGCGATATTAAAAATACAAGAGCCTGGGCAAATGCTTTTTGCGTTCACCATCTGTATAAGTATACTAACGTTCAAACTATCGATCGCGTACTCCCGGCGATCTTGCGATGTTATTTTTCATAAGTGATTAAAGTTTCGTTCGTTTGTGTTCCGTTTTTGAATATTTGACGCGGGTAACCGTACGGATGTTGTTTAGTCTATGGTCGGCGTGAGCTTTTACGCCTTCGCGTTTATTATTTATGCTGAATTTGTTTTCGATTACATATTTTGCAGGCGAGACTTGGCATTTTTTTTGCTCGTAGCAAAGGCTTAAAACTTGAGGTAGTAATATAACGTTTCTAGAGACGTTACTTAGGCTTACATATACTTCAGTAAAATAAAACATTGAGCTGGCGTAAAATACTGCTGGCGATACGAATTTATGCTCACTCGTTGATGATAATAATTAGTGAAATGATTAGGTACCTGTTAATTTGTGACCTTGAGCTCCGACCGGACTATTGTCTAAAACCAAAAATAAATGAGAAAAGTTTTTATATTTTTACAGCTTTTGGCGATATAATTGGTTTAAATTAAAATGAATTGAATTTAGTTTTTTTTTAACTGTAAAAGATTTTGAAAGATCGACGTCCATCGGTGACTAAAATAATAGGTTACTAGATTTACGCGATTTTAAGCAACTTATTTTCATCGGATAAAATCTAGACACAAAACATTTTTGAAATATTATGAGTAACTACTTTTTTGGTAACTCGTTCTAATTATTAAATCGTTTGAATGCAAATAATTGTTAATAATCGCTGTAAATAATTGAGTTTTAAAGAAAGTTAAGTTATATAATTGTAATGTATTTTACGCACGCTGCACGCCACTGGATTTGACATTAATGTGTTAAAAATAAAGATTTAAAAGAGTAAAGAGTTACTTTTATTATCAATTAGTGGTTTAAAAAAAATGTATTCCATAAAGAGCATTTCACATAAATAACTTTGATTGCATCTGTTTTATTAGTTTTTTGTTGAATACTTTTATTTTTACAATTACTTTAAATAACTAAGAAATATCATTGTTACAAATATACCCCATAATGAACGCACGTTCTATGCAACGGTTATAGTCATCAAATACCAACAACTACTTTTTAGGGTTCCGTAGCCAAATGGGAAAAAAACTGAACCCCTGTAGTTTTATAAGTAGGTATATCTGTCCGTCCGTATGTCACAGCCGCTTTATTCTGTAACTAGTATTTTACATTAGCATTACACAGTTAAAACCTAATAGGAAGATGTGTTCTGTTAACTTGATTAATGATTTCTATACAAGAAAGAAAAAAAGGAGTAATAGCTGGAGAGCTAGTGAACCCTGGGAGTAACGGTCTCCCTGTAAGGTTAGAAATTTGTATACTTACGGTTTATGACATGCTAAGAGCAATAGCCATGACCTGGCAGGCGTCAGCCCTGCACGTCATCAGCCCCTTTATTTTTTGGACTGTTCAGTAAATTGAGTTTCAAAATTTGTTTCTGTAAATTTGAAAATTTAATAGGATAAAGTTTATTTATTGTACATCTTAAAAAAAAATTGACAGGCGATTACAATAAGCAGAAGTATATGACAGGTCAATTAGAAAACGTACAGTTGATGAGGTAAAATAAACTTTATCCTGTATACTTAAAATTTTTATATGTTTTCAAGTAAACGTCTCAGAGTAAATATATACAATGCCAGGCGTTTTTGAACAGCATAAGACCTTGACAGGCGAGGGGACAGCTGCTAAGGGCGTGCAAATAAGAAATGTTACATGAACGCATACAGTAAATGCAATGTATTTTATTGGGTTTTATGCAATCTACATTATTTTTAACATTCATTTTCTTCAGCATCATCCGAAATTTCGCTATCACTGTTTTCATCATCATCTGATTCTTCAACAATGTTTTCCTCATCTGCAAATAGTAAAAAAAAATATTTTAATGAATCAATAAGGTTGTTAAGAATTAAATATTAAGCTCAATTACATAGGACTGCGTATTAAATGTTACGGAATAAAATAGTTGTATGTTACCTGAAATGCATTCCTCAGTTTCGTGAGCGTGAAGCCAGGTCATAAAAAATGAGAGAGAAAGTGTATTTTTACACCAATGAGTAATAATACGTAGTTATTTCGACATTATTTGCAAAAAAACACTTTTAATTATGATATTTCAAATGATAGCGGTTTTCTTGCACTAAGTTCAAAAAAAATATTCATTGATGACTGTCCATGCATATTTTTAACAAATCTGCTATCTTAGTACGCAATGTATCGCGTCCAATTTGGTTGGTTCGCTTGCATACGCATCACTAGGGATGTAACTCATAGCACAGTAAAAATATCGATAAATGGTAATATCCCTACCGTTGTATTAAGAGATTAACAATAAATATTTGCAAAAAAAAGTAGTTTATTTTTTTTTTGAAATACAATAAATAATTAAATGCAATTAATCTGAAGAGTTTGTATGTTGGGACGCGCTTATCTCAGGAACTACTGGAGCTATTTGAAAAAAAAACTTTATTATATTCTTATTCATGCAACCAAAATAACGTATTCCTGCAATAAAAATATAACTCGGCAAAAACGCACTGCTTAATTCACAACTTTTGTATTTTCGTTGCTATTAATTTCGATTTTAATTTATCGGTTGATCTATTTATTTAATCTATTTATCTATTTATTTATTTGATCTATTTATTTTGAATTTAATTGGTTTGAGGGGAATACGGTTCCATCTTCTATATACGACATACTTTTACAAGGACCTGCTGATACTGCCACAGCACAATCGACTGAAACTGAGGAATGCATTTCAGGTAACATACAACTATTTTATTCCGTAACATTTAATACGCATTCCTATGTAATTGTGCTTAATATTTAATTCTTAACAACCTTATTGATTCATTAAAATATTTTTTTTTACTATTTGCAGATGAGGAAAACATTGTTGAAGAATCAGATGATGATGAAAACAGTGATAGCGAAATTTCGGATGATGCTGAAGAAAATGAATGTTAAAAATAATGTAGATTGCATAAAACCCAATAAAATACATTGCATTTACTGTATGCGTTCATGTAACATTTCTTATTTGCACGCCCTTAGCAGCTGTCCCCTCGCCTGTCAAGGTCTTATGCTGTTCAAAAACGCCTGGCATTGTATATATTTACTCTGAGACGTTTACTTGAAAACATATAAAAATTTTAAGTATACAGGATAAAGTTTATTTTACCTCATCAACTGTACGTTTTCTAATTGACCTGTCATATACTTCTGCTTATTGTAATCGCCTGTCAATTTTTTTTTAAGATGTACAATAAATAAACTTTATCCTATTAAATTTTCAAATTTACAGAAACAAGTTTTGAAACTCAATTTACTGAACAGTCCAAAAAATAAAGGGGCTGATGACGTGCAGGGCTGACGCCTGCCAGGTCATGGCTATTGCTCTTAGCATGTCATAAACCGTAAGTATACAAATTTCTAACCTTACAGGGAGACCGTTACACCCAGGGTTCACTAGCTCTTGGACTATAAGTAAATGAATACTAAAGTCTATATTTCATTGATAATGTGTGAATTTCGTTTGAAACGAATTGTTTCAAACGAAATTCACACACTATATTCAATCGAGTGACTCAAACATAGACTTCCAGGTCTTGTAATTTGGTTGAAACAGATCACTTGCCTATTTTTGCCATTGTTATGTCAGCTCTATACAAATAATTGTATTAGGTCTGTGGAGGGTATGCGTTGGTCCCGTTACACTCAGTCGCCATTATTAAAGCTGTAGAGTTCTTGTTTGAGCGCGCTAATTTCAGAAAATACTGGTCCGATTTGAAAAATTATTTTCCAGACTTCTGGAATGGAGTAAAATTAACCAGGGTGTCACTGTAAGATGATTTATTTATACCTGATTGCACATTCAAAATTAGACCAAAGGATGGACTTGACGCCATATGGCATTATCTCCCGGTCATACCTTAGGGCTAAGCAGTAATGAATGTAGATGGTGCGACAAATAAAAAGAAAATGAATTACCTACTAGAAAAAAAAAACAAAAAAAAACCTGAAATGTTAAACAAAATGAATACAATTTATAAGAAATACATATATCTATACATACTATAAAATATTTTTTAACGATGTTGTAGAAGATTACGAATTACACTATGTTGATGTTTTCTCTATGCATTATGTAGGAAGTATGCACGGACGAGTCTCTTAAATGAGAATTTGGTGGGAGCCTGTTGAATATTTGCTGGAAGGGCGTTCCAGAGACATGCCCTGGATAAGAAAAGATTTTTTTTGAAACCAGAGTAGTGTAAGAAATGATCACTGGTAGTGAAGTGCATCGTTTACTTTAAGCAACAAACTTGCACGTTAACCCGTCCACGGCTATACTTGGCGAACAGGTCCAATTAATGTTAATAAATTAAGGGCCCTACGTACAGTGTGGATACGGAAAATGATAGACAGAGCTATTTTTTTATATGAAGACTAGCGGTCCCAGCATACTTCGTTTCGGTGTCGTCTTACGTTTTCTGTCAAATTCGGGTCCAAGACAAATCTAAGACAGTAAAAATCTTATTAAAAATTGCTGATAGTAAAATAAAACTATTTAAAAAAAAATCATTTTTAAGAAATAATAAAAAAACACATTGTTTTATTATACTCTCCATAAAAAAAAGGTTCTGTACCTATAAGGTTAAATATGGAACCCTTATAGGATCACTTCGTTGTCCGTCCGTCATCTATAGTTTGTCTGCTCCTACCCATTTTTTTTAATATGACGGAAAACCTGAAGTATTTGTCATTTAAACAGGTACTCTACAAAGTTACTGTACAAGTTATAAGTACTGTGAACTAGCTAACAGTGTTTATAATTTTAATATAAAATGACTTACCTACATTTCAAATTGTGTTTAATATTAATGTGTAGTGCTAGGCCAGTTTTTCCTTTGAAGAATCAACTAATGGGCGTTTGCGCATTGCTTTTTAGGATTCAGTCGTAAAAAAGAAGATCCAACTTTTAACTAGCTAATGACTACATAGATTGCTTTTTGACTAAGACTTAATGAAATTTAATATTTTTTTCTTTTCATTTCAGGTATGTATCAATTTACATTCTATCAATACAGCACCTACGAGCTCTAGCAAAAGGTTAGTACCTAGTCGGTTAAAGTTTACTTTAATAAAGGCTGCTTAAGGGCAGTGACACATTTGAACTACCTACATACTTCTGAAGTAACTTTATGCACAGCAAACAAACAAAAAAAACTAGGAATATGTTCAATTAATTATGCAGAGAATTGTTGGTCATCTACTCTTAATAGTACACGTCATTTTTTCCACGCGTTAGGTAAGTGGATTTCATGTCACAGACATGAAAATGTATAATTTGTCGCTAGATTTAACGTAACCGGCATAAGTAGTGATGTGTGCGATCTCACAGTGTACAAATGGAGAGAAGCACCACAAACAATATTGTTCATATACTTACAAAATAATCATGTCTGGGTTTTGTGCTGGGGTAACACTGTTGTTGCTGATTTACATAACACCAGTGTGTTTTTTTAGTTCAGACGATATGTTTGATTAGTTTCCGATTGTCATGTGAAAACTTAGCGTACCTTAAGATTCTAGTAAAGTGATCCAAGTTGCTTGCCGCGAGTGATGCCTTCGTGGCTACAGACGTGCTAATTCACAAACGATTCTTGTGTTATTGATAATAATTGACATGCAAGCAAGGTCATGCGTTTCCCGTCCGTCGGGCCCTGACCTATCAAAATTAAAAATGGCTCTTATAAATTAATATTGGACACAAATCACATACATAGCTCTGATCCCAAAGTAAGTAGCCAATGCACTTGTGTAATGGAAATTAGACACAACGGTGGTACCACAATACCCAGACCTGAGACAATATAGAAAAAAATGATTTCTATATTGAACCTACCGGGAATCGAACCCGAGACCTCGGAGCGGCGACGCCTTGAATCCTAGCATGCTTAGCCACTACACCAAGGAGGTTGTCAAATTGTAAAAAAAAACAAGGACCTGACACGCATGTCCCTCTCTCATTTTGCCGTTAACCCCAGTGAGTCCATTTCGTGTCAATACATTTCATTTCTGCACACTTCCTTGCGTCATTCTAACGATGGGCGAGTATAGACTATTGATATTTTGATTTCTTAAAAAAATATTTTAATTAACCTACTGCACCCTCGTAATTTGTTCATGTCTTGTTCCTGTGCGCTACCGCTGTATTAAGTGCTTGCAATTTATCAATTATCATCGAGAATAGTGATATGCCTCGTGTTATTAGATATGGTGGCTATCATATAGGTTGTCATTTGGCGACAATACCCCGTTGCAAATAATGACTACATTAGGCCAGATGTGTGCATTGTTCAGTACTAGGAACCGGTGATCTTCTAACGTAACTCGAAGTGATTAATTGCGGCGATCGATTGAGTTTGTGTGTCAAGTGTGGGTTAAATTTATGTTAGTGTAAGGAATTTTTGACCTTTGACGATATGAAGATAGAGTTGCAATTCGTTTGTTGTGTAGCTTTTTAGCTTAAGTTTTGTGATAGAATAACGAAATCAAAATTGTAAAACACGTTCGATTGAACTGTTTTTCCTTTTTTTCGAAATTTAATGAACGTACCTGATGTCATCGTCGTTTTAATAAATGGAGCAATTTAAATTGTTTTTTTTTTTAAATAATATTCCAAACCAATCACATACATTGCTCTGATTCCAAAGAAAGTAGCTAATGAACTTGTGTTATGGAAATCAGACACAACGGTGATACCACAACACCGAGACCTGAGACAATATAGAAAATTATGATTTTTACATTGACCCGACCGGGAATCGAAGCTGGGCCCTCGGATCGGCAACGCCTTGAAACACAGCATGCTTAGGCGCTAACAATCAAACGTGCTATTTTGATATGCAAGATATATTCATTATTTTATATTTACATTGAAATGGAATTGAAACATCAAAAATTTACATTACAATTTGAGTGTGCCTCTATGCAAAGTTGTACTTGTACGATAACGTTTGATGAAATCATTAGAAGTTCATACATACTTAAGGGCTTCCAAAAGATACACACTACAGTTAGTGTCTTAATAAAAATTTGCATATTTTTCAAACTGTTTTGTGTTATTTTGACACATGGAATAATTTTGAGAGGCCCCAACTACAGAGAGACACCAACGCGGAAGCTCCAGCAAACTACCAACTATTAAACGGTCCGCCGAACCGAAAAATACGTAACAACCATATATTTATATGCAATACAATTTCATTATTAGATGCCTATTTGTGTCTCGTTATTTCTATTGTCGCTTTTTCTATTTATTATCCGACACAATGTGTGATTATAATGTGGCTTATAACAAATGAGCTGTGTGGGAGTTCGCCCGTTCTACACTGGTGCCTTTTGATTCGTCTGAATTTGTTGACGACTATTGTACGATTGCTTTTTTTTATTTTATTTTTATGGCATCATCATGTGTCAATTTAATCATGAACCATTTAAGTGTTAATGAGCTATTATTGTTGATTGAATGATTTGTTTGATGTAATTAAAACAGTCAATGATGGTTGTTTATTTGATATTGACGTGTTTAACAGTTATAAATGAATTAATTAGTAAGATGTAGAAAAATAATTTAAATTTATAATTTACCATACAGGCGCGTCATTAGAAAGTAACTTATATCATTAGTTTTATTGTTACTTACTTGTCGTAGTGGATAAGTCTAATTGTATATTTTTTTTGTAATAAAACGTAACGCTATTCTCCCGAACCACTCCATTTCTTTCAGTGTTGTATCTGACTTCGTTGCTATCTGATAAAAAAAACATTTCATAAATAGTTCTTTGTCCATTAGTTGAAACTATATTTCAAAAATTTCCGGGATACTTAAATAAATTAGTTTATCACAACAACGACCAATTGTCTTCGTCTAGTAGTGTGTGCCAACTATTTAACAATTTAATGAAAAACATTTTGATAAAAAAAATATGCCTGAATTTCCTGTAGTGTGGTCTGATCTCATTCATAATAGACGTCCTTAGGAACAAACTACTTGATCATCACAAAAAGATGTATACACCTGAATCTGCGTACGTTATTCTAAACCATAACACGTAATGAATAAGATGTAACCTCGTTTGCGATTCATCAATTGGGTTTTGTACTTATGAATACGTCGTCGATAGCGCGTATCATTAAGATCGCAAAATACGCAGCAGCCTCTATTCAAGATTGCATCTTAATCTTTCGGATTAAAGTTTAGATTGGTTCGAGCTTTGTCTTCAGAATAAACTTCTATTGTCATTTATTACAGTCTGCTGTAAGGAAACTATTTAATATAAGGCTATGTTCATACAATACGATTAATTAAACTTGTGCCTGTTACGGAGTCTGTTGATCCCTGGCAATCGGTTTTTGCTGTTGCGAATGTTCTTGAGTTATTATTAAAGGGGTTACGAAAAGCTGATCGATCGGCAAGAGTATCACGTTACAAACACACATAAAAAACTTGATCACTGAAAAATCTAACTTAATCTGTTTTGTTACGGTAAATATATCAAAACATATTATTGTCCTTATAATATTATTACAGGGTTTTTGTATTTTAAGAAAACACAAAACATATATGTTTTCGTGATACAATTACGTTAAAAACAATAAAATAAGCATACATATGCTAGTGATCTCAAACTTTTTATATATGTGTTTATGTTAGAGCGATCACCATAGCCAATGCACTTTGTCAATTACATGACGAACATTGGATACTGTCATGTATTTTTCAACGGCGCCAATGTTAGCTGCTGGCCTTACAGTGAGCTTTTGAGAATACTGTTATGACGTCATTAACAATTGCAAATACATAGCGATGTAAGCATCGAGTCGGGTTAGGTAACAGCTCTCCAAATCGGATGCAGATAGGCTAATTATTTCCTAGGTATTCCAATGTTAGAACCATAGGCTCTGTTCTGAATCATCATCTCTGTTTGATACCTTCTCACTGGGCTACAAAATTAAACAAGAGTTCATAATGTGATATGAATATTGCGCACATGATCTGTGCACTTTACACAATTATCTGTATCCTCTGAATTCTCACATTTAAGTATGTTTTTAACTCTTACCTGTATCGTTACCATGAGTTTACTCGCAAGCGACGGCGTAACTTTTTGTATGGAAAATTTTAGTTCCGTCAGTAACCACTAGAGGCGCTGTGCAATTTTCCATAGACGTTTTTAAAAATTGGCTAACCAAATTCAGTCCAAGCATTTATCATTTATCATTTTTGACGACCTCCGTGGTGTAGTGGCTAAGCACGCTGGTTTCAAGGCGTCGCCGCTCCGAGGTCCCGGGTTCGATTCCCGGTCGGGTCAATATGGAAATCATAATTTTCTATCTTGTCTTGGGTCTAGGTATTGTGGTACCACCGTTGTGTCTGATTTCCATAACACAAATGCATTTATCTTCTTAATTTGGAATCAGAGCAATTTATGTGATTGGTGTTCAATATTTATTTATTATATTTGACGACCCGTCTCGTGTAGTGGTCGAGAAATCGCCTACTACGCAGCGGGTTGCGGGTTCGATCCCCGCACAATACAAACATTTGTGTGCATGAACATATCTGTTTGTATTGGTCAGGGTGTTTTCTATGTATATCATGTATGTATTTACAAACAAAAAAGTATTTAAGTATTATATCCGTTGTCTAGCACCCATAACACAAGCTTTGAGTAGCTTACTTTGGGACTAGATGGCGATGTGTGGGAATGTCCAAAGGATATTTATTTATATTTATTTAATTTATCGTTATTTCATTTCACCGTATTTTTCGCACCACCAAGTGTATGAGAATGATAGCTCAAGGCGGTCAATTAATAGACAATAGATGCACAAATACGCATTTGAGAGTCAACTGGAATCAATGCAATGTCAAGGGCACAATATATGCGGATAGCTTTTAACGAATCATCGCAGGACCTCGGGATGCTAATTTAATTTTTACTCACCGGTATTAAGGTCGCGTATACTTTGAAACGATCTTGTATTGAATTTATATAAGGCTTATGCAGTTTGGTTGGAGTGTAAAGTAACACAGTGGGTTGGTGTCTTTAAGACTGTTTATGGAGTTAGTAGCTGTGTTGTTTCGACGATAATGATTTAATTTCTCGATCATAGATACAGTAACACCTTCAATTTATTTGATGGCAAAGATTATAAGACTCCAGAAGTTGACAATCTATAATATAAAGACCTCTTATGTAACACCCGAAATACGAAAAAGAACGCATTTGTATTTGTATAATAAGATATTACAAAAGTGCATTCTAGTTCAACAGAGAGACGACTTTCGCTCTCATTTAAACACAGTTCATCGATTGAATTTTCTTTTCGAAAGAAAATTAAATTTTTGCTTTATTATCAGGGTCACGATTTTTAGCGTGCGGTAGATATTTACGCGCCTATATTACTTAAATTTTTGGTAGTCGAATTACCACACGAAATAAGTTCGATTGACGCAAGAATCTGGGCCCAGTTCCTTTCATAGGTGCTAGAGTTGAATTCGCTGTATCTCCATTTATGTGTACTGAAGATCAGCAGCTATTGAAAAATAAAGCTCGTGTGAATATTTAGACTCTTCTACAAAATATGGTTTTAAGTTCTACCAATTTTACTTTACATATGAGTCGTTTCAGTATGATACTACTTAGAGAGACTGCTAAGTCTCTCTAAGGCTTTAAAAAGTATTTTTTTTTGCGCTTGAAATGTTGGGCTCTAGGCTAATTCACGTATAGAATCACATGACGCGTGTGCGGCTGACCTAAAAACTAGACTAGTCTAGAATCTAGGTCTTTGAGTCTAGGCTTTGACGGCTGCCGGCTTTAAGGCAATTATAAGGGTGCGTGCACGCGTGCTAAGTTTTTGTGAGAGTGTAAAAAAATGTGCTTACATTTATGGACACTTTAAGGTGTTCCCTTAATGTGACGATAACTTAGCAATTTAACCAAATAAATTGATAAATCTTTAAGTCAGTTGATTTTTACATCTAACTGCTGATTTTGTATTTTTGTTTGTCTTTACACTGCAATTAAAGTGTCAAAAATTTTGTGGTTAACACTTTAGTGGACAGTAATCCAAACACAATATGAAATAAATTGTTATCACGATTATAGGCGTTCACTGTGCAATGAAGTGTTAACGTAACATGAGTAACAAAAACTGTCACAAATGAAAAAAAAAGTAAAATTTTGATGTAAAATGCTTTACATGTCTTCTCTTTTTATTAACGAAAGAACGTATCAAACAGAAATGTGCTTATTACTAAAATAATATTTGTAAACCCGCTGCAACTTTCATGCATAAACATATCATCAAAACAAATCTCAAAATTTAAGCACACTGGGCAAGTACTTAGCAATGCGGAGGCCAAAACTAAATAGAACGAACTTATATATCATGAGTCACTTATTAAAATTTCATATGGGGAAAAGTTTCGCCCGCGTACTGTGCATCAAATATCATGAGAGCTGAATATTTTAACGGCTTGCAACTTTTGAACTGGCGGTCGCTTCGTAAAATGCCCTACGTTCCTATGTTACCATTTAGTTTAATTGTTTATAGCTTTCGATCGGTTGTAGAAAACCTGTAGAATAGTGTTTTAAAACGTATGTTAAATTTCTAGAAATTTAATTAATGAATAAAATGCTTTCAATTGGATTTAGTTCTTTCTTTAGTTGCCATTTCAGTGCGCACACTGCCATCTTTCTGACATGTGTAAATGTTTGACCGGAAGGGAATGGTTTTAGCCTAATAGTTCACCGTTGTATCCTTAATTTGTGCCATGAAGCATTAAAAAAATAATAGTTACTCTTCAAACGGTCGTTTCGTGTCCATTACAGAGAAGATTAGGATTTATATATATATTAGTGATCAAACGTTTAAGCCGTTTAGTGCAAAGTAAAAAAGCCAAAATAGTTACGTACGTCTTCAAGTCGTTTACAGTGACGGCAAAACGCCTGTGGAACTCTCATCGCTTGGATGTCTATTTCTCAAAGAATATATAATTGAAAAATATAATTTATTTATTATTTAAATTATTGATGTATATTTTTATTCTTTATCTATTATTAAGGTTTGACTGGCAGAGAATGATTTTAGCATTAATCCCACCTTTGTACACTCAGATTTGTGTAATAAAGTCTTTCATTAAAAAATACATACATTTCCCATTTATTTTCAGCAATGAATTCATTTATTTGACAATTCAATTTGTCTCCGCATAAAAACATGCACTCAAAGTCCTTTATACCAATGCGTCACGTTTTCACATTCGAACACAATCGTAGGTGGCAAGACTTGCGATACCATCGCTCGTCCCTTCGGACCGGGTCATTGCCCTGTGTTAATAATTAAAGTATATTTTTATTGTTCCCCCACCACCGCCGACACGCGCTCGTATGCGGGCGAATAATTATAATTACATTTTATTTCATTTATTAATAGCCTCGACCTTCCCATAACAATGTGTTAGGCAGTGTGCACGCGGCTTAAGATGTTGACGGCCAATTTAAAATTATTAGATTGTGTATTTAAAGTGAGGTTTATTTTAAATACACAATTAAGCAAGACGTTTCCCTTTCACTTTATTCGTTATTAGTTATAAAATTACCGAACTAAATCTTAAAATGATTTTCGATAACGTTTAGCAAATAGAAAAAAAACAATATTTACGATCACTGATTCAAAAGGTCAGTGACCTATCTTTAAATCTTTAAAATATTACTTACTTTAATACAAGACGCAACAAAAGGTCTCTTTTGGAGGATTACAAAGCGTTTTGCCAAAAGAGATTGTCTCAAACAACTTCTTTTTGAATTTATTTTTAATACAAATGAAATCCACAGGTTATAAAAATATATAATAAAAATAGGTATACATTCTCAATGGTATTGTTTGGACATTTTATAAGTTGCTTGTTTTTAACGTCATAAAAAGTTAGTAAATTGTTTTTAAGAAGTGTATTAACCACAAGGCTATTTGACACGGTCAAAGTATCTTAGAAACTACTTTTATCTTTTTATCAACATCCGATAAGGAATAGCCGTCGAATATAGGTAATGCAAAATGCCTAATTTCAAAACGTCACCTTTTTGTCTGGAAACATTTATGAATGTCAAAATCTGTCGTTTTATACCTACTTATTCGGTCGGATAAGTCATATATGACCTTGGTAAAATCGTCAGTAAGTGGTGAAAACCCTCTGTAGCTCTTTTTGCTGGATGCTGCTGAAGATTGGGCGACTTTTTTTAATATCCCATTCACAATTTTACCCGGTAGTGAGTGCTGTACTTGCAACAGTTTATTTTAAATTATAGATCTCCATTAAATGACATTTATTTTCACAACTCAAGATTTAGTTTTCCATTAAATTACATTTATCTTTACGACTCAAGATTTAGTTTTAAAATAACACCTAAATCGTGTGACACGCACAGATGTTTAATCAATTTATAATCCGCGCGCTTAGTTTTCATTAACCGATTGTGCGATAAATAAAATGTAGACAAAGAGCTATACGTTATTTTATACATTTTTATTTATAAGTCGCGCGGGCCGCGACCGAAGCTTCGCAGGGGCTGTATTCACAAATGCATCGTCCGACAATCGGTAGAGTGAACTGCTTGAAGTCACAAGATATTTTTGTAGTTTTAGCTAAAGTGGAAAATCTGTCTTACTTCCTATATACCACTTTTAGATAAGGGATTAAGAGTTTACTATCAAAAAAAGACAAACCAGTTTCATAGGAATAGATTAATAATCTTTTTGACGTTTTATCTTTAACAATTAATTTATTTTTGCATATAATTGAAATTTCTACCGCTTTTTTAAATCCATTCCAATTACAGTTTTATGTATCGCTATGCTTACTGGTATTAATAAATAAAGTAAAACATATTTATTGAATCAAACTACAGCCAGCATCATAGCCTCCTTGCCACAAGGAATTGGTTTCGTTTTTGAATAAGTAGGTTTTAGGATATTTTTATGATGCATGTCCTAGTTTTAATTTTAAATTATTTATTTTAAATACCTATTAAAAACCTTATACTTCAATAGATTCAAACTAAGCCTTAGATGGACATTTCATAATTAAAGCAAAGTGCTTAAGTTTGACTTGTTTTGAATTTGGTTAGCAATGCAATTTTGGAAACTAGATAAAAGTACTTTTTTGTATTGCACTCGTACCTCTTCATCAGATACCACTGATAACTTAATTATTTTCATCGATGGGTAGGCCAGAAGTTCGGAGACGTGTGGTAGTGCGGGTCTTATACTAATAATAAAACTCCATGGACTGATTGTCCATGTTTATAACTCAAAAACTACATTGTGTTTCTTTTGTGATGTTTCAAAAGATTTTAATGATTTATTTTTATTTGCAACAGCTGTTAGTTCTGTTCATTTAGTATTTATTTATTTTGTATTTGCAATAACTTTATTCACAGAAAATGCTAAAATAGAATGGTTGAAAGATTTCTGAGCTGTTATTATTCGGTTTATATTTGTTACAGCCTGTTTCATATTGTCTAAATAAGTTCTCATTCAGAACTGATGGCCGTGGGGCCAGGAAAGTTCTAGACTGGAGACCCTTCGACCAAAGACGCAGCGTGGGACATCCGCCAACAAGATGGACAGATGACCTTATAAAGATTGCAGGATCAAACTGGATGCAGACCGCTAGTAATCGGTCGCTGTGGAAAGCCGTGGGGGAGGCCTATGTTCAGCAGTGGACGTCTTTTGGCTGATAATGATGATGATGAAAGTTCTCATTAGTGTTATTTGTCCACTACTTTAGAAGAAATAACAGTCTATGTTTTATTTACTTGTATGTTAGTAAAGATTATGGTGATTCATTAAGAGGTACTTTTTCCAACACTAAAAGCAGTAATAAAAACGAATTTATCGGCTATTTTTTTTATAATTCAAAGGTATATTATTGACATTCATTATTTATTGATTATTTCTTCCAAGTGACGTAACTCCGTTTAACCTAGTCCATTCTGATTCCAATTCTCACCATTTTTTATTTATTTTACTACTGTTTTTAGCTTTGAAAAAAGGATTCACCCTTACTTTGTTTTTGTTTTGTATATTTTATAGTGAAACATGTCTTGAATACCCTATTATAAGCATTTTTCTTGCAAAATAATCCACCTGAAAATCGATCCCATAACTTAATCTCTAGAAATATTGAAGATCACCCCAACGCTAAGATATTCCAATAATATTGGGTGATATAGGTCTGAGGGCAATCGTTAAAGTCCTTTTTTCGTATATATATGCTAAGTACACTTTTATTGAATTGAGAAAAACTTCTGTGCTCAATAATATTATCATCATCATCTAATTTAAGAGATAAGCTCTTGTCGGTGGAGTTGTTTCCATTCTTTACGCTCTTCCGCCATTCTTTTGACCTCTTGATATGCAGCGACATTCAACTTTTGCTTTATTTGATGCATATAGCTTATTCTTGGTCTTGCTCTCTTCCTTCTTCCTTCTATTCTTCCCTCTATTATCGATCTGATGAAACTGTCGTGTCGTATCAAGTGTCCTAACATTCTCCCTCTTCTACTTTCAATTGTTTCTAGTAGTTTTCTCTTTTCCTTTAATATGTTAAACAAAGTACAAAGATGTACATAATTTTCTTCCCGTAAAACCCTTTACGGATTAGAAAAAGATATTTAGTGCTAAAATTATTACATGACTAATGAAACTAGGTATTTACTTATATATTTAGAGATTTGATAAAAGATCTTGGCTCGTCTTCAACCTAACTTGTCCATTTTAAATACAAACCGCAGTAAACTTTCATATTTTAAGCTCAGTTTTTAAATATTTTCCAGAACTCGGTGCTTTTGCTTGGAAGAATTAAGAAAAAAAAAGTATAAAAGTAATTATTTCAACGGAACCCGTGGCGAAACTAAATTTTCATTATGCCGACGATTCATTCGAAGTAATTTTATATTCGACTATAGTGCACCCGTGGCTTTCTTTGTTCTAGATTTCTTTGTAATATATAAGTTGTGGGTGAAATAAACCGTCACTTAATGAAGATTTTAGGTTATTATGAAAGTGTGTTTAAACTTTCAACTTTAGCGGATCAAAATTGAAATTGCTTGCCCTGTAATTTTAAGACTTAAAAAAAACATAAATTGTAAATTCCTCATAAATAATATCATATGAATAAAATGGTATTAAATATTGAGGACACGTTTGGTCTATTGGTTAGCTCTCCTTTCTATTACACCGACCTTCGCGGGTTCGAATCCCGCAAGGGCCATATGTTTGTGTGATGAGCAAGAACATTGTACCTGAGTCATGTATTTTTATACAATATCGAATATCGCGCGACCGTCACCCTGCTAAGTCTTAATGTCGTAAGGCTCTTAAGCATTATTAAGAGAGAGATATGATCAGCAGTAGATGTCCTTTGGCTGATTATGATATAATGATGAATATTGCATACCTTTTTATTCTTATTGTAAACCTCATAAAACATTGTCAAAACAGTAACTTACTCAATATGAATTATAGAAACTATAAATAATCAAGTATTACGTATTTATACTATACTTGTAATGTAATAACTAAGACATTGGCAGGGGTGTGGTTAACAAGTAATTGCATCGCCCGCACCGCGATTATTTCTACAATTCTATTTATATTAATCTCGAATAACGTTTAATCGACTCGAGATAATTTCTGGTTGTGAATCGATAAGTTACAGAAATCATTTTCACGATACTGGCAGTGGAATTAAAAACTCATTTACGAACAGTTAATAAATGTGTGGTTTTCAGTTCAAACTTATGCAACGTATACCTTCTTAATTTTATTGACTTGCAACTTTGTTTTTTGACGCCTTTCTATTTTTTAGTGGTTTGTTTTGTGGTATTGCCCTATTTAAGGTAACTTATTCAATCCCCGGTCAGAGGAAAATACGTTTTAAAAAAACTATTCCTTATGTTTTGGGTCTGAGTGCTGTATCGTTGTTCTCGTTTCTAAGGCCCATCATACCATTCTTGTTTTACAATCAAATCAAAGTTCGGGCTAAGCAAGCATATCATAAAGTCTTTTATTTATCTTATTGTTTGTTTAAAATACTGATAACTTTTAACTCTATTTATTTAGCAATTAGACGCGATTGGTCGCAACGCGTGCGCAGACGCAGGCCTACGTTTGAAAAACTTCCGCGTTTCTGCCAACCTTTTTATGAACTCTAAAACAAACACTTGCAACCGTCACCGTCGGACTACATGTCGCTTTGGTTTGTCATAGTTTTCGTTTCAATTCTAACTTTCATAATAAACTTACAAATAAAACGAAAATAAAATAAAAAGTATATTATTTTTGGATAAAAAAATATATGTGTATTTCTAACTTGTCCCACGTGAACGGTGGGACGAGTTGATGAATACCCTTCCTTCATTAATAATATTGTTTTTGTTTTAATGTAAAAACTATGAATTGACATGGACCATTGCTGGTATATTGAAGCAGTCTTTTTTTTGTTGCCAAAGCAACAACAAATCTATTTTACGTAATGAGACAATCAACTACTTTATATAAACTTTACATCGAAACTTATGCACGAAACAGCTGACCTTATGTTCCACAGCTAAGAGTGTGTTATTGTTTTTATTTTGCATCAATCGTTTATTTTGTCTTATGCTACAATGCACCTGGCCCCACGCTGCTTTTCTAAATGAACCTTAAAAACATGCATAATAAGGTTCAGATTTGAATGGAGTTTAAATCTTGTACGGAACACGCGTGTATGAGTATCGATTGGATATGATGCACATTGTATCGACTGTTGATATCATTCTGAAGTTAACATTTGCGATGCTGTTTATAAATAAAACACATTTATTAGTAATATATAACAATAAAATATAGTTAAAATAAAAAATAAAACGTTTATTTTAGACGATATTAGAAATCAAAATTTTCTATATTGTCTCGGGTCTGGGTGTTGTGGTACCACTTGTGTCTGATTTCCATAACACAAGTGCAATAGCTACTTACTTTGGGATCAGAGCAATGTATGTGATTGGTGTGGTGTTCAATGAAGCTCCATACTGATATCTTTTGGTAGTAACAATTAACTTATGATTATTGTGAGTACGTCTTGAAAAACTAAAATAAAAGCTACAATGCACATGTACGTATGTTTATCCAGTGCCTGAAGATCGCACACGATGGCCTATCTCTGGTAACCCTCAGGATGCCTTCGGGGCTCTGCCGTATCCTAGCAAGTATAAAATTAGTCCGCTTCTGGAAGATAGCGTAGAAGTTATCCACTTGAACTTCCGCGAACATTGACGATGTACTGCAGAACCTTGGCAGCACCCTCAACATCCTGAAGGCATTATTTTACTGGACACTGAGAGCGTCAAAGGTCCTCCGCGTGTAGGCACCACGTTCTGCAGGTGTAAAATGTCTGGCAGATTGCCTTAAAGAGGGTATATCTTGATGTCTCTTGTACAGTGGCCAGCACATCAGGTTACTTACTTTTGTTGCATAGTAGCCCTTATTACAACTGCATAAGATACCGCAGCGTTTACCTTGACTTGCTGTTGTCCGTGACTGGCAAACCTGCACACGAGCAAGTTTCATCGAACCACTAACGTCCTGCTCTCACGTTCTATGTCGAAGTCATCTAATATAATTATGAATTATATAAATATTAATATTCAACGAGAGCTATTACAAGCTTAGGATCTATTTTCAAGACAATTCCGTTTAACTTGATCTCGTTAAAGCCTTATTAACTGCCTCACAGTGCAGACAGAAAAAAGACATGCCAATTGACTTTATTTATTAATACATCATGCTGACTTCACATCACAGGTCACCTTTTTGCGATCGTAACGGTAAGCTACTTGCAGGGTGAGACAGAAGAGCTGATCAACTATAGTATAGTGCGCTAACTATAAAACATACAGTCGCGGAGACGTTACGTTGTTAACGTTTTATCCAGCCAAAGCGAAGATATACATACTTTTACACACAGGTTTAATAAATGAATTAATTTGTACCGTTATTATTCTTTTGTTATCTTACGAATAATATATGGCTTATCTGGTAAACTGATCTGAATCTGGGTGCCAATCCTCGTGCATTTCTGCCGTGCCGACCGAATTTTCTTTTTCGGTCAAGATTTTTATGCGTTTCGATTGCTTCCGAGCAGCATTGTTCACTTGTGGATATATTACCTGCAGGCTTAACATGCACGCTGTGATAAAAAAATATCGCGGCATTCTATTCCGTTTGTTTGTCAAAGATCGACTTAACCACAGTTGCTAACATGGCTGCCTGAAAGTCATGTCGTACTGTCAAATTTCGAAATATGACAAAATTATCATTGAACGCTAACATGCGACACATTTTTACCGAATTTTGACATTTTGCCGTGAAACATTATCGTCCACCATTAGCGTCGACGATAAATGAAATGAAACTTATTTAGAGCAAAAATATATGACTGTGTCGTGTCATATCTTATCCTAGGCTCTGAAAAAACAATAAAGGTTAAAAATATTGAAAAGAAAGTTCCCATGGATTTTTCTCGTCCCTAAGATATTTATAAGTTTGAATTTATTATCTATGGCGAACATCGAGTCAATCTGTCATTGTGTCAAATTTATCATTCTCAGGCAAATTTGACATAAAATTGAGTGAATGGTTAAAAATTGTCGTATCTCGTTATCGTTTTGGATAAATTTGTCCAATGTGGTTGGCATGTTAGGGAATATGATATAATAGCATAGGCCGACTAATTATGTCATGTCGATCGAAATAAAAATTGTGTCATGCATGTTAGGCCTACTGTTTTTGTTTCGATAAAACGTCAATGGAGAAAAGGGTCAAACTCGTAATCGGATTAAAATACGAAAGAAGTTTGTTTGACACAAGAATCGATGCCCTGCGCCTTTTCTGTGTAAAAGTATTGGCTAATATTTCAACTGGACCCTTGTAGGACTCTGCCTACCGACCGAGTCAACAATAACTTAACATTCGCTAACATATAGCTTCACTGCACTGTGCTCAAGCCTACCACGACTCAATTCACACAGCACACTCGAGGGAATGCATTAATTATAATAATTACAAAAAGTAGTCAAGAATAAAATTTTGCAGTTAAATGTGTGAGACCGTGGCGCAGGCACGCGTTCGATACGGGGTATTGAGCGGTGAAATGAGAAAAACAGCTTCATCGTCTTAGTGTGATGAACGGTAGACGAGCTCATTATCTGTCTAGAAAGTACACGTTATTAACGAAACAGTCACTAGTAATAAATAAAACTGCACTTCACACTTTTCTCAGTATTATATTTTTTCAAGCCAAGACCATAGAAAAACAAAATAGTCAATCATCATCAGTCATCAATAATCAATGGTCAAAAACAAGACAAAGGACACAAACCTTAAGCTTATTTAAAATTTGAGCTGTCTCCAACACACGTTTTAGTTGCAAATTTTTACTTGGTATAAATGTTTCTTTATTACTTAAAAAACAATTTGAATTATCAATAGCCGCCAAACAGGGCTGCAAACGATATAATTATTATAACCAATGTGACAGTAATAGCTTGGCAAATGTACCACTACACATACAAAAACAGATGAAAATTGACGTTCTAAACACCTATGTGTTTCACTAACAAGTCCAAAGAGCCTACGGCACTTTTGAGTTAGTGTTAGAAATTGATATGTGGTGTGTATATTCTGTGACCTTACTTTTTTGTACGAAAGCTTGGACAACTTTAAGAATCAGATGTGAGTACTCACTTACCAGTAAGAGATACGTCGGACTGTGAGGTTCAATAATCAGGCGTGGGAGTCTTGAAACCGTTTTATCCGTCGAACTCCATATATATATCTCATATATGGTTCTCGGAAAAATAAGAGAGAAAATTCGTAATTTTATTGATTGACAAAATGTTTGAATAAAATTAAAGAATTAAAAATATTTTTTGAGTTTTTTCAATGATGTTCTTTGTAAAACTGAAAATAGGAATTTTTAATCAATGTTTTCCGACCACCATCTGGTATTTGACAGGTAAAAACATTTTAAGGCACCACAGGTTGACAGTCTTACCGAAAAAGATTCAAATCTTTTTGTGAAATCAAATAAAATAGGTCAGGTCATGTTTATTTCGACTGCCTAAACTTGCCCCTAATAGGACGAGTTGGTGCACTCCACACTAATTATATTATTTTATGTGTCGTAAAATGACTGAACCTAAGCTGACTTCTTTACTTTGAACTTTGGAAAACCTGAATACTATTTTGGCGTAGGTATCATACGAGTATTAGGCAACTTCTCAGCAACATGTACCCATATCACGATAATCTCCCATCTCTGATCTCTATCAGCAAAACTTTGTTTAACTATTTACGACTCTTTACTCGAGTTAAATGCAGATAAACTTGTCCATAAAATTAATTTGCCGTGAGTTATTATTTTTAAACGCAGACCACATCCATATCGCGACCGGATCTTAGATCCCTTACACACTGCGACTTTAAGCTGCGATGCAGTCGGGATGCAGCATCGATGCAGTCGCAAAATGTCAACATTTACACTGTGCTACTTTTAGCATCGATGCAGTCGCGATGTTAACGCGCGTTAGCATCGATGCAGTCGCAGTGCAGAAGCTGGAAATTGTCAAATATGTACTGTATTTTAACTGCATCGATATTAATGCGTGTTAAATCTGTTAATTGCGTGAGTCGCGATGCAGAAGCGCGTTTACAAAACGCGTGATGCAGTCATGTCGCAGTGTGTAAGGGGTCTTAATCGATCATCGTTTAGCGCCGTCAACGTACGATAGATGTCGCTACCATCTGCCTACTAATTTAAACATTATTCAACAAAGTAGCAATGAAAAATATAAAGCTTCATACAAAAACATTCACATTATGCGGGATTGTCTCATTAATATTTATGGTGTTATAAAAATAAAATATCTCTCTACTCGTATTTATTTCGCTAAGTAACGAGATGCTCGGGTATATGACGATAAATATTTATTTGTGGATAGTAGCAGGTGTCATAAGGTGTCTTTTTCTACGTGTTCGAGTTTGAGTTCGGTATCGAACGATTCTGGTTTATAAACCCTTAGTAGTATCTTAGTCATCATCATCATCATAACTGTCAGCCCAAGGACGTCCACTGCTGAACATAGGCCTCCCCCACGGCTTTCCACAGCGACCGATCACTAGCAGTCTGCATCCAGTTTGATCCTGCGATCTTTATAAGGTTGTCTGTCCATCTTATCGGTGGACCTTCTACGTTTTTTCTCTGCGTAGACTTTCCTGCTCTAACGGCCATGAGTACTTCACGCTATTTGCCCTGCCCATTGCCACTTGAGCTTACTCATTCTTAACGCTTGTATGTCTACTCATTTCTGATTCGAAGTATCTTAGGGACTTGTGATAACAACCCTAAATATTAAACGCTAGCAGTCAATTAAACCCCTTTGAATTTTTGGCTCTTATGCGACTAGTTCAAAACGATACCAAATATAACATCGGTTTAAATGGGTTTACTTTTGGCATGCTGCAACGAACATAAATATTTTTTGTGTAAGCTTATTTTGATCGATTGACTAATATAGTTAGCAATATTTTCTTTCTTATACTCTATACAAAAGAGTATCAATCGAATTCTTCGATTAATATAAACACCCTTGACTTCGGTTCCAATGTTCGTGCACATCACAGAAACATTTGCCCCTTGCAGGATTCGAACTCGCGAATACTGGCATAGTAGTCACTAATCACTGAACCAAACGCGTCACCAAATAACTTTGTAGACTTCCTCAAAATGTACAGTTTATTTCCTTAGATGAATGGAGGTCATTGAAATTGACTTCGAGTCGTATTAACCAACTTCTGATAGGATTTATCCGACCGAATAAGCTGGCGTAAATTACGTTAGTGATAGCTAATAAATAGGTGACGTTTTCGTTAGGCGTTTTGTATTGTATTCGAAGAATATTTCTTATCTGACGTTGTTAAAATCGACTCTTACGCGCTGTATAATCTCTAGCTCGCCCAATAGTCATTGATATCGTAAATCAAATTCAAACAACATTTACTATTCTAGTTACATTAGGACTACTTCAAAATGGGTCACACAACCTTTTAAGTGGGGATATAATTTAATAGAATAATAAATGCTACATCCGGATTAAGAAAGTAGCAGGGTATAGCATTGAAGCGGCACAATGACGACAGAATAAAAGCGTGTATTATTTTACTGTACAAGCGAGCTCAAAAGTGTTTAACAACGATTTTCGCTAGCACATCAACGTAGACTAAACGTATCTACGCGTCGAAGACCCTTTACACACTGCGACTTTTAGCGACGATTCAGTCGCGATAATTACGCGCGTTAGCATCGGTGCAGTCGCAAAATATCAACTACTTCTGGCATCGATACAGCATTATCAAATTATGTACTGAATTTTGGCGATTGCATCATCAATACTATCGCGCAATAGCACCGATGCATGGATGCTAACACGCGACTGCATCGATGCTAAATTTAATCTGTTCATTGCGTGAAAAGTGTTCCGAAACGCGTGACTGCATCGTTGCTAAAAGTCGCAGAGGTTCGAAATTGGATCATATCGTGTTAGACGTTGTGTTTTTTGTAGTTTTGCTATAAGTCGATGTGATGTTGATTGTACGCAAGCACCGCACAAGAATGGAACGTAAAATAAAGACCCATGTTTAGGGTTGAGATTCGGAATAAACATCGATACACGGGTCCGTTAGTGATGTGAACAAACAGCGGTATTTTGGTTGTGAATCTGCAAACTGCATTGTTTGTGCGATGCAGTATTGTTCATTTTGACCGCGATAAAACGTTTCGTATGTGTTCATTTAAACAAAAATATATACCAACGTTTAGTGTCAGTTCTTGGAACAAACTCAGCCTCTTTTATTTTTTTTGCCTAATGAAGATGTTGTAACTTGGTGTTTTATTTACACATTAATTTGCCTGCTTAATTGTTCAGCATGCTCCTATGCTGTTTTTTTTTTAAATAGCGTAGAAGCAATAGGAGACAGAGACTGAACTGATTAAAATAGTATCTATCCTTGTCTTTACATGTTAAGTTACTTACACGCTCACCTTACCATAAGTATATGAATTAAGCGAAGTTTTTTTTTAAATTAAACTACATAATTGAATAATACGTAAGACATCCATTACGTCTTTTCTCCGCGACTGTCTCTATACGGCAGATTCGTTCCGACTTCGGACAATTAATATTAATTAAGATTTAAATTGGTCTAATTACATGAACCGCCCCATCTCCGGCAAGCCATTCTTTGAGTTCAGACAGAGAATTACGCTACAAAATATTATATTGCATTATACTAGCGCTGATCTTTAATTTATTAATGCTTATTATAATTCTTTTTTCTTTCAGGTAAGTACTTGCACTGATCGTCGTTCGGATTTGCCTGCGTGTGGTAAGTACGTATTATGAATATTACAATCAGTGAAAAATAATTAATAATTCGGTTATGCACACGTCACGCTCTTTCGCTGTGCGGCTGGCCCAAAATCTAATCTAATATTAGTATCGACATTTCGGCCAACACAATCACGGTTCAAAATTACAAAAGTGTACTTTGTTTTTCACCAATATTAATCGAAATTTCAACCTAAAACAGCACAGCCCTCATTCACAAGTCTGTAATATTTAATAATTACGTCAAACTCAATGTTTAGTAAGTAAGAACATGCACAACATCGATTAATCTTATTAAAAACGCAAACAGGCCCGGCGTGTTCTCGAAGCGAACACTATTTATTAGTGAGCGTCTAAAAGTCGCTAAACAGAAGTGTTTTCGGCCGCTAGCCCGTCACAAGTGGCCATTGTGCCTGCAACCGCGGGCGCCTGCCTAGCCTAGCTCCTCTCGCCCCGAATAAATATAAACAGCTATATGTTAAAACGCCTTTCAGAATCCACGACTTACCGCTAACAGCTTCTTTACAGCTCCAACCTTTTTGTGAACGCAGTGGCAATTACCTCTTTCATTCTACGTGTGCGCTGCCTTCTATTTTATACCGTCGCGTCTGGTGTTTTTATACACCGTTGCATATCTTTTAATAACGACGAATAGATGTGCTCGCCTTTGTGGCTGCGAAGTATTTTATTCTCACCTCAACGCGGTGTGAATTGTCTTTTAATTTCTGCCTTGCGGTGCGTTAGTGGATCGTTGAGACCGGCAAAGCTTTGGCCAAAGCGTTGCACGAGTTTCCCCGTTTAATGGGGCGGTAAAAATGTTTTCTGTCGCGTGACGCCATCAAATCCTTTGTGCGGCGATAATTTGAACTACATTGTCGACGCGCGTTAATGTATTACACAAGTATCTCAATCAGGAGTGCTGCCGTGTGTTAGGTATTTCTGCAGCAGACTGTGCAAACCTCTGTAAATATTGAAGGCGTGTTAGGTACTTAGTTTATTTTATTTAAATTGTATTGCAATGTAAGTTCTATAATTACTTAATGCCTTGAGGCATTGTCTACCAGTCAACCGCTTGGGAATGCATATTGTCAAATCAGTGGCGGAACACTAAGAATAATTGAGTGTTTCAAAATATATCAAAATATGAGAATGGAATCAAGCTAATAGTTCATTGATAAATAATAATGAGGCATATAAAGACTAATGAACATACGTAGAAAACACATACATAAGTAATTGATATTGTTAAAAATTAAAATAAATAAATAATAAAAAATACGCAATCGACGATAATATACGAATTAAACGTGTAGCTTGGTTTGATGATGAATTGAATGATAAAGGTAGTTAGTTCTGAAGTGAGACAAGCTTAAGATAGTAATTGCAGAGTGACTTTTTAAAAGTCAACTTGCTTTTTAAAGTAACTTTGTTCTTACGAGTGTTAAATAAAAACTGTCATCTTTACAACTAAGTTTACGTAACGTAAACTAAGAACAGAACAAGGTCGAGAATGATTTAAACTTGCATTTTTTTTACTGAAGTGAAATGAATGATATATTTCAGTGGGTGCCAAAGATATGTATCACTGACGAGTGATACATATTTGCTCCCACTGATCTATATCACTCATTTCACTTCAGTAAAAAAAATTGCAAGTTTAAATCATTCTCGACCTTATTCTAACTCGATGCGAGTTCATATAGTTCTGTAGATCTACTATCACAATATCGCTCATTTATTCATATTCATTTAGCTCAACTGTTAATGTATCGTGTACGGATCTATTTTTACGGATCAAAAAATAAACACTGATAAGATTTTGGTAGTCGTATCGTAATTCTACGATTATAAAACATCTGTTTGAAATTACACCAAAAAAATTATTAAACATTACACTAAAAACCACCTTAGACAGCAATCTTAAAAACAATACTAAATTCTAAGTCTTATTTAACAGACGTTAAAGAACATTTCTGCTTGCGCTATCTAAAACATTAATTTGGCGTGAAACTCACGCGAGCCGAGCCATGCAACTGTCTCGCTCTTGCAGTAACTAACCAATATATTCGTACGCTTTACTCTCTATCATTAAGTTACTGAAGAATTGGACTACTGAGCCTTATTGGACGATAGTGAATGAGTGAGTGAAGGAACTATATTGCTGAAGGACTTCAATTGAAGCATTAATTCAGAAGTTATTCAATTCTAGAATGATCTTGATCCAATTAAAGATTATAATATTCATTTTTTATGTCACGGCAGAGTAAACAGTCATTTTCGTTACAAAAACAGTTATAAACACCAGCTTTATATAAAACAAAAATCTAAAAGTCACCATTCAAAAGCCCTGATTGCCTACAGCAACACTAAAAGTAAACTAAGAAGATGTTCTTAGTGCCTTAATTATGGCTTTTCAGTGTTAATTACATTTTAATGCAATGTGTTCGCTCCCGGCACGATGAAAAGGGTTTCTCATTAAATTAATGCAGTGGTTGGAGAACAGAACTGTGACGTCACTCGACTTACGCATTAAGTGTGAAACTCGCTCACTCGACTCTGGTATGAATTAGCAAGGCATTGCCTGAATACCTTCTATGGAGGTAATAAACACAATTTTGAAGCTAATTTTTTTCGCGCTGCGACTCCCAATAAGACACTCGAGGTGTTAAAGGATAAAATTGAATGAAAGAGAGTGGGGAACGAGTAGTGAGTATCCTATACTTCAGTTGTTTTTACGCAACTGGTTTTGGGCTTGTTATTTTTCAATGCAGTTTGTTCGATACAATAGCTAACTTAATTGGGTGTGTGTGTCGTCTATTTTCCTTTTTTATATGTATTTTGTTACATTTATAAATGCACCGTGCGTGTGTTGACTAATAATCATGTGTCTCAAATGCTATGACAAATATTTCAACATAGCAGTTGTAATAATTAATTCCTACCGTGTACTTTGGGTGCCTAACCAGGGCTATAAGCAGAAGTCAAAATAAATCCCAATAAAACAAAGCGATCTAAAATATTAATTTTGAAACTAACTCATTCATTGACCTAACCAATTGTCTGGAAGTTCAAACTCTACCGTTTACACTCGTTCCTTTTTCAAACCGTTTTCTAAATTCAAACTCGATTCGAACAACGAACTAATAGCTTAAAGGACACTCCGCAACAATTAATTGTACTAATTAGGTACTAATTACTTTGAATATTGTATTCCAATTGCTATCGGCTCGCTAAGTGTTTTGAAACTGTACACCGCGCTGATGACTATCTTGGGTCGATTAATTTATTTGCTAAATAAAACTAATTAGTGAAAAGTTTGCGTGTCTACAATTAGACTGATAGCGTAAAGCTTATAATATATATGTAAGTTTATTAAGCCAATAGATCGTATGACCGCGAGCAGTGTTTGAACTATGTGTTCGTCCATTGAAATGGTTAAAGATCGGTAATACAAATCAAATATACATTGTACCTAAATGAATGAGTACGCTTAATAAATATTGATAAACGACCGAATCCAAATGTGGTATTTCCTAACTCTTAATTTAGGGCTGTTAATATTATTGTTTTCCCGAAAATAAATGCAATGCATTTTTAATGGTTTCGTTTGATAGTAAAACATTCCATACGTAATTATTTTAACCATCTGCATAGCATTCACAAATCGAGCTACTACTAAATTCCTAACATTTTAACAAGATTAGTTATTTTACTAGCTATGCCAACCACCCTGGTATTACATAGTTGCTAGCCCGCAGCGTACACTCACCAGCACATTATACCATACAAATTTGTTCGAAAATGACCCGTATCACATATACATAAGATACCGCAGTGTGTGCCTTGATGTGCCGCTGTCCGTACATTCAAAAATGCCTCCCTCTTATATTTTAAGTTGTATTACGCGTTAGGGGATTGTTTTATTACCGGTCGATAACGATTATGGGTGAGAATGAACAATGGGGCCGTGAATGAGGTCCCGCATTGTCAGGACTAGGTAGCCATTTTTAAAATTAGAATTTGTTGAAAAAACAAAAGAAGACTCCCGGCCATTGGTACTGTACAGGGTGAAAACGATCTTATAGCCAATAGATGACACTGACAAGGGGCGCTGGCATTCAATCAGGGAAGTCAATGCAAAAAATCTCGCTTGATTCAGGGAGTAGCTTGTTTAATATTTATTATTTTTACCCAACCATGACTCTTTAACTTTAAAGCGAAGGATACTTAAATTTAAAGCAGATTTAAATCAGTTTAAGCATGTGTAATTGTATCATGTGTGTGCGTGCTACCGATTCTAAAAGAAATACTATTGTATAAAGAAGTAAGTAAGTAAGTCTTTATTTGCGAGAAAACAGTTACAAAGATCTTAATTTAAAAAAAATATACAAGAACAACCATTGTAATTTGTAATTTTATTTAAGAACATTTATATTTAAAAATAATAACTTCAATTAAAAAAAGTGACCAAAATGGAACATCAGAAGATGTTTAGGAAAAATTTTGTAAGATCGGGGATATTTGACGTGCGCTGGATCTGACAACCGTATTTTACAAGGTAACAGCGTTAGTTATGATTTTCATCGTCTGCCAAAAGATCGTTGTCGGACTGCATGTCCCAAAAAAGAATCATAATTTTATCGTATGTCCTTAGGCCTTTAAGTGACCGACATTTGTTGTGTATCCTCGTTAAAAATCAGTCAGTTTGTACCCTTTTCTAAGTTCATAGCACTCAAATTTCTCGATGATAAAATCTTACTGATAATAATTTCCCTATTAATTTTTCTTAATCCTCATATTTATTGAAAAAAATTAACTATAGTGCTCATGTGTGATCGTAAAGTAAACAGTTTGCGAACACAACTGCTGGGTTTCAAAGCGTTGCCGCTCCGAGCTTCCCGGCTTCGATTTCTGAGCGGGTCAGTGTAGAAATCAGAACTTTCTTTATTGTCTCGGGTCTAGGTGTTGTAGTACCATCGTTGTTTCTTTTTCCATATCACATGTGATATAGCTACTTACTTTGGGATCAGAGCACTGTATTTTATTTATTTATATCAATTTATATGAGTTTAGGCAGTCTGACATCACTGGAGAGTGATCAGGCGGAAGCTTAACTGCGCATCGTTCTTTCAAGGTTCTTTCTGAGACACAATGTAATTTGTTTCCTCTTTATTTAGCTTCGCCCATGTCACTCTGTCAGGTTCACACATTGTAAGTTTAAGATAATTACTAATTAGTTAGCATTATAAAACAATATCATTCGAATACAAGAGCGAATGTAAATGTAGCTCTGCGGTTTTGTTTCTCCACTGTGTATGAGTTGCGCAGTGGTTCTGCGCAGCCAGCTGAGAGGAGCACAATTGCAAATGGGGCTCGGCTGCATCGATTAGGGGGTTTGGAAATTAGGTTAATGCTTTCTTATAAATCATAGTGAAATGACATTCATGTTTTAGTATACGCAGCCCTTGCATCATTTTTGTATTAGGCACTGAAGTTTTATTATTTATTTATTTTATTTGAAATTATGAAATGATTATAGACTAAAGGAAAATAAAAATACAATTACTTGTTTCTGAAGTTAACGCATAAACTATTCATTGATTATTACTAAACTCTATCGAAGAACCAGACAAGACCACATACTGCAAGATCATGAGACCTCAAGACTTTGAGACCTCTTTCTGCGAGGATAGGGACGTTAATTAATATTAATGAGTGATGGAAGATAGCTTTTTCTAAACTATGTGAATGATGAATAATATCTTAGACTTCCCGTGACTATAGTGTTCGAAAAATATAAAAGTTAATTAATATCCGCAAAAAATATTTGTGTGCTAAATCAAAGTCATAAAAACGTTTAAAACATAAGCGGTAAGCACATGAGCAAAGTTTTTCACCTTGGTTCCACGGTTTCACCTGATGTCAAATATAATTATTATAATTATTGATGTCAAATATATTAATATATATCGACACGGCAAAGGTTATTGTTCTGTGTGTTGGGTGGAGAAATTGTTATGGTGCAGGCACACACATATTGTCAATATTTTGTTTATATATTAGTTAGTATATACCTTTTATAGACCTTTGCCGTGTCTTACTTTTCATCCGAAGAGCATATTTCCTTAAATTTGATTTAGTTTTATGTAACAAAAAGTTTTTTTTAATTTAAAGGTTAATACTTTGTTCAACTGTTTAAAAAATGATGATATTGAGTCAAGTCAATCCGGTCAGTACTTTCCTTATCATTTTAGGACAATCATAAATTTATTACGATCATCGGCTGTATAATATATGTATTTATACAAATATCAGCTTTCAAACTAACAAATTTCCATCACTTCCAGAAATTGGTTCCAACTGACAGTTTTATTGTTCAAAAACATTGTTGATACTGCGCAGTGTGTTCGCGCAGGCCGCTAGCTATCCGCTATCCATGACCACAGCTGGCCTACACAAGGGTTGTTATCGATTGAGCGGGGCGTCGCGAAATTGGGTTAATATTTTTTTAACGTCCTCATTTGAATATTGCAACCCTGCGACGGATTTTCGAGCTCGGGATTACATGAATAAAGTGACAGTTGGTGGTTAGAAGTTTTTAAATTATACGCTGACACGTGCTGCAAGTGTTCATAGGTAAACATTGGGTAGACTAGATAAAGATACTTGTAGTTAGTTAACTGGACGATTCTATCAATACAATTATTTATATTATTGGATAAAGACGCATAACAGGTTACAATTAACAATCACTATTGATTGTACCTATATATATAATACCTATGTATATAATACTTAAATAGACCTTATGAGCTATTTTACCCCGTAATTGAATAACGTAAGAATGTTTTGTCACTTTCTGACAACTTGCATTACTAAAATATCTGAATGAGACTAAACATTGTGTAACTATTCATACGATATTCAACCTTGATCAGTAACGGGCTTAATAAATATAAGAAACCGTGTTAGTTACACTATTTATAACTCTAGAACTGAAAATTGGTAAGGAGCTTATAACTAAGAGACGGACATACTAAGATACTCTTTATGACTACTTAAACGTTAGACTGATTTTCGTAATTTATACTTTGAAGGATTTGTCTTGGCCCGGTATCGGATAAAAACCATTATACAAGGCGGCACGAAGTTTAGTGGGCCCCGGGACGTTAGTTATAGCTATATAAAGTACTGATGTTATGTAGACTAATTGTATTTCGTTGTTATTGAGAATATTATATGGCAACAAAAATTAATCCTTTCAATTTAGTAAAGATAATTCTAAATTTTGGTACCTTTAGATCGATTTAGCCTCATATTTATAAATTAAAAAGCCCACTCTCACTTAACATACACAGAGGATGGTGTCATGCTTTCATCAGGAGATCCTTCGAATTGATTCAATTGATATTATACATTGTAATGCATTCAGATGGACAGACAGACGAGGAAAAAAAAACACCACTGCCATTGAAGACGTTTATTGAATCTCATCAGCTAAATGCACAAGAATGCACTTTGTGATACTTATTTCCATTCGGTATATTCAAAACGCAGGTTGGGTTTGTATCGGTGTCAATCATAATTGAAAATAAAGTACTTTTTAATTTTCGCAATCTCTCTCACAAACAAAGCATAAACCTTTGATGATTAACTAGTGTTAATTATAAAAAGCAAATTTAATTTAATTCGACAGTGGAAATAAAAGAAGATACAATAAATATTTGTGGGATAAATTAACGACGTCTTTGCTCCACAATTAACATTGAAATCAAAGCCTTGAAACATAAAAGGTTAAAAAAGACATCAGACTTCAGTTATATTGTATAAACGGTTACAAAGTGAAGCAATCAATGCTCAGGAGAATTGAAAATTACAGGGCCTTAAAAGTACCTCGTACCGTATATGTGCGATATTGATTATCTTTTTATAATACTCATGTCACTTTTCTAACGATACCGCGCAAAATATAGAGTCGCGAAGGATCAATTGATCTATAATTTGGAATTATAGTAAACCGTATAATCATAGCTAATTGCACAGATTCTATGCGGGCTCTATTAATCGCATTCTCATTGATACAATATGAATGACAGGTATTGTCATAAAATTGCTCGTAATGGCTGGTTCTTACCATTCAGATATGATTTTGGAATAGATTTCACGGTAAAAGAGTGAAATATCTGTTTAAAAATTAATCAAATTTATTAGTGTATAAGTGTACTTAAAATGAGTTTTCATGCACAATATGAAAGTAATAAACATAATTGTTAAAATTAACATTGAAGTTTTCTTATAATCAACACAATTTCTTACTTGACGACGCGTTTGGTGTATTGTTTAGAGCTCCTGACTATTACGCCGGCCGTCGCGGGTTCGAATCCCACAAATGTTTTTGTGATGAGCACGAATATTTTTACCTGAGTCACGGATGTTTAAAATGTATTTAAGTATTTATGGGAGACGCCCCCGTCATAATCATTATCTGGTATTCGTAACACAAGGGAGAAAATTCCTTACTTCGAAACCACGACAACTAGTGTGTTGTCTGGCGTTTTTATTATTTTTTATTTACTTCTGTTATTTTGCTCAGAAATAAAGACATTTAAAAGAAACAGCTGATTGACTGCATTATGACCCTGTTGAAGTTAAAAAAATATATATTACGTGTTGTGTTGGGCTACACATGTATATTCTATATTCTATAGCTAAACCGCTTCATTGCGACTCGCCTCGGGGTATAGGGGCGCGGGGAGAGGTGATAGCGGCCCGCGGGAGAGGTGCGGGCGGCGCGGCTCACTTACTTCTCTCCCCGCACCCCTGTTCCCCGCAGGCGAGGTCTCAATTACGCGGTCTACCTACAGAATAGCTAGTTAATATAATATATGATCATTAAAATTAAATTTAATTCATGATCGCGGATTCGCGGTAAATCCCTAGTGAAAGTATAGTTATTCTATAACAACTAGTTAAACAGATTTGACAATTTGTCACTGATGGTATGCGTCATCTATCGCCCACAGTGGTCTTCATTCACCCGAGTTAGCGGGATTGGCTGGTTTATAAGGAATTAAAGAAAATAATGTGTATTGCTGTTGAATACTTTATGCCACTGTGATTTGCTTGCTCCTCGTTGCAATGCGAGCGTTTTGACATTTTGTGTTCCCTTACGTAGTTGTTCGTAAATGTTTTATGTCAGGTTATTCCTAGAAGTGGAATAAAATTGTCTTGTTATAAAATTGGCTTGTTATGAATTGATATCTTTGATACAGTAGTCTTTCAAAAATTAATATGTTTATGGACAAATAAACCTAGTTAATGAAAACTTTAGTTCTTCATTTAGTGCGCCTTCACATTAGAGCGACAGCAGCGCCGTCGCTCTTACTCGTATATGAAGGGCTTAGAGCGCTTTCACATTTAAGCGATTTTAGCAGCGCGACGGTCGCGCGACAGACGCGGTACAAATAATTTCATACACATAAATGGTACAAGCGCCGCTGTTTTTTTATATGCAGCCCTGCTATCGCTCTTATGTAAAAGTGCACTTACTGCTGTCATTTATGTAACGCGCAACCGTCGCGCTGAAGTCGCCTAAGTGTGAAAGCGCACTAAAACTTAACCAAACTGCTTATTATGAGATCAGTTGACTAAGTAAAGAATATTAAGATTATTATTAGTATTTTATTGGGTGGGTGTTTGTTTCGGACACACCTGATCTTCGTTTCCCGTAAACCGCCATAATGTGGAGATCCGATTACATACTAAACTACGGACTTGTACAAAACCTTAGTTCCACGCAATAAATTATGTGGCGCCACGCGAGACCTTGAGGTCGTTCGCGGCCAAATTGTCTGTCGTGACTGGAGGAGGATGTGCGCATTAAGTCCATTACTAACGGAACTAGCCCACGCCGCTCATTGACCACGCTTTACCCAATCAAACCTTTTTGTCGCTAAGACGCTGATGGCTAGTAAATGTCATGAATCTTTGATTAATGGGTCCATGGTTCTTAGTTCGGGAATCATGAGCTCATTGAAGGCACTTCCGACTTTACATCTTTGACTTTTAACAGGGCCAAAACCTGCCGTTCTCCAATCGTTATCAGCTAAAAGACGTCTGTTTAACTAAACATAGGCCTCTACAGTTTCTCATAGCGACCGGTTGTAAGCGGTCTGCTTCCAGTGTGTTCCTGCGATCTTTAAGAGGTCGTCCGTCCGTCCATCTTGTCGGTGGACGTCGCTGCGCCTTCGATCTAATGGTCTCCAATCTAAAACTTACTTTACACACTTAGACGATCCGTCTGGTGTAGTGGTCGAGAAATCGCCTACTACGCAGCGGGTTGCGGGTTCGATCCCCGCACAATACAAACATTTGTGTGCATGAAAATGTCTGTTTGTATTGGTCTGGGTGTTTTCTATGTATATTACGTATGTATTTACAAACAAAAAGTATTTAAGTATTATATCCGTTGTCTGGCACCCATAACACAAGCTTTGAGTAGCTTACTTTGGGGCTAGATGGCGATGTGTGGGAATGTCCAAAGGATATTATTATATTATTTACCATACATTTCAGATCTAAAACTTACCTTATATCACACATATAGGAGTACATTAACATCCCATGCTCCGGATACCGCTGAATCGGAATCGTACGTAACCAAAATCGAAAGCATGGCCTTTCCCCAATTCTTTACATTACTTTCATAAAATAAAATAGTAATAGTGTTTAATATGTAATTCAAAAATTATTCAAGCAGGTACCTATGTATTTAAAACTTTTAAAAGTAATAACAAATTAACAATATAAAAGATGTCTACGTTACGCTTCTCATGTTATGATGTTACAAAGATAAATATAATATTGTTGCTCACAGTTGCCTTCAGTTGATTGAATTAGAGTAGCGTAACCGACGCATTTTTCTGTGCATCGCTATTCTTCTCAACAAAATTGGATTTAAACAAAAGCAGCCATGTAACAGAGAGCGCTGGAATAAATTAATAAGAGGGTTTACTCGGATGCATAAATCCGGTGGTGAACACATTTTGTTCTTAGGATAAGTAAGTAATGCTCTTAATTATATTCATACACTCTTTTAAGCTTCTGATGTAAATTTTACTTGCATGAGTGCCTATAACCGGGCACTATAGTGATTTATTTGTAATAGAATCACGACTTAAATTCTTATCATTTGTAAGTATAGTTACCTCTCTTAAATATTTCTTAACTAAGGACCCGCCCCGGCGTCGCACTGGTGCAATGTATTATACTTATAAACCATTCTCTTGAATCACTCTATCTTATAAAAATCGCGTCAAATCCATTGCGAAGCTTTAAAGATTTAAGCATACATACATACAGAAAGCGGGAAGCGACTTTGTTTTATACTACGAGAGTGATGCTGCATGTACAAATGTATGATTGACCAATGTTTGTCATATTTTCAGCGACATTATTGGTAAATTTTACACGTATCTCTCTCCACTCCATCTAGCTTAGCTTTTATTGAAGCGCATCCTAAAGCCGCTATTAGATTCTGATGCATGGTTAAACGCAGGATGTCAAATGTTTGTTTCATAGATGTCAATTCGCTTTTTCCACGCCGTTGCTTTCCTATCACGACTGATGGCTCGTTAACTCCAACGTTTGCGTTTTCACCAAGGAATACCTTTGAAAAAGTCTACACACAGACACATTACCATATGGGAATGGCCAGAAATGCTTCTATGTGGCGAAATGCGGGCACAAACCATTACGTTGCTTTTGAAGTTTGATATTTCAGGCGTCCATTAGATGGCAACACTTAGGCCTGGACAGAAGGACATTAGCACATTCGGATGCAGTTTTTTACGCAACCTCGTACTCCGCAAATGAAAGTACGTACAATGCATCCCATTTTTGTATTTGACAAATATACCATCGAATGCGCCTGACGAAAACTGAATGTGAATTTAAAGGCGTCTGTGTTCGGTACCACTGTAAGATTTTTGTATGCTGGTGAATTGAATATTGCTTAGTTCCACCTGAGACAGTGTTTTGTTTTGGCTGTTGTGCTATTATTATATTGTTGTGTGTTGTGGTCAGACATGATCCATCGTCCACTCAATCACCAGTGTGATCGTTGTCAAATGCCTCACTATAAGTAAAAAAAATATATCACCACTCACACGAACCCTCTGTTTTCACTAAAATTTGCAAAGTCAGATGTTAACTAGCTTCTTCTGGGTGAGCTCGCTCCACGTCGTCTCTGTCTTCGCAACGCCTGATCTACGACATCATTTCATATTTAAAAAAAAAACACCTTATGTGTGAAGGTGGTATGAAAGTAATCTGTTTATATTGTTTTCTTGTTGCTCTATTCAAATCAATGCCCAACGATCCAGCTATACTTGTATAATCGTTCTCAAAACAGTGAGACACCAAAATCCCCCAGCGAGAGTTTCCACGGCGGTATTGATTCAACACAGGCATGCACGATGGGGGTGGAACAAAAAATAAAATTAAAAAATATGCATAATAAAAATTTTGACGATGAGAATGATGCCCCCGCTCGCCGTAATGCAAGGGGCTAGTCGATCGATTGTTTTTAGGGTACCGCGGCTAAGGGCACAGGGTCCCCTGATATGTAGGTATTTACCTTGCAATGTCTGGCTGGCTGTCTGGCCGGTCAGTCTGAATTATATTAATGTTAATACAACGTATTCATATTTATACAAGAACTTGATTTAAATTACGAAAGTAAATTAAGTGACTGCTGTAAAAGGCAGACATTAGACAAAGTTATTAAATCCTAAAAAAGAGTAATGAATTTTGTTGGCACTTAAAAATATTTTATTTGTTTAACTTATTTTTCCTGCGTAACATTTCATCAAATTACGCGGTTTTTTCCCTGACGTATATCATATAATCGCTGATAGAAAGGCAATACAAAGTATATCACAGTTTCAGGTACAGAATCCCCTGTGTGCAAAAGTTTCACACTTGACCGGTTTTTGAAATAACGCCGCCAAGAGACGCCAAAATCGGTATTCGGTTTAATCGATTAGCACTGACATGCATTGAGCTTAGATACAAAGCTTTGTATAGCTATACAAGAGTTTAGTATAGCCTCAATACGTGTTTGATATCGCTTAGAATAGCTAAGTGACAGAACTAAAAAGTTTGGCTTGGTCTTGTGAGTACCTACCTAATATTTCCTAAAGGCATAATGTTTTGTATTTCTACGACTTAGGACTAAAAGCAAATTTGATGATTATTTTAATCAAGTAACTATATCATATTTTGCGTTTTAGACAATCTTAAAACTGTATTATTTAACATATCATTAATTTTTAGGTTCCGTAGTCGAATGGCAAAATACGGAACCCTTATAGTTTCGTCAAGTCTGTCTGTCCGTCTGTCTATCTGTCTGTCCGTCCGTATGTCACAGCCACTTTATTCTGTAACTATTAGCATCACACAGTTGAAATTTGGTAGGAAGATGTATCCTGTTAACAGCTTTACGATACTTATACAAAAAATAAAAAATAAATATATTTAAGGAGAGACCCCGTAATACACAATAAACTAAAACCGTTTTTTTAGACAAACCTATGCGTGTGGTGTGTCTATGAATAGGTCTCTTTAAATGACATCGAGGTTCCTAAAAATATTTTCTTTTAAAGTCTAACGTTTGATAGATAGAGCTTCCAAAGTGGTAAAATGGACGTCCCCCCCCCTCTAAATTCGAAACTAAGCGTAAAAATGTCATCAGCTCCGATCCATAATTGCAACTGAAAACTAATTGCAAGTTTTCCTTCAGAACTTTCTGTAATTTATTAGGAGAAGAAAGCTCAAAGAACAATAAAGATGTTTCCAAATAATGACGTCACCAGTGCTCAAATTTTCGTGATATATTACACCGCACAGCAAAAAATATTTTCTTTTGTCCTTAGATTCAGTCAGGATCGCTATTTTAATGAGTTATTTTGTCTTCAATACCAATCGTGAACATTCAACCGCTGGTAATGACATTTCACCATTAGTATCTATCGATGAAGAAATTGGTCCTATGTTCGCGCGTTTCGATTTGAATTCCTTACTTCTCGTCGAAGAGATATGTTATCGAGCCCTCAACCTTCCCCATAAATAAGCTATTATACTCAAAAAAAAATTTACGATTCGTTCGATTAATTTCTGTGATTAGCGCGTTCAAACTTTCAGTCAAACAAACTTTTCCGTTTAATAATTATAATGTGCATGGAAACGAGGAAACGCAGTTAGAATTCGATTATCGCCTCACTATTCGAATGCCATTATTTGAGCCGCTGATTATTATTAACTGTACGTGACGCGCTTTCTGCGTGCATCGATTTATCTAACTCAATCAATTGGACAGTATTACTAATGGAGTTCGGCAATTAATTTAATTATTATAGTTAGGTTACCTCCTTAGAATAGGTGTCAACTGTGGACGAATGTTTGGGCTTAAGTCCAGGGCCTGACCTGTCAACTCTTGGTTCACTAATAACTACTTGCTTAACTAACTAATAGAATGGGAGAACGTCGCCGCCGTTTTTAGTGAGTAGGTTGTCTCCAAAACCTGGAGTTCCACATAACTCCCAGCTGACCCGCGTTCGGTGGGTATGCATAAGAGTATTTACCTGAAGCAAAAAAATGTGTCAACTACATACATCATATCACTAAACACTTTTGTTTGCGCACAGTATTCCAGACACTGATACACCCTACATCTTTTTTCATTTTAAGAATACCTAGTAGTAAGTTTACTGTTCTTCAAATAAGCAAAAACGTGCATTTTTCTTTAAATTGTCAAGATATTACTTCTATTTTGTCATTATCCTGCCTACTATTACTACCTTTTATTATATCATTAACTTTATTGGTCGATGTTTGATTTGAAATAAGTCATGTGAAGGGTTGAAAGTCAACTTTGCAATCAATATTGTTAATGGTTGCACCTTTACTTTTGAAATGCTTAATGATAAGTATGCAAGAGAAATAGGTAGGAACTTGCTTTTTAAAAATGAGTTGCAAGTCATAAGATTTTGTATAATTATATCCTTTGGACATTCCCACACATCGCCATCTAGTCTCAAAATAAGCTACTCAAAGCTTGTGTTATGGGTGCCAGACAACGGATAAATTACTTAAATACTTTTTGTTTGTAAATACATACATAATATACATAGAAAAATTAACATAACATTAATAGTGCATTTTGAGCCTTTTACACTTTTGACAAAATAAGAGTCATTACATTACATTATATTATATTATACAATTACTATGTTAACCGTGTATTTTTTTTTAAATTTTTACATCAGTGGAAATTCAGCCGAATATTTAATGATTTTTATCAATGCTTCGAATTTGTTAGTAACTGACGTTAGCAGTACTGACATCTGCCGGATTCCGCCTAAATTATGCACACAACGTCACCGGCGGCTGTTTGACGTAAGACGCGCCATCTATGTTTTATGGGAGTAAACTTATGTGACGTCACTGCCTATGCCTTGATGACGCTTTTGAACACGCGCAGGAGTTTATTGTAGAAAATTTAGCAAAGTACCAGCGATTAATAATAAACACGTACGGTAGCACATAATTCTAGCTACCATTTAATAATTTGTGGTACGAAGAAATATGACATCAGAATTGATGACGGTGCATGTGAGTTAGGCACTTCTATTAAACCGACCAAGTGCTAGTCGCACTCACAAACATAGGGTTCCGTACCGAAGACTAGGCGAACAGCATATATAAATATTTCAAGTGCCTTATTGATATTGAGCAAAAAATGGCATACAAAACGCGTTCGTTGTAATGGGACCCCCCTTAAATTTATTTTATTTAGTGTTAAGTATATGTTTCATTAGCAGCAACAGAACATTAAATTTGTAAAAATCAACTATCTTGGTTCTTGAGATACAACCTGGTGACAGACAGACGAACTGATAGACAAAGAGCAAAGTCTAAGTAAAAGGGTACGGAACCCTAAATATCGGTCGGCACTTATAAGGACCGAATAAAAGCGTCCCACATACAAACATGACATTTTCCTGAGAGAATATAGCATCTTTTAAATTTTTTAAACCCGTCTGAGTTTACATCTCTGCTCTTTGCATATTACTTGTACCTATTAAAATAGTCGAAACGTAAATGTATCAAAAAGATTTACGTAATGCAAAACTGTCTTTTCAGTTGAAAATAAATAAATAAAATAATAATATAAGTAACATTTCCGAAATATGTAATCCGATTGATAACAAAATAAAGCGAACACTTAACCCTCAAATAGCGAGTGTATTTCGCACGCATCCGATATGTTAATCCCGCAAGCCGTGTCGAAAAATCCATTCACAAATTTTAACACTAAACTGCGAGCTGTCAGCTAATTAGTGGTGGAAAGATTGTTGCAACAAAAACCACATCGCGTAATGTCGGCCACATAAACCTCTCGTAATAGGCAAAATTAAAGTTTAATAAAAAGGCAATTTAACATTCTCGCCATCTCTTTAAAAACATGTTTGCCAGTGTTTATACGACGTAGATCAACGTATAATTCTGTTTTCGTATTACCTTAAGCTTGAGTTGTAGAGTACATTTATGCTAAATATGTTATATGGTTACGGAATTAGAGGAAAGTTCGTAAGAATGTCACACATTCAAAATATAGTCACATGCAGGGAATGCTTAAAAGCCGAAATAAGTTTAGGCATACCAATGAAATTGGTTTTAAATGCTTCTATCAATATAAATTAAATAAATAAATATTTGACATCACATACATTACTCCGATCCCAAGCTAAGTAGCTAAATCACTTGTGTTATGGTAATCGGAAACAACGGTGGTACCACAACACCCAGACCCGAGACAATATAGAAAAGATTGTTTTCTACATTGACCCGACCGGGAATCGAACCCAGAACCTCACGAGATGGCGACGCTAGCAACCAACGACTAGCCACTCGACCACGGAGCTCGTCATAATATATATAAACTTATATTAACAAGCGAAAACAAGGAAGTAAACTCTTTCGATTTTAACTTCAAAAGATGTTTGCGACGACGCGAATTGACGCGTATTCTCTAGCTGACTGTACAAAAATCAACAGGGTGGCGATCGGCCCGTTGCGGGTATTATTCAGCCAAATGTACGCGCGTAAAAACGGTTAATTGCCACCGGATCATGCGATCACAGCGATCAAACGCATTTTGTAACTAGTGACGCGCCATCCATAGTTTTGGGTTAACTCGACGAGAAAATATTTTTCACAAACAAAACAGCAAATTCCCACTTATTTTCAAACGCCACATATTTCCATTTCTCGCGTTACACAGAACTATAAACACTTTTCATTTATGCATTCAAATACCAGCCACCATTCCTTGCCACGTAAAAAATAACGCTAAGCAAATATTCTACGCCATAAAAGCTCGCGTTATAAACTAACGTAGTTCGTTAACGCCTACCGCTACATTTATTGCCAACTGTCATAGAAATACACGTGTATTCATTAGAGGGTTATATTATAAGGGTAAAGGGTTGGATAAGCAACTCCCCGCACGGTTCTTGTGTCGATGGAGCCAGGCAGATGGCTGGAAACATCTGGGTACATTGTAGCAGGTGAACGGACTACCCTGAGCGTGTCATTTTATTAAAGAATTTCATTAAACGATCATGGAACTCAAGAAAACATTAGCAAAGTAACGATTTCGATCTAAAAGTAGTATAGCTAGACATTCTAATGGCTGTTGAAAGTATGTTTGAATAGAATAGAATATAAATTATTTTATTTGACACATAAGTCACGTGTCAATAAAAAATGGTTATCAAAAATATTTTTAGATAGGTATCGACATCACTTAAAATAGATATACATAAATAATAGGAACCTATGTGTCATAAAGGTTATGTGTTATAATTCTTGACAGCGCGAGGCATGTCACCATCCTACTGATATTCTGCGGGAACCCTTTTGATTTGATGTTCTAATTTCAACAATAATTATACTGCGTGCCTACTTGTACGGACAATAGCACGTCAAGGAAAACACTGCGGTATCTTATATAGTTGTAATAAGGATTAATTTGCAACAAAAATGGGTAACCAGATGTGCTGGCGCTTATACATACTTTACTTTGAAGATCCGGATAAATTGAAAAATAGTGGTAGGTATAAAATTTTGAAAACATATGTTTGAAGCACTAGTGTTGGTCCCGAAAGAAAGAAGAAAACTCTGATAGTTAAAATGAAAAGTAAATTCTAACTCAAAGCTGTGAAAATAGGATAAGGCATGATATCACCAAGAGAGATTTAGGTTATATATTTTTGATAATAGTGATGTTCCGTTTGTCATACTGATCTGAAACTTCATTGAGCGCTCGAAAACCGGTATTCAATCCTTGGAAAGTGCAACGTGCAATTTTTGAGGTGTCTCATACACCCGACCGGTTCGGTCGCATACGTCAAATACTCTTAGGTGCTAATATCAGGATTCGTCGACTGTATCGGCTCGACTTTATGGTATGTGGATATGGAGCTTTTATGACTCTATTCAATCCTTTACGAAATAACTTTATGAATTGAGCCAGACCGGCTAACTGACCCGCCCCCTTCTAACCATTGTTCGAAAATAGCCTAGTTTTGTACACATACGTTTGTTTACTGTCCTCAGAAATATGTGGTGAAATAAATTGGCGTTGCGTCGTAAATCATACATAATTTACTATTCCGTGTCGACTTGCCTGTAAAGTTTTCATTTGGGCTCCTGAAAAAGGCGCGTGAATTGAATTCTTGAGCTTTACGTAGCTGACTTTGGTGGGTACCACGAATCAACAAAATTACAACTCGAAGTGTGGATATTTTCCAAAATAAATATATTAATTCTGAAATAAATACATGTACATAAGTTTAGTTAATTCCTCTTTTTCCATTTCATTCTCGGAGTACTATTTTGATAAATCTAAATGTTAATAACCATTTATAAAGTCCATCACTGAAATTCAGTGTTAAAGAAAGTTAATAGGGTTAACATTTCAGTTACGTAAAAAAGTAAACAGATTTTAATCAGACTACAGGTGAGTATAATCAGGCAATCCCGTCAGCAGTTCAAATTTCGAAACCTGATCATTCGAATTTTGGCTCGTTTTTTTTTCGCAAACCGGAAAAACGAGTGCAATGTTGGACAAACACTGGCCGCACACAACAGGTGTGACGGGACGCATCACTACGCCACAGACCACTATGCCCCGAAAAATAGTGTGAGTGCGAACACGGCACCTGTAGTGCACGCTACGCACCATGTGCGTGTTTGCTATGTCTGTGGCGAGGGCGGCTCTGAGCTGAGGTAGTTTTTGTCAGCCAATAATCTATGACGGGACTTCAAAACTGCTCTAAGTGAGCAGCTAAAACGCCATCATAATATATACACCATAACACTTGTATAAAAATTTACCATATACATGTTTGTTGCAGTAACAAAAGAAAAAAAACTTTAATTAAAATAAATAAAAAACTATTTACAATTAAAAAAAAACAAATCAGGGACTTGCAACAGCGGCATGGTGCGAAGAAGGCTGGCTGCATTTCCTCTTTGAATTGTTAATATTTTTATTATTCACATAACATGTGTTATTAAACTAGTGTCCTTTAAATTTTATTGGTGCTATTTCTATAACTTTATTACGTGTCCAGGTCTCGCACGTTTTGAAGATTTGAGGAAAAGACTTACAATGGCTTTACTACTTGCTGTTTCTCTATGCTCCTACAAAACTTACATTATCATGATCATCAAGAACATAAGGGTTCATTGTGATGGTGTTAACGTGTTGTCCCAAATCATACCTAATACGTGAAATCTATTCTCGATCAAAACGACACAAAAGTGATTCCAATCGCAAAAAAAACAGTCAATCACATGATAGTAACCGCGCGACCCGCTAAAACCAACAGTGTCCGTGGTCGACACGTGGTCATATTTACGCGCTATACGTAACTTTTTCACGGCGAATGTACCGCGGGCGCTGACGCTCGGCTTTTTCGATGATACAAATTGTAAAAGTCAGCGTTGGTTTAGGTGACGAATTTCGCCCGCACAGGGGTTGGCGCGTGATGCGCGATTGTTTTTTGAATTTCGAACGGGACGGTGTAGGCATTAACGGGTTGAGCGATCGTAGTTTTGGATTTGTAACGTTATGTTGGTAACATCGTCACAGTAGGTTCCTAAGTTATGACTCTACTTACTAAGCGTTAGCTGACGATAGGTTTTTGTAAAGTCAATCCTTCTAGATATTGAGCTATTTATTGGCCCTATGGAGGCCGTCATAATAGGACTAATCAATTCCTCAACCAACATTGTATTAATACGATTATTGTCTAAACAAAAAGACAAAAAAAAAATAACAAAAAATCTGAAACTCATTTGAGAACATTTTTGAGAGTGTTAAATAGGTAATGCATGATACTCGTACATCGGAATATTTAATTGTTAAGCAGCTAACGAACTTCGGATTGTTTGTAGGACTAGCTTAAGTTCGGACTTAAGCTAGTCCTACATACAATCCGAAGTTCGAAGGATTAGCACTTTACTTAAACAAACGAACGTGCCTCACTCTGATTCCAGCCAACTTAGAAACTACACTACACGTAAAGTTATTCCGTAGCCATCTTAGAAGTAGAAACAAAAATAGTAAGTTCGTACAAAACAAATAGTTTTGTTACTTCCATGTTCCGTAGTTTTCACGTTCCTCGAAGAATGGAAAACTTTACTGCATTGTTGATGCAACAAGTTATAGACAATTTTATACAAGATAGGAAGAAGTATCGTCATTTCGATAAAACATATAATTTTATTCACTAAGGGCTGATTTTTCAATAGTCAGATAAGAAATATTTGTCGAACAAAATGCAATATGGGTAATTTTAAAACGTCACCTAATTGTATAGGACCAAATGTAACCCAATGATAGGAACCTGTCATATTTAAAATCTGTCGCTTTATAATTTATCAGTCTCATAAGTTTTATCTGACCATTGAAAAAAAGATCCTTATTTGAATAAAAGGCTCGAATAACTCTTATTACAAGGAGCCATAAGTGAAACAATAAAAGAAACAAACACCTCATTTTTTTGAAATTTAATGCAAATTAAGTATTAACATTTTTTACGACATAACTAACCTGAATATGATTTATTAATCACTGTTATGTAACGACGAATCAGGTATATTTTGCACACTCAAAACTTTTGTACGTAGCGTTAACATAGTGCAGGAGAGAATCACCAATCGACATAAGCGCCTACCCTAAACCCTACCTAAATCGGATGATTTGACATGTCCAGTGCATGACGGGTGAGTCATCCATCTTTCGGACGCTCGCCACGTGCGATCGCCAAGCGAGAGCACCGAGAGAAACTCGATTACACCCAATGGCCATGTCAATGACTTGAATTTCAATTAGAACAAATTATCAAGGGATACGCTGCGCTAAACTTGATTTCCGACGCAGGCGCTCTGGGCCCGACCCAGAGCCACGAATTATATCAGATCTGTGAAGCTCTAATGTACAGAGTGTCCGACTAATTCGCTTCCTCGCTGCGAATATTACGTAGAAAATATACACCGTGTGGGAGCACAGGTGATGCATAAATCGATGTTCGTCGGACATGCCCAAGCTCAGTAAAATAAAACTTAAAGAGCGAAAAAGGAGTGTTTTAAAAAAAACAGAATCTGTCGGCTACTGACTATGGTAAAATCAAAAATATTTTGTAAGGGGCGAAACAGAAAATATGTCATTTTCTCCTGGTGCTCTTTGACAAGGTAAAATTCAATCTCTAGAAGTAAAAACATAACGGTAACGTAATCATCATGTTAGACTCAGTGAAGCCGAATGGTCCTATAACAATATGCTAAAGTGTAAGACTACAAAGTTTACAAAATATGTAACAATATCTTAACTCCCAAGACCAAAGCACAAGATATACATCAGAGCAATTCCAATTTCTTGTGCGTCGATCCAAAAGAATTTGCCACATGCCCGAATGCCCGTGATTTCCTTAGATAAATTCATGCATATATGTCTATCACCTCAGGTAGTTTATATCGAAAAATGTCTTATCCACACACACTATGCGAGTATGGCGTGCCCGCTCGAGCGAGCTGACAATATTAGCTTGCATGTCTGACCGCCTATTACTAACTCCGTTGAGATATAAAACAATCGATGTATCGATACACTGTCTAATGTGAGTGACAGGGTGGCATTACTCTTATAATAATAATCCAGTAACATTGGCGTTTTAATATTATCACCTCAATGCCTAAAATACAAACGATTCCTAGAAATCAATTATACGTTAGTTCCTCGCTTTAGTAGAGACACCTCATACGTTAAAATCTATCAAACAATTCCTAGAATTCAAACGCAGACGTTTGAAACTAAAACCCTAGTCCTGCTGTACGCAATCATTTATTTTAGCTATTTGAAGATTGCTTAAATGTAAAATTGCTTCTTCATCATTTTTCACTAAAATATTGCATTGCAAACATCATGAAGTCAATGTTTTTGATTGACCCCCTAAAATATTTTCATTAATGTTACTATTTGAAGATTAGTATGCCCTATCTGACTGAATAAGTATAAAACGACTAATTTTAAAATAATATTTACATGATTGATTCCTGAAAAATTAGGTGGCGTTTTCAAATTAGGCGTTTTGTATTATATTCGACGAATATCCCTTATTTGAAGTTGATACAATCGACACTTAAATAGTTAGCACTGTTTGACTAATTTGTAGACAAAGTAGCATTTAATTACTAGCCAGCATTCCTATTTGCATCAAACACATGCAATTGTAGCTTCAATTACTCACTTCGTATTAGCAGAGATAGATGCATTTTGTAGATGCACACACAGCCGGAATATCGAAAATTCGCCTACAGAATTCAAGGACTCGCCCGGCTGAATCAAACATCTAAGTACGTATGCATCGTACATCTGAATTGCAAAATTCGCCCCCCCAAAACTGTGTGTGTGTGCGTGCAATACTTCCATTCGAGTGTTTGCGAAGCTATGTGTGCGTAAGGGTTAGTACGTACTCTCTGATTAGCGCGTTCGAATTTAGAACGGTACAAGTAGATGCAAAGGAATCACTTGTTCGGTGTTTGAAATTTATCTAAAGAAGAACGTTAAAATATTTGTATTTAGAATATCAAAAATGGGAATATGATGTGAGAAGTGGTATAAAAGTATCGGTCGGAAAATGTAAAACCTTCCTTTCCTCCCTCAAAGCCTCAAAACCAAAAGATCCGACGCGTCGGCAGTATTAACAAAACATGTACGGTAAAAATATAATTGGGTAGTTTTTTACTATCACCAACAATTTTACAGCTCCAAAATTGAAAGAAAATACAATGTTTAAGACTTAGTTTTATTGATTTTTTTTTATAATTAACATAACATCATTTTTAATAGCTCCGTAAACAGTAAAAACTTTGACGTCATACTTTCTAATCGCCATAGTAAATATATGTAAAGGTAGCGTTTCGACAGGTAATAAAAGTACGTCAACGATTGGTGGTGTCAACTAGCCTATTCTATTAAACAATACATAGACCGATATTTAAAAAGCAACATAGATATAAAATGTTTGTTGTACACGGGCAGGACGTACTCAAACCTGTATGACTGGAAATGAATGAAGCTTTTTGTGTACTTTGGCCAGCAAATTTTAATCTGCTTTCACAGGTGTTTAGGCAAATGCCCTCCCGCGTCTGACGGTCTGGAGGCTAGGGCATGGTTTAAAAATAGAAATGCCTCAACCGCAGGACGAATTAGTGAACCAAAGTGCGATTGCCACGATTTTGGAAACCACATCTCCAATAACAAGATTTTGGCACTAGGCTCTACGGCGCCGGTCAGTGCTTAGTGCGTATACTCATTCGCGAATGTTCGCTTATTACTAGCAGGCGTTAGTGATGGGAACACGCGAATATAAGTATTGTCTTGAACATACTTGTATTCTGGGAATGATTAATCACAGGGATCCACAACATAGATGATGAGTACGTATTTTGAGTCTATTTGTTATTTTCGATCCGACCTTTCATCTTACCTCCTGCTCTTTTAAACTTTATGAACTTCATGAGACTTTAATATCCTAGCTTGATTTGAAAGTAACTTTGAAAAACATGGATACTTCATGATTTTAAATGTCAATTAAATAAATTCTTATATGTTTATTGCATATAAAAATTTATCCCTAATTTCCTTAGTCACGACATCACGCGTGAACGTCTGGACCGATTTCGCAAATTCATTTTTTTGGTGTTTGTTATTGTCAGGAAAAGGTTCTTATGAAAGAAAATAATACGAGAATTGAGCGGGTGGACCGATTTTCATGAATCCACTCTACTTTGTTGAATTCGTCAAAATTACGGGACCGGGGCGTGACCGGGCCGGGGGCGAATGAAGGGCGCTGAGTCCGCTAGTACTACATACATATAAAGGTATTATCTACTACTTTCATTGCTAAATGCAAAATTGATGACAAAGATAAACTATTAAAATCATCATCATTATCAGCTTAAAAACGTTAACTGGTTAACCTAGACCTTCCCAAAAATGTTTGATACGAATTGGAAGCAGTGTGCATCCATGGAGATCCTGCATCTTTACAAGGTCGTGTAACAGCGAGCGCCCTTCAAAAAAAAAGTGGTATCGTTATTATCGCACCTAAGAGCGCATCGCATCACTAGAACGGCATCCAATCAGATGCCCCGCCTGTGCCTCACCTTAATTTGGAATTAGTACCAGCGCGTAACGTGGTTATTTCAATGAGAGCCACCGCATCTAATATTGATGGGAACGTGTGTAATATTCACTGTCGAACAGGGGGAAACACTCCGATCTGTAACCATTTATCCACCTGATTCGATTTAGCAACGGACACAAACTGGATTGCACTCCCAAAAAGCTGAATCGAATGACCGTAAGTAGGTAACGTAACGTTTTAACGTTGCGTCGTTATCGCAAATAGCACTTTTTCATTAGAGCAATTTACGACGCGACGTGTAATAAGAAGTGGTGTTATCTTATGTGATGCGACATTTATTGTCAATATTAATATTTATTTCTATTTATGAAGTAGATGTACCTACACTGATCAAAAAAAGTTTGCGAATAGTTAAAAAAAACGAAATCTGTTTGCTACGGTAGATTATACTATGATTAAATAGTTTTAGTATTTAATATCAAACAGGAATTTTATATTTAAAGAAAAGACGCAACATATAATCATTCTCGATAGAGTTAAATTGAAAAAAAAAAGCGTACCTATGCTAGTGATCAGAAACTTTTTTTTTATGTGTGCCTGTAAACAAGCTATAGGCTCGTATATAAAATACACACCTACCTACGTTTCAGGTAACACCTATTTATTATCAGTGAGTTATTATTATTGCATGGACGTTTTAAAAAGAAATGAATTAGATTGATGGCCACCATTTGCCGCGTTTCAATATATTCCACGTGAATAATTTATTGTCTTCTCCCTTTTTTTCGGGATACTTTGTGAATATTGAAAACAAAAATATATAAAAATGAATAGGAAGGTAGTACCTACATTAATTATTTCAGTTTCTTTACATATTGGGACGTTGCTATTAAGGGACTACCCGGTTTTTTAACGCTAGCGCCACTTTAGTAGAAAAATCATAACTCGTTAAATAAAAGACCAATCGAAAATCTGATCTTTTTTTATATTGTATAAGTTCAATAAAACAGAGAAATCTGCAGTTACTTTTAGAAAAATTGCCAAAAGTGGCCATAATTAACAGTTTTTCTAACTCTATGTACAGCAAACTACTTTAGAAACAATTTAAACGTACTAAATAAACTATAGAACCTGTACTACAACCGGGTCCACCAGATTTATGATTGGTCTTTTATTTAACGAGTCATGATTTTTCTACTAAAGTGGCGCTAGAGAGCGCGTTAAAAATCCGGGTAGCCCCTTAAGAATTCAAAACCTAATTACGCTGTTTTGCAGTTTAATGACAGTTTTTTTTATCATAAACCTGAATCGATATTTTATCACGATTAAAATTCCAAAAACACCGTCCGCACATGTGTCAAACGGGACATACCAGCCGCGAACATTCACAACATAATCGCGATCAATCTAATCGTGCGTTAGTTCCGCTTGCAAATCAGCGTGCATACTCTAAAATGCTGCACCGGTGCCCGATCCCGAGATGCCGCGCCGAATAATTTAATAACCAAATAAAGCGGTGATTGAACGCAAATACCACGTTGTGTCGCTAGTTCGATACCCGCTCGATGTTTGTCAGTATCGCGCGTTTCTAATCAGCGGTAAGTAGAAACAACCTGATTTGAAGATGAAAATTCGAATTACTGTCTTGTCGAACAGGCAACGCGTCATCTCTCGTTTCATTTTTTTTAACAACGTTTGAAGAAATTTCTGTAACTACTAGACTTATAGGTTTAAAAGAACAAGAAGAATATTAACTTGAAAACTGAATTGTTAAAGCTTGATTGAATTGAAGACCTTTGCAGGATCACGCTAGATGTGGTCTGTTGACTTCCGGGTCACTTGAAATCGGGAAGTTATGAGTTTGGTGTAGAGACTTGAAGGTAATTTTAATGGTGAACTAAAATCTATCTACTAATTGCAAAATCTGTTACAGAGGGGCTTCAAAACTTTTCAAATGTCATATCATTTTCTATTTGCGTATTTGTCGCAAATAGAAACTGAACCGTCCGATTTGAGCTGAAACCTACCCAAAACACATTGAAATCATTATGAAATTGCAACACACGTCCACTCTACCATTTCAGTTCTTTAATCGCCAAAGCTTCATATTAAAGCGTTCAGCGGAAAAGTGCTATTTGAATATTCCCAGCGACGGCAACACGTGGTTGGTCTTTGCTGCAGTTAAACCGACCACAAATCGGGAGGTTAATTTTACCAACGTTTTCACTTCACATTATAAAGCCTCCACACCGGCCGCCACTCCCGGTACGCATGGCGGATTCAACCCGTCCACAATCAATGAAAAGAAACAGACGCCATTTTGGTGTCAGTTGAAATCTCTAAAACAAACGGCCACGCAATAGATGCCGGCTTACAATGGGCACGTCACCGAGTGGACATCGGTGCAGGCTCTTTGTTGCAACCGTTGCGTTTATACGAAGTTGCCATTGTCATTGTGTGTAAAGTTTGAGCTATCGACAAGCCGATATCGCATGACAAGAATGTTTGTTCAAAGGACCTTTGACGGCAAATGAATTGATCAGACTAATGCGTACCGCGTCAAATCCAAAACGGACACTTTCCTGGTTTTTGTTTACCGATTCCGCTTAGCGGAGTTGAATCGATGCGGCCAAAGTTCAATGTTTATGGGGACCGATCGCGCTCGTTCGCGGAACAACAACGAAACACTTGTTTACATAAATGAAATCAATTAAGGATTATTTATCTTGTCGTGTCGCTAATACATTGTTTGTGTAACGCGATCTTTTTTGTATCGATTGTTCTAATTAAAACGCCGCTGTTTATTACATTGTTTTCTATGTGATTGCCAACGAGATTTATAAATATAACCTAATGGTATTTAATGGCATATATTTTAGTGGCACGCCACTCAAACTCTTTAGTGATTACCTTAGCAATAGAACACAACGAGTAAGGATTGGAAATTGGACTAGTGACGAAGTAACCACTACTTACGGCGTCCCACAAGGCAGCATACTAGGACCAACATTATTTTTGGTGTACATCAATGACCTGTGCCAACTAACCCTACACCATGGACAAGTGTTCACCTTCGCCGATGATACTGCTCTTTTCTTCAGAGGCGTATCCTGGCAAGATGTCTTCCTTTCCGCACAGCAGGGACTAGGTTTGGTCAATGATTGGCTCAGACAAAACATCCTCACCTTAAACATCACTAAGACGAATTTTATCCCTTTTGCCTTACGTACCGATCTACTGCCGCCCCATGATATGCTCCTCTACGTCCACAAATGTGTCTCTGCTAGCACGTGTTCTTGCCCCAGTCTCGCCAGAACCAAAGACATTAAATACCTCGGGGTCATCATCGATCAAACCCTCTCCTTTAAACAGCACATTATGACACTTGTCGTTAGGCTTCGTAAGCTTATCTATGTGTTTAAGTCCCTCAGACACGTAGCTGACCGCCGGGTGCTTAAAATGGTCTACTATGCATTAGCTCAATCTATTGTGGACTATTGCATAACGGTATGGGGTGGGGCAGATAAAACTCACTTGTTGGAGGCAGAAAGAGCCCAGCGTCTTATCTTGAAAGTGGCCGCTTGCCTCCCGAGCCGACACCCCACTTTCGATCTATACAAGGAGTGGAGTGTATTAACCGTCAGGCAATCCTTCATTCTCCATACTGTTCTTAAAAAACACACGATGCTGCACTACGACCCTGACTTAGTCAAAGGGAAACGCAAGAAGGGAAACGTCTGCCCTAGACATCTCTTCAGAACCGCAACATCTCGCAACTTTTTTTGCTTCTTGGGAGATTACCTTTACAATAAGCTAAACAACTTACTAAATTTTTACTCGGTCCCAAGACGAGCATGCAAAATAGCCATAACCCAACATCTTAAAATGCTAGACTACAACACTACCGAAGACCTTCTTACTATACTGGTTTAATAAGGATACTCATCGACACATAAAAGCTTTACCTTCTCAATACCTTTTATTCATAAATTAGCTCAAATTCGCTATCTCTCTGACACACAGTAAATCAACAAACACACACACACACACACACACACACACACACACACACACACACACACACACACACACACACACACACACACACACACACACACATCCAAATTATGCACGTACAAACAGAATCTCATAATTTTAGTTATGTTAAACACAACTTATGTTTAATACTAATGCATAAGGTAATCCTAATACTTTACTTAAGCCATCTGTGAGGGGGGCCTGGTGATCTGTATCACAGGTTTTTCAGAAACCTACTTCAGACACCAGTCTTTCACAAATTACTGGTAAAAAACTTCATGTGTACCCTTAAGTTAATGTAAAGTTGCTTTGTAATTACCTATTTGTGAAGAGAAATAAATAAATATATTATTATTATATATATATTATTATTATATTAATTGTGTTGACAAGTTTAATTAGCATGCATTGAAATTGACTCTAAAAATATCATGAGTCCTGTAGTTAATTTCCAAACAATTTCATTTCGGTGCGTTATAAAAAGGTACGGCTTTACTTTTAAATGGAATCCACACATCAAAAAGTAAAAGTTTTCCGCGTCGAATACAGCGACGTTAACGGGAGTCCTCCAGTCAGATGCGGCTCGCGACCAATGCCAATGCATCGCGTCTAATGATACAATAAATATACTAACGCCATGTCGGGCTCATACAAAATGCACCTCCTCACAACAGATTACTTGACGAACAGAAGCGCTACGCCAATATCACTTATGTACGAACCTAGTTGTTCGTCTGTCCGTACTCGAAAGGCCCTGAAATTCCTATTAATTTTTAATGAAAATTGCAATACATATAACGTCTACGATTAAATATTTAGAGCTGTAGTTTGCCTCGAGATTCCCGGCCCTGGCTCAGCGTAATGGCGCCTCTGAATTATTTATAAGAATTTTATGTTGCGTCTCTTTCGCTCTTTTAGTGAATAATACTTTTGATTTCTTCGGGCGCGCTTTTTTCTTCCGTCCGACGTTTAGGTTATGAACATGTGTTTGTTTTATTATCTACTAAGTTATTTATCTCGACACGATACGGGTGCGATCGCGTTGCTTATCGATTTTCTTATAAATTAATCGTCACCTTTTTTGGGAGGAAACTCAGGGAGTGACATATTGGTATATTCATGGTCTTTTCTTGAGTTTTTTTGTTCTTTTTATCATATTTATTTACAGGATGACTAGAAATTTGCTCTCGCACCTTTATTTTTTTAATCTTTTCTAGCTTATTTCTAGTAGTGCTAGTTCAAACGCGAAAATCTTTTGTAAACTATCCTCTTTCGAACGGATTAGGATAAAAAAATGTAGAAATCGCTAAGAAATGAGCATCTCCATTTAACGTTGTATAAAATTACTAGCCGTCCCCCGCGACTTCATCCGCGCGTTCTAATTTTGCTTCCTCCACACACTTTTGTTACAGGGTGTTTTTTTATAGCATTAAGCTTTCCTCAATAAATAAGCTATCCAAAACAAAAAACAAAATTAAATCGGTCCAGTAGTTCCTGAGATTAACGCGTCCAAAGTAACCAAATCTTCAACTTTATAATATTAGTATAGATTATGCATTCCTTTGGACAGTTATTAAGATTTAGTTTTCCAAGAGTATTTAACTATAACTCATAATTTTTCTTCTAGTTTTGGTTTCTCAAGTATTTTCAGGCATTGCCGTTTCGTTTCTGAGTGCGTTTCGTTTTTGTAGGCTTCGTTTTTGAGTTTCGGCCGGTGCTGCATCGGGGCAAGAGAGTGGACGCGTCGGGATGACGCTGTGTTAATTATCGGCATCAACGGGAGTGCGTCGCGGCCCTCCTAGCGCCCCCTAGAGGCAGGGCTGCCACAATGGGTCAAAAATATGCGATCAGTTGAAGTATCATCTTGTTACTAGCCGTAAAGCACGCTCTCTGAAAATTATGATGGTGTTATTATTCATTCTATTGTCATTCTATTATCTAGTTAATAATATTGAGATGTGTATTAACATACCTACACCAATAAATTTGGATAATAGTAAGCTTTGGTCTTTAGAGAATAAGTCGTCGTTAAAGTACGGACAACAGCACGTCAAGGTAAACACTGCGGTATCTTATGCAGTTGTAATAAGGGCTAGTTTGCAACAAAAGTGGATAACCTGATGTGCTGTCGACTGTACCTAAGTGAAAAAAAAAACATATATATCGGACACCAATCACATACATTGCTTTGATTCCAAAGTAAGTAGCTTATGCACTTGTGTTATGGAAATCAGACACAACGGTGGTACCACAACACCCAGACCCGAGACAGTATCGAAAATTTTGATTTCAACATTGACCCGACCGGGAATCGAACCCGGAACTATAATAAATGATATAATACTTGAAACCGAGCGTGCTTAGCCACTTCACCACGGACGTCGTCAAAAATAATACATAAGTGTATTTAAGAGAGGTTAGTTTTCAGAGTACTTTTTTTAATTTTCAAAAGTTTATTGTGCCATTTATTTACGTAGTGCCTAAGTTCGTGTTGACATCCTTAGTGCGGGGGGTAGAGTGGGGTTGGGAGGCGCGCCCGCGTCGGTTTGTAGAACAAATGTGCCTGATTAGCCCCGCTTTGTCCACCCAGTAGTGATTCTAGATCGCCGTATCGATGTCTTGTGCCTTTAATGACTCTTTTCTGGAAATAAGTTTATTTATAGAATTTGGGTTAACTATTTTTTAGGACACTACTTTGTTTTCATAGTATACATTATTACTGCAGCTCGTTTTTGGCAATTAATACAAAGTCAAGGGTCTCTACTATAATTTTCTTGGACTAAAATTTTAGGAATCTGTTCAACAATTCCATGATTTGCTCAATAATAATTTCAGGGCTGGTATGAATGATGTTAATATCCCTATGAGTAGTTAATAAATATACCTATCTTTTGTACCATCCATCTTAAGTTATTATGAGTTGATGTTCAATGAGTAAGTATTTGTTTTATGAAGGCTTATTCCGTATTTCGAATTTTCCAAATTTATATTAATTCTATATTAACTAAGATTACATAAAATATAATTTTTGTTCACCTTAAATGTCATCCCTCAACGCATTGTCCTCGCGAAACGTACATAAACAAACACAGAGCTTATCGATTCCCTGCATTAGAATTGCGTATTTCACTTTATACAGGGTGGCAGTAGAAATTCGAAAAGATCCATTTAAAGAATTTAACAAATGGTTACCTAAAAACATAGTCTTGTAATAAAGTTAATAAAATACAAGATTCGGTTTTAACTTTTTTAGTTTTATAATTGAATCTTAAATCCTTCTTCTGAAGGTTCCAAGAGTATGTGTTATATTAAATACTTATATGGTCAAAAATGATTTATTTTTATTATCAAAATAAGTATCACGTAGGGTCTTCAGCGACATTCAGTCCATACTAAATGATGAATGAAACTTAAAATATCTTGTGATCATACCCAGTCATACACGTCAAAGACACACACTTCGTGACTTATTGTCATTTTCAAAACCGTCCTGTATTCAAGCTGCGATGCAAAACGTAGTGATGCGGCAAATTATCGATAGAATCGATGGAATCGCTCATTGTCTGGACCTGCGGGCCGCCTGCGCGCCTCGTTTGAATTCTACCTTCACAATCGCGAACTACCCACTGTTTTCGGGACTTTGACGTACAAACGCTGAACGTAGATGCCCTCGCCTCCGAAAACACGACAAACATACTAAATTGATTGGTCATCAACTAATTAATGGTGCTTGTCTGTTTTGACCTTTTCATTTTGTATATTAGGTGATTGGATTAATATTGTGGACGCTTTTGTAATGATATGTTTAGAATGGTGAATAGCTAATTGGAATTTGTAATTGAATCAAAGGGTCTTTAATTTTCCTGTCCTCATGCCTCACGGGTTATTTCTAAAAATAGAAGTTATATGAAAAAAAAAACCAGTATGATAAAAATTCATGGATTTTTATAGTTACTTTGCTTTAAAAGTAAGTAAAGAAAAGTGAGCCTGTAACGTCCAACTGCTGGGCAAAAGGCTCACCTCAACTATGAGGTAGTTCGAGCCATACTCCACCACGCGGGTACAGTGCGGGTTGGTGGAGGGGTTTTTGCAAGGCAAGCGACTACGCTGCTGTCAGATGTTATCAAGCCGCGCCCATAAAGCCTCTGATTAGACTTAACGACTGATATCAACTGATAATAGCCAGTACTAACGGCTTAACGTGACTTCCGAAGCACGGTGATGCTCGCGATATACGTCACTTATATGGTCGGAATAGTCACCCATCGAAACACGACCGCGCTGTAGGTTGCTTTACTTCGGTATCACTACCAAAGCGCTGCTACCACTGCGCTACGAGTACCCCATTTTGATTTGAAAAAAGCCTAATTGACCCAATGTCAAGCACAATTGCACTTACAAAATATTGATTCGCAACATTAGAATCGCATGTCTGACCTCATGAAATAACCTGGTTGTGGCGAGAATAAGTACCGATAGGATAATCGATAAAGATGCTCTTTAAAATAATTTCAAAGTAATTACAGTCAATAAATTATTGTAACAATCAGCTAAACTTAAAACTCTAACCCATTTGAGAAACTTTGAGCTACTTTGAAAATTTAGAGTTCTATATACGGATTAGAATTAAGATTGGCAATATTCATAATAATTAAATAAAAAATCATTATCTATACTAATATTATAAAGCTGAAGAATTCGTTTGAACGCGCTTATATCAGGCACTACTGGACCGATTAGTAAAGTTAGCCTGTAACGTCCCACTGCTGGGCAAAGGCCTTACCTCAATTATGAGGTAGTTCGAGCCTATCTGCCCGCTAAATAGCTATAGTCGACTGGACCGATTAGAAAAAAATATTTTTGTGTTGGATAGCCTATCGGATTATAGACGCAGTCGCGGGATACCGATTGTATGTCGAGTATTGTATGTATTGTATATAGAGACATAATTGTCAGGTAATAATAGTATGTAGTAGTAAAAAAATTGTTTAAGAAAATATAGTTCCAATGTCGGTTCAGAGATGGCGCTGTACGTAATTGAATCGCGCTTGATTTGAAATGCGATTTTTCGGTTGTATGTATAGGTGACTTGTACCGTTACTTAATGCATTGAAAAAAAACTCGATCAAAACGTTATTCCTCTTAAAGTACCTGATTCCCTTGGGCCTCCAGTTTTAAGCAGAACAATTCGTTGCTTCCGTGTGTATCATATTAGACCAATATTACACTTCCGCAGCGATAAATTAGTGGATAATAACTCGTAGCCGAGGTAACAAATAGCCACGTGGGCACAGCCTTCCATAGACAGGCTTAAAGTGGAAACGGTTACAGACGCGTTATTATAAGTAAGGTTTGCACGTGCTACTACGTACTAGTATTAATATAAAGATTGAAGCATATCTATCCACCCGTAAGGGGAACAGCACCGTATTGCCATCAACCAGGCGTCAACCAAGCAGAAGCACGTAACGTAAAGGGATCAGCAACGCCTCGGGATTAGGCATGGAACATTTCTTAAATAGCAAATGAAATTTCATATAAAATGAAGATCATAATTCACAAATCACACCTGCTACTTCTTTTCATACAAATCGCGCTCTGCGAAATCATAGATAATACGCCTTTCAGCTCGCACGAACTTGAAGGGGCAAAGTCCTTGAGTAGGAATGATTATGCTCTTTGCAATCGAAGTATATGATTCGTCATCAGTCAGTACGAAAGTCGCATTATTGTTTACAGTCAAATTCATATAAAATTCATTAGTCGCGTACACGCATCGTAATTGGCACTGTGAAGGAAATCATTGGCAATGAAACTTCACATGTGATTTCATACAAAAAAAATACATCATTTCATAAAATAAAAATGGATAAATAGAGTTGCAATCATTTTCATGCCTACTCGGCATGGGTTCGGCACCGAATAATAAACACTTTGCTTAGATCGTTTGACAGGGTGGGCGGATAGTTTAACATCGGGCAACTACACATATATTAATATATAAATAGTTGTCTATTTCAATACAAAAGACGTCGTAAATTGAAATACCTTAGTAAACAAAGTAACAGAGTTATCAAATACAATATGCATTAACTCTTAAGGCGGGCTTTAACCACTTTTATTCCCGACTGTACTCTAAAGAATGATCCGCCCCTAAGGAATGAGACAAGTCTGTCTTTAGACCTTTGCAATTGCTACAAATTGCTTTTCTAGCTTAATTAATTACACTGCTATTACCTGTTTTTATATTGAGGACCTGAATATTGCGAGTTTACTAGGAGTGCCAGCTTGAAGACTGTTTTGATTTTAAACTAAAGTAATACCACTTATTCTCTTCAAGAGGAACTTAATAGCGAGTTAACTCACTTGACGTTTGGTGTGAGGTCATAATGTTAATAAACGACGCATAGATGTTTGACTCCGGCCTCTTGCCAGCAGACCGGGTAATTTTGGCAAGTAATATCGGTACGATCTACATGACAAAGCGTTTATACTATAACGCATAAGCAGCGAACTATTTCGTAGCTGCTACGGCTACGCGCTACGAAAATTCGTAGCCAATCAATCGTAGATGTGTAGCCGCAATGTGGAAGGTAGTTAAAGTTGCGATCATTAAATTATTTAGCAAAAGCTCAAACTTGCAAATATAATAATTGTATTCTATGGTTTTTTTATAATTATATGATTAGATACAAAGTTTGCTCAACTTAATCTTCGTGTATATTTACATTAAGGATAAAATTCTTTATCTTATTGTATTGGCTCTTTTCTAAAAATAATAATAAAACATCGTATAAATATTTCATAAAATATGCACGGTATCACATAACTACACCTACTAGTGTAGACAATAGACGAACATCGTAGTGTAGTGGCTAAACAAGCTGGGTTTCGAAGTGTTTCCGCTCCGAGGAAGATTCGATTTCCAGTGGGAAGTTTAAGAAGTTTTAGTTAGAGAAGTGGGTGTTTTTTTTCTATTTTGTCTCGGGTCTGCGTGTTGTGGTACTACCGATGTATCTGATTTACATAAAAAGGGCTTTTTAAGGCATATCCTTCTTCATAGTCCAAATTAACCATGTATCTCCGTAGTCTTCAAAATGTTATAATAAAAATGGCCGAACGGATAATTACGGACAACTAGCCGAGCCACGTTTAATAAGGCCGATTGCACACTATTCTGCATCGTCCAGGGCTATCTAAGGCTCTTTATACATTGAATTTTGCAACTTAACAAGTGCGATTCAGAAGCGCAGGTTTCTGACATTAATATTTTTTTAATGTATTAAGAAATGAAAAACAGAATAACATCATTAAACATACAGTTCACACTCAGCTTATCTGATTTTCTTTCTACTAAAAACAGTATAGCGGAAATGAAAGTTATATTCAAAACAAATTACCTAGAAATTATTTAGGAATACCTTTAAAATTACAAATTTTAATTTAAAAAAAACCTTTTAAAGACACGTCTGTAAATAACCTTTGAATAGCGAAGTCATCGCCTTAAAATTGTATATTTTTCCTACATTTAATCGTAATGATATCGACGTCAAGAAGTCTGCAACACACGAGGATGCATTACGTATGTATGTAGTAATTGGCATGCAATTTATTGATCAGTGCAATTGATATCGGATGCAGTCCACTATTGACGGATATAATCGATCCGGGTCAATATAAACGCACTTACCAAACATAGTGATGTCGTCTCTATATCCAAGTCTATTACGGCTTCGTAATTATAATCGATTCTTCTGTGAAATTCTCAGCTGAGGTGTATATGTTTTGGCTTTCGTGTAATTTTGTAAACTTTTTCTCCCAAGACGGACTAAAAGAACAGTTTTTTTTTTTTTTTAATTCTCCATCAATACTTCGACCGTGTTATCATTAAGAGTTTATGTACATTGTAACTGCTAATCTCAGGCCCAGTACCATACATAGTTCCAATCTTTATCATTACCAAATCTGTTCTCGACCAAAGGCTACCTTGCAACAGAGACGCCATAAAACAAAGTCTACCTGCCCACAAATTCGGGACGAGCTATTAAATTTTCGCTGTTAATATTTGCACATAATTCAAACCATCGGTGGCTATAAACAATTAGCCATAGATATGTGCCTTTTATCTACGCTTCCCGTAAACCACGACCTAATCACGGGAACACTCATGAATTTAGATACAGCTCTAGGGATGGCGATTTGACGTTTTTAGAAAGATGGTTGCAACCAACACAGAGCTAGCCCCAAAAAAAATACTAAGGCAGTCAAGATGACAGGGTGAGATAAAAAAAAAATGTACAAGATGCCGTTAAGTTTAAATTTTTAACAAAATTGTTTTGTGCGATAGATTAAAAGTAAACACTAGTGCAGTAATCAATGAAAAATCGTCAAGGCATGACATGATATTAAATCCAAATGCGAATCCTAACTGGGTCTTAGAAGTTTAATTATTCGAGTAGATCAGCAGGTATTATTGTTCTTTTAAAAAAAGTTAAAACCGACTCTCAACCAAAATGCACCAAAAAAATTTTAAATAAAGAAGAAGAGAAGAAAAAGAAGAAGCTTCTAATGGATTCTAGCCTTTCAATGGTCAAGAGTTATTTTTATTTTTTTTAAGTACATTTTGATTTACACGTCAACATTTCTTTATGTAAAAAAACACTATACTTGCGTGTATATTTTGAGGATTAACCTCGATTACATCAAGATCATCAGATCCCGACTTGGCAACATGTCCACCTAGAAGGTATATTCTTTAGGTAGGTGAAAAGAAATTTCGAATCGGTCGACAAATGACTGATATATGAGGTAACATAGATGCAACAAAACAAAACATACAGTCGAATTGATAACCTCTTCCTTTTCTAATGTCGTTTTAAAAGCAATTAACTGAGGATTTTTATTAGCAAACCAACTAATTTTCTAGCTATAATATTTCCTAACTTACTATCTATCCATACCTGCAATATGACCTACCCATTTCCATTTTAATTTTAGACAATAAAACAAATGACAAACTATGGAATAATAAAAGAGATCAGATAAAATTTAAATATGCGTCGAGATTTAAGTTTTATCATTAACTAGCGGTCCCCCGCGACTTCGTCCGCGCGTTTTGAGTTTGCTCCCTCCCACCCCGTCGCAGCGTCATGTTTTATATCCTAAAGCCTTTCTCGATAAATAAGCTATCCAACACAGAAATATTTCTTCAAATCGGTCCAGCAGTTCCTGAGATAAGCGCGTTCAAACAAACAAACTCTTCAGCTTTATAATATATTAGCGCATGCGCACGTTGTACTTAAGCTGCGAACATTATTTTGGTGCGGAGTTATGTTAAAACTGTGATAGCTCCTAAGATATTTATTGAAATCAAATGATATAAAAGACAACTTGGTTCTAAATGAAATGCTCGTGATGATGAATGTATTTATTTTAATAAGAATAAATACCTGTGTGTATAATACTCCTCTAAAAATAATGCATTATTTTTTTACAAATTTATTAACATAAAAAAGGTTGTAGTAAGTCAACCATAAAAGATAGACATATGCTGTCGCGGACTTTATTATAGAACTCTTAATGCTGAACAATCCTGTCATACATGATTTTTGTGTAACTTAAGCGGTTTCCGCAGCGTATGCAGCGGAAGCTCTCAAAAGGAATATCTTTCTCCCGTTTTCGCAACATTTTTCATTTTTGCTGTGGTCTTATGAGTCGTATCTTTATGTTATATAGCCTTAAGCCTTCCTCGATAAATGGACTATCTAACGTAAAAATAATTTTTCAAATCGGGCCAGTAGTTTTTGAGATTAGCGCGTTCAAACAAACAAACAAACAAACAAACTCTTCAGCTTTATAATATTAGTATAGATAAAAAAACTGGATTTCAATGTTATTGCAACAACAACTGAACTAGCCAAATCCGGTTTTAGTTAATTTTAGGCGTCGATTGTGTCAAAGAAGGCGTATAATCATTGTGACACACAATTAGCCCGTATGCTTTTATCTGATGACAGAGCAGCCTTCTAATCAGCTACCTATACCTCGCTGTTTAAGGCTACAATTTCCCGAATACCTACAAATCACATACAAATTGACGCACAAAGCGTTCGATTAATGCGTTTACCCACTTTTTCCAGACGGTCCAACGAAAGAACATAAGGGAGTTATATGTATTCAGCGTTCATGTATGTACGCTTTCGACTTCGTTTTCCTTATTTGAACAACTAAATAATTATTAAATTTTGGATCTAATCTTTAATAAAAAACGTAATTAACTTTCATTTATAACAAGTACCTACATTTATCAAAAAAAAGATTTCAAAAAAATAGTCTTACCACTTCTTTGTCATCAGGTATTTTCAATGATGCCATTCCTTGGAACCTTATATTTCTTGTTTATTATAAAAATAATGATTATTCATACAAAAAATAATAACGTCAGACATTACCCCATTCAAATTCCAGGGCTGCCATACCCAAGAAAAGTGCATCCAAAAATGTTAGCAGGCAACCCTGTTTGTCTACCCGCGTCACGAAATTGATAGCTCTTGTATATTAATCACGGAGCCATGTATGCGGGTATAACGCTCTATTTTCTTATTAATAAGGTTGCACTTTAGTACTTCCCTTAAACACCTTTTTTGAAACTGCATCAGTATAGATGAGGTTATCATTTATGCTTGTGATTGTTTTTTTAAACTTTTGCACACACAAATGTGTGAGAATAAAATCAACCATGAAATTGAGATATTGCTTAACGTAACCATCCTTTGTAATATTTGAGACTTAATAAACAAGCTTTCGTAACATAACTGATAAGTTTGTATTCAAAGGGATAAGTAATCTGCTGAATACCAAAGCACTTATGATGTTGAAACTTACAAAGCCGCGCTCCGATATTCTGCTGAACATTCCTATTGGCTGTTTGCTGTCTAACATGAAGAGCAGTTATTGCTATTTCATATCGAAACTTGCTGATGGTCTTCAATCCGAGTTAAATCCGCAGTAAACATCAGACGCGCCTCATATCCTATCTATTAACGTTTGCTCGTCAGTCCCGCGATATTCAGGCAGGGGAAATAGGAGCGGAATACATCGGAATCCGCAAAACCTTAACGGCCGTGCCTAGCTTGAATCTAATCGGACCTAAATTATACAAGACCCTAGAACTAGTAGTAACTTGTTTTCGATTGCCGGATTGACGGTGGCTCTGGTGAACTAAGATCAGTGACATCTTGGGTCCGGTTGTGTGATCGATTTTTAAATTAACTCATTAGTTAACCATTGTTAAACATCGTTACCAGTTGCTGAATCGCAACGATTTTACGCGTTTTTGAAAAAAAAATGTTATACCAATGGTTATTGAAATAGCCATTCTGACATTTGATTTCGTTTTTTTTCAAAACACACAATCGTTAATATTCAACCGCTAATGACTGTTTAGTGTTAACTGTGGTGATTGTTTAAATTCCATCTTGAAACTGAATTGCATTGAATAAAGCCTCTTTTTAATAATTTCAAACGACCCTCCTCCTCTGGATCACATATGACAGATTTAAAAATACATCGACAATAAATAAGTAAATATCCTTTGGACATTCCCACACATCGCCATCTAGTCCCAAAGTAAGCTACTCGCTTGACTTCCATACCCTGATCTTTTTAATTATATGTTTCTTGAGGCACTGCAGCACCGCAACAGACCATCAAGAAACGAAAACACCTACTTCCACTGAATTTGATTTGATCTATATAGCTGTCAGTGTTTTGGTTTTCATATAGACCGAAAATTTGCCTCCATCGGCAAATGAAAATTGCTTCGTGTTCGCTTGGAAGCGGATATTGTGGCCAGCCCTTGTTGCTACCGGCGTCGCTAGCGCTGCGCTAGAGATATATTATACTATCTATAGTTCAAACCCGTGTTCGGTATCAAAGTGCAATACTATCGATAGCTTTAGATAATAAATGCATAAAATTGGAGAAATACATTATGTACCACATTTCATTTCAATCCCCTTAATGGGCTACCCGGATTTTTAATGCGCACACTAGCGCCACTTTAGTAGAAAAATCATAACTCGTTAAATAAAAGACCAATCGATAATCTGATTGATGTGATTGTAGCTCTGGTTATGTGGTTTAGATACAATGTTTAAGTTCAATAAAACAGAGTTATCTGCAGTTACAGTTAGAAAAAATTCCAAAAGTGGCCATATTTAGCAGTTTTGCTAACTCTAACTACAGTAAACTACATTAAAAACAATTAAAATGTACTAAATAAAAACTATTGAACCTGTACAACAATCGTGTCTACCAAATTTTTTATTGTTTTTTGTATTTAAGGAGTAATAATTATTTTTAATAGAGTGGCGCTAGTATGCGCGTCGAAAATTCGGGTAGCCCCTTAATGGTCTCATCCAAGTACAAGTAGTTATCATTTCTGAGCTACCTAGCAACAAATAAGGTATTATTTAATTGGAATTATGGATAATTACCGATAAAATCGATCGATGTTAGCAGATCGATACACTAGCTAGGCTGTGAATTTCGTATCTATCGGTAATCAACTTTAAGATCTTTGTGACATCTCCAAACTTTTCTTTCTGAACTACATTTGCGAACGCTTCGATTGAAGATGATAACCTCTCATTTTTAAGTCGGTTAAAAAAGATTAAGAGAATTGCTACCAATGGTGTGAGAACAATTAACTAAATTAAGTGTGCAGATTTGAACACAGACATAACTATCATACAGAGCTTTAAAAGAATGAAGATTCATAGTTAACGAAAAGTCTTATTTTTGTAGTATAATTGCATAATAAGGAATCTCCATAAAAGCTCCAGTGTGTCAGTAAGTACACATGAAAGCTGCGTGTGATCTCTTGTCTACTGTTCCCTTTCGCCGGTGCCCATAAACCAAGATCAATGGTGTCCAACAATAAAATAATTAAAGCAATCGTGAAAAAAAAACGTTATTTAGAACCGGCGAAACGTAATGTTGGTACATTCGTTGTGTTCTGTATACAAATCGCATTACATTGAACGCGAGAACAAAGAAAGTTTACGTTTGTGAGAAAATGACATGATTTAGTGGTCCCGTGGTGGAGTAACAAACAAATTCTCGTATGTGGGTAAGAAGTACCAAGGTGCTTGTGTTCAGTTTTCTAAATAACTGCTCGGTAACAATGCAGGCATTTTGTTTACTGTTATGTTAAAGTGACACTGTAGTGACGTGGAGTTATCTCATGAGTTTGCACGGCGTCTCCATGATTGAGTTGAAGACAGTTTGTTAAAATGTTTCTTAAAATAGGCTTAGTAAAGAAATTGAAAACAAACGAAAAAGTCAGTTCAGTAACAAATTATATGTATAAATATTGGACACCGATCATATAGATTGCTCTGATCCCAAAGTAAGTAGTTAATGCACTTGTGTCATGGAAATTAGAAACAACGGTGGTACCAAAAAAAAGGGAATCGAACCCGTGACCTCTGAGCGGCAACGCATTCAAAACCCAGCGTGCTTAGCAACAACCACTAAACATTTTCTCTGTTAGAAAAATATTTAAACACTACTGCAATTATCATCACACTTGCCCCTAGAAGCAGAATCTAAAATGGGTTTTCCAGAATGTGCAAAACTCAATATCTGTAATATTATGATAGTTCGACCTCTATCGTACAAAAAATGTATAACATTCACAAACTATACAATTAACGACTTTCTAAAAGTTTCAAAATTGACGAAACTAAAAGGAATTCGCAAAATTCATAATCACACGTCCGTCACACAAATTCCATCCGAACTCTGAACAAAAAAAATCGTGCCTCCCATTAAAACTCGAGAAACATTGACAGATCGACAACGCATAAAAGTTAGCCTAATTTGAGAGGTGAACGGTGCCTTCGTTTTACCTTTTTGCTAGACTTAAATAATTGAAAGCGCCGGCACCATTATTTTTGATCGCAACTTAATTGGTGCACTTCCCAAGATGACTGTTTCATTTGCGTGCGCAGGACTTTTAGAGCACACGACTTGGTTACGACGATTGAATACATTTTATAGGTATGAAATTAGTCATAAAAATCGCCTTCAAAAACAAACACTAAAAAAACTGAAATAATGCTAATAGGAGAAACAAACTCATTAGATGTCGGTGCATGATGTCAACCTTAACGGACACCAGTGGTCTACACACATCTTGCACCGACTACAAATGAGTTAGTTTCTAATATTAGCGTTATTTTAGTCCTTTTAGTGTTTGTTTTTGAAGGCAGTTCAAATTTTATTAAAAGGTTTTTCAAACGAAACAAAAATTATATTGTCAAAATACAGGAACATGCGTCATAATAAATTAATATATTAAATTTCTTATTTTCACTTTGGGAGTCCCTTGCATATTGACAAATGAAATAAAAAATCGTATCATATAAATGCCATCTCGCCACTTCAACTTTCTGAATGCTGTTTGTCCTCTGTCTCTAGTTAGATCAATTGAATATAAAAATTTTATTCCCTCGCGGAAACTTGCGCGATCTGAGATATTGGGAAATAAATGTAATTACAGTAGACATTTGACATTGGAATTAAAAACATGAATACCTATATATGAAAAGGTTTCTTTTTTATGGGTTCATTAGGGGCCGTCCATTAATCACGTGAGGTCGTTTTTCTCATTTTTTGACTCCCCCCTCCCCCCTGGTGATATTTGGTGAGGTTTGGGACCACCCCCCCCCCCTCCCCCCTGGATCACGTGTATTTTTTTATAAGTCTATGTAAAGGCTATTTTTAACTGGATTTTTTTTTTAAAAAATGGTGATTCGAAAAACATTTATATGTATTTGCAATAAAATTATATAATTAAGCAAGCAAGAAGGTTTGTACAACAAATCGTTCAAATTTTCACGCCGTTTAAAATTTCGGTTTAGAAATAGCGCTTTTTGACAAAAAATAAATAAAATTAATACACGTGATGTCTAACGAGACCCCCCCTCCCCCCTCGTGAGGTTTCGTGATGTTTTCCGTACCCCCTCCCCCCCCCTTTTGAGCCTCACGTGATTAATGGACGGCCCCTTATTATTTCAAGCCAGTTTTAATTGGTATTGCAAACCAAGGTAATATAGGTTTAGGTATTTGTAATAAGAAGTTCCAAATCAAAAGTATAGGTGAAATTTTCGGAAACATTCCGAAACTTTAGAATATTTCAGGAATACTTCCGGAAGATTTCGGGACAACATTTTAAATTACGGAACTTAGAAAGGTTTCAATAATATATTTTTATTTTTATCAAGAATGATAATTTTGTTACATTTATAAAAAATATTGTTGTTGTTGTTTGTTACATTTATAAAACTAAAATGATATTATACATGTAGAGTAATATAGAAAATAGGATTTAAATTGCGTCCCATGCGATTCCGAGTACATTTCCTTTTTTTCTTGTACAAAAAGCCGCTGCTTCGAGAGAGGAGTTTTATTTTACTTGTCTTCTAATTTATCATTGTGTTTTCAAGAATCTACCTTTATTCCATGTCAGTAACCAGTAATTGTTTTTATTTTTTTTTTTTTAAAGCCTCCGAAATTTCCGGAAGTTTTCAGGAATATTTCCTTTGAAGTGGAAGTTTTCACCTCTAATCAAAAGACGCCATTTATATCAGATACGCAGCCGGCTATTTAATAACTTCAATCAGTCAGTTTTGGTCTATGGAATAGTACAAAACCATTAAAACATCTGCAAACCAAAGGCACGATTTCAACTGATATTTACGAACTTCAGAAAACGAAGCTTACGTCAAAACGTAGTCAAAAACAACACATTTTAACTGGTGTGATTACCGAATTTAATTCTGAGGTGAAAACTGTCCGATAAAATTCAATGAAAACAAGCTCCTCTGCGCTGGCAAAAAAATACGAAAGGAATGACCACCGCGAACATGATGTCTAATTATCAAGTTTCGATAACCCTTTGAACTTGAATAGGTGCAAGCCCCTTTGTGCTCGTTTGGACTATTTTAATTACCTTGCAGCCTTCTTGCACATTTTGTTGGTTCGAATTTCTGCCGAAAATTAGTTTATGTAGGTAGCACGGTCGGCAACGGTAATTTCTTTTCGCATTTTCGACTCCATCGCTTTTTTAAGGCTTTTAACTATTTTCGTTTCGGAAGTTACTTTAACCCTGTTTTCGGTGCATAATTTATTTTTATATTCGCTGGCGTAAGATCGCCATAATGGATGTTTGAAATGTTTGAACGCAGCACTTTTTTAGTTAGTGATTGGAAAATCCCTCGAATCGGCGTGGAACCACTCTGTAACTTTACCAAGCTAAGAGACACCACGCAGCTAACCTTTTGAAAACAAGACGCTACAGAGTCGTGGAAGTCCACACTAAAACAATAAAACTCATTCGGGGATACGCCAATAAAGTAAATAGAGAACTGATAACTACAAAAGATGCAAAACTTAGGCAGTGACTAGAATAGTAACCAGCCGCTGCTAACTTTTAAAATATGAACGTGATCGAAGACGCGCTATGCAGATTTTGCTGTACAGAAGTAGGTCATGCATATTCTCTGCTCTTGCGGTCCAATCATGAGCAAAAGAAGTATATATTTCGTGTGACACATCATGAGCGCCCGGATAAGATAGCAGAGGTCACGCTCCAAGTGATCTGTTAATATATAGACTCAACAGGACTAAGCAGTGAACTCTACACATAAAGGCTTTCACAATATATTTTTACCTCACTCGCTAGATTATGGCGTGTCATTTTCGGTCGTTATTAAAAATCAATGGAAATCACGCGAAATATAGACGTTAGTATTAAAAAAATCAGTTATATTTTTTTGAAGTTTACTCGCGTGCGGAAATATCCTAATTTTCATTGGAAAATCGGACATTAATCAATTAATATCACACGCCATCTTGACGCAAGTGATTTTAAAATAGGGACAATGTTCGAGCTGGCAATAGTAATGCCGGAACACCAATAATAATTATAATTCTTCTTAGTAAGCATATCAGTTATCGCTGTATCGAATTATCGGATAAAATATCATTTATTTTAGTTAGTTGGTCTTACCAACAGGTCAAGAATTGTGAAACCATTTCGCGCACTTAGACATGAAAATATTTTTGTGTATAATCCTGATGGAATTGCAGAAATATTTTTTTTTGATACGATAAAACTACGGATGGTGTACCACTGTTCTCAAACTTGACCTTTCTCTAGTTATAATTAAGCTTAGAACATTGGTCAAGCATTATGGGCCTCTATAGCGCCGGCGTTATTCATGAAATCTAGTAAATATAACACAAGTAAAACAATCATTAAGGTTAATTAAACCCTAAGTACGCTAATGTGCGCCTTAAATGTCAAAATAAAATCTGACTCCGCGCAAACAAAGTTACCAAAGTCCACTTTCAAAGCGTAACTACACCAAAAGCATTGGACCTAAACAAATTTCAGTGACAAACCAGGAACAGTTTAACATGAACTATGTTGGCTTGTTATAACGAAAGCTGATGTAGTAAGGTCACCATTAAGATATACCATAAATACCGTATGATATAATTAAAAGTGTATTCTATGTATTTTTTTATCATTTTGGTAATGATAGCTTTGAAGATTTTTTAAAATACCTTAGTCGAGTTAAGTAAAGTTAGCTCGTAAACATCGCACTGCTGGGCAAAGGAGTTATCTTAAGTATGAGGTAGTATGAGCCATAATCCACCACGCAGGCTCATTGCGGATTATCAGAGAGGTGTTCGCAAGGCAAACGATGAACGCTGTTAGGTATTATTAAGCCGCCCATAAGTCCTCTGACTAGGCTTAACGACTAATAACAACCGAAAATAGCCGAGACCAACTGCTCAACGTGCCTTCCGAAGCACGTAGATGCTCGTGATATACGTCACTTATAAGGTCCGAATGATCACCCATCCAAATACGACCGCGCCGCGAAGTTGCTTTACTTTGATATCACTGCCAAAGCGCTGATACCACTTCGCTACGACCACCTAATTATCTGCCTATCTACTCAGCTATCTATCTGGAGTAAAAACATATGTACTTACAATACTAATGGACCCCTCGGCTGAAGAAGTTATATTTATGAAAGCTATAGGTAATTTAATTAGATGTGGAAATTGATATAGTGTTCTTTTTATATTGATATTTAATCCGCTTAGTTTGCACCTAACCTCCATTCTGTTTATTTAATTATTTTTTTGGTGAGGTCAAAGTTTGAGTGAAGATTATTACTCCAAGCGACTACGAACCTACTGCCTGAAGCTGTACAGAAATGATGAGCTGCTACGAAAACCGTCAGTGCTACGATCTGTATACGTACAGTCGGCAAATAAAAAGCCAGGCGTCGTTTTTCCTCCTATATTAAACCAGAATATTTAACTCATGGCTAAAAACCTCCAGTTTGCCAGTCGAACGGTATTCCGTTAAACTATTGTTTGCACTTTGCAAGTATAGAGAAATGAAAATAGAGATATATTGTTATATAACATAAAATAGATTTCAGAATTGCTTTTTATTTATTTAAAAATGTTGAATTTGCTGTGTTTCCTATACAAGGCATTGTCTATTAGGCAGGATAGGTACTAAAATAATAATAATAATAATGAGAAAATTAATTGAGTATATCTGAATTCTATTTATTGCTTTATCTTTGATACATTATCCCAATCCGCATATTAAACACCAAAAACCCAAACAAAAAGGAAAACGAAAATGCTTCAAAATCAAAAGTAAATAATACTTCCGCAAAAACGAACTCAAAAACAGTTGATCAAATAATCAACTCCATCAACTACCCACCCGCGATTTGCTTACCCACCGCCAAACGTACGACTAAATCGACCGCTTAGAATTTTAGACAGCCAGTAAGACTGGTACAAATAGCATTAATATAAACTAAAATCGAATGCGCACTATCGATTAGGAACGGGCCGTTCACAACAATTAATGACCTGCATGTCCGAAGCCCAACAAAGCTATGGCAAAACAAATAGACGCCAGCCGCGCCTCCCCGATACACAGTCTGATTTTAAGCGCTCTGCCCCCTTGCCGACGTTTTTAGTGAATACAGCGGTGTCGCAAAACCTCACGTTTAGTTAGTTAAACTTTAGGACGTTTTTGCAAGCTAATCTAGCCACCAAAATCACTATTACTACATAGTATTAAACAAAGTCGCTTCCCGCTGGATGTATGCTCAATGGTTTAAACTACGCAAAGGATTTTGTAGCGTTTTTTTTAAAATAGACAGCTCAAGATTTAAATAACAATTAGATGTTAATTTTATTTCAATAATAGGAATTGCACTTTGTAAGAAACACCTGTGGCTGTCAAGGCAACGAACCCCGTGTCTTACACAAAACACAATGCACCAGTCTTTAACTTAAAAGTGAAAAATACTCACTTTTGTTAAACGTGAATCAAAATATCAGCAGCGAGAAAAACGAAATTCAACACCCCGTATATGCAAGTTAGGGGTGCAACGCAACCGATGTGTGCGTGTGTGCGATGCACCAGTGTGCGTCAGTTTAGGCCATAGGGGTGGCTGCTTAGACAGTTTTAGCATTATACGAACACGCCGAAATAATGCATAGCGTCATAGTGTATGCATGGCCCTGTCATGCCGTGTTGTTTATAGCTTTTTGACTTCCTCTACAAGTTTTTTTTGCTGACGCTTTTTTCTTTTGTTGCAAAGGATTTTGCGTTGCCGCTTTAGAATGAATTTTGTTGAAGCGCGAATCAAACGTTTGAAGCGAAAATATGCTATGCATGATGTTTGACCAAATAAAATGAATAATTAGTTCAGTTTTTAGAGCTTCATGAAATATACAAAATTTTAAAGCTCTGTCTCGTGTTGTTTTGTATTTCCATCGCTGTTTTATGTATAAACACGGATTTTATAATTATCAGAGTTATTATTGCACGCCATTGTCCTTTATAATAATTATAATAATAAATGGCTCTAATAGGTAAATGTAGTGTCATGTATGAAGATGGCTGTTGATTGTATTCGTGTTTAAATAAATATAGTAGAAAGAAAAATATCTATTAGGTATTGAAAAAGGCATAGCTGCTATAGCTGATAAAAAATGAGTTTTTTTAAACGAATCAATCGAGAATATAATGTTGTATTTACAGACAAAGTTAACAGAACACAAACAAATAGTTTAGGCAGTTATAAAATAAATAAACAAAAAAGATTAATAGGTAATATTGATAGGTAAACACTTGATAAAATTTCATATTTTAATTGTTTATCAGTCAATAAAAAAAGCCTAATTCCTTCATTAGTAAAAGACTTTCTGTAGGTATTCGGTATTTTTTTATCATTCTGAGAAAATCTGGGTACACAATTTTAACAATTAATTCAATAGTCAGTATAATTCCTTAATTAACGTAAATAAATTTCACGGCCGCATTTATTGCGTGTTTATTTATTGTTGTAGTAATGTTTATGCGTGGAATTAAAACCTAGAAACCTTGTATGTTTTCTCTTTTTGCTATCCTAGAATCATGAAAGACAAAAAGCAACATCTCACAGCGCGGAAAAATGCAAACGTGTAATAGCGATTGCTGCTCGTTGACTAGCACCACTCACACTTGTCCATTTAATATTTAAACACAGACCGCACTTTCTATTATAACGATAAAACTTTTTTTCGCGCCGCCAACGCACAAAGCGTTCACAATAAAGAACTAAACGCCTACACTGCGAAACATTGTCACAAACGGTCCTACGCTGTTAGGACCTGCGCGTACGGAAATGACGTGCCACTCAGGCGATTGGCTTCTATACAGCCGAATACACCGAATTCATACTAGTTTTGTGACACAACATTTCCGTGATAGACGAGCATGTGACGTCATCAAAGGCTGAGAAGAAGCGCAGAGGAATCCGCCCCTGGCCATTAATATGTATAAGGCGCTTTATCCACGTATATTGCTCCACTATTCATCTATGGGCGAAAAAAAGATAAGGTTACCTCTTTCCTGATACATGATATCTTTTAGCTCTCTCATGAAAAGCTTCACTCAACGATTATGAATAAGGTATCGCTTTAGTTATTTGTCAAAATTACGCAGCTTCGAGGCGCAGCGTAGGACGTCCACCGACAAGATGGACTGACGACCTCGTAAATATCGCAGGCTTCTCACAACTGGTAGCTGTGGAAATCCGTGGGGGAGTCCTGAGTTCACCACGTCCTTTGGCTGATAGTGATGATGATGAAGATTATTTATGTCTTAACACAGCAGTTTATTGATTTAAAAATATTGTAATATTTTTAACTTCAACACAAGGATTTCTGCAGCAAAGCTTTTGAATCTTAACACCCAATTATTTTAGAGGTTACACCAATTCTGACAAGTTCTGATCACACAATTCAAAGCTGAAACATTTCATGTAGCAGTTAGTTAGGCTTTGTCACCAGAGTTACATACAGCATGTTTCCCTGCAACAGCAAACTGTTTGCTGATTGTTGAGAACAGACCGTCTTGGTCTTTTGTCACCTACTTGCAAGCACACAATGCACTTTAGGAGGTTACCATAGCGTTTGATTACTCGGAATAAACTCAAGTGCACCGCAAGGCGCCATTCTGAGCCCCTTTGCTTACCTATTACTCAAGGCTTCAATTCTCCTTACATTGAGATCAGAAATCTATTGCTTTAAAATTTTGATTGTTACAAAATAAGATCTTTCCCTTGTCTATACACCTTTAAGGCATGAAGATCAAAAACCTTTCAGGTTTTTTTTTAAATTCGATTATTACGTGAACAATATTATAAAAGAAGAAAATGGCATAATTAAATACTTATCAATTAAATTCCAGTTATAACCAGTATGAGTAAATTAAACCATCTCGAACCACAAAAATACTCGCCATTTAACAGATATGAGACGTTTTGGTGACAAAACGTAACACAATACACACAAAAGCGCTTATAAGTATCACTTATTATCATAACGGCCATCTTTATAATATGCTTCATGTTGTCCACCAATCGATTACCATTTGTTTCAAACTAACAATTGTTACATTAATATAAAACATTAGTAATAATTTCTTGATAAAACGAGCACAGCCAATAAGCCGTCACGCAACTTATAATTACATTGTCGGTCTGTTTCCTACAATTATACATTTAATATGGCGGCTTCTTTTCGCAATAAACTAACTGTTTAACAAAAAACTTGTTACAACAATACTGGTTTCTAATCTATTATAACAGTGAGCAATAACCCATTTTAAAATTCAAATGTCTGTATCGTACATCGGAACGAGAATAATGGATAGGCAGGAGCCAAAATTTTTCTTTTTCGTAAACGAACGGACGAAGGAAATTATGTCTGCCAGGTTTTTTTTCTTCTGTCTGGAAATTTTGGTTCCGTCTGCAAAATTATGCGGTCAATTGCATCTATACAAGTTTTGTTTGTTCCGTTCTCTCGTCTGCTGGCGATACCGATGACGTGCAGCGTTTTAGTTAAGAATTTTAAAAATGGAATCCTTCCCTTATCTCATGTTCAGAAATTAACAGAATTGATGTTCGGATGCCGCGCGTTCGTTCGTAACCGTAACCAGCTCAAATTCGAATTTCGAATCGCTAGCTGGATTCTTAACTAGGCCCCGGGGCAGTGCCGGAGCTGAAAATCTCGAAAATCCCACCGCAGATCGCACGAGGATTGGAATATGCTATAAGGCATTTAGCAAAATGGTGGATTGGCAGGCTCACCCGCGCCGCCTTGCGACATTCCGCCTGCTCTGGCCGCTACATTTATGAGTACGGCTCATTGTTCCTTTCTCCGGACTTCAGTGGCCAATCATGATATCGTTCTCTCTGATATTTTTTCCATCCACAATATTGTTTACCTACAATAAACCCGAGGATCAGGACCGAAAATAAAACGTTACGGTTTGTTAAAAAAACTCAACAACTCTAACAAACTCGTGTTTATGTTTATCGTAGTAAAACAAAACGCTTTATTTGAAACATAATCGGAACGAGGCTCGCCCGTGGCGACTGAAAAAATCATTCGAAACGAAAAAGCGAGAAAAATTAATGAGTATTTGTTGCTTTAACATTAGCAACAATGGGTCCATATCACTGGCGACTTTGTGTTTATAAATAGCCCTCTGTTTTGCACAATAACTGCCGATTGTTTTATTCGTGTTTTGTTATTAATGACGTTAATTCAATTTTTTTCGTTTCAGGTAAGTTGCTCACAATAAAATTGGACTTGTTTAGAATTGAGAACAATGAAGGTGAGTGCTACGGCGAAATACGCGTACTTATGTGGCCCGCAAACATGTTCAAACGGACGAGTTAGATTATATGCGGGTACTAGTGAAATTATTTGGTTGGCGTACGAGCGCTAAATAAACTATTTGTATTCAAATTAGACGCGTTTGGTTGTAATGTTTTAGCTGCCATCGTTTCGCGAAGTTATGCATTAAATGCTGTTATGGTCAGTAATAATTTTAGGGTGAAGTTTAATCAACGGAATTAGTAAAATTTGATAGCAAAGCGATGAATTCGTTGGAAACAAATATTCTATTTGAACCAAAATGGTGACCCTTAAAAGCTAATTTAATAAATCACACTTAAAAAATATTAAAAATAAAAACACAGCAATATTGGCTTTTAAAACGACGAAATTTTAGTTTTGGAATTAGGGTGGTTTGCTATTTCTAACATGCAAAAGGTGGTTGCAGCACATCTTCTATACATTGCGACAAGAATCTTTTGACCGACGGCGAAAATCATCATCATCTTAAAAAATGCGGTTGCCAGATCTAGTGTAGCTTAATCTCTCCCATTTCACAAGCGATTTTCAGATTTTTCCTAATGTTTTTTTTTGTTGTACATATTCTGTGTAAAATATTAAAATGATAAATTTTAAATTCCGTAGATCTAAACTCCTTAAATTAAGTTATACTTATCTATGATTTTTATTGTTTATACGATTGTTTTGCGTTTAAAATTAGTGGAACATACGTGTTACAAACATACATGCTTTAAATTAGTTTAGTACCCTTCTCTTTGACTTGGCCATGATTGGGGAATCGCTAAACAGCTTCCTAAACTCCTTAAAATAATGGAGATTTTTGCATTGGCTTACCTGATTGAATGTTAGTACCCACTTTTTAATGTCATCTATCGGTCAGAAGATTCTTGTCACACTGTACCAAGCAAGTACACCTAGCAGCAAAGCAGTCGCGGTGCTAACGCACGTTAGCATCGATGCAGTCGCGCAGAAGCGCGTTTTCAAAACGCACGACTGTATCGATGCTCAAAGTCGCAGTGTGTACGGGGTCTATGGCATAGATGAAGTAGATCTTATCTTATCTTATCTTATCTTTCCTTCCCAGATGTGTCTCGCGCAAGAGAAGCTGAATCCAAATTCGATTTATGAAATTCAAATTTGTAAAAAAACGCAACGTCATTTGATGAGCGGCCGGTATCTGTTCGCGCCCTCCTGCGTGTAGCCCGCGACTCTTTACTTTGACTAAATCCTTCGCAGCCATTTTAAAGTATTCCGTTTGCGTTTTGTTTTTGCTCGTTTGTCACACGCCGTTTGAGTAACGTGTTAATAGCTTTTTTTGCCCGCCATTCTCATACGGAGGGGGTTAGTTGGCAAAATGACAAGTTGACTTATAATGATTAGACACGACCGTATTAACTGTGGCATTAGCACTTTTAACACCTCCACCTGGGTGAATAATGACCGCGCTGAGTTAGAAAGTTGGCAACGTTGTGACAGAAATGATTATGGAATGAAATGCTGTTGCGCAGTCATTTGTTTCAAAGTCAACATAAAACTACTGTTTACTCATATTGTGGTGGAGTTTTTGTTTATCGAGTGAAACAGTTTATTTAAACAGCATGTGGTCTGTAATTAGAATAATTTTAATCAATGATTTTAAAGAGTATGCGTAGCGAACTTGACCTGGTAATAGTGCTCTAAAATACTTTAACTCAGAAATATAGTAATTCGAAGTTTAATTCATTAATCAATGTATATTAAAATCTTTAACTCGTGGTACTAAATGACAATATCAAATGTGAACTAGACACATTTTTTTGCAATTCCTTGCTGGCTTAATTTATTTAATAACAAAATAACAATAAATTATTTTTCATAATAATACATAAAAACCATTCAGAATTGATAACTGGTTACTAATAGTGCCTATTTTATTAATGTTGGATACTTTTATAGGCCACATCATCATCATCATCATTATCAGCCAAAGGACGTCCACTGCTGAACATAGGCCTCTCCCACGGCTTCCCATAGCGACCGATCACAAGCGGTCTGCATCCAGTTTGATCCTGCGATCTTTTTAGGGTCGTCTGTCCATCTTGTTGGTAGACGTCCTACGCTGCGTCTTTGGTCGAAGGGTCTCCAATCTATAACTTTCATGCCCCAACGGCCATCAGTTCTTCGCGCTATGTGCCCTGCCCACTGCCACTTAAGCTTACTGATTCTCAAGGCTATGTCCGTTACCTTGGTTCTTCTACGTATCTCCTCGTTTCTGATTCGATCTCGTAGAGAAACACCAAGCATAGCCCGCTCCATCGCTCGTTTTGTAATTTTGAGCTTCTTTATGAGGCCCATAGTTAGAGACCACGTTTCGGATCCGTATGTCATCACTGGTAACACACACTGGTTGAAGACTTTCATCTTCAGACACTGAGGTAATTGAGACCCTGCAGCAAATATGCAATACAAATAAAAATTTCCATAATTCGCCTGAACTGACTTATAAATAAACATTAAAGTATTGGTGGTATTATTACATTGATTGTTTTCTTTCGTAAGGAGTGAAGTGGATAATAATAGTTTTTCAAAAAGATTATGTGCATAAAGATTAGAAAGAAAAAGTATCTAAAAATAAAAAGAACCGCGTCCAAAAAATACATCCGTTAAGGATCTACTAACCGTGCCAAAGACAGAACCACAAACACACAGACAGATAGACAGACCCACTGATAGCGTCCATACTAAAAACACCCCTGTTTCTTCCTAAAAAATAAAGCCTTATTCAACGCCCTTAAGAAGGCGATCTCAATCTCCATAGAGTAAGGGAATGGCAGCTAAATGATCACTGTGTTACTAAACTAATAATTAAGATATAGTAAAAAACGAAGGAATAACTTTCAATGTTAAAAAATCGTACGGTATTTGATATATGAAATTTTTATGACGAATTGTCCTAGTCGGTGAAAGAGCTTACGAAATTTGAAATTTATTAGACACGGTGCAACCGACCTTGAGACAGCTTTATCTTTGTGCAGATTTTCATGCATATGAAAATTTATATAAGTGTCTTTTTTTTCAATTTCGATTATATTCATATTCAGGAACTTATAACTTTTACTGATTTTGTTTAGTCCTACTTAAATTTAAAATAATGCTGACTATAATAAAGTTTTGTAATCCTTGCTGTATCATCTTTATTTTAAAACTTAGCATATCTAATAGGTTGTTTTATTTTGACTTATTTACAAAACTTGATAATATGATGTGATTTTTTTTAATACAGTCGTCAAGATACGAATAATACAGTCCAAAATATTAAAAAGCTGGAGTCGCAAAAGATCTATATCATCGATACAAGCAGTTTTTTTTAAAATCTTTATTTTTTAATGAGCTTATTCACTGAGTTAGCATACCGCTCAATAACATTTACAAATTATCATACGCTATTTTCGTTTATCAATACACTTTTTAACAAATTAACACAAGAAAAAGGAATCTTTGGATAGAGTTGAAAACAATTTTAATTTACAACTTATTGGTTGTAGCCGTACAACTCCGAGTTGCAGCTATTTAACTACGCGATATTAATACTTCACCAAACTTTATTACCTACGCATACTTATAAGGGGGTAGGTTCAGAATAGGGGGGATTTTTAATGTGCCGCGTAAACGGCCAACTTTGACGTTGAAACTTTTAATTGTCGACACGTGGGGCTAAGCGTTCGTTAAAACCCGCATTTAATCCCATATTAACGCTCATATTTTTAGTTTTACTTAACGCAATACACATTTATTGTGGTTATTGCGCCTTAAGGTTGGTTGTTACAGTTTAGATACAACTAGATGTTGACGTTTCTAAAGCATGCACTACTGCAGCGTCCCTTTTATTTTGACAATACATCACTTGAAGAAGTAATTTGAATTGGACAACGTCTCGTCATGTATTTTTGGGGTTTCGTCGTCTAACAAGGTACAATTTTCGCCATGTCCGTCTGTCTGTTGTCCGGCTCAGAGTCGTTTAGTACTAGGAAACTTTAATTTGTCATGGCTATGTACTTGTAATCTCCCCGCAAAAATGAGAAAATAAAATTTTCTAAAATATTCGTTTTTGGGGTACCTACCTCTCATATACAAGTAACGGGATATTTTTTCTCTTGGCCTACCTTTTAAATGCCAAACCATTAGGTTTTTTTTAATGCTTATAGGGCTAAAGCCTTCCTCGATAAATGAGTTATCCAACACAAAAAAAATAATTCAAATCGGTCTAGTAGTTCCTGAGATTAGCGCGTTCAAACAAACAAACAAATTATCTTTTTAATATTAGTAATCATTAACACATGGCAACTATCCACCGATATCAGTTATTTTCACCCTTCCACTGAATATTCCGTATATTGTGTAAATATATTAGCAAGACAATACAACGCAAACAAAAAGTAATTAAGGAAGCCGTTAGCGGAACAATGTCGTTGTTATAACGCATATTGAATAGTTGAAGTATATTGGGTTTCAAGTAAAAAGTAAACAATATACTGGACAGGATATTATGATCGAATATCATAACTATTACCTGAATGGGGCGTTGGTAACGCGACGCGGGGAAGCGCTAATAGTATCCGAGCTCGTGTTTCCATTCAATGTGAAGATACAACATTGACAGCGATTTTTATCAATATGGCAATTCCGCACTTTAATCGAGTGCTATCAATGTGACTGTGTTGATAGAACAAGCGAAATCATTGACGAAATCACACCTGGCGCTTCTATTCACAATTGCAATTTTATTCAAGTCTTTCACTTACATCTTTGATATCACCTTGACTCGTGGTGTAGTGGCTAAGCACGCTAGGTTTCACGCCGCTCCGAGGTTCCAGGTTCGATTCCTGGTTAGGTCAATATATAAATCTCAATTTTCTATATTGTCTCTGGTTTTAGTGTTATGGTACCACCGTTGTTTCGGATTGGCATATCACAAGTTCTTCGGGATTTGTGTCGTTTTTTTTTGTCTTCTAGGAATTTGAACTTGCTGCCTGCTGATGTTTTATCTAGAGACATAAGATAGACACAAGACAAGGTTAACCATTTAAAAAGTATACGTCATATATTGAATGCCGTCGTAATGACATATTTAAATTTGTCGGTTAATACCTTCGGATCAAAGCTTGGTACTAAGTATTTGAAATAATTGCAAACAATTAGGTAAACTAACCTACATCCTGACAAACGTTATCAATGTTTCACGTTGCCCTGAAAATATATTTTACAATGAACGAACCAATGTTTTCATGCTTTCACTCTTCAATGCGAAATCTAATTGAGTCAAACTGTTTACGTTGCAAAGGTATCGATGAATCAACTCGGCAGTTTTAAATGAAAATATAAACTGATGTTATTTTAGCATGAACAAAATATTACTATTCAATGTTTTTTTTATTGGAGTTTAAATTAGTCTAGATTGTATTTCATAATAATCATCATCATTATCAACCAAAGGACGTCCACTGGTGAACATAGGCCTCACGGCTGTGCACAGCGACCGATCACTAGCAGTCTACATCCTGTTTGATCCTGCAATCTTTATAAGGTCGTCTGTCCATCTTGCCGGTGGACGTCCTACGCTGAGTCTTTGGTCGAAGGGAAATCTAGAACTTTCCTGCCCCAACGGCCATCAGTTCACTGCCACTTGAGCTTACTGATTCTCAAGGCTATGTCCGTTACCTTAGTTCTTCTACGTACACCCAGCACAGCCCTCTCCATCGCTCGTTGTGTAATTTTGAGCTTCTTTATAAGGCCCACAGTTAGAGACCATGTTTTGGATCCGTATGTCATCACTGGTAACACACACTGGTACTCACACTGGTAGATTGTATTTTGTGTACGTTTATAAAATGAAGCTATATTTGGGGTAAACTAAAGCGATAGGAACAGACAAAATTAATCTACGGAAAGTCGTAACGTTTCAAACGCAACCACAATCAATAACTTTTCTAAATAAATAAAAAAACAACTTCAAAAGAAAACAACAGACATATGTTCATTCATTCGTGGTAGCAATCTACGATCTATAGTTTCGTAGCCACGTTACGTAGCATTTAAATAACTTATTAATAAATCAAGAACCTTGATTTAACCAGAAATCTTTCTTTTCAAAGTAAGTCATTTTTATTTCGAGGATCGAGGTATATACCGCTAATATATTTATAAGAGCAAAAAAGTGTTGCTACCGATTAATAGAAGTAGGATACAAGTATTTATTGAATTCAAAGCATCATCATAAATTTTGATGAAACCGTGTTTAAAAAACAAACGTAAATAAATTATAGAGAAATATTTAAATTGTCATCCCGATCCAGCTTATTGCACGTCAGACGCATAAAGTATTAACATCTATTTCTCTGTGAAATGCCAAAGGATAATTAAGTATCGTAGCTATTCTGTAGTATCGGGAAAAGTTAAATTGAAACGTGAGTAGGAAAAATGAAATGGTATTAATCAGACAAAGTAGCGAGATAAATTCTTAATAACGAATGCAGTTTTATAATTTTCCAGTGGCTTGTAATGTTGGCGGTTTTAAATTTAGACTTAAATCTGGCTGATCGGATTGCACTTTGAATGGCGTTGCGTTTTATCGAGTAGGTTTCGAGTGGGTCATTGTTGGTGTGCAATAAAATGTTACAAATTAGGCGAACAATAGTTGGGGCAAGGAGGTCGCGCCGGCTCCTCTGACCCAGATCGAACAATGCAGCTACCGCCACGCAATTAAGCTTACCACCAGACATAAAAAATTGCCGAAACAAAGCGAGGGGGGGACACGCGCCCCCGTCGTCCGCCGTTACAATTTATCATAGCGAATAAAAAAATACGCCGAATTAAAAAGAAAAAGACGAAGACACGAGAGCGAGAGGGAACGAGCGCGCTCCCAAAATATTATGTTTATTTTTCACAGGGGTGTGCGCGATCGATAGAGAGACCAATTATTAAAATTGTACAGCGACGATTAATGTTTGATATTTATGAATATTTTAACATCAATCGGGTCGTGTCGATTCGATTATATTTTTTCGTTTGCTGTTTATTTTGCTATGTAATTTATGAAATTCCGTGTGTTAGGTTGATACGAACGCCATGATTGTCTTTTAATGATTTTTAGTGTGGCGTTGTAAAATTGCTATTAAAATTGTTGTGATTACTTTGTGATATTTGGTCGAATACGTTTTTACTTACAAATGTACTTTAGGTTGAAGTTATCATATAACGAATGATCGCGAATCGAAGAGTGAATAATTGAGGACGAGTTTTTATAATATAAAATCGGTTACGGCATGTTTAAACTGGTTTCTGGTTTTATATTTTGTAATTGCATTATTTACTTTATATTCTGATAATTGGCAAGTTAAAATGGCGTGCTAGGCGAGCCGGTGTAGGTGATTATCATATTGTAACTACAGTATGATAATTACTTCATTGTATTCAAAAACAACCAGTTCGTTTCAGATTGATACTATTTTGATTTATAGTTTGGCTCTACCAGTTTATTTCTCATTAAATCAACTCTGAATAAACTTAGTAGGTAATACCATAAGTTGCAGTGGTTGGAGTCCAATTTTAAAGAAAAAAATGCTTAAATGTCCTTTCACTGTAGAAACCCTTTCAAATGATGACACATACGACAGGTTTCAGAAGTTTTTTTTTTTAGTTTTGCTGATTCATCAAAAATGAAGTATACTACGTGACCCAGCACTCCCCGCCTGTTGAGCATTTTTTTTTTTGGTACTTCAGGTTAAAAAAAAAATGAGTTTTAGTATCCGTGTGCCTAAGCTAAGCTGTACAAGATTATCGTTAAAACAAGAAAAGTGTAGAAGCAAATTAGGTAAATGTTGTCCTTTATTATGTGAATATCAAGAAAATGACGCTTTTCTTGTGTCGCTGTGTAATAGAATGTACGAGTATTTGACGAGTACAGCCCTATTTTTGTTATTTTAATGTATGCTGTGGCCAGGTTTTGACAATCTTCAAAATCTCTGCAACATAAAAACCAGTCATAATAGACCTGCCTTAGAGCATTCCAATTAATTCATCATTGAATTAGTGCTCTAGGTGTCAACGAATCCTCAAACATCGGGCCACCTAAGTAAAAAAAAATGTCTCAATTGAAAGGGGTTATTCTCGAGTGAAAATCAAACGTCACCTCTCTCCAATAAGCTAACGAGAACACTTACTTATAAAAGATGATTCCTTAATAAAAAGAAGAGTTGTCGAGTGGGCTGTAACAAGCCATATCAGGGGACGGAAATGTCACTGGTTTTAGTTATGTTTTTAGTTCGGTGTGAAGAGGAAAAATCTTGGGAATACCGCCTGAGGCTTTTCAGACGATATGAATTTAGCTTCATTCCTTAAGAGGGTTTTGTTGGTTTGTCTATTCATTAGATTTGTCTTGATTGTATAACTTTGCTGAAAATAAACCTCAAATACCTAGTTGTCAAGCTCTACAAGAAAAGATACGGGTGTCGAGAACATCATCATCATTATCAGCCAAAGGATATCCACTGTTGAACATAGATCTTCCCACATGGTAGCTTAATACTTGCAAAGCTTAACAATTAAAGCACTATGGTAGCTTAATACTTGTATAAGTAACATTTGGATAAAGCTGGAGTAGCTAAAATAGCAGTTTTATAAAGTCGTTTCAATAATTATTATAAAAAATTATATAAATTTTTTAATAAGATTATTTACCAAAAGATACTAAGTAATCTCTTACGGCACGGGCGCCATCTTGAGCCTCGAGCGAAATGAAAGGATTACAATTTTGACTCCCGAGCGAAGCTAAAGTACTAGTTTTACTGAGAAGCGAGGGAGGTGATAGAGAATCCTGAGTGTAGCGAGGGATTTAAGCTGGCCCAAGACAAAGACATATGTATTCCCGTGCTGAATACCTACTCTGCATTTGGTTTCTCTTTGCAAGGCTATTTATAAGATTATCTCCTAAGTTTATTGCGATGTATTAAATCACAAATTACCATAAAATGTAAATTCGATTCAGTTTCGTTAGTATTCTGATCTGAAGACAAAACATTCGTTTTGTTAATGCGATTAATTAATCAAAAATTTACATATTATCAAAACAATGACAATTTACTTTTTAAAATTTTCCACAAAAAAAGACTATGAAATATGATGTCATACAGCCAAATCACTAAGTACAATTTACGCTCTTTTTTCTTTTTTCCTCTTCGAGGCGGGGTGTGGCCATTTTGATTTTCGAATTATGACCTCTTCAGTTCAACTTCGCGTACATTGCGCGTTCATATGAGCTTGTCTTCCAAATTTAAATCACATTACATTTACATGTACATGCACCGCGATGGATGTTCATACAATATTTCGGCCCGTGAGCTGAGATGTGTCACTTTAATTCAACATTATGTAACGTGTAATCGGATTTTCCGAGCTAGTGAAGCGCAAAGGTACTTAATGTGTCATTATACTTGTAAATTCTATAGGTCGAAAATCAGCTCACCTCTATACTAAGTCATGGATGGTTATATGTATTTAAGTATTTATGGGAGACGCCCTTCTCATAATCGTTGTCTAGTATTCGTAACATAAGGTAGAAAATCCCTTACTTCGAAACCACTACAATTGTCGAGTTGTTTGGCGCATATTAATTTAATATACCTACCATTATTAAATAAGCTACAGAACGTTCCATACAACCAAACATCAGTTCCGTACCTTGACCTAATTAAAAGCGAAATTTCAAAGCACAGATAAACCTTTTTTCCGGAATACAGGGTGTCAAGATAAAGCGGCGACCGCTCTCGGTGAAACCGCGGACGATATAATAGTGAGGCCACCGCCTCCCCTCACACCCAGCCGAAAGAGGGTGACGCGTTGTTTGTACGATTTGAGTAGGTGTCATATTATTTTTTTATTTTGCTACTACGCTGATGGTGGTTTAGAAGATTTTTGCGCGATGTAGACGAATTTGTTGAAATTTAAAATATAATAAGTATTTATACATTAATTAACTGGTGTTTTAGAGACTTCGAGAAAGCCCTGATTGTATTACGTATTTGTCATGTTTGAAATTGTATTATGCAAATAAAATTCAATAGACCGTATCTCCTTCACGTTAGTTGTAGACTTGGGAGTTAGGGATAGATTCGCATGATTTACGATAAATCATTACACTTTTACTTTTTTGTATCTGTACTAAACGAAACCCAGTCCTCTTCCTGAAACCATCAGACAATATGGGAATGTTCTAATTGTACTATCACCAGCATAACAGCCCGTCCATTGCCATTGAGAAATCGCCCCTATCACAACGTCCTAAGAGCATGAAGCGTTTAGCTTGACGTGCAGTCGCAACGCCACGGCACCGAGTTTAAATTGGTAATCAGTTTGATATCAAAGAATCCGCTGTAACCCTGGATGGATTCACTTACCGGCCAATTAATACAACCTGTCGGGCAAATTAGTGATGTTCTTGATGAGTCGATATCGACTTTTAATGCCTATCTACTTATTATGAATTTGAAAAACTCGCAGTTTTGCAAATCCATACATTGCGACATGTATCTTTTGGTCGACAGCAAATATCAGAATTAACGCCATCATCTTAATAAACGCGGTTGTCAGAGCTAGTGTATTCAAATTTCCCTAATCTTACGGGAGATTTCCCCATTCTCCCTGGTGTTTATATTTTCGTTACGCTTTTTGTTTAAAATAAAATGATTCTTTTTCAATAGCGTAAAGCTAAACCTGCATTTATAATTTTCAATTGATTTTTATTGTTTATACAATTGTTTTGCGTTTTACATCGGTTGAACATATATAATATACTGTGTTAAGTAACCTTGTTCTTGACGTTGCCATGGTTGAATAAAAAAAAAATTATTTATGGTGGACACCTGGTTGGAGAATTCTTTGATAAATGTGTTTTAACCTTTACTTAACGCGGATATATCTATCGATCATCCTCAAACTTACAATTGAGGCTTAATTATGGTTATAGTATTACATAAAATTTTATACTCGACATCGGAACCATTTTTTCGAGAGCAGGGGCGTCTGGTACTAAGTGCGTGGTAGTCAAGTTCCCTCAGAAAGAAACAATGCTATCGCAACGAAAAGCGTCGGCGTATGTCGATAGGGTTAGTGGTGGGGTGTGTCTGTCTGTCTGCTCAGTCGATAAAATATGTCGATAGTTATCTGGGAGACGTCATAACCCTTAATGTGCAGGAGACGGTGCCACACTCAGCCTTGTATGTGACGTTGACGAAGCCCTACTAACGGGGCAAGATTTTCAGTCCTATCAGACATACTCAATGAACATAAAATTATGCATATCTTCTTAATACTTAAATGAGTTTTTAGTAAAGAAACAGAATTGATAAAGTGTCGTTTCCAACGTATCAAATGACACGGTGATGTTTTTTCAAAAGTAATCACTCTACTTCAATTCTTATTCAAACACGGACTTACTTGTAGATCGCCCAATGTCAAAATTGAAATCAACAAAAAATTCATCCGCACCGCATCCGTTTGTACCACAAATAACTGAAGCCACGGATTATTCCTTCCAGTCAAAATTGATGAGTTTTCTTTAAAAACGTATAGTTAGTTAGTCTATTAGCGTATCTAATCTTATCAACAATAACACTCGTACGGTACTTAAAAAACGGCCATCGCATTCCAGAATTGCAACGAAATATTCCTAAAACAGGAACTACGGAACAGAAAAGCCACTATACCTTTGATCTGTGCACAGTGGCAGACTTTGCCGGGCACCCCTATGCATGCAGATTTTATACTTTGTCATTTTCGTATACACGTGCCCCCCTCCCCAGCAGGGGCCCTACTTAGCTGATGACTTATTAGGAGTGCATTCTTCGGAGGTGTCTGTCTGTCGTGTCGGGTTAAATGACATGGTGGCGATGCTCTCCGATTTATTCCTGACTGTCCCACTTTTGGAGACAATGCTGCGCGGGATCTGGCTTGGCCTTAAAATGGAGCCGTATAGACTTTTCTGCTGTGAGACCGACGACAGTTTTGGAGATGTTTTGGCTCGTGATTAGAAAATGATACTAGGGCGGAAAAATCAGCACTCTGTAGTAAAGCGATTTTTAGTGAACAAGTTTCTATTTCGTAACATAGATTTATGCGAATCATTTCCTGGACACCGGGACTTGTAGACAGACACAGCTGTGGTATCGTGTACTATTTTCTTTAGGCTGCCATGTCTCTTTATTACACAAACTGTGACTTTTGTTAAACTGTCAAACGAACTTCATTGTATTGTACTTTTCATATAGTAGTAAACGAGATGCAAAGACGAAAAAAGGGGTGCTAGTGGGTGTCACCGCGCATCGGTGGGTATTGGGTATTTCACGGTGCATTTCGGGCATGCCCGCTTTGATCCCAGTGACTGCGGGGAAGGGCACACTACTGCTGTACGAAGGCTCAATTTGGAAACCATTTACACTGAATGGCGTCGACGCTGCCCAACATTTTGCTACAGACGTCAAGTGGCTTAAAAAACAAATAATAAAAATATGTAAAAATCAATAGAAAAGTTTCATATTATTTTAAAATAATTCAATGTATTTTTACTCCAAAGAAAACTTTTTTGACTTGAGTCAGAGCCATAATATACAGTTGGTACAGATTTGATTAACGTTATTACTCTATTATTAAGGGCCTTAAATACTCGTATATGTATAGTACATGTTTGACACTTTCTCAAACTACATTATTCATTCTTGTACATGACAAAGTGTTTTTTCGTGTTAATAGTACTATTAACGCCAATAAAAATTGCATACCCAATTACAACACAAGAATCAGACGTTTTAAATTACACCACATCGATTTACGTTTTCAAAGGACTTAAAATAGTAATCGGAAAAAGTGTGGTATGATGAATGTGGTGACTTGAATTGGTCCTTCCTACGTTTCTTGTTCAACAAATTACCCAGTTCCAAGGAAAGGTGATAAGGCGAATGTATTGTTAGTTGTTACGATTGCTGATCTAACAGCCGGATTAAGTATGCAAAATTAGTTCGCAGCGGTAAAGGCGCTTTGTGTATGCAGTTTTGTTTTTGCGTAAAAATTGCTGCAATTATATTTTGTTTGAATCAATGTTCAACAGCGTGTGCTAAGGTCTATTTCTTCTTAAAGTACAGTGTTATAATAAAAGTTATTAAGCTGTTTAGAACCTATTTAGACTTGAAATACAGTTACAACCATGACTTTAAGTACTGTCCAATAATGTAACATTCGAAATCACACCAATTGGCATATTGCAACTTTATTTTAATCTTTTAATCCGTTCCAGTTCCAGGCTTTCAATTACTTACTCAGTTACCTGAGACGCCAATTTTGTATTGCGATCTAACTTAAGAATAATTAAAAGTAATCCTTTCTCATTCACTCATATGCTCGAAATTAAGACATGGAAATTGGTCAGAATTGAGACATCACAATACAAAATTTTCCGATCCATCCAAAAGCAGAGCAGCTTAACTATCATCGCAATTCGTATCATGACGTTTGTACCAGCACTGTGTTAGTAAAGTCATTAGCAGATTATATTTTTAAAAGGGTCTCGTCGCGACAAAGCGTCGTGCTAAATACCTTCAGTCATCTAGCACTATGAAAAGTTAAACGTGTGAGTAATTGTTTCGCAAAATTCCTAGTTGAGTTAGAATGCATAATAATAAATAGAGGTGCTTTTCAAACGGAGTTAAGCTTAATAATGCCGTGGAACTTAAAAAGCTTTCTGTCGGTTGGGCTATTCTGTCGTTTAGCCATTGTACTCGCGTGTTGCGAACCGAGTTTATAAAGTTGTTCTCATTTTTTTGCTTGTAGTACATCGGGAGCGTGTTGACAACAGCTCGGAAGTGCTAACTGCTTGTTACGCTTCGTGTTTGAAGTAACTTTGAGTTTTGGTATACTTGAGGTTGGTAATTTTGAGTCTATTGTGTTCTAAGAAATAAGAAAAACGAGATTCGAAGTATCATTCAGTTGGAAGAATCGGTGTTAATCTGAATGTTGTTGTCCGTTGTCAAATATATTATGTTGGAAATTAGTTATCATACGAAAATGGCATTAGTACTCGCACATGTGTTCTTTGTAGAAATTAAGGCTGTTGACATTTAGACAATCTGCAATAAGCAAATTAAAAAAAAAATCGGTGAAAAATTTTTGTACATTTATAACGTTTATTACAATTATGTTTAATCTGGGATGCAGTCATAACTTGTAAACATCATAAGTAGGTAACTCTTGACAGTGAAAACAAAACCAATATTCGTTATTTTTTAACACTAGCGTTCCTAGCGAACTATGTTTCGCCCTCGGCCCCTTTCCTCCCCAGCCCCGGTTAGAAAGTAGGTACTCTTAAATCTTATATTTTTCCGCGCAATTTTCATATTTTTTTCTTTTATAAGATCATTCTCATGACATGACAAAAACAAAAACAACAAAAAATAAATTAGTGGAATCAGTCCAGCCTTTCACGCATGATGCCGTGACTAAAGGAAATATGGATTTATATTTATATAAAGAGATAAAAGATAAATAACCTATTCGGAACAATACCTGGAAGTCTAAAATTGTTCAACATTGTCTGCATTTCATAATTATACGTGTATAAATAATAAATGGGAAACTTGCATTAATTTTAGGGAGTTTTATGTGGGGGAGCATAGAACAAAATACTCAATGGACAACCAAAATGAGGTTAGATATAAAAAGCGAGACGTAGAAATATCTAATAAATAATGCAATGTGAGCACGACGCCACACGGAGTGGGTGGTAGACCTGCAGCCGTGTTACATTTAGGAAAACCTTTAAAAAAATATTAAAATATTGGACACCAATCACTTACATTGCTCTGATCCCAAAGTAAGTAGCCAATGCACTTGTGTTATGGAAATCAGACACAACGGTGGTACCACAACACCCAGACCCGAGACAATATAGAAAATATCATTTTCTACATTGACCCGACTGGGAATCGGACCCGGAACCTCACGAGATGGCGACGCTTGAAACATGCGTGCTAGTCACTCGAGCACCGAGGTCGTCAAATTCCTTTTTAACTATTGTTTCTTTCATTCATTATGTATTCTGGTTTTGATGCGTTCTCCTTGCTTAATTAAGAATTAAAAACCTATTTAAAAATTGATTAAATACCGAATCAAGATTAAAAAAATATTCGATCAAACTTTATTAAAACAGCGATAAAAATCGATCCAAATATCGATTGAGATACGACTGTAATGTTAGACCGACAACAGTCATCGGTATAACCGTCGAATCGCACGTGTGGCGCGTTTATTTCCACCGAGCCTGCGCCCGCGCACACCATTATAAATCATTAAACGTAAGTGCGCATTTTTAATTAAGTATTGTGCCACCATCCTATAAAGCCGCCCGAATAAATGCATTCGACTCATGTCGCCATTACGTAATTGTATCAAACCCCACATATTTTGTGCGGTTCACTTTTTATTGCGATCATATGGTCCGCCATTGTTTGGCGCGACGGTGTCCAGTGGCGCTGTTTTATGGGTTTAATAAAGTGATTTAATACAGCACCGTAACGTTTCGATATACCACCGGCTAATTTTGAAAAGCAAGATGAGAAGTTCTTAGGGTCGTCGGCCGCGCGTCCTCGTCTCGACTCAAGTCAACGGTTCCGCATACATTGAACCAATAACAATAATACATTCCATGCTATGTCGATCAATGCATATGTGTGACGTCCTGTTTAAATCCTAGTTCAATCCTATGTGAGTCAATGGAAATCTGTGCGTTAAAGAACACTACGCTAAACAAGAGACTACTGTTGGACCTGATTATTTTTGTTTGATTTCGGGCAATCTTCATGAGCGTTCATCACTCTAGCTCACTAGACGAAGCTAATGATCCCCGGATAATACGCATCTAAGTTTATTCGGTTTCAAATCAACTGCATCTTGCTTGATCGCTGGCCACCTTACTCACAACACAAATCTGTACGGCGTTGAATCAACGTTAACTCAACTCACGAAGGTTGTAAAACTCAAATGAGTGGGTAGATAGTGAAACAACAAGCACCCTGTCTCCCGGCGCCGCGGCGGCAGAGGTGACGACAATGGCGCAAACGCACGCCTAAAGTGCACCGCTCCCTCAGTTACCCCTGCATCGACATCCCCGCTTTTATTTTTGTTGCCTTACTTTTTTCTATATGAAGGTCCACTCACTTATTCATGCGAGCGGGATTGTAGTTTTTTTTTTTCACTTTTTCCATGCGCCGTATATAGATATTTTGGCTACCTCCTATTTTTTCCTGACTATAAAACTCGACCGGTCGTATACTTTTTTCGCGGGGCACCGCCAGGCGCAGGGGCGCGAGGGTGCTCACAGCTAGAATTATTCATTGCCTACCCACTCCGAACGGCTTTCCGTTATTTCTGTTTGTTATGAATTATGTCCAATGACTTTTCCGACGGCCCGTTTCTTTCGTTTTCACTAATTACTTTTTGTACAAAACTATAAATCTTTCAGGTGACCTAATCGAATTGGTTTACTTGTGTAGCGCTGGGTCGGCTGTTAATATAAATTAAGCACGATCGCTCTTAATAGGCTGAAATTCGAGGGGGATTGATGTCCTTGAAACAGAACTAGCGATTTCAATTTCTTGAAGTCTTTATCTCTTCTTTACTGGTTCTTTTTCTTGCGTTGACTCCCTTTGTATTTTTTCAACTGTGGCATTATTAAATACCATCGATTATGAAAATATGTTATTAATATAAGGTCAACCCTTAATGAGTGACTCAAACTGGTTATCATAATAACCCACTATAACTTTATCCAATTAACATGTACTTACGTTACACTTTGGTAAAAGTAATTGTCCTATTAGGAAGACAATTATACTTAATTGTTAGAAAATCTGGTGTTAAGTTTTTTTTTAATGAATTAAAAAAGAACAATTAACCTTCCTAACATAAAACTTGTAGAACTTTCAATATAGAAAAGAAAAGGTCTATTCCTAATACAGACGTTGTATTCAGCAAACCATCTGGCCAAACTTCTTACTCGTCCGTTTTTTTATACTAATTTCATTTACACGAAAATGTAAATTAATTTGATCCATCACGGAATCGGAACCACTATCAATTATGTCACCAGTAGGCTAGTTGCACCGGTATACAACAATATATCACCTATAAACATAATTCACTATCAGAAAATGCCCTTAATTTGTTCTGATTTAACCCTTTTAAGACCGCTAAGTATGTCCGAAAGTTCACCACCGGCCTGTCCTGTTGAGAGCTATCACGCGTTTTGTGATAAAACAATGTATCCCAGTTGAAACTGGCGTTCCAAATGCTAACAAAAGATTCAAATTCACACTCCGCTGCCTACTAAAATATGTAGAGGAGCTACGCTGGGACGGTACAAATTTGAATTTCATATGTATGTTTCACCTATTACGGATGCACTCATTAATAAGTTAAGTGATGTGTGCGGGTGAGACGGGGCAAATCTCCACTTTAACGTCAAAGCGCGAAGCGTCAAAATCGACTGGTGTTCTACAAGTCTCCGTTTAAGAGAGTACATGTAAAGATTATGTCGGATGAAAAATGCTGCAAATTGTATGACCCCCATGAAAAAACATTATCATTACGATGAGTTCCGTCGTATCGTTTCTCATGTAAATCTGGAGTGTGAGCACACCGTTCCGACACTCTTTTGATGTATTCATTTTACTGTCGACATTATATGACTTTTATAGGAGTACTTGGTTCGCAGTCACGTGTTTGACTTGCGAGCTTCTTTACAACATTAAAGGTTTTCCATTTAATCAAAATGCCTGATCAGGGAAAGGTGATTCTTCAAATCAATGTAAAGTAATATATAATAAAAACAATCATGTATGTTTCTGAATTCCTGTAGCTTTTTAAAATCCAAATCTTTCGTGTTAGTATAAATACCTAAAACTATGACTAAAAAGCGTCTTCAGTTCTAAAAGTAACTATTTCTTCCTTCGACACAATCTTTAAAAATCTGTCTAAATTTTTAATTAACATATTTCTGTTAACAGCTGAAATCAAATAATGTATTCTAAAAAGCATTTAAACAAGGTTGCCTTGAAATCAAGTTTCATCGATGTTGAAATAGAAGTAATCGAACCTTACAACGTGTTTACTTATTTTGTTGAGCTATTTGACCTTCCAGGCATCGGCTTATTATAAAATATCGAAGAAAAGTTTTAGCTAACCTGTTACTATAATAATATTAGATTTGGTTGTATTGGCAACACCATTTCTAGAGCTAATAATGTATGCATGTAATAATGAATATGTGGACTTCATTGCTGATTTGTAAATGAATGAATAGATGTATCAATAGATAGTAACGGGATTGCTTAAATGTATAATACAATCCCGTAATATTCTACACATATTCTAATATTAGTGACCATGTAATTTTAAATCAATATAATATGATTATGATCGTATTGAAGAACATCTTTTCATAGATAGTCAACTTCGGAAATTGTGAATAAAACTGTTAAGGTTAGAAGGAACTAAAAACTTTTTGAAATAGGTTTCTCAATTTTTAGGTATGGGAAATAAAACATTTGCTTAGATATTAGCCGGCACCAAGGATCGGTTGTAACATCGTGTGAGTGACATAGTGCACAGTGTGACGACCTTTGATGAAAAAGAACCTCCTAGCGTTCTGTTCCCATTCATTCACATGGAACTTAGGAAAACTGAAAAATCGCGGCGGCGCACAGGGCTGTGCTCAGTATAATTACTTTTTCTTAAAAAAACATTTTGCTTGTTTTTTTTATTATTTTAGTATTATTTTTTTACCTTTTTAGTAAATGTTTACTACAAAAACTTTAAAATTAATATGTGTGATACCTCATAGTATGATTTTATTACAAAATATCAGACTTGTGAACGGAGAATAAGCTGGAAGTAAAAGCAATATAACTCTCTCCTATGCCCTGCCTCCGGCGCTACTCAACTTTGTACGCAATATAATATTTATCACAATAAAATGTACCAAAGAGAACGGAACGGGCCAAGAATATTAATATAAATTTCGACGTACCAACGTCGCTCCTTATAAAATGTGCATCACGACAGTCTCGTGCTAATTAATTATTAACTGTCTGCATACGGCCCTGGAATGTCTTGGAGGCAACCCTTCCATTAATAGAGGTATGGCGCGAGCTTCTCTGATGTTTTGACAAAGGGTACGCTAGACGACTATTTTTATTAAAACCAAAGGCAAAGGCATGCTTTTTTTAATAACTTATGTACGTAGGTGCGGGTCGAGTCATTTGAATTGCACTTCGGTGTGAGAGTAGTTTGCGACGCGTTTTTTTTTTCAAAATTGTTCACACTTTTGTGCACCGCGAATTTGCCGCCTTGGGCTGCGTTTGTTACATATCTTTTTTTTTTACACGTTTATAGTCGCGGAAATCCCATCACGTATCATTTCGATATTGTAACGGGTCCCAACTCATACCAAATTCAATGTCCATTATGGATCGTCTTTCAGTATGGGCCTGCATATGTTATAGAACTCGCTTTTGATATTTGGAATGCTCCGGACATGTCTGTTTTTTTGTCTGCGCCCGAACGACTATCTTTTTTAGTTTTCGATGTCAATTAAAACTGTTAAAAATGCAATTCTTTTACCAGTACAGTAGTTTTAAAAGCTTGAGTAAAATGAATATTACTAGTCATAAACTCCAGAGAGCCGCCGTCTGAGAAACAGCTGTTCAGTGCTTTTGACGGAGCAAACAATCTTTTTACTACTAGTTCGTCTGTCGTCGCATTGCCTTTCATACATTTGCTTTTATCCTTTGGGTTTTACATACCCTTTTGACGTCGACCTGCTTTTTCTTTGTCTTTGAATATTAAATGCTTACGTCTTTAAGCTTGTTCTGGTGTGGCTTTTTGTATCCCTTGAATTTAATTATTTTTTAGATTACTTTTTGTTTTAAGTTTCAATACATCATAAAATAAAGATTATAAATCATTAAGGGTAACAGATATTAACGGGATGTACCCTTAAACCCAGATCACTTAGTCCGAAACGCAAATTCCTTGACACGAACGACTGAGTCTCAGAAGTGTTTTCCTCTCACGGGATCCCAAGGGGCTGTCTGGACAACCGATAAAATGATGCTCACGACGCAAGATTACATAGTTCAATGGAATCGTCAAATCGAGCACCGACCCAGACTCAAGCCTGTAGCGGACTCCTGAATATTTTATACGAACGCAGTGCGCATGCGTCCCGCCGTCTCAAGATGATCAAGTTTTCGTACGCTGATTTATTTTTAATTAAAACCGCTTTAGTTATAATTCAGAATGTTATTGAAGAAACGGGAAATTGTTTCCTACGTCTATTCTTTGTTTGACGTGATAATAACATCATCTAAGTATGATAAATATTTATCAATGAAATACCTAAAAAAGAAACATTTTGAAAGAGACGGTATCATAATGTAACCCAAAAAGTACTGAAAACATTTCATTAATAAGATCTCATGGTTTATGCTCACTCTAAATCACTATTTGTATAGCAATGCTCACTCTGTTAGCAACCTCTGTACATATCTAATATTAATAGGAAGCATTTCGGAACAGCATGCATACAAACTTCACGCTAATGCTCAAAGCTATGCATTTGCGATGGCTGCTTAAATATATATTCTCTTCTGACGTCATAAATATACAGTTCGCAAATGACTAAGCCTGAGTTTATCCATTTAACACCAGTCTCCTGCGAGTTAAAAATGCAAAGCTATTTCGCACCAAATAAAGTGTACTTAGCACTTGTTCATAATGCAACAGAGGTGCAGTTTAACAGGCGGACCCGAGGGGGCACTTGCTGATGACATCGGACGAATCTTTTAGGGTTCGCCAAAATCAAAAGGCCATGTGCCATCAACAAAAAATTGTCTCCATCAAAGTACGACACTCGTTTCAGTAAGCTACTGAGACGGTGGTCACAGCACTTTAAATTTTCACAAGCCTCGTTTCCTATTGTTTTAACTTTTCCACGTTTCACGAGTGAACGTACTCTCGAGTCGCCTGCCACAATTTTCTTTTGTTATTCAAATTAACGCATTAATTACTTATTCCATGTTATTAGGAAGAAATAATTTAATTTATTAAAGAAGGAACAGCATTACCATAATAGATGCAAGATTAATAATGCATTTTGTTATGTATAAACAATTGAGTTTTTCATAATTAATATTTACAGTACTAATATTTACTTTTCACTCGGCCGTGTTACGTGGGTGAAGTAGTGAGTATAGTAAACATTGGAAACTTTTGTCTTCATCAGCGCACATGCATATTCAAACGCGTTCAGAATGCAACATTTCCCTAAACAATAGTAGAATGCACTCTGTAATGGTGCATTCACATTATTAGGGTAGATAGGCTAAAATCTGATCTGCTATCGTCTAAAATCCAACGGTCGTGCAACTAAATGAAACGTCAGTGCACGAGCCGTAGACGAAAGACGTCTGGAATTAAAAGGAATCAAATATGAATGGGGTATACATGATACATGAATAACGGGCCCCGCTCTTGGCGGCCGGGCGCGCCATTGCTCTCCAACAACTAAAACTGATACATTAATAATGCGTTTGCTTACAATGCGCTTTAAATGTAGATCCAGTAGCGATCTCGCTCGGGCGGTGGTTCTCTTTCGCACGCGGCGGCGCACACGGCGAGGCGTTCATGCAAAATGTACGTGAACGCGACTATTCCGTACTTCCCTCTCAAGATAATGCTGTCGGCCTGGGGTAACCGCCCGCCACCCCGGCCCTGATCGAGGGGTATCAATGGTCATCCGAGTTCGCGGCCGTGCGAGGCAAATCATGTGTCGCGTTCTCATTATGATCGGTTTTTGCGTTGGCGCGGGACGAGTTCACGGTGAGCTGCGTTTTCGGGTTTTGTTGTTACGCGATTTTAAGCTTTTGGGTATTGTTTTGGACTTTGAGGGGTCGTATTGTAAGTTGTACGGTTTATAAATGGTATTCTTCTTTATTATCAGTTAGGTTGTAAATTAATATTTTTAACGCTTAATTTTATTTTATATCACATTAAGGATGTTTAATACTGAAGAGTACTTACTTACTATTAGCTAAATTAAAAACCTTGTGAAGCTGTATATTATTTGAATGGAGTATATGGACCAACTTATGCACGTCTCATGAATTTATGCTTTTGCGCTGATATCAATGAAATAAAAATACAATTACAGCGTTTTTGATGAATGAGTTTATTAAAAACCGAATAACCATTTTCAAATACTTAACGCGTCTGCCTTTAAATATGCACACACGGGCAGATAGATGTTCTAGGTCATTAGGGTTGTCATCAATATTAATTTAAGCCAAATAGCCGCGTTCGTTCAAACATGACACGTGACAAATTAATCATATGCATTATTGAGTGCACAAGACAAAATTGGAAATCTCTGTGCGGTGAGCTTCCCTGATTGAAATTTTTTATAGACTTGAACAATTGTTTCTGTATATTTTAGCGGTCTTGTAAGGGATGAGAAGGTTGCTTGTGCTTATTTTATTGATGAAATTTTAAACTAGTGACGCAATAGTAGTACACAGAGAAAAATAATTTAGGAGAACTGTAAAGTTTGAACACACCTTTGGTAGAGCTCTTGCATTTAACCTTTCCGTACTATAATTTCAATGTTTCTTTCGCTTTGAATTTACAATACTTCCGTTTGAATGCGTTTTGTCTGCTTCAAGAAAAATGTCTTATTTTTTTATCACGTATTTGACCTCGCATCTGATGTCTGTATAAAGTAAAAAACTAACACTTACAAAACTCTTTCCCATAATCGCCATAATTCTTGGTTAACATTTTAACGGAATATCAATTTATCAAGTCTCGTGCTAGATAGTATACCTAGCCATCGTCTTAGATACGAACTTAGCCCTAATTCTCCTAATGCACCTTGCTATTGCTACCATGCAGTGCTACCATAGTATAAATATGTACAGTTGGCTCACGTATATTGTCATCACTTTTAGCAAAATATATCATTATAATATATTTCTAAAATATATATTTATTTTATTGAATCAAGATACGAAGCGGTTTACAGTAGTAATTTATATGACTATACAAAATATAAAGAGGTAGACTATAACCTGAAGCATGCATCATTGATGAATCAAACAAAAACGCAAACTAAACATTAAAATTAGAAATGCGCGCAGATCAATACTTCATTATCATTATTAGCAAAAGGATTTCCACTGCTGAAACCCTATTACTTAGTGATTATTATTTATTTCTTGCTAAAAAGCAGCGTAGAGCGATTAGTGTAGAATTTTTCATGGACATTGAAAATGAGATTGCAATTTCTTGAGCAAATAAAATTTTCTTGTCTTGTATCATGCTACAGTCTCACCGCATTTTATTTGGTTATGGCACTGTCGTGAAATCCATAGTTCGGCATCATGCCTCCGTTGGAAGTGTTACTATGAATAAACCATCCTTCGCTGTGTGTTGTACTAAAATATGCAACGGCCATGTAACTTGTGCTAGTGGGCGGGTATTAACCCATACGAGTGTATGTTTTATTTAATAAAACCCTCCCGGTTGCTTACACTGTTGGCAAACAAACTTCTACTATTATTTGTCTAGCCACAGAATGAATGTTAATGTTGTTCGGGACATACCGACTGCGTACTATTTAACTCTGTTTGCGACTAGGTACTGAATTTTTAATCCAACTCTCTATGTGGGTTATGCCGACACAAGTGAAAAAAACTTTTTAATTTAGTTTGTACTTTGTACGCCGTTTTGTGGACTAAAAGTGAAATGGTGAAAGAATATTAATTTATAGCTTATATGCCACAAGTTGCTGGAAAAATAACGTATTATTTTTAACCGACTTCAAAAAAGGAGGACGTTATCAATTCGACTGTATGTTTTTTTTTATCTTTTTTTTTTTTGTATGTATGTTACCTCATATCTCAGTCGTTTGTCAACCGAATCGAAAAATTTTTTCGCCTACTTAGAGGGTGTACCTTCTAGTTGGTCCCATTTTTCCCATTTTGGGATCTGATGATGGGATCTTGGTGTAATCGAGGGAAACCCTTAAATTTTAAAGGCACGTATAGTGTTTCTGTACTAACATCTTAATTTTGACGTGTTGTTACGTCTGATAGTCAACATTTTGTGGGGCTGAGCTGATGGTGGAACTCCTTAACGCTTAGGAGTTCAGTAATTATAATGACGGAACTTATGATAGGTAATTTGTAGCTTCTTAAATAATAGAATCATATCATAAGGTGCAACTCCCCCCCCCCCTCTTATGTAATCACTAAAAATGAAGAAATAAAATTAACTTTCAAAAAAAGTAAAAACCGACTTCAAAACCAAAATGCACTAAAAAGTCTTAAATAAACTCTTCACCATTAAAAGGAAAGGAATCCGTTTTAGGCAAACAATTTCTTTTTGGAGTCGGTGCCATCACTTTGACCATCAAGCAATCACAGCACCGACTCCAAAAAGAAATTGTTTGCCTAAAACGGATTCTTTTCCTTTTAATGGTGAAGAGTTTATTTAAGACTTTTGAGTGCATTTTGGTTTTGAAGTCGGTTTTTACTTTTTTTGAAAGTTAATTTTATTAAGCACGATTCGGTAGCGAAGTAATATCTTTCAAAATATATAATTAATATGTGTAATTTATAATCTATCCTAAACCTGACATAACTGTACCGTTACCATGAGCTCACTCGCTAGCGACGACCTAACGTTTCAGTTCTGTCAGTGACCGCTAGAGGCGCTGTGCAATTTTCCATAGACTTTTTTTACGTCATCGCTAGCGAGTAAAACCGTCGTAACTCATAGTAACGGTACTGGATATGAGCTAACTAGCGGTCCCCCGCGACTTCGTCCGCGCGTTTTGAGTTTGCTCCCTCCCCTCCCGTCGCAGCGTGATGTTTTATATCCTAAAGCCTTTCTCGATAAATAAGCTATCCAACACAGAAATATTTTTTCAAATCGGTCCAGGAGTTCCTGAGAAAAGCGCGTTCAAACAAACAAACTCTTCAGCTTTATAATATATTAGCGCAAGCGCACGTTGAACTTAAGCTGCGAACATTATTTTGGTGCGGAGTTATGTTAAAACTGTGATAGCTCCTAAGATATTTATTGAAATCAAATGATATAAAGGGCAACTTGGTTCTAAATGAAATGCTCGTGATGATGAATGTATTTATTTACGAATAAATAAGAATAAATACCTGTGTGTATAATACACCTCTAAAAATAATACATTATTTTTTTACAAATTTATGAACATAAAAAAGGTTGTAGTAAGTCAACCATTAAAGATAGACATATGCTGTCGCGGACTTTATTATAGAACTTTTAATGCTGAACAATCCTGTCATACATGATTTTTGTGTAACTTAAGCGGTTTCCGCAGCGTATGGAGCGGAAGCTCTCAAAAGGAATATCTTTCTCCCGTTTTCGCAACATTTTTCATTTCTGCTGTGGTCTTATGAGTCGTATCTTTATGTTATATAGCCTAAAGCCTTCCTCGATAAATGGACTATCCAACGTAAAAAAAAAATTTCAAATCGGGCCAGTAATTTTTGAGATCAGCGCGTTCAAACAAACAAACAAACAAACAAACTCTTCAGCTTTATAATATTAGTATAGATTATAATGTATGTTGTCACTGTCCACACTTTTAAAACTTTGTCATTACCTAGTAAAAATATACATATGTCTTTATGCACTAGGAGTTTAGTAATACGAGTAGGTACATAATTATAAAAAAGATATTGCACTATACAGGATGTTGTAGACAACATCCAACATCCTGTAGAGTCTTCCTATACTGTTTCCTTTGTCAATGAAGTATTAACGATTTAAGAGGCTTCACCATTGCACATTGTATTCTTTTCCCCAACAAACAATAATTATTGAATTATCGAAATACAGCCACAAAACATTGTGGCCTTAATAGCCTACTATTCCTTATGACCTAACACAAAAGTGACGTATTAATATTCTCGATGTCAGCAAGGCGTTTTATTACAGCATTAATATTGCATCGTTTAAAGGTTTCCTTGGTAACTTGTTGTGGCATAAAATAGAGCCTATTCTGTATCATATGTCAAAGGAATAAAGCTCTCGTGAAATTAATATTTTGGTACGACTGAAAACAGAGGACACATTTCACATTAAGGAGAAAAGTGTTTTACATGTCATTTAAAGTTATTATGTATGGAGAAATTAGTTGGGTGTTCTTGAACCCTGAAAAATATAGTTTTTTGGACATATTTTGTTACAAATTAAACCTGCTCTTTGTTCTTGCATGTGTACTTATTATTATACTTTATAGGTTCCATTTCAGCATCGATCGAATCTTAACACAAAAAGACTCGACCCCCCCACGGTACCAATCAGATCAATCTCCTCCAACTAACAATATAATGATCCACGCAAAACATTAATTGCATCACTGAATCATAAGCATTGTTGAAATCCTATTGACTCGACAAAATCCAGGCCGACCGCAGATTCCTTTGCGAGCTCAACCCGCTATTTATAGATCCCTAACTACCTTACACTTCCTTCTACAGTTCAATCAGCGCTTCAAAAAAACTCCGAATACCTCAGTCTCTTCAGCTCCTACAAAAAGATCTAAAGAAAGATTTTTCCCACCCCCCAACTTGTAATTGGATGTTATTTGTACCGTTATACCGGTATGGTACCAATACCAAACTCGGATCAAATAGGCAGAATCACGTAGTACCGTTTCGGTCTTTCGCCAGGAACCAATCAAGGCGGCGAATCCGCTTTTGAAATTGAAATCATAGACGACGTAACAAGTTTCTTTCATTTCAATGACAAAACGCGACGGTAACGAAGTTTAGCTTTTAATTCCATGGTGGAATAGGGACGGGACAGGGACGCGTGGAACGGCCAATAAACAGATTAGGTCCGAAGCGATGGTGCCCCATTTCGTCGGAGTTGGGCGTCTGAAGATACGGATTGTAAAGCTGACAATCTTTATACGAATGTATCTTTGTACTCACAGGCATACAAAGAAACTTAAAGTTGAAGTGCTTATAATGCAATCAAATCTTAATCTATAAATCTTAATTTAAAAAAAACTGACCGGAAGTTTTACAGTCTATAAAATTAATTTCTGACGAAATAATCTTATTGTTATTATGTTTTTCTATTTATAAAGACTCTGGGATATAAATAAATATTTGACACCAATCACATACATTGCTCTGATCCCAAAGTAAGTAGCTAATGCACTTGTGTTATGGAAATCAGACACAACGGTGGTACCACAACACCCAGACCCGAGACAATATAAAAATTTTAGATTTCTATATTAACTCGACCGGGAATCGAACCCGGGACCTCATAGTGGCGACGCCTTGAGACCCAGCGTGCTTAGCCACTTCACCAAGGAGGTCGTCAAAATATGGTGTGGTGGTCTCGTTTAATAAACGATACAAATTTTTAAATTAAGTTAAATAGGAATACATTTCCTACTGATAAATGTTTTTTTTTTGTTTTAGCTGGTCAGTTTCAAATTCGGTCATCCACTATTAGTTTTTGGCCGCTCAGTTTTTGATCCCTCGGCCGTAACTGTTCTTTACCCGTGTCCCCGCCCTATCATGTACACCAGTTCCGTTTTAATTGATCTTGGTCGTTTTCTGTTCGCCCTGCGAGGCGCATATCCAATTGTATAAGGGCAGCACCTATTACTACTCGCACCTGCACGTTACGTCCAGCCTTGCGTATGAGTTGTCGCCGATACCGATAACCTGGGAATAGTAGCTGTGATTTTTTAATACTGGTCTGACTTATAGGGGCTTATTTTTATGATTAAATACTAGTAGTTAGGCGGTGACATGATGAAAACCAAATTGATGGAAATGAGGTATTTGCTAATTTCTGTCATCTGCCAACGTCTAGGAGGCTGAGTGGTAGAAGAAATGCTTATATAATGTGGGATGTGGGGAATCGAACCCTACATCATGGCTGAAGTACTAAAAAAAAGTGTTGTTATTTTTTAGTGTCAGTTAAGCGGTTGAATGGTAGAGAATGCCCTAAGGTATTAAGTCCGTTAAGTGTACAAGTCATAGTGCAATAAAGTTTAAAATAAACAAATAAGATTGTTTTAAATATGCGTGGTACGGATATGTGTGTAAAATACAAATTGTAATAATTAAAAGTCATAGAAATATTAAAAATCATCACTGCTGCTTTGTTGTGCTAAAATATTTACGTCTACACGACGTTGCACTTTGAAATTAAAATATTATAATAAAAAAGTGCGAACGCTCGACGAGTAAGTAATTTTAATATTATTTAAATTTTATGAATTATTTACAAGTTTATATTTTTATTTTTTGGTCGCCTTGTTAGTACCTAGGGCCACGGCATTTCGATTTAAATATTCCTTGTAAATATTTATTACAGTAACGACGTTCATTGACTTATGTTGAATGTATTTGCGATTTCGTTTGCATTAGAGATTTAATGTAACTATACTTTCAGTCATAACTACGATAGAGAGTATCTATAATGTCTTCTTTCAATAACTTATTAAAGAATGACGTCCACACTAGAAGCAAGTCAACCGATAAAGCAAGCGGGCGTTAATTAAGGGTACTCTCCAATAGACCACATACAGGGTGACCAAAACAGTGACGTCCAAAAACTTTTTTTTGGAGGTCTTACATCCAGGTCTATCTAAATATACCATATTTATGATAGCCAATTTTTTTTTTCTTTTCGAGGCTTTTTTTCAATTAGGGCTGGAAAGAATGTGGTCACAAAATAAATAACAAGGAATAGCCCAGGAACTAACATTAAACTGGGAATGGGCAGGACACGTACCGAGTCTTCAAGACCGGCGATGGACCAAAAGGGTGACAACACGGAAAGGACCAGGAGGGAAACGCGAAAAGGGATGATGAAGGCAAGATGTGAAGACGAGATTTAAAAGATCGCTGGACCAAGCTGGATTGTCTGACTCAATCTAGAGGAGGCTAGATATCTTTGGAGGAGGTTTTCATGTACAGAGAAGATTTTGCAGTAGAAAAACAGCGTAAACTTAGGAATATAATTATGAAAACAATATTGAAAACTCTACTTACTAAACTTTATGTAAACAAAACTTAAAAAGTTTACTGATAATTTAAAAAAATAAGTAATAGCATTTTATTACTAAAGAAAAGATCTTTTTTTAATACGTGTTTATTGCGATAGTTTTTTACTTATATAGGTTAGTCCCCGAAAATCCCAAAGCTCAAAATGAACGTAGATTTGCTACCAAAACCTATGTCAATAAAATATGCCATCTGCTCCACCCTGGCAAGGCAAAGAGGCGTATTGTGTAAATGCTAACTAACCGAGACCATAATCTAAATTCGATATCGATTGTACGTCACATCGTATTTAAATTTTAAGCCTAAGTCGAGATGCGTGTTCCACCGATCGGCATATGGGATGTCCGGGAATAGATGGCCAAATATCAGCGACGGTTGTGAATCGACTGCTCAATTTGTACCAGTGGATACGAGCCGTTTGATAAATTATATACGCACATTTTAAAGTTAAATGACGGCCAGCAAATGGTCGTTCGGTTTCAGCAGTTTGAGCTTATCTTGCGCATATTTGAAGGATGCAGCGATAAATTTATCTTGACAGCGGGTTGACGAGTTTCTAATAAACCTTTGTTTTATACACATTTATAAAATATTTATAGGCTTTTAGAGATAAATATGTTAGGTACACAGGTTGAAATATTAATCAATGACCAAATTTTGAACTAAGACTCTGCTGATGAATATGAACAACTTTTACTATGGAGGCAATAGTAAAATGGAGAAAAAAACAATTGTTCTATACGTTACGACTGTTAAGTTGTAGTAAAAGTTGTTCATATTCATCAATGGAGTCTTTACACTAAATTTGGTCGTTGATTAAAATTTTAGCTTGTATGTAAACTTTCCGTGATATTTTTTACAAATTAAGTAAGAGTAAAAAATAATAATAGTCATAACAATCGCAAAAAAAATGAGCCTCGGTTGGACAGTCAAGGTAAAATAAATAGTTATACCGTAGAGACTTACATACTTCCAATTTATGACATAGGGGCAACCTTACAGTGCTTCAACGAGTACTTATAGTGCGTCAGATTCACTGAGTGAGATCACTTAGAGCCCTTGTTGCCTCGGAAAAGGCAGAAAACGTTCAGCATTGCCGGTGGAATGTGGCGATGTTCAACGGACGCAGATCGCAGGGTCAGTATGGCGGGTGCCGACTGCTTTGTAGAATGCCAGCGCATTCGAGTTCTTCTGTGTAGGTGGCGGCCTACACCGTTGGTAGGATGACTTTGACAGTCTCGATAAAACGAATGAACTGTTTTGCTAACACTTTTATGAGAAGATTACTTGAAATGAAGAAACTCTAAATAAACAGTTGAAGACAGAAAATTGATTTGTTTTTTAAATCATCTGCTCTATGTTTCCTGTATCAAGGAAAAGGCATAAGTTTTTTAAGAATACTCTGAAGAACTAATCAATTGCCTATATTTTCAAAACCAGTTCAATACCATCATGATAATGACGGTTGTTGTCGAAAATAGAGTTGGACCCCGGGTGTTCGCTCGAGTCTAACTTCGGCGAATCGGACTTTATACCATCGAATTCTTGTTCTGGTTGGCGGAGTTGCCTTAAAGCTCGCGTTCCGAATGAGTGGAAACGCTTTGGACAAACGCACGGATTCAAAACCGAATGAAATTCGAGAGTTTTTCAAATATCTTCACTAATGAAAAGTTCATGTTTGGAGATGTTCCTTTTCCTAATTTTACAATATATTACATGATGCAAATAAGACAGTCTTATTTTTCCTGATGTCAATACTTCATATACTCATCAAATCTGATTGGTTGGCAAGCTGAACCAATCCCAGCGTACAATCAAAATATGACACCAAGAACGTAAAAAAATGTCTAGACCGGGTGTCTGCGGAATTGCGGAATGAATCGATTAAGGAATCCGATTAACAGCCACCAATATCGGATAGTCCGCACAGAATGTAGTGACATGACAGACGCCACTACACCCGGACCAATATCTGGCGATTTTTTGATTCCATAACAAGCCTGTATCTGGAATACAGTGCTAACGGCACCGACGCCGTTATTACAAAACCCATAAAACATTCTGTGGGGTCGCCGTCGCAATGACGACTGTCAACTGAAAACGCAATATACAGCGCAATATACTTGCTATTGTGTTCACCACGGCGAAATCTCGCGAGTGGAAAGTCACTTGCAAAAACCGTTTTCGATTCCAATATAGTTAGCACCTCTCTTGGTGGCGAAAAAAATGATGACTCTCCTCAGTAACTTGGGGGTCGATCTGCAGATCTATTTGAAGAAGTATACTGATAATGTATGAAGGTTGTTTTTTAGGATGTGGATATCGAATCTGACTTCATTTTATTCAATAAGCCAAAGGTATAAAAAATGATACAATAAGATCTGAATAGTACTAACATTAGACACAATATGTGACAAAAGAAAATCACACGACTTTTGCATTCATGAACGATTTTTTGGTGTTGAATAAATTAACAAATTCCGTTTATAAACAATTTAGACATTCTAAAAGTGTTTTACCCAAAACCGCGAACCAGCTCGGACATTTACGTATGTCGCAGGAACTGGCAGCGAAACCAACACAGAATTAGCGGACGACAACGAATTACGCGATCGATTGATATGTCACTTCGATTCGGAAACTTGTCGAATTGTCGAGAACAGTATCGACATTTAGTGGACATTATAAATTGTGTAAACAATACTGATTAGATTTTCCGATATTTGAACCTGAACCGTTTACTGGTATTCACGCTGATGTGTTAGTTTTCGAAACGTGGGTTCTTTCAGTAATTCCATCATCGAATGTAGCACATGTTGAGGAATTACGACTTGTCGCTTTTGGGTCCCAAACATTAGTCATGTTTCATACAGGATTCGGAACGAATAGCTAAAAGAAATAGGCACATTACAGGTGGTATGGGATTTCACGTGTTAAACCAAAACCACCTACATACTTACATCACCCAAAGGACGTTCTCTGCTGAATATAGGCCTCCCCCACGGTTTTACACAGCGACCGGTTGTGAGCGGTCTGCATCCATTTGATCCTGCGGTCTTTGTAAGGTGGTCTTTCCATCTTGTCGGTAGACATACTGCGCTGCGCCTTTGGTCGAAGGGTCTCCAATCTAGAACCTTTCTACCCCAACGGCTATCAGCTTTTCACGCTTTGCGCCCTGTCTATTAGTCCTTCTACTTATCCCCTCGTTTCTGATTCGTTCTCGTAGGGAAACACCAAGCATATCTCCATCGCTCGTTGTATGAGTTTTTTTTTGTCATATACTGTTTCAATTTAAACTGCATGTTTACACGTAGGAATTTTCTGTAATTTAATTTCGGTATTATGACTACGTAGGGGATATTTGCGTGATTTCTTGGTATGCGGCAGATAAAAGCGTCTTAAGCGGAAATGTATGGGCTAAAGCTAAGCGGTATAGATTGCAAAACTATTAAGCAATATAATCCAGGAGCACCGTACTCGTTTTACTTAAATACTTACTTTTACTTACGTAATCGTTTTAATTAAATTAAAGCAGTAAAACACTGGCCGCCTGTCGAAAACATCAACAAATTTAACTATCAAGTGTTTATGAATAAAAAAAAGGTTAATGAAAACATTGACACTTCGGCGTTGTATCGATCATGCAATGCAAAACAGTTTTATATGGGATCGTTAATCTTTGACCGCTTTCAGTTTATATTATTGAAACAAATAAGCGTGGATAAAGATCGATAAATTAAAATTTCGAGTGTGCATAATTCATTCGGCTCATACGGCGCGATTCGAAATCCCCGGTTTCCGTTAAATAATTCGGCCAAATATTTTTTCGATGTCGTTTTTGTCTCGCCGAGATAAGGGTTAATTTTAACGTAGTCAAAAGCGAAATAAACAAGTCATTCGTTATTAAAATTATTTCGTTTCAGTTTTCGATGGTCTCATTTTGAAGAGATGGTATAGTGGAAAACGACCGGGAAGTTCTTGATTTTTTATAAGTCTGCATGTTTACAACTATTGGCAATGCAATGATATAGCTGACAGTTTATCTCTAATTGTAAAAATGAATTCATATTTCGCTTTGTCTCGGCAGCAGGCATGAACGCTTGGACCGATTTCACTTTTTTTGTTGTTGTGATTGTTATAGTCCGGAGAAGAATCTTATGAAAAAAAAACTGAATGACCGATTTTCATGATTTCTACTTTGTCAAATTCGTTACCGCCCGGAATAAGATAATAATAATTAAAAATTCGAAGCCGGGGCGAGACAGGGCCGGGGTCGAAACTAAACGTTCGCTGGATCCGCTAGTAATAAATAAATATGAGCCAGACAACACACTAATTGTCGTAGTTTCGAAATAAGGAATTTTCTAACTTGTGTTACGAATACCAGCCAACGAGTATGATGGAGTCGTATGCCATAAAATAAATATGTCTCTCGAATGTCAATTTCGGGTCTCCAAATACCTATGTTTGTCTAATGAGAAGAGCATTCAATAAGCAATTTTCAATACAGAATAAATAAACTTTGTCATAATCCCTGAAAAACAAATAAAAAATCGGTCGCTCTTGACCATTCGCGAAATTAAAATGTGTATCGGAGCTGAATAAAAATTTCACGCGGACGATTAGCGGCCCGTTACGTATCGGAAACTCGAAAAATACGCCCCATCTTTAATTTGTAAACCAATAAATGTTAATACATCACTCTGGAACGGCCGCGGCTAGTGCTGGGAAAATGTAGCTTTGAAAAAAAAAGAATTAACATGCTCTGGGTACGACCAGGCACTTATATCTCTTTTTGACATTAGCGTGGATTTGAGTGTGACCAAATGATTTTGATTCTTGACTAAAATACAGAAATACCGACATGCTAGGAGGCCAAAAGCCGAGGCAAGACAAGAGATTCTTGTCCGTTAAAATCTTGCACATTTTTGCAGTGAGTTGTTATTACTACGTATATAAAAGCTATGCCAAGCAAAAAAATGTGTCGCAAATACGACGACAAGATTGTGACGTATTCCTTAAAATTTGAATTTCGAATATGAAACCATATTGTTTGAGTTGATGACAAATGACGTCAATTCATGGCGCCCGAGATTTGTGGTGTCAGTTTTCTACGCTAGTAATAGTAGTATAATGTTTTTTGTCATAAGAATACGTTCTGCAACATATTCGTGACATTATCAGTACAACTCAGTCAGTATTTTTTATAACTGAAGTCCCTCAGTATTTAAATTTACGTCACTACTATCACGGAGAGTTCGATGGAAAATGCTAGCTGCCAAACTAATATGGCAACTATACCGCGGCCGGTGGGTCCTTTATGGCATTTAATGATTTGATTCGCGATTGTTTTTCGTGGGAAATTTAACGCGTGGCCCCCAGTCAATATTTGATCCTGTTGAAATGCCTCTCGCCACGAACATTATTTAAATTTGATTTTACTACTGTACAAATAAATTCACGTTCTCTCAGTTTTAACGGTACATTATGGGTGGTAAACGCTCGCACGTAAGCCAATCAGCTTGCTATTAAGTTTATTTCGTGATTTACTATTTAATGGGATGACTTACAGTCGGCAAAGTTTTACGTGATAGTGTTAATTTTACGAATACTTTTCATACAAATATAAATATTGTTTTGTACAATGTACAGTGGACTCCAGAAATAGGATACAAAACAACACTCATTCTGATTTCTGATCACTGTGTTTCTGAAACTATGTACAACAAAAAAAAAAACATTAAAAGGATGTCAGCCAAAATATTTGTTATTAATTAAAGTAACAAGAGTGAATAAACATTGAAACCTACTTCATATTGCTTCCAAATAATTGCTCACAAAAAACATACAAAGTCATCAACATCAATTTTGTTTTTCTCCTCGCTATCAATGAGTTAATGCATATGACTTATTAATGATAGTTTAGTAGGCAAATTGACATTTCGTGTTCATTGCTTAATAACCGTTAAATATGCGGTGCTTTCATATTGTTTTTATTTTTTCAAGTGAAATTCTTTAAGCAAATTAAAAGCTTTTAATATTCATTGCTTATTACGAGTATAAGGATTAGGAATGTATCTGAATTACAAATATCTACATACCTTTATAATTATATTAAATCGTTTATTTTAGACCAATAAAGCTCCAAACACACAGTTGTTAGTAACTAATTGTTACTTATAATTATTGTTAGTACGACTTAAAAAACTAATACAAAAGCGACAAAACTACAAAGCGACCAGTCAAAAAAATTTGTTCCTGTCTTCCTGCTCATGTATATGTTATAAAAAAATATGTTTTTCACTACGGCGTTTGTAAAGCTTTTCTTAAATATATTTTCTTTCGTCGTAATAAATATGTCGAAAAACGTAAGAATACGATCCAATTTCACCATCAAAGAATAAGTATCGTTGGTAAGTTATGGGAAAAAGCAAATATGGAACGTCTTTTCGTATGAAATATTGGACAAATAACGCTAAATTAAAAGACAAAAAAACAAACTGTATATAGCATCAGAGGTAACAGCGTTTATAGTATAAACATACAAAATTGAACGTGACAAAACTGAAAAATACACAGAACTAGTAGCGCACCGAATATTTAACGGCGCGCGATTCCGCGGTTGACTGTACTAAACAAAATGTGCACGCAATTGAATAACGCGGATTATAGTGGGATCAATCGGATTGATCCTCGCCGCGCGTTACGCCGTGATGTAGTGCAATCGACGGCCACCTTTACACTTGTATTTGTGTGTGCATCTGTACATGTTTCAATTGCCGTGCTAAAAAAAGGATGTAACAAAAGTGGGCTTGTCTCGTCAGCCGTGTGGTAAATGACATCATTATAATCAACAGTCAAAGGACGTCCACTGCTAGACATATGCCTTCTCCAGGGTTTTCCATAGCGGCCGATGGCAAGCGTTCTGTATACGGTTTGAACCTTTGGTCTTCACAATGTCTTCTGCATGTCTTGCCGGTGCACGTTCTTCGATGCGCTTACGATAGGAGAAGCCCAATCATGACCATATTATGCCTTATTAATGTGAAAAATGCAGTAGACGCACAATGAGAATTCAAACTTTTAAAGTGGTCCGAATGATTGACGAAAACTCGTTGACGACGAACCAACGACGACCTTTGTGGTGGCTAAGCATGCTGGTTTCAAGGCGTCGCCGGTCCGAGGTCCCGGGTTCGATTCCCGGTCGGGTCAATATAGTAATAAAAAAACTATATTGTCTCGAGTCTGGGTGTTGTGGTAACACCGTTGTGTCTGCTTTCCACAACACAAGTGCAGTTAGCTACTTACTTTGGGATCAGAGCAGTGTATGTGATTGGTGTCCAATATTTATTTATTTTATTTTATTTATAACCATCGTAGGTTCTGAATTTAAGCAAAATATTTTGCATATTCTCTTATGAATATTTTGTGGCATATTTTCTAAAGAAGACACTTGCAAAAAAAATTAAGCCTTTCCCTTATTGAAGCTGTACTCGTAGATTTGATTACAAATAATACACATTTCGATTCTAACTCATGATATCCGCTAAATTATTTCTAATGCACAGCGTTAGTATCGTATGTTGCATAATTGGTTAAAACAATGCATAATAGATTAATATTTATGTTACATTAACCGCGACAAAATAATATAATCGTACGTGGCTAATAATATGACTTATTTAGGTCGTTATGTCAAAAATTGTAAAAAATCATGATGAAAGCTTTTAAGTTAGTGAGAATATTATGTTGGTAGTTGTATTCTCGAAACAAATAAAATATTTCACAGGTCTACCTAGAATTGACTGTCCAGAGAGGGGGAATTGCGATCCAACTTTAGCCGTTCAATTTCAAAGCAGCTCTAAAAACTACGAAGACACTTCCGTAAACGAGTGTTATCAATATAATTATATTATAATAATATTACAATGGAAATAATATTAATATTTGTTATTTTATTAAAATCCTAAATATAAAATTCTCGTGTCACAATGTTCGTTCCCGTACTCCTCCGAAACGGTTTAACCGATTCTCATGAAATTTTGTGAGCATATTGAGTAGGACTGAGAATCGTCCAACATCTATTTTTCATACCCCTAAGTTACTCTGACACCGCTTAAAATTTTAAATTACGGGACTGGGCGGGACGGGGCCGGGGCGAGATGAGAATGGGGGCGAAACAAAGTTCGCTGGGTCCGCTAGTAATATTATAAATATCATGCGAAATCGCAATTCAAATTGCTAATTTGACAGTAAAGCTGAGCCACTTACCTATCAAAATTTCATCGCAATACGCGGCCAGGAAGGCCAAAATGGTCTTGTAAAATAAACTTTAGGTACTATAGGTGGTATAGGTAGATAGGTGGGTTAAAAGCTCTATAGTTATCTGGTTCAGCCCTTCTCGAAAGCTACGAAGCGCATTGTAACATAATCTATCACAAGAAATGTTTCATGTTTATGAGTCCCTTTTTAGAGTTCCGTAGCCGAATGGCAAAAAACGGAACCCTTATACTTTCGTCAAGTCTGTCTGTCTGTCTGTCCGTCCGTATGTCACAGCCAGTTTATTCTGTAACTATAAGCATCACACTGTTGAAATTTAGTAGGAGTATGTATCCTGTTAACCGCTTTACGATTCTTATACAAAAAATAAAAAATATGTCATTTAAGGGGGGGCTCCCATACATGAAACTAAAACAAACAAAAAAATTGTCAAACCTATACGTATGGAGTGTTTATAGATAGATCTTTTAAAATGACACCGAGATTTCTAAAACCATTTTCTTTTAAAGTCTAACGTTTCATAGCTAGACGCTTCCAAAGTGGTAAAATGGGCGTCCCCCCCATCTAACTTCTAAACTAAGCGAGTGTAAATTTTGCAAAAAGTATATAATATAGATCTTAACAAATTCTTTCGACGAAAATTTGTTCGGACGGAATCGAACGAGAAGTTTTTGAGATATAGCACTTTTTCAACAACTATAACTTTGTACTTCATACAAACACTATGAAAAACAAAGTTATATTTGCTGTCAACAAAATATTGTGGATTTTACTAAGTGGTAGTAAGTGTATTCCCAAATTTAGTTGAAGTTGGCACGGAACCCTCAGTGCGCGAGTCCGACTCGCACTTGGCCGTTTTTTTAATGCAATGGGTTCGCTCTTGTTACTAGAATTATATGGCAAGTCCAGTGGCTTGGTCAGGAGTAACGAGCAATCCAATACCAAATAATAAAAAATACGTATAAAAAATTGGTATCCAAAACTATGAGTGTAGTTGCCTTTAAAATACAGACAATGAATTAAACGAACCAGTCCGAAAACAATTTTGTCGCGAGTACAGTGATAATGCGAATTTATTATATCATTTAAAATGTTCGCGTTAACGAAATGATAGCGAAGTACATTGGGCATGCAACCAGCTAAATTGATGGCCCGTAGCCGGGCTGTTATTAAACATTAACTATGTCGAATGTATGTTAAGCAGATTCCGTTTGAAGGAGTATTGTTTTTTTTTCCATATTTTCATAGCTTTTATTATGAAAATAAATAATAAAAACAAAATTTTATTTTTATCATCATCATCATCAAATTTAAGGGTTTTTCTAGTGTTTTTAAATAAACCTCTAAATATGTGAAGATGGTGTGGTGGTTTCCCTCTTGCCTTCTGCGCCACACCGCAGTTTAAATATAGTGTCCTTGCAACATATTATTTTATTATACTTTTTTCCCTGACTGTACCTGTCTAAAATCTAGTCAGGTCTACTACGGTCAGACTTCGTCTCTTCGAAGTTTCCTACCCTACTTAGTACTTGTAACTCTTTGGATATCAAATAAAGTTTCCTAACTTATGCGCAGCGTTTATTCATGAGATGATCGATTTTTAGTATTTATTCTAATCGGGTGAGACAGACAGTTTTTTGGAATGATTGTAACTGCATTGAATGAATAGTAATGCTGCTCAATTATTTCATCAAACCATGTAAGATACTAGAAAAACTCAAAAATAAACAGCACTAACGTTATTGATCAATCTGTTGTAAACAACATACAATGTCATCAAACTAAAGTAAAATAAAAAAATACGCGCCTGACAACACACCAATCGTATTGGTTTCGAAGTATGGTTATGGATACCAGACAGTGATCATGACAGGGGCGTCTCCCATAAATACTTAAATACCAACATCCATGACTTAGAAACAAGTTCGTACTCATTACATAAACATTTTCTCCCTGCAGGATTCGAACCCGTGACCACCGACATAGTTGTCACAAGCTCTAACCACTACACCAAGCGCATCGTCAAAGTTTTTGTCATGTAGTGGCATCATACTTTGCCTATTTTATTTATTCACTCGCTCCATCCCATGAATTAACTATGCAGATGACCTGACGGTGAAATCTTCACAAAACGTATTTTCATTTCATTCATAGTTTCGCGTCATTCACAAATTGCAGTGTAAACACGACAACAGTGCGAACTAAGCGGGGTATGCGTACAAAAACCGGGGAATCGAACGCGGGATCGAATGTGACCGCCAAAAAGCTCACTGTGATTGTTGGAAAGGCTCAGGGCTGCCAACATGCGATAGGTGTGACAACTTAATTAAAAAACATGATTGAAACTATCACACTTTAAATGTGTACCTTAATAGGTGCACTATGTTTCTGCACATCAACAGTTTTTGAAACCACCCTTTTTAAGAGCAAATAAATTATTTGTATTTTGTATTTGTTCTTCATAGCGTTACGTTACATTTCATGTTACGTTACGCCTGTCTGTACTGTACTCACCTTCAGTTTAGCAGAAGACTCCATAAATATATAATATTGGACACCAATCACATACATTGCTCTGATACCAAAGTAAGTAGCCAACGCACTTGTGTTATGGAAATCAGACACAACGGTGGAACCCCAACACCCACCCGAGACAATATAGAAAATTATGATTTCTACATTGCCCCGACCGGGAATCAAACCCGGGGCCTCGGAGGGGCAACGCCTTGAAACCCAGCGTGCAAAGTCACTACTGGAGGTCGTTCAAACGTGGCTATTGGCGTATTGAAATTAAAGTTCTTTATGTCGAGTAAGAGAAAGTAGACTATAAATAAAATTGGTCACTTCAAAATCGTAATGGGTTTGCCTCGCCAACCCTGATCGGCAATAATAGGTGCGGGGGGTAAAAACGCGTCGAATTAACCTATTGTGGGTCCAGCGCAATTGACGCGGGCAATCATCGCGTATCACCGATGGCCGCGATAACTGACGAGTTACGCGGCTTTTTAGCCCGCCGCGTTGACAACTTTCCCGGGGTGGGCAGGGGTTGAATCCTTTTTGTTGACTCTTTTTTTCGGTCAAAATAGTGTTTGGGGTACATGATGTACCGCAAAGAAAGCGTTTTCATACCTCATATTTTTTAGTTTGTCAGAGGTGTGTAAGCTATCTGTTATTGACGATGATATAATACAGCCCATATATGTTTTGTATTACTAGAAACAGATATGAACTTGTTAGTTCTTCTAACGTGACTCTATGTTATCCATTTCATTAATTTTTTTACTCTAAGCCAAGCGTGGCCAAGACAGAGTCGACGATGCTTCAGAAGAAGAAAACACACTGATTTAAAAAGTTCTTATATCTTATGATGTTACAATAATCAATCATAGTCATTATTATTTTCAATAAAACGATCCAAAAAATTTAAAACTTTTGCCGTCAGACGATGAAAATAAATGTGAAAATTTTAAATGGAAAATTAGGGGGATGTTGGGCGCGGTCGGCAGGCCTTCGAAACTGGACACTTAAAATTCGTATTGTTGATATATGGTTTAATTGTTTCGGCAATTAACAGACAGGCGCGGGGGCAAACAGTGGCCCATGTAGCCGTTCTGTTTGTGTGCACACTGGTACCTACACTTTGTATTTTTATGGCGAATGAGGTGACCTGTGAATTTTAGTAAGGTTTTAGTTGAGCGGGGCGTGTGAGGACATTTTTGGTTTCAGCCATTTTTATATACTTAATTCGGCTTTTAGGGGTTAATACCGGTTTCTGTTAACTTTTTATGAAGTAACTGTACGTTCTGTTTGATTGATGATTTTAATAAAAAATGTATTTGGTGATTATTATTTTTTTAAGAAAGGGCAACCCTTATTAATAAAGGAAATTACATTGTATTCTTTAAAAAAAAAAACATTTTTTAAAGAACAACTATTTCTCCTAATAAATTCTCGGTTCCATCGTAATTTTGTGTATGTTCATAAATCAGCTTAAGAATAAAGTATCGAAATAAAAATTCTCTCTTATCTTTTATTCGTTACCTACCCTGAATGGAATGTAGAGGAGACTTCTTTTTATGTATTGGGTAGTTAAACAATTCTAAGGGTAGAATTGTAAAAAAAAATAACGTGTAAGGATACGTTACTTTAATGAAGAATTTTTCAGTCAATATTTCAGACTGTACCATAACAGTCCAATGACTTGATTGTTTCAAAATAAGAATAAACATTGCAGAAATGTACAAAATGTGTAGAAGAGGCATATGTTTAGCAGTGGACGTCCATTCACTTATAATGATGATGATAATGAGTGTACAAAATATCAGTAATATCCGTGCCATAATAATGGGCCGTGAAACAATTAACTAGAGCTTCCTTATTTAGAGAGAATCCTTATTACGAAATCAACCCTTGTACGACAGAACCTCTTTTTCATTCAACTGTCTTCTCCGGCTGCCCCAACTGATTTAGGCTGACGATTTCATTATCTTTTTGAACTGTCGTCAATAAAATAAACTTTTCTTACGATCCCAAGTGATGTTCCTATGCTGATCGGTATCTTTCTCTCTTCCCCAGCCCACCGTCGGCTTACCACAGGGCTCTATGGGCCCTGGCCTACATATGACGTCACGTGAGCTTGCCTTACCGCACCACGACGATATGCGGGTCAGTGGTGTTTTTTAAAACATTCTTGCCTGCCAGTCTTCCCTCAGAACCCCCTTTTTTGTCGTGTGCTTTCAAATATTCAATTAAAAATAAAGTGACAGCTTTGAATGTGTTCCGAGAATGAAATGTACTTGCTTGGTCACGTGTCGTTTGTAGTTCTGTTGTTGTAGATCGAAATGTAGAATAAGGTGCATGAGCTTTTTTTATATAAAATTATGTATTAAACTCGGAGTCGAATCAATTAAAAAAAAACTAAATTAGTATGATACTACATATAGATAAGTATAATAAGTGGTTGGTTCACGTGTAAAGGTTTTCAAGAAATTAAGACTCGCGCACAGTCTGATTGTTTCACACATGGACGACCTTAAAAAGATCGCAGGATCAAACTGGATGCAGACCGCTAGTGATCGGTCGCTGTGGAAAGCCGTGGGGGATGGGTTCAGCAGTGGACGTCCTTTGGCTGAGAATGATGATGATGACAGTCTGTTTGATTGAAAACTTATTGTTTTAGCCCTTTTAAAGCTTCCCGCTTAATGTATCAAACTTCATCAACGTGAACTAATGGAGTTATTCTTTATATTTTACTTTTCAAAATGTGTGACTGATGCAATAAAGTACAAAGCGAAATGTAAATTGACATAAACTACGTTTTCTTTGACTGGAACGAAACGCAGCGCTCTAAAAGTGTAGTAATTTGGAATATACGAACGAACGTATAGAACTTGGAACCATTTTGATGGCTAATCTTGGACACGAACATGGAAATTGTGAAGTTACACAGTTTTGCATGAATATATCCATATGAAGATACAAATAACCTTTTCTTTAAATACGAGTACATTATCTGAGTCATAGTAAAGTACTGGAAATTGATTCAGTATCGACTCCTTGTTGTGATACGTTCTTTGGTTTTTGACTTTTAATAACGGATCCTTTGCTTTAACCTTGCCTGTTATCCTTAATAGTATAAATACTAAAGTTTGTGGAGATGGATGTATGTTTGTTTCTCCTTCACGTAAAAAAATGTTGCTCGAACATCAGAATAGTACATAGGCTACATAATCATCTAGTTCTTCAGTAAGAGCGCTTTCACACTTATGCGACTTTAGCAGCGCGACGGTCGCACGGCAGTCGCGCTGCTGTCAATTTCATATGGACAACAGCACGTCAAGGTAAACACTGCGGTGTCTTATACCGTTTAAATAAGGGCTAGTTTGCAACAAAGGTGGGTAGCCTGATGTGATAATAACTATACATAAAATGACAGCAGTAAGAGCGCTTATACACAAAGTGCGCGTTCACATTAGCATTAGTTCACATGTGAAGGCGCACTAAGCCTTTCACATTAGAGAGACGCGCTGCTGTCACTCTAATGTGAAGTTGCACTAACCCCCTTATTCATAATAATTCAAACAGTCCTATAAACCTATATTTATCTATTACACTTTTTTTTCACTTTCTGTCAAATGATGACAGCTCCAAGAAAGAACGAGACAAAACAGTGTAAAAGTTAAAACAGGTTTATAAGACTGTTTGCGTTTTTATGAATAAGATGGTAAATGTAGTGCCAGTACTAACGGGCTATTAAAAGATTGAACTATCACTGTCACTGCGTGTCGAGAAAAGCGTGCAAAAATGAACTGTATTAACGAAAGCGGAGGGGTGAGCGGAGAAGCGGGAGGTACGTCACATGTTTGACAGGTCCATTCGTACGATAACCGGGTAGTAGTTACAAAATATCTATTACGTGCCTTCCAAAAACATGGAATAATTTCAATAAAAATACCAATTCGATGCTATCGTACTGCCACCTTCTGTCACGGTGGCGCAGCGGTAAGAGGGTCGCACTTTAAGGGGCTACCCGGATTTTTAGCGCACTTACTAGCGCCACTTTAGTAAAAAAAACATAACTCGTTAAATAAAAGACCAATCAAAAATCTGGTAGATACGATTGTAGTACAGGTTCTATTGTTTATTTAGTACGTTTAAATTGTTTCTAAAGTAGTTAACTGTAGTTAGAGTTAGAAAAACTGCTAAATATGGCTACTTTTAGCATTTTTGCTAACTGTAACTGCAGATAACTGTGTTTAATTGAACTTAAACATTGTGTCTAAGCCACATAATCAGAGCTACAATCGTATCTACCAGATTTTTGATTGGTCTTTTATTTAACGAGTTATGATTTTTGTAGTAAAGTGGCGCTAGTGTGCGCGGTAAAAATCCGGGTAGCGCCTTAAAGCGACGGCTGCGCCTGAGGTATATACTGCCACCTTCAAATAATAAACACAACTTTCGTGTTATTAATACCTGTAAATCGAATCATAACATAAAAACCTCACAAAGCACCAGTCTTTAAAGTCAACTTTTCTCACAAAATGGATGTCTAATTACTTTATTCAAAACCAATGCCATCTGGATTCCTATTATTTCAAGAGCGCTTTGACAAACGACGAGTGTGTATATTAAATCCCATATTCCCATTTCCATGAAAATCCGTCGCATTTCCACGTATGAAACTAACGGAACATCATAAATGAATGCCCTTATCAAAAAGAGTAGCAAGCAAGAGTTGTGATTAGGTTTTTACGAGCGATACATCATCCATAATATTATTTACGGGTAGAAAAGAATTTGGACATCCACTATCTACATACGAACACTATCTATCATGTACTCTTGGGCTGCATTTACGCTATTTACAAGTTTTTGCATTTAAGAACTAAGCTAAAACCTTAACTAAGGTTTTAAATTTGTACAAAGATAGATTACCCTTTCGATATATTTTTATTTATTTAACACACTTCATGCACAAACAAAGGGTACATATGGCGTACTTAATGCTAAAAGCATTCTCTACCAGTCAACCATAGTCAGACAGTCGCTCTAATGAAAGAGCTTGGCGATAAAACTCACAATACTAAAGATATTTAAAACAATAAATAAAAACACACATACTACTTATAACATAAATACCGTTTACATTATTACATAATAATGGAATAATAAGCATACACATAATTAATAATAATAATCTCAATGAATACTTCCTAAACAATTATTTTATTTTTGTGTGAAGTAAATGAAAAGTTTCGAGAAGATAAAAATGCTATTTATCTAAAACTTTTATCAAACAACGCTCATTTGAATCTTCAATCTTTTTGCAAAAAATAAAAGAAAACAATACTAACACCAATAAACCGATTACTCGTCCGTCTAATGGCGAATAAAAAATAAATTTCGCAGTATTTCAATATGAATTCGCCGAGTTATATCTCGGTAAGCTGCCTTTTTCAGGAAGAAAAAACCTTTTGCAACCGCACGGAGGTGTTTAACATTTTATTTAGCCGTATCTCCACTCTGCGGAAACCAATAAATGGTCTAAAAGGCAAGTTGTTAATTACCCCGATATTCGTATTCGTATTTTGTACCCCCTCTGTCTCCCATTTTAGGGGGACGGTGAGAAAGAAAAGTTGGACTTTTTGGGGCACCCGGGTTAAGGTGAAAATGTACAAGAATTTGGGTCAGTATTTTTAGATGGATAAAGTATTTACGTAAGGCTAGCAATTGCCTGCGGCAGCGTTCACGATTTTGAACATCAAAATTCTGTTTTTATCAGTTTAAATAAAAAAATTCGTAGTAACTAGTAACCAAACGGGGAAGCCACATTATTTCGACTAAGGTATACAGTTTGTGAATATTTTGAGGTAGGTTTATTCTGTGTAGGTTTCGAAGTATGGCTCTACATGAGGTCTCATAAATTATTGACACTAGAAACCATACGATACCGGTTTTTAGGAAAATTTTACAATAACATGTTTTTGGTGTGATCCAAATTGTATGAGTTCACAATCGGATAAAAAGACAGAACCCTAGTGTCGTGGTACGTTAGGCATTTTATTTAATACCTAGGTTTAATAAGGGCATGCATTCGCCGTGCTCTATTTTTAATCCATTCAACTGAAATTTAATACGGATTCAACGCGGGCTTTTCCCCTAGGAGTGAGAGGAAAAAAGTAACTCTGCAACGTATTGTCTCGAAATTTATTAAACAGCCATCATTTGTGTTGCGTATTATTACATTTTGTTTATTTTTTCAGTGTGATTTGATAGGTGATATATTTGCAGTGTCAATTGAGATAGTTTTGTAAATAAGGGACATTGTTGAAAGAGCATAAATAATACATGTGTCATAATCGCCATCATCATTATTAGCCTAAGGTCGAAATACATATAGTCCCATTTTATTTGAGTTGACTTAGTCTTTCGCGTATCTAATTTATTTTTAATATATTTATTCAACAAAGCACATCTATTACAGGAAATAAAATCTGCCAAACTACGGATGCAGGTTTGCGGAACTGTTTGTCGGCAGGAGTGATCCTTACTTATCTCGTAATATTAAATATTTATAAAGCTAAATTAAGTTAGTTTATGTTCAAGGCATTTTTCCTTATCGACATTTCATCATCATCATCACTATCAGCCAAAGGACGTCCACTGCTGAACATAGGGCTCCTCCATGGCTTTCCAAAGCGACCGATCACTAGTGATCTGCATCCAGTTTGACCCTGCGATCTTTATAAAGTCGTCTGTCCATCTTGTTGGTGGACGTCCTACGCTGCGTCTTTGGTCGAAGGGTATCCAATCTAGAACTTTCCTGCCCCAACGGCTAACAGTTCGTCGCGCTATGTGCCCTGCCCATTGCCACTTGAGCTTACTGATTCTCAAGGCTATGTCCGTTCTTAGTTCTCCTACGTATTTCCTCATTTCTGATTCAATCCCGTAGAGAAACACCCAGCATAGCCCTGTCCATCGCTCGTTGTGTGATTTTGAACTTCTTCATGAGGCCCATAGTTAGAGACCATGTTTCGGATCCGTATGTCATCACTGGTAACACACTTGTTGAAGACTTTCGTCTTTAGACACTGAGGTAGATGAGATGAGAAAACACTCTTGCGTAATTCCCCGAACGTTGCCCAGCTGAGTTGGATTCGCCGATTGACTTCTTTCATATAACATATACCTAATAACAAACAATTAAATTTACTTCATAAAACAGTTCGAAACATATTACACATATTTAAGTTGGTTATGGACAAAGTTAAACTAAATAATTAAATTAACATTGTAAAACAGGCCGGTACACATAACACATATTTACGTGTAAGTTGGTTAGTTGGACAAAGTAAAAAGTAATGTCTTTGAACCACTTTTTAAGACTAGGCGAAATTCAAACCAAACTTAATCAGGATGAATCAGTTTTTTTCATGATAAGCCAAAAATCGCTAGCAAATGATTACAGAGAACGAGTATTCACCAATATAAATTCCAGCGCTTGTAATTTCTTGATCTAATTAACGATATATAAATGAGTAGCATTACTCCGATGCCGGGATGACAATAGCCCATTAATCCGCCTTAATTTATGTAAGTGTTACGGGTAGGTATAATGTGCGGTGTTAAGTTATTTCACACAGGAAGTAGATCAGCCAGTTCACTTGAGTTTACGATCGGTATAGTGGTAAGGGACTTGATTCACGAAGCTCAAGAAATGCAGACGCTAAGAACATATCGCTTTAAGGCACCTATTATATATTTCGTCCTTCACATTGTTCTGCGGGCAAAAGATGCGCGCCCATTTATCATTTATCGTGGCAATCGATAAATTTCAACCGTCATTTTTATCATATTTAAAAAGGTTTTTACGAACTTTTCTGTAATCATTTGTTTTTAAAGGCAATTAGGATTTATTTAAAAGTAGAAAATATTCGGCAAACAGGTTGTTGAGGGAATAAAATTATTTTATCGACGCGATAAACGGTATCGAGACATGCATGTTAGGCTTACTGAACGCGCACCCAGGCTGCTTCGTCGCCGCTGCAGCGCTATCATGAATCATTTTGATATTTTTCAGTATTGTGAGATGCTAGTAAGTGCTTTATTACATCGGAGCTTTCAAAAACTATCATGACATCAAAAAAAAAATGCAATGCGACATCGATTTAGGTGCATTTCACTACCCGCTAACGTCAAAGCCCAGAAATGAGTTTATGATATTTTTATTTATATCATAAACTCATTTCTGGGCATATAGAAAAGACAGATTAGGTGATGCCATTTAATTAAAAGTGTGTGTTATGGATAAAGTAATGATTGCTAAGCTAAATGTCATCAATTAAATACAGGGCTTAACAAAATCAACTGCATTCCTTCTCGGTGGTGATTCTGTTGCTAATATTCTGCACCAACTTTCTGTATGGGACCAACATCGAAATCCCAAGAACTTTTTTGACTTCTCCATACAAACTAGAATCAGCTGATCGGCACTCTAGTATGGGAATTTTTGTAGTTGGTCCCATACAAAAAGTTGTTGTATTTGAGGGTCAGAATTTCACCCCTAGAAGGAATGCAGTTAATTTTGTTAGATCCTATAGAAAGTAAGACGAGAGCGAATCCATTTCATATGAAAAATACAGGTTGATACTATAAACAGTTTCCAAATTTTTTGTACAGACTCCACTGATGAATATGATCATTTTTATTATCGGAACTATATTGAAATCGAGAGGAAAATAGCTGTTCCATACAAAAGTTAACTGTCGCGCGGCCGAAATGTATGGAACAGCTGTTTTGTTTTCTCGATTTCACTAGTGTCAAGGTTGTCCATATTAATCAGTCAGTCTTTACAAAAAAATTGGCAACTGATTTGAATGTCACCCTGTATAATAAAAACAAAATAGAAAAAAAACTGTAGAGAAAAAAAACGAATAGATAAAAAAAAAACTACACCGATTTAAATATTTTTATACTGTTGTCAATAAAGTGATCTGACCGGTATCCCTGAGCTGTGGTTATTGCAACAAACTGTTACTGCGCAGCTGATATTATATTTTAAAATATGCACATAAAGTGGGGCGGCATGCATGAATAAATATTATTCCGATAGAAAATGATTACTGAACTAGACAACATTCTGAGTGAAAATATGATCACAGTCTATAACTAGTGTTGCTAGCTGAAAATTATCACGACACTGTATCTTTTCAAAAATACAAATAGTTTGTACATTCTAAAAGCAATCTCTACCAGTCAACCATAGCCATAACCATATAATACAGTGAAAATACAAGTGGCGCGAAGGAAGTGATAGAGGGGCAAAAGAAAGAGCTTGGCGATAAAAAATACAAAAAGTATTTAACAAAAAAAAAAGTATGGCGCCACTAATAGTTTTCATACAGTTTGTAGGAGTGCAGTCGCAGTGCAGTTAAATTATTTGTTAATATCTAGTAAAGTAAAAAAAAGTTCAGTTAGCCTGTAACGTCCCACTGCTGGGCAAAGGCCTTACCCGAACTATGAAGTCGTTTGAGCCAAACTCCACACGCGGGCTCAGTGCGGGTTAGGGGAAGGGGTGTTTGCAAGGCAAGCGACTAACCCTGCTGTAAGTTGCGATCAAGCTGCCTATAAGGCCTCTGACTAGACTTAATGACTAATATTAACTGATATAAGCCACGATAAACGGTCGTGTTTGGCTGGGTGACCATTCCGACCATTTAAGTGACGTACTTACATCACGAGCATCTCTTTGTTTTGGGGTCAAAACAAAGTTCGCTGGGTTCTGGTCAACACAAGCTCAAAATAAAGTGATGACTGAATAACATAGGCATTTACTTAGTTGATCCAATTGGATCAGTTTACAGTGTTTCTAACTTGACTGTATAAATTATTTCACGTTGGACTGGTATTCATTTTATCCTTTAGACATCTGAACAGAAGACGTGTATGATTACTGATTGGCTTTCTATAAATAACCTTTTCTCCCTTACTGACACTATAAATAAATGACTATAGACATATTAGTGCTAATTAACGTGACCTTAAAAACAATACAAAGCAAACTTCTTTTTGCACGTGGATGTTTTCAAATGCCACAGCATTGATGACCATGCATTCATCATCTAACTGTTTTATAAGCGGTTGGTAAATTCTACGAATCCATTTTTAAATAGTTTTGAATTATTGGTTTATCCATACCATCTCATATTTAAAAGCTTTGCACTAAAACGGCTGGAAGAGTCAGGCAGAAGCAACTCCAGTACCAGATAAAAACAGCTTGTTTTTCAATGTCTTTAAGTTCTGATTAGCGTAGCGTTTACTTCTAGACACTACTTATGAAACGACATTATTTATTTGGATGATATGTTGGTTAGTGCTTAATTGTCGATAGTCTGACAGACACTTAGTATTAACTTTCTTAGGTAGTAGGCTACATTTTCTGTTTAAGTTCCGTGTAAATTTTAAATATACATATATTTAAAAATATTCATTTTTAACTAATTATCTAAGAGCTCAAACCCCACAGAAAAGCTTTAAACGCCTTTTTAAAACCCTTTTCCATAACTCTCTAATAATGGCAATTGCGCATTGTGATCATTATCCCAGATGTTCCTACTGCTTCATAAAAAACATTACTTAGTTATTAGAAATGACATGTAGTTTTATCAAGGATCTGACTATTTTTCAGTTTTACGTGTGTTTCCATATAAAGTTAGTTTAAAAAAAAAAGTTCAATGTTCTGAATACATTAACCATTTCATTCATTATAATTATGATCCTTTGAAAACATCCTAAAACTATGGAATATCTTATTTAAATTAATCAAGTTTTGTTCCTGTTTGGCTAATAGTACCTTATGTATCTAAAACATATTTTTTCCGGAATATCTGGGTGAACGATTTCTATCATAGTTCCAGCAAAAAATATTAATGAGACATTTGTCCATAACACAGCCATAACTCAAAGCTACCAAAACTAAGTTGTTTCATGGACAGGGGTAAAAAATTACCACCGAACTATTTTTAATCCAAAACATAAAACTATAGTCTCAATCGATATAAAACCTAAAGATCTTCCGCCCATACAATTAAATAACTGCTGGTTTTTTCATAATTATGAGACAATCGCAATTATTTATCTCCTGCGTTTTCTTAACATTAACAAAGATTTAAATAAAAACACCATGAGAAAGCCGTCTCGAGATATTAATACTATTATAGCCTTCCATCGACTCATAATCGACTGGCTATTTTTTATCGATTATAATTATTTTATACACAGAGCATGATACAATCGGCATTTATAAATAATTATGTAGGCGGTGGATTGCTACAATGTTGCTAATTATCCAATTTAATACATTGTAGCTATTGTACGATAGATTTATAGCGAGGATGTATTGTTTCGCCGAGTTTCTAAAGAAATAGTTTCTTTTTGCTTAATGGCGGCTTTAAAATGTATCGAGTGTGGTTAATCGTTTGACGATTGTTATTTAGCGAATTTACGTTGGTGCAAAATATCTTCTTTTTGCGGGTGCGTCAGCTGTCTGTTACACTGTAAACCCCTTACACACTGCGATTTTTAGCATCGATGCAAACTTCACGACTCACGCAATGAATTGATTTACTCGTAATTTGACATCGATGAAGTCGCGCGTTAGCATCGTTGTAGAAGCGTGACTGCATCAATAAAAAACCGGCCAAGTGCGAGTCGGACTCGTGCGCTGAGGGTTCCGTGCCAACTTTAACTGAATTTGGGAATCCACTTACTTCCACTTAGTAAAATCCAAACAATATTTTGTTGACAGCAAATATAACTTTATTTTTCATAGTGTTATGTTTGCCGTTGTTGAAAATGTGCTATATCTCAAAAACTTCTCGATCGATTCCGTCCGAACTAATGTACGTTGAAAGTATTTGTTAAGATCTACATTATATATTTTTTTCAAAATTTACACTCGCTTAGTTTAGAAATTAGATGGGGGGACGCCCATTTTACCACTTTGCAAGCGTAGTATAGCTATGAAACGTTCGACTTTAAAAGAAAATGGTTTTAGGAACCTCGGCGTCATTTTAAAAGACCTATCTTTAAACACTCCACACGTATAGATTTGGCTAAAAAAATTTTTTTTGGTTTTAGTTCCATGTATGTCATCCCTTAAATGACATATTTTTTTATTTTTTGTATGAGAATCGTAAAGCGGTTAACAGGATACATACTTCTACCAAATTTCAACAGTGTGATGCTTATAGTTACAGAATAAAATGGCTGTGACATACAGACGGACAGACAGACAGTCAGTTTTTTGCCATTCGGCTACGGAACTCTAAAAAGCGCGTTAGTATCGATGCAGTAGCCAAGATACAGTAAATAATTTGTCAATATCCAGCTTCTGCATCGCAACTGCATTGATGTTGACGCGCGTTAGCATTGTGACTGTTTCAATGCTAAAAGTAGCGCAAGTGTGTAAAGTTAGACATTTTGCGATTGCATCGATGCTGCATCGTGATTGCATCGTTGCTAAAAGTCGCAGTATGTTAGTGGTATTACAGTGTTTGGCAATGCAATTCACGTTTCAAGAACCTAAAATATTAGCTGATAGTATCTAGAACAAATTGGGAGCAAAAAATAAAATGGTTAAATATCTTTTAATAAAGTTTCCCCTTTTCACCACTAGTTCAAACCGCATTATGATTATTTTTGTTTAGTGCTAATTATCTTCCTTTGAGACCATCATAATTTTAAGATTTAACGCCAAATTCCTCCTTTGAGGATTCTATACAAATGTTCAATGAACTATCCTTCTATCCTATATGTTTTAATGAACTAATACTTAGTAATGTTCATTGTAAGTTAACCAAATTATAAAAAAATAATATTCGACGAACTTGCAACGTTTTTTTGTGTCATTGAAGCCCATTCTATGAGTAGTTCTACATCTTAAGCTTCGGTGTGATAGCGGTCAGGTGTGGTGATCACGCGACGTCACCTTCCGTTGCTCTTGAGATATTTTTACAACACAATATACAAAACGACATTTTTGAATGCGCCGAAGCGTCATACGCAACCACTTGCACTCATGTATTAAATATCATTTAGCGGTAACGATTGTAAATCGGTGCGATTTCTAAATGTAAGCGTGTTTGCACTTGCGTTCATTCATCAATCATCCATTATCTTAACTGCCTCGGTGGCGTAGCGGTTAGAGGAACGCACTATAAAGCGGCGGCTGCTCCAGAGGTTCGATTGCCGGGACGGGCCAAAAATATGTACCTTCTGTTCAGAAAATTCTCAGGGCAGCCCGGTGTTTGGAAGTTAGCGGTGTTTTACCTCCGTGCCTCGGAAAGCACGTAAAGTCGTTGGTCCTGCGCCTGATCTCTCTCCGGTCGTGTCAGATTGCTGCCCCATCGGGATATGAGGGTGAAAGGAATAGAGAGTGCACCCGGGTTTGCGCTCACACTTGTGCACTATAATATGTCCCGCGCTGTCGGTTAGTCGTTGTGACTTGCCACCGATATCGAAATCGGCTAGGGGGACTATTATTTATCCATTATCATCCTATACACAAAAAGTGAAGCTAAGGTACGGCGATGGTTTAAATTAATTTATTTATTTAAATACATTCTTGCACAATTTTAGTGAACAAAGCAATCTCTGCCAGTGAAACCTTTAGGTCATGCAGAAAGATGTCAACGGGTGCAGTGAAAAGCTTCTAAAGAAAGAAATCTGTTGTTTTAGACTATTTCCATAGTCGACCCCTTGCCTGTGCCAGTGTAGCTTTATAGTAAGTTAAACATGACTTTGTGTGCTTATTTGTACAAAAGGTGGACTTAACAGTCATACCTTAGAACTAAGCAGAAATGAACAACATAAACAACCTATAACATAAAACGAAAACTAAATGAATACAATTTATACCAAATACAATTTAAACTTATGTAATATTACTTTTTTATTTTTATTTTTTTATCATATATTATCACAACAATTTGGGTTGCTATTTGCGTAGCTATTATAAAATGTATTTCAATTGTTTCGTTCTCAAATTAAAACAATAATTGCAAAAAGTATAAAATGGCGTACAATCAGATGCCAGATTGTAGAAACCATTTTGCATATTTCCACGAACGCGAATACAAAGGAAACTTAATTGACTTATGTTAATACAACTAATGATTGAACAGTTTATTTATTCTATTCGTTTCTTTATTTCTTTTGAACATCAATGCTTCAACGGTTGCTGTCGATGTGTTTTTAATTATCGCGTCAACTTGTGAATAAAGGGAATTCAAAAATATTTGTAATAGAACTTCATAACTATGTGGCAACGTAAAAAAAAATGTGTTCATTCAACCAAATCGTATACCATCCAATGACTATCCCATGAAGGAACCATCTTGTGTCCGATGCCATAACCAAAAATAAAGTGCTATTTTGTTTTGTATTGTATTTTTATTCAGAGTGCCACTTTTAATCGATGTACTAAACCTTGTTTTTTTCTTTTTCAGGTAAGTTTCAACTGCGTTTTTACTGGTTCAACGCAACGTTTGTTAATAAGAAGACAACGAAAGGTAGGAACCGGTAAAAGGTTAAAATAAGTCAACTACACAGGTACAAGATTAATACTTACTTAGAATCTTTTATCGTACCCGATAAACTTAAAAAAATCGCGTAAGTTACAACTGCTAAAAGCCGTTATTTTTCACTGTACATAACTACTTAGTAACGAATTTCATTACTTATCAAAATGTTAACTTCGTTTATCTTATTAACGGTGTCCTTCTTATTTCTAGTACTTTTAATACCTGTCTTACAGGTTCCAATGTAAATTTATACCGTCTTAATAGTAATATCATAATGTGCCTTATTAAAAAGTGTAGTTTTTGCAACAGTGTCCATTTCGGTAAATGGATTAATATTCATAAAGATACTGCTTCCTTAAATGGCGTTGTGAAGCTTCTGGATATTATAACAACACTGGTCCGCTTTTTACTAAACTATTTTTATTTCAAATAGTATACGTTAAAGTTCATTGATGTCAGATGAAAAACAAAAGAAGATGAATTATTCCTTGTTTTTAGTGCTTATAAATTCTGATTGAACACTACCAATCGCTGACATATTTTTTTTTAATTGACAAGTCCTATGACTTACTATATATACTTTATATAGACTTATTATGGCGATTTGAAGCTTTAAACACGTTAATATCATAACAAGACATAGTTTTCTGAGTTCAAATGCCGATGAAATGAAAAAAAAACAATGCAAATTTGGTCTAAAAATAGTAAATATTCTGTAAATAATAGGATCGTCCCAATGTTGGTGATAGCCGGTAATATACCCGATTGTAGAACTCAACCTACTCAGCAAGACGAGCAGACTGAATTTTATGTCCAAAAGAAAAATAATAGAAACAATATTGAGAGTAGAAGAGGGAAAATGTTCGGACACTTGATAAGACACGACAGTTTTATTAGAACTTTCATAAAAAGAACAATATAACGGCGAAGGAAGAGAAAAAGACCAAGAATAAGCTATATGCATCAAATAAATCAAAAATTGAATATTGCGTTGTATCAAAAGGCCAAGAGAATGGCGGAAGAGCGAAAAGAAAGGAAAAAACTCCACCGGTAACAGCCTAACTCTTAAATTAGATGATGATATGACCACGTACAAATTACATTTGCGAAGCAAATTCCAGTTAAGAGCAATCCGACCGTCACTAGTTTGTGACGGTCAAAGCTCGCAAATGGAACCTTGATCTTTCGACCACAACACTAATTAACACCAATATGTACCTACCTCAAAAATCTTTTTCTAATAACGCGCCTGCCCAATTAGGGTGGGCACACGTGGTACCGTCCGCGTAGCTGGACAGATAAAAATTCGCTCCTTTGGCGAAACGATCGATTCTGGACATAAAAAGAACAGTCTAAAGTGCATAGCCTTTTTTCGAACGGGGTGGGGGTGGGGGTGTCGTGGGGGGTGCTTGACGCTCCATCCAAGTGGTTTTTGGTAGAAGAGTGACTGAGGCGTCGGTGCTTACCCGTTAGAATTGTTGCTTGCACCTCTGGATTTGAGTGACAATAGTTGGGATACCGTTATTTTTGGCGCGCTGGGGCAATTTTGTCATTTTTTTATTCATTTTCTCGTGTGAATAAAGACGTCTAGTTCTAATTCATGATAATGAGGTCCAGACTAGAGATTGGCATGTTTTGGAACTCATAGGCATTTCGAATAATGCGTACCTTCTTTAACTTAATATTAAAATAAGTTTAACACAAACTTAACTAATTTTAGTAAACCTTTTGATTTTGTTGGGTTGTTATTCTTTATTTAAATTTGAAAATAATGCACACGTAATAATTACAAAATTGAAAAGAAATATAACCCTTTTTATTTGTGAAAGTGCTTCCGTACATTATGTGGTTCTAAAAATTGTGCATCGATGTATCAATTATTCTTACATGTTGCTTATAAAAATATCTTATCCCGTTTAAAATGTTTGTTATAAAATCGCCTGGAACCGGTAATAAAAACGTAAGAGTGATGCGGGAAAAAGCGTTTTTCCACTAACTGGATTTAACTGGTTAGGACTAGTGGGTGTTAAAATATAACGTCACGCCTAGATCGGCCGGACAAGTTTTTGCTCTTCCGTCTCACGCACACAGCCCTCGTTTGACAGAGATAGACGCAGCCGGATAGACGACTATATTTAATATTTATTCATTACCTAAGCGGCTACCAGCAATACTATGATAGTATGGTAATATTTTCATTTGCATTTTAAAGTTTTTGTCGCCATTTATAATGACGTTTGCTTATCAATATCTTAAGGTTATGTTTTAAGCTTAATAAGTTATATTTTATCTGTTTGATAGTTTACGTAGACGTATCTAATCGATAAATATTATTAATATTAAATAACAATAAAATTATGAAATTCATCTCACCATAAAATACAAAAAGTTTTTTTTAAACTCTGGCTACGGGGGTTTACTATAATATAAAATTGAAACACATATTACATAAAATAATTTAAAGACAAAAAAATATATAACAAAATGGATAGGTAGATTTTTATACTTTTCATAAAATGTTCTATGCAGGCATTTTCGAATGCGATGAATCGATATAGCTAGGTTTCACTTTCAGAAAATGTATGGGTTTTCAGGCACTGAAAATAGACTAAAATTACCCATTTTTTTTAAAATAATTGATTTTCCTCCCTTTGTATCGACTAAATACCGAAAAAGCTCGGTCACCCAGTGTTATGTAAAAAAAAAGAAAATCCTGTAATAAATTATTTCATGCTAACTGCTAAATCTAAAAGACAACAAGGGCTGCAATTGAAATGCTAAATTGATAAGGCTATTTAAAGCAACACTTCCTTACATTATAATTTAAATCGACCAATTTGCCACAATTTTTCAGTGGCTAATGTCACCCTAGGGCTGCCGCAGAGGAATAACCAGGATGTTTCTGAAATATGATGAGTCGATTGTGGAAAGTTGGGGTCAGATTCTTGTAAAGCTTGAATGCATCTTATTACACTAGATTTAAATACCCGAGTTCGGTAAAAGACTGAAGCATATTTTAATATCCAAAGAAATACGTTTTAATGCATTTTTTTCTACCCAAATAAACAATTTTCTTAACAAATTCATTTATCATCATTTTCTTTCTTTCTTTCTTTCTTTCAAAAAGAAAATGCTGTCATAATTTTTCATTATATCCATCTTATTGCATTTAAATATTTATTCTACTGTTATCAATTAATAATAAAAAGTGAAATCTGTCAAAAAATGAGTCAAAAAAAAACTTAATTTGTGCTGGAGAGCCTTGAATCACCTTACTTATTACGGTCTATAAATAAAATAAAACTAAATTTTTCAGTGTCTTCAGCTATTTTTCGTCTTGGCTTTTGATCTAACAACTTGGACAGGTCGGTCATCCTAATTTGTTACTTTATTTCTTTATTAAACCATGATAAGGATGAAAAGAAAAACATTTTTAATTTGGCAGCCCTATTCCGCCCAGGGCCGGCGTAAGGAAGCGGTCCGTAAGGCGCGCGTCGGATATCCTCGCGTCCGCCTCGGTATCGCCCTGCCGCGTATTGTCCGGTCGCAAGTGGCTTCCTTTTGTTGAATTACCTACACGACGTATGTTAACTTGTTACGCCCGGACAAATGGACGGTAAGTGAATACGAGGCGCGTTTTTTGCTCGGATCTTTAGCCGTTGAATATGAAAACGGTCTTATTTAACGGCCGGATATGAATGTGAATAGTTTCATAAATTATATGTGCCTTTAGACGGACCAAGAAACAGACAGACAGACAGATTAAAGTCGGTCTGTGTTTCGTGTGACATTAAAATAACGGTTTTTCAATCCTATCTAACATATACATGACGACCTCCGTAGTGTAGTGGGCTAAGCACGCTGGTTTCAAGGCGTCGCCGCTCCGAGGTCCCGGGTCCGATTCCCGGTCGGGTTAACATAGAAATCGAAATTTTCTATATTGTCTCGGGTCTGGGTGTTGTGGTACCACCATTGTGTCTGATTTTCATTACACAAGTGCATTGGCTACTTACTTTGAGATCAGAGCAATGTATGTGATTGGTACCAATATTTGTCCAATATTTATTAATCTACACAAGGGAACGCACGAAACTGAATAGCTCTTGTCTATCCGACCGATGTATACTGCCTATCGTTACTATATTTACACAAGGACTTCTGTATACGGGTAAACCTCATTATTGGGTCGCTTTTCCGTCACAAACTCGCATTATGAACCAATGTAAAGCTCTCACGGCTATCCGACGGTCGTTTGACCTAATTCGAACGTGCATAGGGGATGAATGGATTATGCCCAATGCGTTTCAGGTCCAATCACTTGCGCGGACATGTGAGGACGCATCTTTCTGTTCGTTAAGTTATGGGCAGCCGTTTGTGGGGAGTTTGGGTTCCAATTCTTTTTTTTTTCTACGAATAAAAACATTGTCGCTGAGCACTAAGAATGAATTTACCGATGTGAACTATTATTCTTTACAGAATAAATTCAACTTGAAAATTGATGACTGATCACTTGGAAATTGATCACTGTTGCATAAACAGACGGGTAGATGGCGCTAAATGTCACGCATAATGACATATCCATAAGGGACCACAAATTTCGCAAGGTCGGACTGACAGAACGGTAGCTCAATTGGTAGAGCGTTTGGCCCGGCTAGCCAGAAAGTTGCTGGTTCGAGTCCCGCCCGTGCGCAAATTTTTGGTTTCTTATTTCACCTTTATGAATATAAAATATGACACTGTGAGTGTTACAAATACTCTCAACCATTAATAGTCGTATAGTCTGCGTTTTCATTAGGAACATCACACTGACACGACACCAATCTTACTGTTATATCTAAATCCCCCCTTAGTGCGGTTCTGTGTAATGTTTATTACCTATATCACTGGCTCTACCTTAGTCTACAAGTGACTACTAAAATCCATATAAATTGCGTAGATCCTTGCAATGTTCTAATTTTTTTTATCTTACATACGACACTTGAATAACAGGAGCGGATATGTATCCTGGCACTTAAGAGATATCCCTTTTAGCCGCAAATAACTATGGAAAGGCGTGGGACGGTCTCACCTTGGGTCAAAATATGATGGCTAGCCACACGCGAAACTTCACCCGATTTTCTTAAAATAAAGGAAATGAATCCATTTTTTTAACTATTAATTGACACAATACATAATACAACGCGTGTTAGGATAAATAAAAATGCTAAATATCAGAGCCGTCAACATACCGACATTTTCTTTTGCATCTGTAATAACAACATTTTATCAAAAATAATAAAAAAGTAAAAAGGATACCATTTACAATTTTATAATTTTAATTAATCCATTCGAGTAAATGCTGTACCTACTCTGAAAACGTTGACATTTTCGTAATATGATAAATACGCCATTTTTAAATGCCAACTGTCTTACATTGTAGCCGTAAAATTACTTCAATTACATTTTTGTATCATCGGCCACGTTTGTCGGGGGTAATCAATTTATATTCGTTTATATTCTGTATGCTCGACGTTTAAGGAACACAAGATACTACCCGTTTTGGGCCCACTTTTCGTGGCCGCAAGTGTAATTATTGTTAATAAGCTTCTCGTTTTATACCGAAAGTCATTCACCTTTTGTAATCAAAATTTAAAGCCTTAAATTCACTGTAATTTGTTTCGACAATAAAAGACATCGATACGGCATTCACATGAACGTCAATCGCAATCAGATAATGTTTATCAATGATGATCGAAATCGATTCTTCGATACTGCGATACTTAATCGATTACAGCTTTATGTGTATTGTCCAAGATGACGATTGATAACTTTACTTATGGTTATTGCTTTTCATTCTGAAAAACCTAATAGTTAACCAATCAATGACCTTTTCTTTCATAGCATTCCTTGTATAAATTATTCTTATTATGATACCATGTGTTTATATCGTTAGTATTTATTCGCAGTATTCACAAAAAGCTTATCTTGAATTGTCAATACACGTCAATGCTTTATTGCCGAGGCAGTGAAATAGTTTCTTTAGCATTAGACCCCTTTTTTTGACACACTGAGATTTTTAGCATCGATGCAGTCGCGTGATTTAAAAACGTGCTTCAGCATCGCGACTCACGCAACGAATAGATTTAATTTAGTATCGATGCAGTCAGTACATAATCTGTCAATTTCCAGCTTCTGCATCGCGACTGTATCGATGCTAAAAGTAGAGCAGTCTGTAAAGGTTGACATTTTGCAACTGCATCGATGCTAACGCGCGTTAGCATCGCTGCTAAAAGTCCGCAGTGTGTAAAGGGTCTTATTTCATATCATGTACGCACGTTACGTCTACCAACGTACGTTTTCACATTCATCCGAATCCAATGTTTTGGATTGGAACAAATCGGACGAGTGCAAAAACGCCCTAACGCTGCAAATTGAACCGATTTAACAAACTAAATAGCGGATTATCAACAAAATAACAACTAACGTGATCATAGGTACGTGCGCCGGTTTGCAGCATCAATCAAATAGCGCGAACACCTGTTGATAGTCATTCACTGACGGATTTTTAAACGCTGATTATTTTGGTGTCCGAACTGCGAACTTTAGTCGGAACGATGGATAATTTATGATGATCGATTTAGGCGACGTAAAATACTGAATAACAGTTGCTAACCACTTAATTACTGGGATAATATTCTAGTTACGACCACTTGAGAACATTTCTCGCAAACGGAAAATTCTTCTGGCTGAATAATGTATGTTTCTGCGTTTGGTTATACCTATTCATACAGCAAGATTACACAACAAATTTACACAGACACTGTGGAGTTGTGTTTTTTTTTTATTCAAAGTTATAAAAAACACGATGGTACCTACCCGAACTTTTTGAACTAAAAAGAATATTAGCCATTCGCGACGCAACTAACTCGAAGGCATGGTAGATTTATAGGAGAAAAAAGTGACGAAATCATACAGAGTCGGACCCTTGGATTGTCCCTCCGAAACTATCCGATACTTTTACCACAATGTAAAAATCAAACAAAATATTTGTTTACGGTTTTGAACACTATGCTCATAAATATCTATCTTTTAATGCGATCCTATTGAAGTCCTGTTTTATTTGACGTCAGTATGACTTACTTACTGCCGAATCAGAGTGGCTATACCTAGCATTAGATTTTAGTATCACCAAACATTATCTTTGCAAAACACGCAACGATAACTTTCACAAATACCTATTTGACTGTATAGCAAAGATTGCAGATAAAAATAATTATAGTCTCACTTACTTTTAAAACCTTTTCAGTTTCGGCTATTGAACATTTTTGCCATTAAAAAATTAAAAAAACCGACCTCTAAAAAAAGATTAACTCGATTTCTTTTTCATCGATAGTATTTTTTCCCGAAAATCTTCTCTCAAGTAAAAGAAGATCTCGCATCTCCCCAGCCCGCCCCCGCTGCCGCTCGTGAGCTCCGTCTCAAGGTGAATGGCCGCAGTTACTTGCGGCGCGTGACCCAACAACCACTTGCGATAGGTCAGGGTCACCTCCATCTTGTGCTGACCCCCCGGTACAACCCGCTTACACCCGCCCGCAGATCCGCTTAAACTGGACAGGCATGCCACACAGGACCCGATTTTTCCATTTGGATAGTTTACGATACGACCCTCTTGGGTCAGGTCAAGGATTCGGGTTTGATACGTTTCCGAATGTCAAGATGTCGTATGCATTCGGTTACGTCCCTTAAACCTATTCGTGTATTGACTATATAGATATACCGATCTCGCATTTGACATCTTGGAGATTGCTTGTAGAGTTGAAATGCATTTGTGTTTACTGACTGTGCATTTCTAATTTCATTTAAAGCAGTTACGGAGCCTGTAATTTCAAGCCACTTAAGCTAAAGTTCGTTTGATTAAACTTTCTAGACGGTTTTCTTCTATTTAATCAAAGTTAGTATTTCTATAAAAAGATACGCTTCCTCAAGATGGAAAATTTAAGAAAAGCTTTTATTTAAAGTAAACGACGTCGCGACTAGACAAACAAGTATCTGCGCCCTTTTAACGCGTTGAGTATCAATTTCTTTACCGTGAAGCAGAATTTCTCCTTTGCATTTTTAAATAAATAACGGAACATTTTATACAGACAAACATCGAGACCGAGTTCAAACAATATAAAATGCCAGTCTCATAGTGAATCGTTGCAATATAATGGGACTCACCTCTGAAATGAAAGAACAAAATTGGAGACTACTATTTCCTTTGATCTCAGCTGTCCTAGTTTGGTAAACAAGCTTCTTGTGAGAATATCGCGTACCTATTTGCTCTTGTGTCTTTTCCCATAAAGTTCAAAATCGTATTGCGTGACGCAAATTGTTCGCCAATTATAGACGGAACACTTTTAGTTAGGTACGTAATATTTCGATGAAAGTTGATAGCTTATTGATATTTCGTGAAATTATTTCCCGAGCGGTTTTAATAAGTGCGATGTTGAAATATGAGAAGCTCGCCTTTTCAAGTGTTGCTCGATTCGCCATAATTAACGATGTGAATGAAACAACGGAAGCTGCGTAAATGTGGAAGGATTAATCGAATTTACTTTTATATGGTTGTTTTGTTTAGAAGTATTTTTCTTAAGGTGGATTATTATTTGGAATAAGTTTTATTTCTACATTTTCTTTTTCCCTCTTGAGTTCGTCATTTACTTATAGCATATTTATAAATTATGTATCTCGTTTAGCTCATGTGTAATTTTAAATGTTTTTTGAGAATCACAATAAAAGCACATTTGCTGAATGAAATCTCAATTTATACGCCCCTCATTTTAAACAAAAGATAATAATCATCAACTCATTAGTCTACGCTCGGGACAGACGCAAGCAATATCATATTAAAATCACACACAAGAAATAACAAATCGAGTGAAACAATAACTCGAAAGAAACGTAGGTATGTGAGATGGCAGACGGCTGATTCATTTCGTTTGCATTATTCAAACAAAAGAAACATATAAAGTACCTAATTATCATAGAATCGGGCGGGCTTATGAGCGATATACAATATTATTATTTTATTATTAATTTAAATAACGCGCGCGATCCTACGGAGTACGCCGTAGCAATTTCATTATTATTTCAATCAACTGAATGTAAATTTATTCAACAATCTCACGAGGTAATTGAGATTGGGCATCCCTCTCTCGCTGCGTAGATCCTTTTCGCTCACAGTTCCTATTCATATACAACATTCTTATACGTTCAATCAAATCTAAACATTGCGGTATTGCCGCGTCTACCTCCGCCTAGGTTGTTCGTTTCGTTTTGTTTTGCGCAAATCTCAGAATAATAGCCTACAACTGATTCTGTGAATTTATTTGCAATGCACTTTTGATTCACTCATTTAGGTGCTGAATGGCGCTGAGAATGAGTGAAGCTATTTTCTCAAAAGTCTGGCACAGAACAGATTTAAATTTATCAGAAATGTAAACTTTAGGGGGGACCTGAACTTGCGCATTTTGCTTAAACTATCTACAAATTGTCAAACAGTACATGTACATTTCTAAAGTACAATAAAAAGAAAAACTTTTCATGGGGTTTAAAAAAAGCACAAGTGAATTACTTCAAATAAAATAAGGCATGTCAACTTTCTGTCACCGTGAAGTTCGTTAAAGTATTATCAGTGCGCTTTGGTAATTTCTGTACTATTGTTAAAACCTGTGATTTTCACCTGACAGCAGCAGAGACACCTGTCTCACACAGCGCTCTCGTGACTTTTCATATTACAATGTTATTTCGTATTTCCGACAGCCGAAAAAATGTCAACTATAAATCGGTACCAGTTAATGGACTGGTTTATAAATAATCATGCCGCGTTAGTTGAAGACTCATTTTTCGTTACTTTTATCTGATTTTTGGTAATATGACGTTCAAATACCGTTTGTCAAATGTAAAATTTATTAATTACATTTAGAGAATTCCGATTGCAAGGACGCAAATATCGACTTCGCGTAACTATTCAACCTGATTGAGCAACTTTCAAACTTCTCCCTGATAGCTAGGGTTGCCAAATCGATTTTCCAGTACAAGCTGTGTGTAGGTGAACATCTTATTTTACTCCTTTTAAATTGATCCTAGGACTCAGTTCCTTGAAGGTGAAGTCACTTTGTAAAATATAGAACTTTTATTTCAAATCAATTTTAATTTAACGGAAATAAATAAATAAATTATAAAAATTAAAACATTTATTTCACGCTAACTCTACAACAACAACTCTATAACAAATATAGCTAACTCGTTTAATTAAATCATAGAGATAAAATCATGAAATCATTAAGATAAATCACATGAACTAAATGTATCACTTATTTTATAAAATAATTACTCATGCAAAAAAGTGGCATAAATATTTTTGCTTTGTAGGTTGCATTCGACAAAACATAGCGTTACATGGTTTATACTCAACTAACTTAAAGTCGTTTTTCGACGTAAAATTGTTATACCTGGCATTACTAAAATTGCATAACAGAACAAATGATTAAGGGCCGATTTTACCTACGTCAGATTAGACTTATCAGGCTGAATAAGTATATAATTACCGATTGAAAAAGACATATCAAATTGAATGCTAACAAAGGTGAGGTTTTATTAAATTAAGCGTATTACATTTTATTCGGCGAATATACCGTATCTGACGTTGCAAAAATCACGAGAAAACTGTATTATTATCCGGGACATCAATGCTGCACCAAAGCAGCAGTGAAAGTAAAAATCCTGTCAACTAAACAATGTTGCATTATACCGACGGAAAGTATCGTGCTGGCAAAAGTTTTGTATTTAACAAAAAAATCTGACAACATAAATCATATGGCAAGCGGACGTCATTACGTTATACTTGGATTAGCACTTATTCCTACCCTTATACGGCGGTATATACCGGTACTCTTATCGGTACTTATACTCACCGTGTTATAACTATGCAACATGGTAACAATTAAAGATACTTCCGTGTAAATGGTATTATATAACAGTAGATGGTAAAATGAAAAATGTATATACTCAAGTCTAAAAAAAAAACTCGTTTGGTCGAATCCACCCTTATTAAAAAATATATGTGTAATAAGCAACCCTACTTATAACATAAGTTGAGAAGTTGAAGCGCGCAGAAATTTTATATTTTCATATTTATACTTCTAGAGCGTAGCAGGTAAAGTTTTTTACTGCTTATTTCCGACTGTAAGTAGGTAGTTCCGCAAAAGTCGGTCGTACAGAGTACACTGCTCTTCCGGGGAATAACCCAGGGTATAACGATTTAAATAAAGAACAACTAACTAACACATTGACTGAAGTTCAATTGAGAATATATTTCCAATTGGAAACGAAAAAATTCGTGATAAGTATGAAAATTCAAACGAAAGTATTCTAAAAGTCGGTTAGCACTGGCATTGTGTTTGCGAAAATACTATGTCATAAAAAGAAATTTCTATCGAATCCGTTTGCCGCCAACTTCCTATTCCTATAACTCATCATAAGAAATTTTATGAAAGGCTTGTAAAGGCTGGCTTTTTCTGAGAAAGAATGGCAATTTGAATAGCTGGAGATTAAAATCTCTTGGTCTAGGATACCTTACCATTTGACCGCCAGACGAAGGAAACAGAGGTAAAATGTACCCTTTATGTGTTTGAATTTGATGCAAAAACGTATCCGATACGAATGAGTGCGAAAGCTCTCAATGACGCGGCTGTCCAAAATTCAAGGTTAGACACAAAATCGATAACCTTGGAATTTTAGGCACTATGAACGAAGATGCTTCCAACTGATAACACAATTATGTATATTGGTGAGCAAATGGAATACTGCCTAAGGTAGCTACCACTAGCGCCACGCGCGGCGTGTAATCGAATTAACATTGACATCAAGGCAGGGGTTGAAACCGGTTCAAGATTTACCGGTATTATAACGGTTAAACCGGTTTTATCGTAAAATTCCGTTCCGAAGCAGAACCGAATAAAAGCGATACTGTGAACCTAAATAAACCGGTTCATTCGTAGCCGCTTGCGACGATCGCAACATGACTTATTTTTTGACCGAATATTCTTCGAAAGCGGTTATACTGATTATCATATTCTCCAGAATTTTTTCCTCGACCATTATATTGTTTATTAATATAATTAAAATTTCCAAAAAATATCGAACAATTACCACTGTGCGTATCTGATAGGATGTATAAACAAAATACGTTTTATAGAATAAAAACAAACATCGGGTGCGCACACCGCTCGTAGATTATAACGAAGCTCAGGTAGTTGTCCTGCCTTAACGAAAACTTTAACTGGTAAATGAAAAATACCCATAGTTTTCCAAACCGGTTTAAAAACTGGTTCAAAGGAACATAACCTTTTTGGAAAAGTTCCACCTGTATTTTCGTTATACCGGTTCAAAAAAAAACGGTTTCCAAGCCCTGCTTCTAGGGGCAACTCGGCAGTGTCCATCGATACACACATACATACTGATCTATGCAGATACATGGTCTTCTTACGGTTTACTCGGCTACACTACGAGGTTATTTATCTACCTACATGTATAGGAAAGTAGTTCTCATTAAACATCTTTCAGCACAAAAGATACGCGTTATTTATCAACGATCTTTAAAGAACCTTGTCCTCCGGAACGCTGATTTTGTTTTGAGGATATTTCTTTAAAAAGTGGAGATATTTAAGGAAAAAAACTTGTGAATTACGATACTAAAAACATAGTAAAAATATTCGTGTCATTTATCAGCTCGAGTCAATCCAGTTACTACTATCAGTTAGTCAAAGAAACGTGACGAGATGAAAGTTTAAAAGCGCTGAACAACTAGCTACGAAATACATATAAGTGTCGTCTGTCTGTTGGCCCGGCAAGGGTCTAACTCTGAAAGTCGTCCCCGGAATTTCGAATTTGCAAAAACGCTCAAATGTATAGAAATGACAATGACCAACAAAATTGGTATGGCATGTGACATAAATACAAATAAATATGCGCCAGACAATACACCAATCATCTGGTTTCGAAGTAAGAAATTTTCAGCCTTGTGTTAAGAGACACCGATTATCACCGTCTTCCAACCATAACCATAAAAGAACGTCGTGTTAGTTACACCACTTATAACTCTAGAACGGGTGGACCGATTTTCATGATGTGTACTTTGTTGAAGTGACCTGGAATAGAATGATAAATAACCACAAAACTAGGCCTGGGCGGGCCGGGGGCGAAACGATGTAAGAACTGGGACCGCTCCTGTTGAAATATACTTTTGTCCCGTTACTAATAAACTTTGAATAACGTAAGATTGTTATACCATGTTTTGTCACTTCCTGTGACAACTTGTGAATGAGACAAAACATAGTGTAACTATTCTTACGATATTCAACGTTTATTAATAACATGTTTCATGAATAATCATTACTAGTACCGTCTATTTTGCTACAAGGTATCTGAGAAGCAGTATCAATCATGGTAGTTTCAGGACAGTTTCAGGGTAGGGCTCTCACGGGTCGGACTCGCACAAGGGCGAAGAGCATCAAAGTTAATTGTAGGCGCGCGCGGCGTTGCGTGCGCCGCCTCAAAGACCGACAAAAGTATTTCATTTTATGAAACCCCCTTTTTTCTTCAGTGATGATGCAACTTTTGTTTTATTTTTTAAGTCAAACTTAGCTTTTGGTTACCTCATTTTTCAATCTACTGCTATTTGTCCAAGAAAGGGAAAAATATAGACGGAATCGCTTTTAAGACAATTTTTGACTTCGTAACATTGTTAGAATGGTTAACAAAGGTCAATAATCCCAGCCCGTAGCCTTTAAACCGCGAAACTAGTCCCTAAGTCGAAATATATTTAATTAATTGAAAATAAAGGAATATCGATACTACATATTGTTTCCAATACATTCGTGAACAAATATAAAATTATACAAATACCAAACATACATTAACTTACGATTTTAGCATACGTGTACGTGCTCATCATCAAATTCTAACGACGTGTCATAAATATATGTCGAATTAATAATCTACTTTTTTGAAGTCGGTCAAAAACTTTAGCAAATTCTATTAGCTTTCATTCTAGAACGTGATGTCGTCACGACGCATAGTTTCCGAGGTATATGCGAAATACCGATAATTTTCACATTCAAATCCTCTCCCTTCTCCCGACTGAAAGGCTTAAGGGTTTCAGCCTAGGATTTTTAATACAACCTTACTTTACTAAACACTATTACGATGTCAAAAATCTTGTTCCAAGCGATTACCTGTACACGTTTTTTAGGGTTCCTTGCTTGGACTCTATAACGTTTATTCACATTATATAAGAGATATTAATTCTAAGAGTGCTTCAAAGGATTTTAATTAATTAAGTTCTACCTCAAACGATAACCTACCGTAATAACATTACAAAGGACAATCCGTTCTTTGAGTCTCTTGCCAAAATTACATTTTCAGTCAGTTTGGGTTTATGGATAATAGTATACCACCGATGATCCGATAATGGCCGACACAATATTTAACGTTAATCAACCTTTACACTGCTATTAGGTACAACCGACCTGCAAATGTGCTCTGTGGCTCATCATCCACATTATCGGTATATAGTTCAAACTTATTTTCCCAAGCACCGGAGCAGACGGTAGTATCGACTAATTGACGATCAATCCCATTATCTCGATTATAGATATTGTAAACTCAACTGTGTCTATTAGGCCAGCCTCACGCACACGCAAGGTTAATAACGAGAGGGTTTCAAAGAACTTCAAATGGTCGATTAATTGTGTTCAGCGTTGAAGAGCTTAGTACTTTTTAGTTCGTAAAAGTAAAAAGTCACTGTATTTTTTTGTTAAATCCCAAGACGATTTGTTTTATCACACTCGACCTCAAAAAGGGTTCAGTTCCATTGCAAAGTTCTTTTAGTATTGCGCCACTATCGTAAGGTCTTTTGGCCGACTTTTAATTATTTACCAATATGAAATTATCGCTGACCTTTGATATTGCTGATGATAAATGCAGAACTATTATATGATACGTTGCTGAAGCTGAAGCCTAAAATGTCCCCTTTACTGACGAAGGACATGTTTTTTTACAGTTTTACCAAAGTTACCTATATTTTTCCAACGATGATTATTTACTGTCAAGTTTTTTCTTTTCCAAGCTCGTGGATCATTTAAAAAAAGACGACGCGTCCTGCCCTTCCAAAGCGCAGGAGCTACGAAATGCAGACGACAAACAAAACTGGTCATATATTTCAAAAATTTCCCCCTTTAAAACTTGGTCCGGTAAATTTGTTTTACGAGGCCTAAGTGCATTTCCGGGGTCAAAGAGCAATTTTGTCTCTCGCAATCGGTGTGGCTGCTTGATCGACGAAACGCGAAGGCGACTCGTCCACCAAAAACGGAAAATTAAACGTCCACAAAGGAAAGGAAATATGAAACAAATTGGATGCATTTAAGATGGTTTTTGCGACGAGCCCGTCTTCCCAGTCTCCCGGCGGTCCGTCCAAAAATGTTGCAGTTGAATGCATTTTGGTATGGAATATTGAAACCTCGGAGTGGGTGTGGGTATTTCTCTTGCACGCACGGGGGGCCAGGGTGGCCGCCGGGGGGCCTCGCCCCCTGCCCCCCCGCTTTCTAAACCTCCACGCAAATACGAGTAGTACACGTTTGCTTGGCAACATTTCATGCTTAGTGTATACAAATAATGTGCGGCTCTCGTACAAACTGCGCAAAGGGAATACTAATGCAAGCAGCGACGTAGGCCTAAACTTAAATCAAACATTGGGCCAGTAATCATTCATATTCTAATAGGCTATTTTGGCCGGTCTGAATTTAATTCTAGAGTTTCTAAGGTGACTGACTGGGAAATGAACTGGATTAGAAGTGTGCAGAAAGCTCATTAAGCAAGTGTTTTTGGACGCATTTCGAAAAAAATGCGTTGCGTTACTTATGAAAACCTTAATTGATTTCAGTATCAAATTTAAAATTACAAACAATCAAGAAATCACAAACATTTAAAAATTATATTAATTTGTTGCATTTTGCACAATCTTTCAGTATTTATTCCAATACATTTTGAGGGACCACTTTATTGAGTTTAACATATCAACCGTCAGTGTGTCATCAATTTTAGCTGTGAGACTTCCTAAAGGCCTCTATAAATGTGCAAAACTAATTTAGGCCTTTGAGGGGGGTAATCGCATCCTCTGTGAGCTAACCCGGGGTCCTATTCTATGTAAATGTGGCATACATGATAAGTCATTGTTACGGGATTGATACACGTACCATATTATTTCAGAGTTTCCGTCATTTTCCGGATTGTTACAAGTGCCATGGTCACGGCATAATGGGTAGAAGTTTAAATATATAAGTACGTACGCTAATTATCCTATTCGGGACCAAGACAAATCCAACAAAGTAAAAATCATGAAAATCTGCAACCCGTTCTCAAGTTAAAAGAGGTGTATCAACATGAATTATTTTCAATTATATTGATACTAGCGGTCCCAGCAAATTCGTTTCGACCTGGCCCCGTCCCAGACTGACCCCGTTTTATGTTTACTATTCTATTCGGGGCCACAAATCGGACAAAATAAAAATCATGAAAATCGGTCTACCCGCTCTCAAGTTATAAGTGGTGTAACTAACACGACTTACTTTATGTATATACTAATATTATAAAGCTGAAGAGTTTGTTTGTTTGTTTGAACGCGCTAATCTCAGGAAGTGCTTGACCGACTTGAAAAAAAAATTGTGTTTGATTGCTTATATATCGAGGAAGGCTTTAAGCTAACTCTAAACACGCGGACGAAGAAGAACAAGAAGATATGACGTTTATAATGTTGTAAAGCCTTTTTCTTGAACTTGCAAGCGCAAAAGTTTTCTCCATCGAAGTGCCCAAGTAGCCAGTATACCAAGACTTTTCTCACAGAGTAACCCCTCGGTTGACGATGCACGCGGGCCTGATCGTTTGCTACGTGTAAGCGTATGCAAGCTGCCTGAATTAAACGTAAATTACCATCTTTCCAGAAAACACCGTTTTAACATAATAACCACGCGATAGGTAACATTGTAATTTTAGGCTAGACAAAATAATAATTAATGTTCATACCTAGTCAAAAGATGATCAATATGACATTCACGTATTTGGGCTATGATTAAACATGTGAGACTTTAATCATCATTTGGAAAGACTCCCAATTATTTCAGTTCAATATCTACTTAGTATAGGTTCGTTTGTAACGTCGTCGTACCGGAACCAAATTTTTGTGCTATTTTAATCACAAAGTGAAAACCACAATTTAGACGCGAAATAACATCCTTACTATCGCATCAGAAGTACTCTGTAGTTTATCATGGTATTTTTCCGCTCGGTTATTCGAAAAAGAGGGTACATTACGTATAATAAGACAATTTTGTACTCCCTCTCACGTTTCACAGTCCAAGGGTTTTTGTTCAAGAGGAAACAGCGACTAATGTCTGTGGAGATAACAAGTAGCTGGAACACAAGTTAACAAACTACAAACGGTATTACGTATGAGTGGCAGCAAAATTGTATTCTAGAGTATGTACAATCGCGATCTAAAAAGCTACACCGCCATCTAGTTTTAAATAGACAGAACACTTGAACTAGCGCCATCTTTTAATGAATTAGCTATTTTAGGAGCTTTATTCAAAATAACACAGAAGACACATACGTTTTTATGAATTAGATTTATTATTTTCTTTGATTTAAAAAGTTTCATGAAATTGGTAAAAAAAACATTAGTCGGAGGAGAGCACAGCACGAATAGTGTAAAAGGAACTCACATTTTAAAATTTCTTATTTAACAAGTTTCACGCGGTACTCCAAATACCTTTCAAATGCAATTTTTATTTCAGTATTTTCTTATTCCACGACCCATCAAGACTTATTGCAGTCGAACGTAACATTATGAAATATAGATACCGCATGGTTTGTATTTTCCCGGCACTCTATTAATTAAGTTCGTCGTGTTTGTTTTACGAAGCACACGCCGTTATAAGGTTAAAGTCGTTACTAGAATAAAGATATGAAACATTAATTTGTTTCAATTAAACAAAGACAATTATTTTGCCTTCCGTGACTAGGCCATCATAAGTTATAATAGTAGTTTTTCTTCGAATCGACACGCAACGTTTTATTACAAATGTCGTGGGTCCGCTCTAATATTTATTGGGGTTTTGTTTTTCAACGTCTTTAAGAATAATTTTGTCCGTTCTTAATATTTGCAGTCATATTATTACGGTTTACTTTAGCATAAGGCTACTTTTCCACAGCAGTCCAATTTTGAGGAATCACTGTATTATGGGTTCCGTTTTTTGGTACGGTTGTCTGTCAACTGAGTTCTGTCAACTCCTGTCAGTGTCATGTCTGTCTCGCATGTGCTTAGTGGCGCGCTGTATATACCTATCTTACACAGCGTTGCCTTGGTAATTGCCATAAAATTATTATCCCTTTGGAATAGAACGACAAAAGCGAGATGTCACTAGCAGCAAACTGTGTGATAAAAAGAGATGGGTAGCAGAACCATTTTTGTCAGATGTCAAACAGTTGACCGCCCTGTAGAAGCTCGCTGAAAATTACGTGCATTTGATTTTTTTTATTTAAAAGTGAAATTGTGTATATTTTGGAGAAATAATGCATCTGAAACATTGTGACTTGATCGGTGATTGATTGTTATGCATTACAGCGGCATAACCCAACAAATAATCATTTAACAGGTAGATTAGTCCAAATCGAAGCCTCTTAATATACGACTTATATTTACCAATGCGCTTCAAATTAAAGTACGCAGTTTGATTATTCTATTCTACAAACGTTAATTTACGTAAAAAATAAAGACAGAATAACACAGGGAATGTATATCGACGAGTATTTTGTATAATGAAATAACATTTAGTTTTACACTAGAGCTGCATGTTCAATATTTTGTGTCGACTGTTTATCATGCAGTAAACTACTATATTTAACTTAGGAACATTGTTATAAATCACCTGATCGAAAGGTTATCTCATTTAAAGCTACAAATGTTACTTACTTATGTTAGTTACTGACATCTTAAATCGGTTTCGTTTGACAGCTTTTACTTGTCCTTCTATTCCGATAGGAATATAAATTTTATGGTAATTGCTGTATTTGTCATACTGGCGTTTTAAGGAGCTGTTGGAGGGAAGTCTTCTATGACAAGGTACTTGGAATCAAACTTGTTTTTACTGGTCTAGCATAATGTCTAATTTGTAATAGTAAAAAACAGGTGTAGGGCATATGCGGGTCTATTCTAACGGGATCTTCGTGTGAATATTTGTATTAAAATGCGTACACAACTAAACGGAACTTAATCGTAAAAAACTATCTTCAAAAAACGTGGAGTCGCTATGGGAAACGACCCTTGGATGTCTAGTCTAGTGACATTACTAATCGTTAACATAGGTTTGATTCCGCAATTTGAATCTGACTGACTGATAAGGTCTACAAGCAATAAAGTAAGCAAAAAACGTGATCAGGGAATTCAACATTTTGTACCGAAATTCTCGTCTGATCGATCCGTTCCGTTCAAAGCGCGTTTCTGTCCGAGTGAAGCCCATTGCCATAAACGTCGTGTTTAGTCAAATTTGCCGAAACTCGAGTATTCCCGATCGGCAAAACACACGCGCAAAGACATTTTCCGTTGGCGAGCGGACTGGCGAGTTGCAATCAGTCGCCTGCGGTCGACAATTATTCAAAATACATCAGGCGATATTAGATAGGTGGGCGGTCTATGCGTTTTGCATTGCGAATCAGCGGGACTTTGTGTGTGTGCTCCGGGGACTGCGTCACGGCAGCCCGGCCTTTTGCGAATTGTCCACGCGAAACGCCGGCGGCCTCCGTGCCATGGTCCTTTGCTCCAAATTATCTCCTGCGCCTCCAATGTGCGTTAATCTCCACGTTTTCGGAACGTACACGAAATACACAACGCGGAATTCACAGCCAATTTCCATGCGTAAGCTTCGGTTGTGCGCGTATTAGCGGACTATTTGAAATTCGATTTTAGAGAGACATTTGCTTTATTGTTTTGTTTTCTTAAGTCTATGTTTTTCGGGCTTTTTTTGAAAGTTTTTGTAAATTTCTTATACTTTTTTCAAATACACCAATCATACCTACTTCTATCGAAATCGGAACCTATCGGAAATTCGGCGTCACGTTCACGGCGTGTGCAGCCGAAATCCGCGTCTGTATACCAAATGAGCTCAAACAATCGTGGCCCACAGACGCATACCGACGCTATAACAAGTTGTACTTCGCGCTGATTCTAATTACCACAGAATAATATCCAGGATAGGAATCGATCTAACGGCCCTCCCCCACCCACAGGGGGGCAACGCGCGCCCGAACTATACAAGTTTGTAGATAAGTCAAATGGTCTGATAAAATTACTCATTCGTAGTGTACGCAAGTTTCGGGCCTACAGCTAGAGCGGGGGTTTGTGGATATGAGTTTGTGGCTTGTCCAGTTCAATTGTTCTTCGTGGTGTTCTGGTTGTTTTATCTAGAAATATTTTTCTTTTGTTTTCATTGGCTACTTGATTCTCACTCGTTCCGATCAAAATAACTCGTTTTGAGATTATTTTCGCCTATTCCATACATATATTAGTATCTTATAAAAAAATCTGATGAATACTTTAAATAAACCAATTCTAATAAAACGATCTTCTAATTTTCCCTTGGTTCCGGTACTTACCTATCGTAGGGTTAGATTTTCATCGACTGATATAAGAAATTAAAAACAACTTACAGAATTACGCAAATGTCATCGTTTTTTGTGACGCAAATAAAAGGGCAACCGCAAAATAATGGCTTCTTATTATACTTAAATACCTTTAAAGTTTGTTTCTATTAAAACGGACTTTGTTTCTGTTTTTTTTCCTTTCTCAATAAAAAGAATGAATGATTAAGAATTCCAAGATATTTCTAAGAAAGTTAAAAGGAAAATTGCTGAATTTCTAGGAAACTTATATGAAATGTTATCAAGAGGGTGCTTAATTTTTCGCCGTAAAATTGTGACATTGATCATAAATAATTGAATATCAGTCGTTTTCTTGGAAGAAACAAGTCGCTTATTGAATAATAATAAAAGAAATAGAAGAATAATAGTACGATATAGAATAATAGTAGTTATTAATTTTTATAAAGGTCGTAGTTCACTAAGATCTTCGGTGTCTAAAATCCGAAACAAAACCTAATAACACGATTAATAATAGTATTTAATAGAGCAATACATGTAAAAAATTATGCAATAGTATTTTTTGTGTACTTTTATTTTAATAATATTTGTTTGATCAAAACCTTAATATTTTTAAATAATGCTCAATACAGATAATATTGATCCTTTACGTATTAAGAATTCTAATTTTAATCCAATAATTTATGAACTTGAAAATCGTGACTTTGTCCACGCAATTGACGGTTTTCCTATACAAGCTTATTCCTATTATTTCATTTGTTTTGTTTTCCGAAAGAACCTTTAACAAAGTTTAAAAAACTTACCTACCGAAAAGATTAAATTTAATCAGTAAAGTTTTTGGGGGACTTACGTGAATTGGGACTTGGGACTTATTTAATGTAGTAACAAAAAAATATTCTTATTTATTTATGAGATACTTATTTATTAGGCATTCGTGATTTTCGATTAAAAGTAATGTGGGATGGTCAACATCATTTCATGGATCACATGAGAGCAGAGATGGCGGACCGGCATCGATTTAGAAAATCTGTCTGGAAATAATTGAGTGCTACTAGTGTACTGTCGTATCGGAAATTGCACCATTCGAACTCTAAAAGGTGTCGCACTGACGTACGGTCAGACACAGCGTTTATTATACGTAGGTAGCTGCAACAAAAAGTAACTGAAAGACCGAGAGAAATGATGACGTTCGAATGAGATGAGCATATTTGACTCGTAGCGACTTCTAATCTCATGACGGTGGCGTTACGTATTCTGTATAGAATTATTATCCCTTTTGGAAAAGGGATAGTACTTCTATGGTATTCTGTGACGAGACGTGTTTTATTTAAAGATTTCTATTTTGACTCGACCATGACAGATGTTAAAAAGGTTGCACTTTTCAAACTGTAATCATGACAGAAAAATAAAAATAAAAGAAGAACTGAAACTTCTGTTGCCTCTTGAAAATCATATTTAAAGACTCAATAATTGGCTGAGGGTATTTTATTCATAAAGAACACATAGATCCATCGGGCTTCGAACCCATGCATCCGAGATTTGGATACGCGCGTCTTACCCACCTGAGCTGTCGGAATATTGATAAGATATTGATGTTAATAGACGCTGAAATTTTCGTATTCAAATGATTTTGTAACGGTCTCTCAGTGCCTGTCTCACTGTGATTACATCATTTTCTGTAAATTCTAATTTTTTACTATGAGAACCCTAACACAAACACCTTCATTACTCTATATACAGAAATCCATGAAAATCATTGGAGCCGCTTCCGCGATAAATAAAATGTATTTATACTGATCTGTAATGAGTGCAAAAAATGTAAACAAAATAAACCTAACTATACTTGGTCACAGTGCTCTCAAATCGCTTATCCGTTGTAGTAAGTGAAAATGTCAAGTTCTAACAATAAAATTATTTTTCTTTTTAATAAATTAAAACCATTTAGGATCAATTACTGGTTACTTAAAGGACGTATATTAAAATACTTTGCTTCCGTTACAGGCCACACACTGCAAACATGAATTGCTCGTTTAAAGTTGATATAGGACACCACCATACGTCAGTAAAGTTTAATATTCTCTCTTGCATTTTCCCTTTTATAAAATGTATACACAGCTGAGTTGCTTTATGCATTTATCTTACAGTCCAGTTTCAGTTTTCAGACTTTGTAAAGTGGCAAGTTTTTACAAGCTCGCTCGGTGACTAAAAGGCTTTTTCTGACAAGGAAACAACGAATCGAACGCTGAATAATAAATGAGTTGCTTCCGTCCAAAATAAGAATAAGCTTTGACGATAGTATTTTAAGTGCTAAGGTTCAATTCTTGAAACTGAATGTTCTAACGGGTGTTGGGGCGTGTCGCACCACGAGGTTTTTGAACCGCGAATGAGGTTATTTGCATCTATGGTCTCTGGACTACTCTAGAATTACTGAACTAAAAACCCAGGTACATATATTTGGTCCAACCCGGAGATCGAACCCGGGACCTTTGGCGCAGCCGCCGCTTAAAGTGCGACCTACTTACCGCCGCGCCACCGAGGCAGTCAAGATTGACTGTACAATAAAATAATATCGCATCAACGGCCGATCCATCCGTACAATGTAACGCGAACACTTTCGTCGCATATCGTATGTTTTAGAAAATACACAATGCAATTAGAGTACATAGTTATACATTTTTTATCAGCCGCATACTTTTTATTAGAGCGTCAAACTTCTTCGCGGTACAATACACATTGTTATTTTTATTGGCGTTTTTTTCACTCACCAACTTTTTATTGTCTTTGATTATAGTGCAGCCGCTGGACTGCCAGTAGGTTCACAAATCTATTGATGAGTAGCGGCTGCCCTAAAAAAGTTGAAGTTTTCGGCAAAATAGTTTCAAGAAGTTTGAAAGCAGAACATTTGTGGTGTTCTTTCCAACGTCTTGGAAAGCATGTTAAATTCGAGCACGAGTCTTTTTGGTTTCAAAATCAATTAGACGAAGGTTTTATTAACACCTTTGGATTTTGAAATTGGTTGAATTGGGATCAGAAGGCCTTTGAAAGACCGATCTACGTTAAAGAGCCTTCTTGAATGGCCTCCTTTGCTCTCTGCTCTGACTCTACTTATTTCTAAGACTGACGACTGTGACTTTTCGCAGCTATGCAGCATCGATACAGTCGTGATGCAAAAGTTTGCCATTAAACTATAGCGATGCAACATAGATGCATTGCGCGCGACTATATAAAAACCCACAAAGTTATCTGAAGAATGTTAGAGTCGCGCGTCTGTATTGATACTTACGCTCGTTAGCTGTCATCGATGTAATTGCGCGACCGCATGATGATAATGCGCGATAGTACCGATGCCTTAATCTGTTCATAAGGTCGCAGTGTGTAAGGGTCTTAATCTGAGTATCTGACCTACCAGATAAATTTCCATTGTATACCAGTTTTATTATCTTTACAGAACGCTAAAACAGTAGCAGTGCATTATCACAATCTAATCCGAATATATTAGTTTTTGCCTACCGTATCCAATTTACCAATAGCTGTAAACTAACGATCAATTTTAATTAATACATTTGATTAACTGGTTTCTTGTTATTTCTTTTTCTTATTTTACAGTTTCGAGTAATAATGTTCTTTGTGTCACCGGACACAATAACTAATAAATTATTATTAGTTCTCTTCCATCTCATTGCGGTCAAAGTATTAAATTCTATTTTTGGACTAGTGACATTTCAGCTTTGAAGTAAACTTGGTCCTTCGGTAACAATAGTAAGCAGAACCATCTGACCGCTTTAGATTCAAATCCAATGAATAGATTCGGGGTCGAAATCGCAGGATAATAGAAACGAGAATATCTCCACTGTTGGGAGTCCTACCCTGCAGAACACATTTTCCGACGTAACCATTTCTTACTTTCGATTTACTACTTAAATAGAAATAGTTGACGAGACCGCCGGCGTCCTATTCAAATTGAAATTATCATTTACTTATTTTCAGATTACATTATTCTGTACATGTAATTCATACAATTAAAATTAATAAAACAAAGTCAAAATTGTCGATCGATGGACCGATTTTATCAATGTCAGATAAGACTGATCCGACTGAATGAGTGTTAAACGAACTATCATACGACCGATTGGTAAATTACATTAACATATTTAGTATTTATTTATTGAACCTATATGTTTGTTGTAAAAAATCTGTAGAGTTTCTTAATAAATAAAAAAGAAAAATAATTAGGCGTTTCGTATTATATCCAACGAATGTTCTTATACGTCAGATAACGACTTACGGACGATACGGACTTAGAACCTAGTTTGACCTTTATAAATTGACAACTGACAGCTGTTTAGTTTGCTCTTTCCTTCCAAATCCTATACGGTTTGTTTATTAGCAAAACAGTTACGATTTTTGTTGTTAGTCCGTGGCTCAGCAGAATAGTGTCCATCGGAGTAGGGCTCCAGAACTGTCGCAGAGGCATTTAAGTCCGTGGTTGGTCCGTTACAATTGTTAGCGCCTCCAACTGGCAATCTTGGACAATGCCCTTTGGGGATACAATGAGCACCCGATACGCGCAAGGCGAAGCAAAGGTTACCGAAACAGGTGAACGGTGTGAGGGTGTTTGTTGGGTCAGGGAGTTGTGATTCCATTGTCGGTAACGTGTTGGTTTCATTTGAGGGCCACTTGAATCTGCACCTTAAGCTGTGCCTTGAGTGTCAGGAAATAGGCAGCAAGGATGAGACGTGTGGCTGACAAATTTTCACCATCTTTTAGGCTGCTAGATGAACAATGACATATAGTGAAGAAGGCTGTTCATTAAACAGCTAACTAAGCGAATTAGCTGCAACTTATACCTATAATTGTATAAAGATAAAAAAATGTGCACACATACGGCTAAACTATAAAAGACTAAGAGTCGAATTTACCAACGTAAATACCAAGAAATATTCGTCGAGTACAATATCGAACGCCTTATTAAAAAAACGTCACCTATTTGTCAGCAATCAATTTGTCAGTAATTTTAAAATCGGTCGTTTTACACTTATCGGTCGGATAGTACCTATCTAACGTTGGTAAAATCGACCTTAAATTTCAAAAATTCTTACACCATGCAAAATTACATGATTCCTTAGTGACATAGAACGCGAGTGAAGCCGCGGGGAATTGCTTGTTATTACATAATCACATGAAAATATTCGTCCGTTCGCTCATCAAAATATAAGTCTGTGTTCTAGTATAGTATTCACAAATTAATATCTAATAGACGTCAATTAAGGACAACAATCAATTCGAGGTATGTAACTTTAGTATAATTAGATAACTACTTCTGTAACAGTGGGTCCGATTAACATTGGTTAAAGACCTAGTTTATTAATTTACTTCTATTTATTGATGACTAGCGGTCCCAGCGAACTTGTTTCGCCCCCGGCCCCGTCCCACTCCGGCCTCATAATTTCAAAGTTCTTATCGTTCTGACGGCGAAACTAACAAAGTTAAAATCATGAAAATCGGTTCACCCGCTCAATTATCTTTGATGAGAACCTTCTCCAGACCATAACAAACACAACAAAAAAGAATTGGCGAAATCGGTTCAGCCGGTCACGCGTGATGACGTGACCAAGGGAAATAAGGATTTGTGTTGATTTTTTAATGTAAAAGTCTCAACTTCGAGTCTGTTTTAATTAACCTATATCATCGTAGTGCCGAGCAAAGAGGCCTCCCCAAACTCCTCCACCTCTCTCTATTCTTGCAGCGATAGCCATCTGATGGGATCCATCCTGTGACAATTTGGGCCCATCTATCCGGGTGCATCCTACACGCATGCCCCACCCTCTTCCACTTTAACTAACCTTATTTCGACTTATTGCAACAAAACGAAAATGTACCATTTATAAATAATGATCTTAAATAATTTCAATTCAGTGAAGTCGTATCATAAATCACTACGTACTGTCATAAATAAATTATTAAAAATTATCGTTCTACTTAATGTCGGAGTGGCGATATGTAATTTCATCAAATCAATTTTAAAATGGCGTGATGAACTGAAATAAATACGGGCGGACAAAGAAGGTTATTCTGCTGTAAATTTAATATTGTAATTGCATATTTTTGCACGTGCATGCGAGAGCTGCATCATTTGCTAATAAATCATTGTAATTGATAGATTTACAGGTTTTTAATAAGTTTTATTAAGCCATTATACTTACACGGACCCGCGGCGGAGTAAGATTCACAATTTGTTATTAATATCACCAAATGAGCGAATACACCGGCTTTACAGTCAATATCACAGATAGTATGAAAGTAGTTTTTTTTTAACCGACTTTAAAAAGGGAGAAAGTTATCAATTCGACTATGTGCTTTTTTGTGGTTGTGTAACCTCATATCGCAGTAATTTGTAGACTGGTTTGAAATTTTTTCACCTACCTAAAGGGCAGACCTTGTAGTCGGTCCCATTGTTGCCAAGTCGGTATCTGATGATGAGATTTTGGTGCAATCGAGGGAAACCCTCAAATTTTAAAGGCACATATAGTGTTTTACTAGAATCTTAATGTTGGCGTGTTGTTCCGTCTGATAGTCAACCTTGTGTGGAGCTGAGCTGATGGTGGAACTCCCCAGTAGGTAGGCCGCCCCAACGGTTTTCCACAGATACCGTTTGCAAGCCGTCTGCATCCGATGTGATCCTGCGATCTTAACAAGGTCGTCGGTCCATCTTGTCAGAGGGCGTGCTTGGTCGAAGGGTGGTAGCAGTGCTTTCAAGGTCTGATTTTTCAATAGTCAGATAAGCAATGTTTGTCAAACAAAATACAACATGCCTAATTAGAAAACGTCACCTTATTGTCAGCAATCATACGTAACTGTCATTTTTTTAAATCTGTCGCTTTATAATTTGTCAGTCTGATAATTTTTATCTGCCCAATGAAAAATCGACCCTAAGTAGGCTATAGCTACACATGCAGCAGCCGCTTAATTCCTTACAGATTTTTTAACATTTTAGTTGACCTCGTTGATCACGTTTATAGGCGTTTACTGTGCACCGAAGCGTTAAGTAATTTAACCGCTAGCTTCTTGAACTATCCTTCACTTTCGGCATAAGATTCCTGAAGTTCCTAACTTCCAGCACGGATCATCACCTTTTACATTCGCCCGACACCACACAACCATTTTTCGTGTTTCACTTCCGTGCAACAAATTCGATACCCACAGCAATTTCGCGCCCACTTACAGACGACCACAGTTAATCGAAAGTTCGCCGTTTTCCGCGGGAACTAATTGCTAGTATTATAAAATAACAGACTTATGTCAAAAATATCTAGGGCGTAGTGTCGGCGGCGCCTGGCACCGAGTTCACATGTTAATAAGCATTATGATAGCATCAAGTGTGCGATAGCCGGGCGGGCTTAGGGATGCCTGTGGGGAGTTTGAAAAATTTTTTAAGTAATTTCAATTCAGATACAAAGGGCTCGTGAAAAACATGGAAAGATATAAGGTCAACTATACTCTACACCAACATGGTTGAAAAAAGCTTAGATGAAAAATAAATAATATTCATTTTTTTTATTAGTGCCATGACGATAAAAGCGTTAAATAAAATTCCCTCGGTTTGTGTGTGCGCGCATGTGTGTGTGTGTGTGTGTTAGTGTGTGGCCGTCTATGCATATAATTGATTGTATCTACAAAACTTCTATCGGAAAGCAAAAAGACACGGCAGTGAGATTCAGATCTCCAGATTTTAAAAGCCGCGTTCTTATTATGCACTTAGATAAACTTTTTACACGCGTCACACTTATTTGTTAATGACAATTTAAAAAGAACTTAAAGTTGTTACGTGTCCAAACAATAGTCAAAATACTTACCCAAGCATTGTTTTTATTTTTGTAATATTTTTAGTAGACAACCCTGTTCGACCGCCCCACAATACGGAAAGGGGTAATGTTTCGCCGTATTGGAATCACTCGCGATAGAGGCCTTTGGGAGTCGCCATCTTGGATTTATTTAATAATGGAGCTTAACCTCGCTTAGCTGACTTACTCCCTTTTTATTTTTACTCGATTGACACGAAAGAAATAATAATAATAAACCGTTTTTAATAGCAAATGTGTCGGATATACTTATTACCACCGCCATAATAGTTCTTAATTTATTTTGTAAGTTAAGCAATGGTAAATCTCTAATCACATAAGTATTTTATATCAAAGTATTCTATTCCTAATCTTAACTCAATACTTCATTTTTCTTAGTGCTTGTATTCAACATCCAGTGTAAAAAGGCACGATTATCAATATTTAATCTGACAAAATTCTTATCTAACGTCTGATCCTAATAAGAGTTCTACTTAATCTGTATCAAACGGTACAGTACGGTACGTTAGACCAATTATAATACTAATTGCTTATTTTCCCCTCGTGAATAATGGTGAAACTCTAATTGAAAACTGCGCGTCCTCCATCACAGGCTAAAGTTTTCTGCGTACCTTATTTGTGTCCTTTGACACTGTACCTACCTCCATAGGCTTATTACAGTGAAACACTGGACTGAGTCAGTCGATATTGACAGACATCACTAGGGCGGCACAACAGTACGCGAAACACCTATTCAGACGGAATGTAACACTATTGAGCAGAGATTCTCAAACCGGGGTGATCTTGCGTTAAACCCAGATGTTCCGGGAAAAATATGTCTTAGATACATAAGCTACTATGTGCCAAACAGGAACAAAACTTGTTTATATTAAATAAGTCATTACAAAGTTTTAGGGAAATTTTCAAAAGATATTTTTTTTAATAAATGGTTTGGTTAATTTATACATTAACCAAACCATTTATTAAGAACATAGAGTAGTTATTTTTTTTTAACTAACTTTGTATGAAAACATACGAAAACTGATAAATAGTAAGTCCTTAATAAAACTACATGTCATTTCTAATAACTAAGTTGTGTCTTTTATGGAACAGTAGCAGCATGTGAGTGCTTAAGCTTATTTTCAGATCTATTTATATAAAATAATAATAGTCCCCTTAGCCGATTTCGGCTACGGTTGCCAGTCGCAACGACTAATCGACTAACCGACTGCTACCTTGCACAAGACATAATCCTGTGCAAGGTATTGTGCGCAAACACAGGCACACTCTCTCTTCCTCTCACTCTCATAGCCCGATGGGACAGCAATCTGTCACGATCCTGAGAGTGATCAGGCGCAGGAACAACGGCTTTACGTGCTTTCCGAGACACGGGGGTGAAACACCGCTAACTTCCAAACTCCGGGCTATCCTGAGAATTTTTAAACAGAAAAACAGAGGTACATATTTTTTTGGTCCGAACCGGCTATCGAACCCGGGACCTACGTAAGAAAATACTTATGTTTCAAGAAGCGTATGCTGCGGCTACAGTCTGAAGTTCCTGACAGTTTTAGCTATAGCTGCGCGCTGCCAAATTTTGGAAATACTTTATTACAATTACTAACGTAGAATGTTTCCATCGCTCATAAAGAGAATTCGAAAACTTTACTATTTGCTATTGCTTTTGTAGTACTGTGTCTGATGAAAACAAATTGCCCTTTGAGAACGCGTTTAAATTTTTAGTCATATTGACCAACGGATTTAAGATTTACTACCACAGCAAAACGTACCATACTATCGGCAACAGCATCCGACACGTGCAAGAGTCGAAACAACAAACGCGCACAAGAAACGCGAACAGAAAAACTTTGACAAGCCGCGCTTGCAGCGTACCAAAACATCGTTTGACGCAGCAAAATCACACACAGTCGTTGCCCCTTCCGAAAGACTTCACACACGGCTTTGTTCTAACACACGATAGCAAAAGAAAAGTGTACTCGTTCGGGGACACTGGCGTAAAGTTCATTAAAGGCGCCGAGCGTGTCGGAGTGGCTATGCCGCCCGCCGGCTATCGCCCTCCCTCACACCCCGACGTACGACTCTAATATTTTCTATATCTCTACTAATAATAAACGCGAATGTGTATGTATGTATTTCTGAATTATATTCGCAAGTACTAAGTTCAGCGGGCCTAAAACGGCCGCATTTGATGTTTCATCTTTAATATGATTTATTTACTGAAATGTAGCAGAAATCCTTTGGGAACCATAAAACGGCCACATTATTAAATGAATCATCTGCAGTTCATTTCATCAAGTGAATCATTTCTTATGGTGACATTGCTACATTAAAAAAATATAGTGACGCGTAGATCCGGTCCTATCGGTTTTTGTTAAAAATTATATTTTTCAACAAAAACACGAATTTATATGTACCATTATACTTCATTTGAGTGTTTTATGTAATAAAACATACAATATTTAAGAATAATGCATTTATTACGTTTAATTTCAATAAAATTTCACACAATATTTACAGTAAAAACACTAAACACACAGCAACATCCATTAAAACTGAGAATATGAACGTAAAATGTTGGTCACCTATTAACTTCTAGCAATTCTCCAATTTGACATTAAATATGAATTTTCCATTTCATCTAATGTGCGCCGTATTATGCATTCCCATACAAAACTGTCAAATTAGATGAACTGCAAATATGAAATATTTTAGGTTCATTTTATGATTCATCAAATAACTTGTTATTTTAAGATTTCAAAAATGAAACATATTGTGAATGAAATATGAAACATCAAATGCGGCCGTTTTAAACCGCAGGTACTTACGTGTGATATCGGAACATACTAAACACGCTGGGTTAAAACGGCCATATTGAGTTTGGGTTGAAACATAGACATTTTTCTGTGCCATGGAGACGGAATCAGTGGATATACCCAAAAACATCTCTTACGGGATTATCAATTTAACGTCTAGAGGGATCATGTCGTTCTGTTTACGTGGCCGGATTCAACTGACAGGCAGCTAGAGTAAATTCAGTGAAAATATGTACGAAAGAATTTGCGGCAAATTGTATAAAAGCGCGGGCGAAGTCGCGGGATAAAGCTAGTTTTTCATATATATAAATATGGCAGACTGTGCGTAGTGCGTCGATGCAAGAGGGTGTAAAGTTTTGCTCAACGCATACCCGATACAGTGCGTTTGAATATAAAGGTTGGCGCTTAATTAGTGTTTGATGGATGACACCTTGCTTTAGCTTTGATTTTTCATGTAATTGTATTTAAATGCTGTATGTGTAGTTACTATGATGATTGTTTTATTTTTTCTGAAACTAAAGATTAACACGTTAAATAGTAACTTGACTAAATGCTCAACCTAATTCTTGTCTAAAAGTATAAATAAATTAGGTTATAGATTTAAAATAAATGACGGTAAATGATTTAGTATCATTGTTAGTTTAGAAAAGCTTACAGATTCATTTGTTGAAAAATGTAGAATAGTAGTTCTTGACATTTTATTGTTTATAGTGTGCGGTAACTATTAATTATTATTATTAAAATCTGATTTCGACCTTGCAAATTGGATATCATTTAGACCTTCACGATAACATCTTCATTTGTCCAGTTTTACTTAACTCTGTCGAAACATGAAAAAATATTTAAATATGCCTGTTATCCATCTGAAGATGTGGGTGGCGTGTTACGATAAATTATTATCTTCTAACCGATACAACCAACACTTTGTATGTAAATGAAGCGGTCTTTAACTACCTGGCCTGTGCTAAATGCCGTGTTATATTCGTACGTAGTTTTCACATTGCGCAAAAAACCATTTCCATTGTAACTTGTACAGTTGTAAGTTGTCGACAGCACATCAGGTTACTCACTTTTGTTGCAAACTAGCCCTTATTACAAATGCATAAGAACTGCAGTGTTCACCTCGACGTGATGTTGTCTGTACATTCCTTTGATATACTTAAAGTTACTAACTGTGTGTTGTGTAAGTGTGAGGATCACACAATAATGCGTCGATTTATAGAACACGATTTTCAGTATTTTTTTATAGTTTTCATTGTAAATAAGTCCCGATAGTAAATCTCAAAAATAGGTGAACCTATCCCAAAGCAACAGTTACTCAAAAAATGGGCAATACCTTGATGGTTTTCCAATTAATTTGCGCCCTATTTAAATCAAAATTTAAAGTTTTCATTGTATGCAAACAGACAAAAAAGATCTCTCTACCTAAAATTTTCCTTAACCCTTCAACCGTCCAATATTTGGAATCGCTATCACCTAGGCGAATAATTGTAAATCTGCTTACACGCACACACACTCCTTTTTCGCAGGTCTGCCGCGGGCAGGAGATTAGCACATTTCCGCTCGTCGCTCGTTGATTAGTCGCTAATGCGGTTTCGGTACTGTTTGGAAGTAGTTGTGTGCGCCCGCGCGGCTCCGATAGCGCAGCGCGATTAGATTGATTGGAGCACCTAGACAGTGATCCTTTGAAAGTTCATGATTTTATGTTAACGGATTCGAAAATTAATATCCGCACATGTGTTTTAGGATGGAGGTACCTTAAGGCTTTGACTGCCACGAAACTAGACACAATGCACCTAGACAGTGATCCTTTGAAAGTTCATGATTTTATGTCTTTAACGGATTCGAAACTTAATATCCGCACATGTGTTTTAGGATTGAGGTACCTTAAGGCTTTGACTGCCACGAAACTAGACACAATAGAAAATTATTGTATGGGGGTCACCGGTGACCACCATGGCGCTCAATGTGACGAATCACAGGTACTTTCAAATTCATGACTTGGTGTGTTAAGGAATTTACTACTGGATTCATTTCACTTCAATCTCAATAATTTTATTAAAAACTATTTCCATTGTTACAACAGCGAGGTAAACACTGCGGTTGTAATAAGGGTTAGTTTTAAACAAAAATGTAAAACCTGATGAGCTGGTGATAGCACATTCGTGTATTATCAAAATTATATTGCTATTCTTCTAAAAATAATGTTAATTGTTCCAGCTTGGAGTTTGTGTTCATTGTTTATTTCGATAATCACTTTTCATGTGTTCTAATTTTTATTCTAAATAGAAGTATGTCATATTTTTTTTATTATTATTATTTTATTTATCAAGAAACAAAACAGAATTACATCATTAAAAATACAGGATACATAGGTGTATCCCAAGTTTTGGAATAGCATCTAGTCTTAATCTTATCAGCTAGGGCTGATGCTATTCCAAAACTTGGGTTACAAGTATCTACATTTTATAACCTTTTTCGCATTTTAGATATTGACTTATGTAAACATATTTTGTGCGAGAAATATTTTGTAAGAAATACATATTTTGTAAGAAAAAATATTTCTAGACAATACAGACATATAATATATTTTTTTGCCCTCTTCGTGATTAGTTGAAAAAAGTTCAGTTACCAATAAAAAACCTCGCAACAGTGCTATTTGTTCCTAAAATTATAACACACGTGACATCAACGGTGTATCCCCAATTTTAGCGGTTAAATCTGCGTTCAAAAACGACCGATCACAGTTTAAACTGAAATTAAACACCGCCCCGAGCAAATAGAATGATTCGCGCAGATTTTACCATATAGTAGTGCCGGTAACGGTTGCAAATATAGTGAAATGGCGTCACAAAAGCCGTATCTGGGAGTAGTGATGTGGTGGTTACGTCGATTCCGTAGTCGATTTTTGGGTTGTTAGTAGCTTTACTTACACATGGCATTCGACTCACCCTAATCTGACAATACTGTATATCTATCTCAGGTATATAGTCTACGTAATATGAATATTATAGTATAAATTCGGCTGCGAGAATTTGCTTTATCTATTAATTAATATTAAGACTATATTGTCAGGTTAAAAAACTTTGTTAAATTAAGGTTTTTGAGTTTTGGTCGCGCTCTATAACTAACCATCTTCTTCTTTTCTTTTTGTAGGTGTATAAGGTCAATCAAAATTATCTGCATTCCTACTTAGGGCTAATTCTGATGCTCAAATACAACTTTTTGTATTGGACCAATGTCGTAATACCAAAAAAATATTTTACTTTTTCCATAGTTTGTATGGAAAAATTTTTATTTTGGGTTAAAAGTTTGTATTTTGGGTTTGGTTGGTCCTATACAAACAGTTGTTATATTTTAGGAACAGGACGACCACCGAGAAAGAATGCAGTTAATTGTGTTAAACCCTGTATATGATCTGCTACAGCATATTTATATCGTTCACTATTGCAAACATATAAACATACCTTCTGATTAACAGAGTTTTTTCCTAAAGGTCAATCAGATCATTACATTCCTGTAGATTTAGTCTGTAGTGTCTCTAGAATTCCAGAGTAATTGGACTACGTCGACCCAAAATCGATTTCAATAGATTACCGCTCGATTGTAGACAATCGATTTTCAAAAACCACCGCGTCACTTCCAACACTATCCGCTGATTGACCGTCACGGTGCCAACAGGTGGGTAAAAAATACCCATTTTGGAGGGGAAAGATCACGCGTATGCTGCGTGTGACGGGATCAATTGCTTCCTAGCTTTTTAACGCAAAATTTATTTGTCCAACTGCGTTTGTTTGTTTGTTCCGGTATCGTGTCATCCATATAGGTACAGTGCGTTAAGGCGGCATGAATGACAGATTTTGGCCAGTATAGGCAACAGATCTGTTATTTGTTTTTGGGCCGGGTAGCCAAATAGTTGCCGGTTCGAGTCCCGCCCGTGCGCAAAAACTTTTGGTTTCTTATTTCATTTTTAAGATCTATAAAGATCTTTAATTATGTACACGCACGTTAAAAATTTTAATCTATTAAGATAGATGTTGAATTTTGCTTTAAAGATGTTCAGTTAGATGAAGGTGATAGTAAAAGATGAATTTCTTTTGCTGATGAAGAGTACTATGTATTTTTTAATACTTTCCTTACCCGAAGGAGATAAATATTGTCTTCTGTGTCTTCTCAAAGCGAGGCGAGATCTTACTACCTACTTCTATGTTTTCGACGTTTATATGGCGCATTTTTAACTTCTTTATTTCTCATTTCCGTAAAAACCTTATGACCGACATATATGCTGTAACATATGACGTCCCAATAAAACAATGAGCTCATTTCTGAAAGGGACGTTTTAATTTTTTTTTCAAAAGAACTTAATCGGCCCGATTTGCGGTAGGATTTCAAGAATTTTCTCTTTGCCATTGTAAAGTACCAATTAATCGGTGGCGCGCCTCATACAGGGTGTGTTAAAAAGTATACCGTGTACTCGTATAAAACGTTCATTTATTTGTGTGTTTAGTGAAATGTGAGCTTTAACGCTAATAGGTTGGCGATGTATTGAAAAGTTATATGCTTTTAGAAGAAGCTTTTAGTGCATAACAATAGGTTATATTTGTTTTTAATTTTTCATTAATAGGTTAACATTGCTAATTTTATATCAATAGACTAACAGTATTAAGGGCAAAACCGAACCCAACAAAGGATAGACTGTTAGGAGCCTATTACGGAAGCGTTGTTTTTTTTTCCTAAGAGAAATCCTTTTTGGGAACGATTAATTAATTGTTATATTTCGAGCATCGGGAGGGGTATTCCTCATCCCTGTTGCGTTTGTATAGGAATTGCTATCGACAAAAGTTAATTTAGTAAAGTAAAAAGTATTTTTAAAGCTCTAAAGCGCCGCTCTTATTAACTTTTGGCAGTGATGACGAAAAATTCTCTTCTTCAAAATGTTTGATCGCCATTATATACATTATTTATAGCTAGTGCTATAAGTTAAGAACCAAAAATTGCAAGTGGGACTCTACTGTTGCAAAACAGATGGGTAGATGGCGCTAACGTCACGCGTAATGACGTATCCGTAAGGGATAGAAATTTCACGCATTCGGACATGGTAGCTCAATTGGAAAGAGCGTTGGCCCGGTTTGCCAGAAAGATGCAGGTTCGAGTCCGGCCCGTGCAAATTTTTTGGTTTCTATATCCATAATACAAAAATAACGCTGTGAGTGTTAAGACATTCTAAGCCATAGTGCTATGAGAGCCGTAGTATTATTCTCGTTGTATATACGGATTCCATTGGTGCTTTAAGATACGTAATACCCCTGTCAAACGAAACGCTCATTTCAGGAAGAGTAAAACTAAAAAAAAACTCGAATGAACTTTATTTTAAAACTCTTCTACAGTTAATTGTAGGAACGGAATGAAATTAAAGAACTTAGTCAAATTTTAGGAATGAAAAGCTATAATGCATTAGTAAGAGGGAAGTTTCATCCCGAAATAAACTCAACCATAAGAGTTCTAAGGGGCCAATTAGTCGTAAAATACAGGTATATATGTTTCTTTTAAGTAAGCTCAAACTTTAAATAGTAAGGTATCTAATTTATTCAAAGCACATATTTTTAGAGTACAAAACATCAGACAATCAACCAAAAGCTCGCGAACTTGTCAGATTTTTTCACATCCAGCAAAAGTTTGTCTAATAAGCCATCATTATGAAGCTCACGTGCAACTTGCAACAGCCACGGCATTTGAACTCCAAAACGGCAAAAACTTGGCGAAAATAAAATATTAAGAGCTCATTCCGCAAACAGGGTGAAAAGTGGCATGTCCTTGGCTAATGTAAGCTCAACTTGGCTTCATTTAAATAACACATTCACACTTAACTAGCAGGGCTGCCACGCATATTTTTTTTAATGAAAAATTTACATCAATAAATTTTGTGCCAGTACGCAATCACCTTTAATTCATTTTAAACACCGATAATGTTCTTTTCGACGTTCTGTTGTCTTGTGCCAGTATTTACATTGACCCATAAGATCCGAATTCGCAGTGTTAAACTTGCCACTTTATTTTATCGTTAACAGCGCATTGGATTGAATTATCCGATTTTTAAATCCGAATTCTTTTAAATATACATATCAGTCAGTAAAAACAGCATACATACACTTTTTTCTATATAAGTAAATATAAATGATTACAATGTCCTCTTAAGTGCGGTTAATCAAATAAACGTCGCAAATGCAGACCTAATGCAATTAAGAAAGTTATATTTAATTGTCTGAACTAGGAATAAAAGCCGATAGTGCTAAAGCAATTAGACGAACTTGTCTAGAATTGTAAGAAACCTTAACAGTACATTTAGATTATTGTGAATCCCGAATAAGTTTCTTCTTATCCTACTTTAACAGCTTATGTAAACGAAGAAAAGGTTTTCGCTGGGACTGCTAGTACTTAATAAAAATAAAAAGACTTGAATACATAAATTTATTCATACTTTTTGTTATTTCATTTGGGCCATCTTTTCGTTACTTAATTCAAATATTCATTAGTTTTTAAAGTTATCGAAGTAAATAAATATATAGATTGTTTGATTCTCTTTCTTAACGTATTTCGCGTTTTACAAAAAAAGGAAAACCTTACTTTTTAGGGTTCCGTAGCCGAATGGCAAAAAACGGAACCCTTATAGTTTCGTCAAGTCTGTCTGTCTGTCTGTCTGTCTGTCTGTCTGTCTGTCTGTCCGTCCGTATGTCACAGCCTTTTTGTTCTGTAACTGTAAGCATTACACTGTTGAAATTTGGTAGGAAGATGTCCTGTTAACCGCTTACCGATTCTCATACAAAAAAAAAAAATGACATTTAAGGGGGGGGGGGGGCTCCCATACATGAAACTAAAACCAAAAAAAAAATTTTAGTCAAACCTATGCGTGTGGGGTCTATGGATAGGTCTTTTACTTTTATAGTCTAACGTTTCATAGCTAGACGCTTTCAAAGTGGTTAAATGGGCGTCCCCTCCATCTAACTTCTAAACCAAGCAAGTGTAAATTTTGAAAAAAATATGTAATGTTGATCTTAATAAATACTTTCAACGAAAATTGGTTTGGACGGGATCGAACAAGTAGTTTTAGAGATATAGTACATTTTCAACAACCGCAAACATAACTTTGTACTACATACAAACACTATAAAAAACAAAGTTATATTTGCAGTCGACAAAATATTGTGGTATTTTAATAAGTAGAAGTAAGTGGATTCCCTAATTCAGTTAAAGTTGGCACGGAACCCTCAGTGCGCGAGTCCGACTCGCATTTGCCGGTTTTTTAAGTTTGTATCATTAAAATTGTTTCTTAAAATTGACACCCCTGCCTCTGGCAAGTGGTCTGCCGCGTAAATACATGAAATGAGAATTTTATTTCACTGAAACATACTTGTAGGTATTCAATGTACTTCGCTTTGGCTCATTTTCACAGATTGCAGGTAAAGACTCGATTAAGTGCGGTGCTTTAAATATTTTAATGTCTCTGTAAAGCTTTATAGATCTCATTATTTAAATAAAAATAATTGAGATCAAAACGTGTGATTGACTTCTTATAACTAATAGTAAAAAAATGTCTTTTCGTATCAAATTTTGATGAGGTCAAAAAGGAAACATCCTGTATAAAGTCCGTTCCTTTTGGTAGTGTTTTTATGACCCCCCGCGAGGGCAAGCCGAGCGTTAAGATATAAATCAACCTCATATTGTGATTTAGCAACACTCGTTACTATAACAATACCCATATTTACATATAAACATTTTTTTCGACGTAATCCTATAGCCCCTCATACTCATGCTCCGTTTGATACGTGAGTATTAATTTATTGCATGTTTCGCTTCTTATTGTTAACTCCTTTTTATTGTTTCATTTCCTGTGGCTAAATATACGGCGAGACACAATTTCAGCTTTCGTTTTATTGGTTAGCGAATGTTGGTACACCGCTTATTTGGAAATATGTATTTCATTTCTGTGAACCTTCAAATATAACTTGGCTGAAAGAAATGAGTTCATTTTCAACATCTTAAGCACAGTGTAAGTAATTGACTAAGTCTAAATGTCAATATACAATTAACACTGTTTACGTCATGCGTACACACACTAACGTATTTACAAAAATGATTTGCAATCACATTAAAAAGGGACGCAGTCTATATATCCCTGTCAGTTCTTCTTCCTATCTCTCTTTATCTCAGTACGTATTCATAAAGATGAAATAAGAAACCAAAAATATGCGCACGGGCGGGACTTGAACCAGCAACCTTTTGGCTGACCGGGCCAAACGCTCTTACCAATTGAGCTACCGTGCTGTCAGTCCAACCCTGCGAAATTCGTCTCTTATGAAAACGTCAATTGCGTGACGCTTAGCGCCATCTAGCCGTCTGTTTATGAAACAGATGGCATCAGTACGTATTTCAAAATCATAGCCAAATCAACAAAAAGTAACTAGGTTAATAAAAATAAATCACGGTTACATCCGTGTGTTAAAATAGTTTCACGACTTTACACATACTCTTCACAACCGTAACTCATTTAATCGGTAGTCTTAAAGGGCAGAAATATCCTTAACTGATAAATGTGCTCAGTTGAGGTGAAGAAGGTTTGATGGAGGGATTGTCAAACTCAATGCACCTTGCGAGCTACCTCCAGGACTTATATTCATGACACCTTACACACTGCGACATGTAGCATCGATGCAGTCGCGCGTTCTGAAAACGCGCTTCAGCATCGCGACTCACGCAACGTACAGAATTTATTAAGCGTCGATGCTAACGCGCGTCAGTATCGATGCAGTCGTCAAAATTCAGTACATAATTTAACAATTTTTAGCTAGCTTTTGCATCGCGACTGTGTCGATGCTGACGCAAGTTAGCATCGCGACTGCATCGATGCTAAAAGTAGCGCCATTTAAGTAGTAATGGTTGACATTTTGCGACTGTATCGATGCTAACGCGCGTCAGCATCGCGACTGCATCGCAATGTGTAAAGGATCTACCTGTTGTCAAGTGATACAAGCCACGTCGAAGCAAAGTGTCAAAATGGTCGATCGTTTTTTACCTAAAATACCGAATTCAAAGTATCAGGTTTCTTTAAATGACTCGAAGTCGAGATAGTTTCAAAGAAACGACTTAAAACATACGGGTGTTAGAAACTTTCAAACAGTAAAAAATATGTATAATAGAAAACATAATTGAGTTATTTCCAAAGTACACTCGCCAGCACATCAGGTTACCCAATTTTGTTGCAAACTAGCACTTAATACAACTGCATAAGATACCGCAGTGTTTACCTTGACGTGCTGTTGTCCGTACATATGAGTATTTTTCATCCTCTTTAACAAGCCCGTATAATTATTATGTTACTTGGCGTAAAGAAAAGTATTTATATTTCAATCGCTTCATTTCTTTAATTGTCGGTTACATTTTAGGTATGTTCTTGGCAACAATGCAAAAACGGTTCGTTAGTAGTGGACAATAGGTCATTTAATTGCAAGATTTTTAATTGTAATTCTACAAGAGGATTGCAAGTTTGTTAAGTATTGTTTAAAAGTTTGGTTGCAATCTTCAGACGGTAAAAAGTTAAGTGGCAGTATTGCATCGTAATCTAAGTAATGTACAGTGTTGTTTCTGAATAAAACGCACTCTCTTTATGTAAAGTAACTTTATCAAGGTGTCCTAATGAGGTAGACCCTTGAGACCCTTAATACATTGTGACATTTAGTATAATATCGATGCTAACGCACGCTACTACGATACTGTTGCCAATATTAGATAGTTGTCAATGACCAGCCTTCGTCACAACTGCATCAATACTAACACGCGACAGCATTGCGACTGTATCGATGCTCAAAATAGCGCAAGTTTGCAAAGGTGGACCATTTGAAAATGCATCGGTGCTTCATCGCGACCGTATCGACGCTAAAAATCCCAGTGTGCAAAGGGTCCCAGATTTCGAAACTATTGTATTATTACAAGCTTACTGAGTTAAGAGGGATGTATAGTTAATGCCAATACGGCAGGTGCATCGCAGTTTTAATCTGAAAATTGTTACTAAAATAATATTTATCAAGCTTTCCTGAACAGACGCATTACAAGTGCGTATAAATATCAACCCCTTTATGTATAATAACTCAAACAGTTTTATAAACCGTTTTTTAACTAATACACTGCTTTGTTACTTTCTGTCAAATGATGACAGCGCCAAGAACGAACGAGACAAAACAGTGTAATAGTTAAAACAGGTTTATTAGACTGTTTGCGTTATTATGATGAATGCGGCAAGTGTGTTTTGGTTACGCCTAACTGAAGTACGTAAAATCATATTTTTGTCGTTTATTTTATTAAAGTATTTTACAAAAAATAACTGTGTCCATAACTATGGCTCCATATAAGTATAAATGACGCCGGTGGCCTAATGTCATGCGCACGCGTCGCCACGTACAACCAGTAGCAGAAACAATTACAATTTTCGACTTTAACGTAAGGTCTTAGAGTGACGTTTGAAAATAAATCCACCACTGTACCACGAATAACATTTGCAAGCGAAACAATACACGCAGTTTTCGGACCACAGCACACTTACAGCTATAATTGAATGAAAATATATACACTTTCAAAAATAAAATAAATGTATGGTTATTGTACATTTTTATTCCCAGTGAAATAATTTTAAAATCCTTCGACTTTTTTTATGTTTTAAAACCTAATTGCTTATAGGAATACATATTTCCATCTCCATGTTATGAATCACAAAAATGCGCATGATTTAATAATACTTCGTAACAAAATATACTCGCCAGTGACGTTTTAAAGTAAAACACGATAATTGACGCAATAATATCGAAGTTGTCTTGAAATATAAATAATTATTATAATAAGCTATTACATCACATCGGAGGTACTGTTCGGTAATTACATTTAAATTAGTTATAATAGAGACGTCTCGTCATTATGTTTTATAATTTCATAAAAATATATTAGCTCATTTATTTTTCATGATTGTTTTTATCGTCTATAACTATTACTAAAACTATATTATTATAGTACATCGCGAAAGTAAGAAAATGCAGATGCGATTTTTATTAGTTTTTTTACGAAAAAGGTTTGGTATTCGTTATTTATTGTGAAATGTGGAGATCACAATGCGGAGTTGCTTATTCTAGTAATTTTGAGCGACCAAATACATTTTTTTATTTATTTAACTCATGTGTGGTATTAAATTCTTGAAACTGTACTTTAACATATATTCTGAATTTTGCTTGAAAACACGGTATTTCCGGATGGTATGATTTAGAAAATTAAGGTCCTCTAATCTTCACATAACGAATAAATTATTAGATATATTAGAAATAGGCATACCTATAGCAGGCAGCCCAAGTATCATATTTTTCAGCGCACCCTGACCCTTATGACTTCAGTGTCAATGTGCCGTAATATTATGTAAAAAGCCCTGTTCGTATCACAAAGTCAAAGCATTGCAATAAATTTTAATAATACCGTATAAAATCCACTGAGTTCCCATATGAATCCAAGGTTTTTAATCTATCTTTTACATCTGCAGCTGGTGTTTATACCTTCTTCTGTAAGTACATTAGCAGATTCATATCTTAAAAAATAGGGTGTTGAGGAAAATAGTAAGAATATCCTTAAAAGTATTAATGACCAAAAATCAATAAGGTATAAGGATGCTTTAGGAAATGCGCACCAAAATTAGCAATGTTCGTTTTTTTAAATAAATTGAATTCATCTTTTTTGTTAATCTCTTCCCTTCCAGACATCAACATCGTTCTCAAATATTCATCTTGAAAGCCCAAATCGTATATTAATATTGTCACGCACAGTGGATCAGGGCCTTAAACATTAAATGCATGAAATATGCTCTGATTTGAAACAATGGCAAAATATACATATAATAACATCAATGAATAACAATGGAATATAAATTATCGTTTAAACTGTTGTATATTTTATAAAATATAGCCCGTGTGGTTCGAAAAAACATAATACAAGCATATAATTTTTTGAATATGTTTAAGTGCACTTTTTGTTTGTAATATTAGCAACGGTTTAACAGTATAAAAAATATTTTTATTTTCGGTTTTGATTGTTAGATGTGATGAAATGGCTAAAAAGAAAAAAAAGAGTATAATCAATAGATCATTCGTAACTCTACTGATAAAAATTGATTAAAAAAAGCAGTTCTCCTAACAAAAGTCATATTTTCACTAGGCCTATCAATGTCACTAATAACTCGAGGTTGAAAGATAATTTTAAGTGTGAATACCATTTAGAAAAGAGCAGCGCAGAAGGAAAACCCTGTGATTTATTACTAGCGGTCACCCGCGACTGCGTCCGCGCGTTTTGAGTTTGCTCCCTCCCATCTCTTTGCAGCGTGATGATATATATCCTAAAGCCTTCCTCGATAAATAAGCTATCCACCACAACATTTTTTTTAAAATCGGTCCAGTAGTTCCTGAGATTAGCGCGTTTAAACAAACAAACTCTTCAGCTTTACAATATTAGTATAGAAAATCACAACTGCATATTTAAATTCGTTCTCTAATATATTTCATGTGCCGCAAATATTTACTGACACCGATTTAAACTGATTTAGTTACCGTGCGTAGGAAACCATTTTATCTTGAGCGATACATGTTAGGTACATTCAAATTTGTTTCCTGCGATTGTAAGTAAATAAATAATTGCCTGGAGTACAGTGAACCTTTGAATATAAAATACGTTTTTTAAACAGTTCTTTGTCAAGGCTTTTGTTTCCTTGAGAATAAGGTTCTAAGACGTTTGTTACAGTTTAGTGAGAAGTGAACTTTTTATTTTCTTTTTACCTCCGAATCTCTATTTTTGATTCGAAATTGCGAGTTTTATATGTCAATCAATATTAGCCATTTAGTTTTTCCAAATCGCCCTAATTTACTGAAAACATAATAATAAAGAAAACACGTCTAGGTAAGTTCTTTTAACGACTACCTACCATTTTGTACTAGCACATAGGCCTCCTTCCCGGTCGCTGTGGAAAACCGTGGGAGAGGCCTATGTTCAGCTCTGGACGTCTTTTAACTGATAGTCAAAAAGCTTATCATTTAAATTAAATAAAAACTGAGCTTGATAAAAGGCGTCGTCCAAACAAAGCATCTTAGTGAAGTCTGCATATTTCTAAAAGAATTTTACAGGAAACTCACAGCTACAGTTATTCGCTAAAAGCTTTAACTGAGCTTCCAAATTACGGAAAACATTCAATTCTCGGCTCTCTAATGCGAGTTATATTGTTAATATCAATCGTAGTACGGACGAACTGTCCATGCGATGGACACACGTCGTCCGTTTGATGACGACGGACGGACGGACGGACAGACGGACGGACGGACGGACGGACCTCTAATTAACTGGATAACTTATCCGTATGAAATGTTAATGCGTGTAAGAATTAATGCGAGTAACCGCTTTTACCATGTTTTTACACTCAAGGACAAATTTAAGGGAACACTAAAATAATTTATATTTTTATCATCATAAAAAATAGAGGCTCTTGTCGGTGGATATGTTTCCGAACTCTAAATTAGGAAAGATAGTGGGGATAACGAACAAGGGGTTTCCCACCTCTTAATACCAAGTAAAAAGCCTTTCTTGATTTGTCTATGTCTTCAGTATTTTGCCAGTACTGATGTTGCTGCTGACGCTTATTTGATAGCGCAGTTTACTTCCTTTATTTTATATCTTTAAGCTAAATAGTTTGTTGAACTACTAGATCAGTTTGAGATTGTTTTTTGTGTGGGACAGTTTATTTATTGAGGAAAGCTTTAGGTAATAAAATAACAAGCTGCGACGGGAGGGGATGGAGCGAACTCAAAACGCGCGGATGAAGTCGTAAGGGACCGCTAGTATTTTTATAAAAGCAGTACTTACCTCGTTGACTGTCAATTGTAAAGAAGGAAATGATTAACAGTATTTGTAAATTTTTAGACATTTAAAACTAAAACTTTGCGAATGTGAGTTTGCAAGTGGGAAATTTGATACCAAGAAGATATTTTTCCAGAATTATTTCCGGAATAGAATTTAAAATAAATCCGAAAGCATTTCTTGCCTTTAAGCGTCGAGAGCATTTAAAGCTGCGCTGATCGTCGAAAAAGGAAAAGTGTCGTTCTCTATATACAGTACGTAGAATAGACATTGCAGGTAGTCTGTAACACTTTAAATCCCCAATATGTAAGACATCAGCGTTTTCGACGTTATTTCTATAGCGCTCACTCGCGATGCCATAGTCACAGGAGAGACCAGGATGGTTAGAGAGGATAATGTGAGCTTATCTAACAGAGTAGGGTATCTGTATCGGGTGACGAGTAGCCATCGTCGAGCGTACGACAGACTCGTAAAACACCGATGTACGGGCCCGACAAAAATGCTTAGGGTTGACATCTAGGGTTTAATTGTAACCCAAAAACTTGCACTCGTTTATAAAAAATGTAGGTGTATTCCAAGATTGTGTAAAAAAACATTAAATTTGAAAGATGATATTCCGAAAGTTATACGTTAACTAATTCCTTTTTTTTAAATCTCAGACTGCTTTTTTTCTTGTATGAGAGAAAGTAAGACATTTTCTGCGTGGTATATAGTTCTAAATACTATAAATAAATGATTTAGCGATCCGTTTTTTCATTTTGTCAATCCCATGATGATTAACTTTTCATTTTCAGTCATATCTCATTATTTTAGTGTGAAATAAAACAAGCCCATTATTTAATTTATAAATAAAACTTGTCGTAATTTTTTTGGTTTACAAAAGTGATGTGAAATGTTTTATAAACGTTATGGGTTTCGTGATAAAATTTACTTATAAAAAATAACAGCACTTCGATATTCTAACACAAAAATAAGATACAATATTAGTAAGTTTTACAATACATTATCATCACTCAAATGTCCTTAGCTGAAAATAGCCTCCACTTTGTTCCTCAATCGGTAGGCTCGCGTTTAGTTCAACTCTAGCAACCCTATCTCCCTCTTGGGCCGGCTACACGATCCAGCGACTACCGGAATAGCTCGTGAACTCCCGCGCACGATCGCCTTGTACATGATTTTTTCGTGATCGCGACAGTCATTGTTCAGTAGCATTTTATTGGAACGAAATTGCGACTGCACTCCGATAGAATTCGCCTCACGTAAACTGACGTTACATTGAATGCGTGGCCCACGACTATTGGGCCCGATAGGTTAATTATTGGCATTGTCTAATATGACCTTTTGCTTTGCGTTGGTGACAATATTTTTTAACGAAATGTATTCATGTATGGGTGATGAGTATTTTATTTTTTGACACCCAACTATATAAAGCCTAAAAATACTTAAAAGTAGTAAGCTGAAACTATTGCAATGTAAAATACGCGAATCAGAGTGTCTTTATATGATTACAACTTTTAGTCTAAGAGCCGCTGAAAATCGGCCCTTACCGATCCGATAACTCGATGAGACATCGGTCCATCGTCACTGCCACATTTACATTAATTTAGACTCAATATCAAAAGTACACCATTACCAAGATAAATAGAAATCATAAACATAGGGTTATACATACATATATACTATACATAGGTATAGGTTGAGGAAAGATAATAATAGCCGCACATTTTACTAGGCACAACACAAAACATCCTATTCAAGATTCAGATCTGCATCAAGATTTTCTTTACACTTGTTCAAAGTTTTCTCTGATACAACGGGCATAGGAACTTCTTCAATATCGGACGAACATCCATACAAATTGAATGTAATAATCTGTCGTTAACTTGATCCGATTTGTAAAAACTTCCGTCTCGCTGCATAGTTAGAGGCGCTATTATAAGACCTAACTTTGCACTGAACAACTGAGCGTTGTGTAAATAGAAACTTGTCATTAATAATTCTTTGAGCTTATGCTCATTTTGCTAGATATTTTTTAACTGCCATGAAACGGACGCTTCTTATTGCAATGCAAAAATCGGATACTTAACTAAATACAATTTTTATCAGGACATTGTGTTGCGTGACACTGGGTGTACTGCTACGTATCAATGTCACAATTCAGTTTATTTATTAAGTCTGAGTGGTGTTACGTCGTCCTTTCTGATGTTCTTTATCTACTTTCTTTGGGGTTAGATGATGCGATTCATTATTTTTTTTGTATCTCAATAGTAACTGTAAAAGTACATCCCGTATAAATACATTCGTCAAAATTTCAAGTAGAACTGAATTTTTAAATGCGATCCAAATTATTTGCTCGTGAGTGTTTGAGAGGGCACTGAGCTGCTAAGCTGATTTGCTTCAGTCGCATCAAACTGCATTTAAGCGGGTGCAAATACGCTCAACACACCCTCATTATGACTACATTTTCGGACTAACTAACCATTGACTACTCTACCTACCTACGGCGTTGTAAACTGCACTTACCTTAAAATAAATTTCTTGTTTTTTTATTGCTTCTTTATTTTACAAACTACCCGGTCCGTTATTTATTTAAATAATACGAGGCCTAAGATACATACAATATTCTTATCCTAAGGCCCTATCAAAACATGTTTATTTGAAATCGAATAACTTATTATAACCACATTTAAACTCGACTGGATGTCCGTAACACTAATGAAGCTTGGTTCTTGTTAAAGAAACTGAAAGGAACCCGTCTTGATAATGAACCTAGCTTCACTGCGCTTGTACATCAGTGTCTTTTTATATAATGATTAAATTTAATTTCTCCCCCAAGAGATCAAATTTGTCCCCTTGTCTGTATTATACAAAAAATACACGGAAAAACAGTTTAAAATTATAAAATCCCTCTTTTACTGCGTCGGGGGTTAAAAATTAAAACTCAAAATATTGTTTTTTGTAATAGTGACGTTATTAGATTATAATCTAATAGTAACGTCACCAATAAATAAATAGGTTTATTTTGAATGTTTCGTCGCTGTTCTTGTTTATTATCCCACTATTACAAAAAACAAACGAATATCACGTCTTCTGCATAGTTAGAATCATGGTCTTCACTATCAATTACAAAACTTCATTATGTGGATTCGATACCGAGGCATTTTGCTGGAAAAGATTGAGTTTTCCCTTTGTGGAGTAGGTATTCGTCGATAATTAAGAACTGACCAGGAATGGCTTCTGTGCTTGAAAGTTGTGCTGCTTTTCATTAAAACAATGTTTCTTTTGCTGTGGATTCCGCTGGGTTGTAATTATATGACCTGGCAACGATTGAGAGATGCTCTTTTTATCGCTTTGGTATTGATATATACAGGGAGTTAGGCGGAACGATGTTCATATTTCTGAGGCCGGTAGAGGATACCTATGCAATCATTTTAAGTCAATAGTTCCACCAGCATGGGATCCTATTCTTTCAAAAACCCGAGCAACATCACAGTGCAAGATCTCAAGAGACAGTAATATCGTTCTGCGTGGATATGAACGTCAATTAATATTAATTAGTGGTAGTAGTTTTATTTTTCATAACTATTATATCGTAATGGCAAATGCTATAGAAAAGTCGAAACGTCAGGCATACAGTTTCAAGGGAAAAAGGGATTCATTTTGATTATTTACAGAGATAAAGCATAAAATTGACAATTTCCTTTATACGAATTTGACCTTTGTGATGTACAATAAAGAGTTATCTTCTTTCATATTATCTCCAACAAACCAATAGGTACATCAATCGCATACCAGCATAAAGCATACTCAGCACCCCGTTTATGAACCACAGCATTGTTTCTGTTTGAGCATAGAATCGGTCAGAGTCCGCGTTCGATGCCGATGCCCGCTCGGGCGGTGGCACTTACGCAAAGCTCAGCATTGTCCCCTGATGTTCCGATATCCGAGCCGCGATCAACCAACGGTTCTCTTTGTGCAAAAATCACACGTGCTACATCTGTGGTGGGGGCCTATTCCAGCCATTTTACATGTATGTGAGTCCGGGTAGAATGGATATTGACCAAAGCCGGGCCCAGGTTGCGTCTTTTTAAGTTATATTTCAAAAATCTTCTTTGAATTATAATTATACTAGTATTTTAAGGGTAACCAAGTAAGTAAGTATTGAATTAATTTAGTAATATGTAACAATTACCTTCTGAATGTATCAAAATGAATGTAGGTGAGGTGCAATAACTCTGCAATCACAAAACATAACCTCAAAATACCGAATCTGCCATGTTAACCCCTGATTATTTTTCAAAAATATTTTTTGTGTGTATTCTTTCAAATATTTATATATTTTATCCGAAAATTTTATAAAGACGCATGCTGACGCAAAGGGGGCCGAGTTTCTATAGAGTTTTGGTCAATATCCTTTGCAACTTAATTTTGAATTAGTTATTCTCAACCTTAAATTTACCACAACCAAAATTATGCTCCACCAACCCCCACTGAGCCCGCGTGGTGGAGTATGGCTCGAACTACCTCATAGTTGAGGTAAGGCCCAGCAGTGGGACGTTACAGGACGACTTTACTTTACTACTACTACTATCCTCAACTGATTATGCTTGTTTTTTTAGAAACGCTTAGCTCAGTTATCAACGACAATCGCTTGCACACACAAACAAAAACGGCAATCAGAACATACAATAGACGACGCGGATATAAGTGTTGTTGAATCTTAAGGTACTTAGGTGCTAGAGATCTCTGATGTAATTTAAAGAACCGCGGACAGTCGAGATCTGAACTAGTAAAATCAATCGCAAACTTCAAGGACTATTGTTTATGGACTTACTGTTGCAGAAAGTGAAAATAAGAATATTGTGTCATAAATAATTGGGCCAACTTGTCAAAAAATTTTGCTATTGGAACGGCACTCTTGTGCGTCTAAGCAAAAATGGAAATTGTTATTATTTATTATTATTTTATTAAAAAGGTACCTATACTAACTGTTTACATATTGTACACACTTAACTATGACAGTGTTTGCCATCTTATTAGTTAGACCGATTAAAGGCGTACACAGCATTGTAGTAAACAAAACAATAGTAATTAAATCAATTAGATTTAAGGACATTTATGAAGTTATTGTTATCAGAAAGGTTTTAAAATAAGTTAATAAAACAACCTTTATCTAGAATTTAAGACAATAACTTGGCATAGTTCAAAATTTGTTTAAGTCTTGTCATAATACGGCTAAATAAAGAGCGTTTTCATTTTTTATGTATGTATATTTCATTGGCATTTCACAAACAGTTTGTTAACTTGCTATTCGAAATTGATTATATGTATTGGGACGGCCTAGGTCCGAAAACACTGTTTCCAGTGTTCAGAGTAGGCCCCTGCGTCCGCAGTGTGTTTGATTCCGATTATGATAGTGTGTTTCCATTTGCGCATGTCAAAGAAATTTCGTCAATGTTTAACCCATTAGTGGATGTGATTATATTAATGAAAATCCAAAATGATACTGAACGTTTTGTTTCAGCACTAATTTAGCCCAAATCAATTTTTAAAGTATTTTGATAACATTACTTATTTGTAAACTGGCAATTGGTTCCGATACGAGGTCCTTAATTTAGTGAATACTTAATGTTACACTATGAGATAGTAAAAGAACTGTGCGTGACGTATGCAAAATATTGAACATTATGCCCATCAAGCACACCTTTCAGCACATAGTAATTAAGTGAGTGTAAAGCCCCAACAGGGTGGTTTAAAACAGTCTTATAGCAGTGGTTGTTTAACCGTCGATTTATTAATATACATTTGATTGGTCCCTCATTCGCTCATTGAACCCGAAGCGGGTGCGGGTTATAAATACGGCAGTTCGAGAACAAAGGTTGCGTTGTTAATACGGCGCTAGATGGATTGCATTTGCTGAAACGAAATCCAATTTTACATATAGGTTTCACCAAAGGTCTAAACAAAAATAATAGTAAAACTATTTTATGCCAATTTTTTTGTAACAATGTGGGATGTGTTTGGGCTTCGGGTGCCTTTGATTTTATTTACACTGCTGATCCTATTCGACTAGCTACTCCTTTGTTGTTTATGCACTATAATAATTATTATAAATTAAAATAATTACTGCCTTATTTGGTTTTATACGAAATACGTGGTTTATATCGAAAACTTAAACCATATTGCAATTTATGCCATAAAAGATAAATTAAAAACTATCAAAGTAGTTATAATGGGGTGAAATTGCTATAACTATATTTTCCCAATTTATATTAAATATCATGATTTTCTGGGTCGCCATGAGCGTTAACGATTAGTAATTTTCTCGGTTATTATAATAAAAATGCGGGTCATGTGCGTTAATCGTTTATAATGTCTTCTCAGATAAAACAGTATATTTTTACCGTAACTTCTAGTAAATTTTGTGCAGTATAGAAAATGCTAATGATCTCTATACTTTGATGGACTGAAGTAAGCAGCTTACTTTAATAATGTAAGATTATGCCTTTATGAGTGTCATAAAATGTATATTATGTAAGAATGAAATCCGCACACCTTTCATACGCTAGCTCAGTAACAATAAATATTTTTATGCCATAATGGCATAAAAATATTTTCTTTTTTAAAAATCTTAACATAACTAATGAATTTAACCCTTAACCGCCAAAAACTTTTTCTTGACCACCGTAAACGGTTCAAAAAGCGCTCTCATCATCAATTATAAATATCGAAAACGTATTTACAGAACTAAATACATACGTCATCGCCCGAATGGCGCCTAACAATAGTGCGGCGCAGATCAAAGCTCATCGTGTTTACGCGTGCCGCCGAGCGACCAATCAACCGACTGATTAATTTAATTATACATTACGAGAAAGTTCTGTTTATTTTACGTTTCCTCGGGCCCACATGCGAGTTCAAAGGAAACTCGACAATGTAAACAGAACGCTATTGTGCATTGCCGGAGACAATTCTTCCGCTCGCTGATCTAGATTTTGTTATTTGATTTGATTCCATCAAAGAAGTAAACAGAAAATGTAAGTGTTCATGAAATTATGACAGGCTGAAACAAGTCCGGGCATGTTCTGAAATGGCTCTTGTCAGTGCTCTGGTGTCCCGAAAAACTGACACGAAAGAAAGCTTTGCTCCTTAGTAAGTAGGATGGTTTAGTACCGACTCATAAAGTTGTTTTTTTTTCTACATACGTCATTGCAGCCTTATGCTGTATTCTGAAAGATTTTTTTATTTTCAATTTCATCTAAAATGTACCAATCCAAATGCAACTGCCTTTCCTCTTAAGCAATCAAAGCGCTGTCAAGTGAAACGCCGCCGAAAACGTTGACCGAAGTGAGACCGCGAAATATGCAAAATGCAACTTTCAACGCTGTCCTTCACAAGGGGTTAAAAAGGCAAGAAAACGCGGGAAAGTTTAACAGCCAACTAATTAAAAACAAAACGCAAGAGCCAGTTCTTAGGGAAACTGGCTTTGACGAATTAAAACTCGTTGTTTTTCGCACTTTCGCATTGGAATGTTAATTAGGGTTAAGGGGCGGTGTCGGTGTTTAGCTTTTGTTTCCGCGACTAGTCGCAAACGTTTCGGTTTTGAGTGTCCGGCGCAGTAAGGGTTGATGTTGATGCGATTTTGTACTATGGGGGGTAAGAGGCTGGATGTGCCATAGCATGGCAGTTTGTCCACGCGCCTTACTCTTCTTCGGGAATCAAATGTCATGCCCAAAAAGCGCAAGTCTATTTTAAATTTTCTGTAAGGGTAGTAGTAGAAAATCAATGTATAATAAACTCCTTCAATCCTCCTCCTTAATGGCTGTATAGCCATTTATATTATGTAATTAAATAAAAATTGACCACATTTTTATTCTTCTGGTGCGTAGGTTTTGTTTAAATACCTATTGTAGGTTCAATCAAGCTCTCACTTTTGCCCTTCTATCACTTTCTTCGCGCCGCCAGCAATTTCTCTGTATAGACCTATGGTTGACTGGTAGAGAATGCTTTTAGCATTAAGTCCGCCATATATACCTTTTGTTTGTGCAAGTGTTTTAAATAAATAAATAAAATAAAATCGAATCACATCTTTAGGTCTAACAGCGATTGTTTTGCAAGATAATCAATAATCGGAGCGCTTTGAATATTTCCCAAGTTTAGTCCTGTATAATATAATTTATCCGAAATTGTTGTAACATTTGTAAAATATCACATTCTTGGTACGTAATTTATTCGCAATGATTGTATGATAACATCAGTCACCCCCAGTTATATGTGAAAACAAAACACACGAAATCATTTGGTGCTATAGAACAAGTATTTGATTAATTATAAACAGACTTCTTTGCTGTACCTAATTGTGTTTACCTTTCATTTCTACTGTTGTTATAGATTCGCCAAGTGTTGGGTTCATGTTATTTGCAAACGCTGTGTTTTGATTATCTTCAATCATATTTGATTAATATTTAACAGGACTAATAGTTTATTTATATTTTATTATCTTCATAAATCTTCATAAATAAGAAAACATTTTTTTTTCGCACGAGCGGGACTCGATCAGCCGTCGCTTTGAAGTCCGAGCTTCAACTGCTGCGCCTCCGAGGTAGTTTATAACCATACATAACAGCGAAAATAAGAGTGAAAAACGCACTTGAACATATCTACTGCATATTCCTTTAAAAGTAATATATGATGTTGGTGTAAATATTTGAAAAATAAATGTAGCAACGACTGCTGATCAATAAGCATACTTTTATTCTGCTACACTCTTTGGATGAAAACATTATTTTATTTCTCATTTTATCGAGAAATTTATAACAACATATGCAAAATGAACCGCACCGCATTCTTAATAAAGTTGTGTTTCTTGTATTCTCTGTAACGTTACTATGTAATTTGTATGAATATATTAAAATTTCTACGCGGTAATTATGTGTAAATTGCTATCAGTGGAACGTCGTCGACGCCTTATTTGATTGAAAAAGGAAATTAATTCCAAGAGCTCTCTCGGTCGTTTGATATTTAATAAAATTATGTTATTCCGCGATTATTCTATTACGCTGTCCGAGTACAGCTCGTGCCATTAAAACTGTGCTGATTTTGCCGCTTTTTACGGCGTCTAAAATGTTACTTTATTATCACATTCATTTCACAGTTTTAGCAACGACAACTCTATAGCTTTGCTGTCCTGGCTTACAATTGAAATGATTTTTGCATCAATATATATTGTGAAAATTCCACAAAATTATTTAGTCCTCCCCCGCTTTAGGTCCACGTCATCCAAATCTCGTGTCACAGAATCCGATCGTTTCAAATTTCGCTCTGGAATTCGGCACATATGGATTGTAAATCTAACCGGTTACGCTAAAGTTTTAACAAAACGACACAGGCCCCATACAGGCTGGGATCGGCAAAAAGTCAGCCTACATCGCCTGATTGGTATGACGTTTTTCGCGCACAGACTGCTCGACGAGGCGTGGACATTTTATAAATCAAGATCTTTGGTTGGAACTGCAGTTAGTTTTTCCGAAAATTTAGCTTTTCGACACCCTGTATTTTTTCAGCGGTAGTTTTGACGATAAATCTGTAATAAGGTCCTAAGGGCGCGATTCTTCCAAACGTACTATTCACAAAGTCGCTTATAACATTTGACACATCAATGTTTAGTTCACAGAGTCTTCAAAATTTTATATTGGGCTGATTGGTTGCCCATAGATAAATTGTTTTTGAAATATGTCTGTCTCTTCAAATTCTATATCAACTGTCTTGAACTTAGTACCTACTTCAAAATATATATATATATAGCACAGCTAAAATAAATTACGCAGTCTTCAACGGTATAAGACTTTTCAAAAGAATAAGTATTGTGTCCTGCTGAGTACTTTATAAAAGAATGTTAATATAAAAGCTTGACAAAAGCGAGTTGAAGAGTTCTGCGATATAAAACACTTCAGGAAAGTTTTCTTGAAGAAAAAAAAACGTTGTGTTTAGAATGTGGAAAACAGAATGGTCTCTTGAATCAATTGATAATATTAAATATATAATATATTCAAGAACTACTTACTTTCCAACATGAATAAAACTAAGCAATATCACATACATTGCTCTCATCCCAAAGAAAGTATCCATTGCACTTGTGCTATGGAAATAAGACACATCGACACACAATACCACAACAACCAGACCCGAGATAATATAGAAAATTATGATTTCTACATTGACCCGATCGGGAATCGAACCCGGGACCTCGGAGTGGCGATGCCTTGAAACTCAGCATGCTTAGTACTACACGGCGGAGGTCGTCGGTAGATGTTTAAAATAAAATCTCATCAGTATTTACCTACATTTTTCGCAAGGCAAAGTAGTGGAATTCGCTAGTTTCTTAATGACTACCACCCGAATCTATTCAAAGACAGAGTGAACAGTACCGTTACCATGAGTTTACTCGCCGTCCCGTCCCGTCTTATTCGCACTTGGCTTGATCTGAAGTCACGAGGAAATCCATACTAAATAAGTTTCAAAAATTACACGGCCTTAATACCTCAACACCCGAGCGGTCGCATGAGATCGCATAACAATAGAATATCTATTGTGTCTCGTTCACATACGCTTTATCATAGTATTATCCACATGACTCACAAAGTCACAAGAAGGTTCTCGAGGTTTTCAGGTACCCAAAAATATTTAAAAATACACGAATTTCAGCTTAAAGGTGGCTTTTACTTGTATTTTATATAATTATTTTACTGGTGCAACAAAATATAAAGCTGCAACTTAAAAAAAAATCTTTGCTTAACCAAGAGTAACAGATTGATTACTTGTTAAAAAGTTCCTTACCCCTCCCCTATTTACATACAAACCTTTTCCTAACTAACATAACATAAATCAATTTAGTGCATTCAGTGGCAAATATACGCGCATCAACATTAAGCTATTTCATTATTAGGTACTTACGTTTTATGAAAAGCCTCTGCACCGAAATAGAAATGCACTGAAGTGGGCACTATAATTAGAGCCTGACTCGGCTTAGGTAATCCTAACTGATTACAATAGGCCCAGACTGACCACAGCATATTATGTAGTTTCGAGCGAATTTTGTGACGATTTCATACAGCCGAATATTATTTTATTGGAATCCAAGCGACGCGTTCGTTCGAACAATATGTTGAAATGTAACCAATATGACAATCCTGGAATTCACTACACTAGTACATTCATTGGTGGTCGTTATTAATTCGTTTATTGTAGGTGTTGTAGTTTGATTTAACCTGATGAATTCTAATCGACAAATTGTATGTCGTTAAAGTCTAAAATTTTACACACTATACTCTGTATTTTAATTAGAAAGACCCAAATGACATTTGGTGTGATGCCACTTTTTCGTAATTAAAAAAAAAAGTTTTGTTCGTAAATAATCGTCAGTTTCCATTTAATCGTTGCTTCCAAATTATTTTGAATAATTAAAAAGATGTAGTTTGATATTGTGTGGTGCAGAAATTTATTAACATGAAGTAAAACAGTGTTTTAATATTTGAAAAAAAAATACTCGTTTTAAAATAATGTTTCCTACAAATACCCCTATGAAGTCTAATAATATTTATAGAGAGTAGTAAAAAGTAAAAATAGGTTTAAGTCATTCAAGAATATTGCTATTGTAAGTGAATGGACTAAAAATGTTTACTCATTAGTAAATTTTATTTATTTGTTTGTTTGATTATAGCTGCATTCAACGTTTTCCATAAGATAAAAATCCAAATAAGTAGAATCACATTATTGAAATTTTGTATCACAAATTTAATTATTTGTCCTCAATTGAATTGTTACGATACCATTACGATACGCTTGAAACATTAAAAAATATAGCGCGATTGAAGGTGTCATTTTTGTCTATCTAATTAAAACACATAGTATAGCATGATTTGTAGCATCTGTAAAATTAATCTAATACTCGGCGTATTACATTCTGTGTATTATTTACAACGTTGCGCATTTATTATACACACAAAACGAGTGAAACGGCTACACAGCCGGCGAATAACGGATTATTATATAAATAATATAACAAGGAATGCCTTCGTCCGACGCCCTTGCCCATATAAATATTTCAAGGAGACATAATATGAAACTACAATTAATTATTCCACCGGCTGTCTACAGGAAGTTACGTGGTTTAGCTCGCCACATGAATAATATAATCGTTTTTGTAATTTTGTGATGTTGTACGTAAAAGTGGTATTAAAAATAAATGTTTGTCGTAAATAATTCAGAGGGGATGGGGTGTTTCCCTTGATAATTGGGAGTGTAGGTGTTTGTATCCGTTCGCGGGACGAGCGGTTAAAATGACGGATGCTGCTTGTGTCAAACACGTACACGTGCATCGAAATAATAATTTATTTCGATGCACATGTACGTGTTTGACACAATTTCAGACAACTACTTGTCAGATAGACCATCTGACAAGTAGTTGTCTGTTGTCTGTAGATCGATGCGACGCGAGCTTGTGGTTTTTGGTGGCTTTCAATCAATAAAAGTGCTTAAAAAGATCAAATAGAAATTGTAATTCTGCGAGCGTGATCGCACGGAATGATGACGAATATTGAAAAATACCTATTTGTTCTGTATCGAGTGTTATTTTTAGGCTAACGTTCACCAACCGCCGATCTACACAGATCATGCACCAACTCCAAAAGATTTTCTTTCTCCCTAATAGAAGACGAACATTTATGGACAGTTTTTTCAAGGCGGTTTGTATTTTTTTTAATTCATGAGTTTTAGTGATTACTCATATCTCAAAGACGACTTGAACGATTTTGATGAAACTTATACTGTACCCTAACTGGAAATATACTTGATACTAATATACGTACAATCATAATATATGAAGTCTGTAAAAAAAAAAACATACCCTTAGGACCCGACCTTTTCTCGTTTCCGCCACACTCAATTGTGGAAACAGGGTCCTCGGGTGTGTGAGGGGGTGAAAATTAACATGTTTGTCTTGCTTACATCGTCGCTGAGCTAACTACGCCAAAGTCAAATAAATTTCGCGTCGTTTTGCATAAGTACGTATACTAATGTTTAAGTTACCGGCGCCGACTGTACCGTTTGTTCGACGCAATTAATGCTAAGAATTTACAAGTTTTCTCCGAATGTACGTCTTGTATGGTTATGTGCTTTTGAGAAGATTTTATGACGGTTGTTATTTTTGATTTCGTACCCAATCTGCCCCCCGACTCGGAACCATTCGGTTACGATTCGATAACTTTCACATATTAATAAAATAATAATAACGTGAATTTTTCCGATGATGTTGATGAAGATGTAATTTATTTTGTTCTTTTATTATTTTGTTACCGAAATAACATATCGACATCCGATCAAACTGCTAAATAATTGTAAAATGAATAGAAAATCTAGCCGAAACTCAAGTCGAGGTTTATCGAACGGTCTGAATGGCCCTACTGTTTCCATAAATTTAAAATTGTCTCTACAATTTTCCTAATAATCTGTTCACTTTCGCAAAATACACTTCATCGTCACATGAATTTACAGTCATGGTTAGGTTATAGTTATTTAATGCGTCATTAAATGCTTTTTTAGTGCGTCATTTAAGACATAAATCAGCTTTTCCATTTTCTTTAAACACAGTTAAAAATTACAAAACGGAAGTCCATGAGTCATTTCCGTCGATAACTATATCAATGCTATTTCCGTTTCCCGTTTTGCATTATTGAAAAATCTGCGGAACTCACCGCACACTTTGTACATAAGAATTTACGATTGTAACAAAAACCAGCATAACTACGGTAAAACAATTACGAAACTACGTGTAATCTGCGAATACGTATGGAAATTGCGGAGAAAACGCTGTAGTTCAACATTTTCCGTTATTATAACAACAGTCCACTGAGAAAGATATGCAAACTGGATTGAAAGATTGTGTTATTTTTTTCTAATTCAAAACTCGATCTTGCTTCAACAGCTGTTTGAGAAACACAATTTCAACCGTACAGCATTTTTAAAACCCCTTTAAAATTATCCAAAAAAAATATTGATTTTAATAAATCCTTATTTATAGTGCCTCGGTGGCCTGAACTCTCTCCGGTCGTGTCAGATTGCTGTCCCATCGGCCTATGAGAGTGAAAGGCATAGAGAGTGCACCTGTGTTTGCGCACACACTTGTGCACTATAATATGTCCCGCGCAGTCGGTTAGTCGTTGTGACTGGCCACCGTAGTCGAAATCGGTTAGGGGACTACTACTACATTCACATTAATTTCAAGTTACCCAGTGATGAAGGTCAGTCTGCCGACATGTAAATTATCGCAATTCCATAGATAATGCATTATTCCGTGGGCTGCGGCGTCTAATCAAAATCTATGCGCGCGCGCTTCCTACCGCTCGCAATTACGTATAATGCACGTAATAAGTTCATATGGGCATGCTTAGTACCGTATTACAATCGAAATTAGATTCGCAATTTCACAGGAGTTCGCCACTCTACTGCTAATAGCAAAAAGATCGGTTTCACGATCTCAGACATCGAAAATATGTCACATTACAAAACGTCTTAGAACACATGTTTGATTGATTCCTTGGATATTCTTTAGAACATCCTTTTAAAGTAAAGGGTTTACAAGATTAAATAATCCACTAGTAAATAGCGTAGTAGCGTTTTTTTAATTTCTATTGGTCATAATATTCCTGCACCCATTTCAGTCTTTCTGCATGACCTAAAGGTATGACAAGGAGATAATGCTTTTAGCATTAATTCCACCTTTTGTACACTATCATTTTGTGAAGTAAAGTTTTTAAATAAATCAATAACAGCCAAAGTTTTAATTGTTATTGCAAGTTGGAGGTAACCTGTCCCTACATCAATGATTTCTACAGAAAACTAGCGTCATACTCGTAGCACAGAATATATAATAAAACCAGATATCGATTGCAAAGGCAACTAAGCTGAAATCGGTTTCAACCTTAGTTTCTACCAATTCATCTTTTTACTGTGTGTTGAATATGATTTAAATACCTAATAAAGTTTAATACTTTCATTTTTTCAAAAAGAAGTCCTGCAAATGTTTTCGTTCTTTTCTGGTTTTACTTACAATGGAAAAACAAAACGTAAACTTAGACAAAACATTAAAAAAGTTACTTCATTTTGTTTCTAAGTTTGTGGACCGAGTATTGTGCTTTTGTTAATCAAAAAATAACAGGACATAAAAGCTTTTCGATGGCTTCACGTTAAAAATAAAACATCTTTTTTATTCTGCTTTCGTAACTGAAATGACGAAAATGTTTTTTAACAAACAACAAATAACCGCTTGTCCTCAACAATGGGAACTTGTACTCATTCAATATAAAGTTTAGTAAAATATTAAAAATAGTACACTCTACAACATGTTTGCACAATTTTCTTTCTTTTCATCAAACACAATGGAGTTAAATTTCAATAGAAACATTTGTCGTTTTCTTTTAACAAATTGAATTAATAACGTTTTAAGCCTTAAGCTACTGAGTGTAAATTAAGTTAAGAGTGGCTGCGAGGAATCAAACCCTCGGTCTGAGTCATTTGTTTGCGCATTGAGCCAGCGAAGAATGGAGGGTGAGGGACGAAAGGATAAAACTAATCACACATCCTCTTCACGGGGATACAGGGTTGGACCATTTAAGTAAGAGGAGCGGATATAACAGATTAGGAAAAGTTTTAATCTCCAACTTTGTCATACCTCACAATATCATATACTATTTAATTGTAAAATGAATTAAAACATTGCAATAAGTTCAGTTCCCTTAATATCAAGAAAAAAGACTTTTACAAGTTCAAGACAGGTCGGTTTCCAGATATGGTTACTGACCTACAGTTGCGCCTATGAACCGCCCTTCAGTCAGTAGTCTAATGGTTTTGGCACAGCCAATAGAGCATTTAGAAAACAGCTACCGTAACTTAATAAATAATTCAAAGAAAACATCAGTGAAGTCAAAGCACTTGTGACAGCTCAAGCAAGTGAGATGATAGAGCCATAAGTACGAATTTGAGTGTAGAGTATAATTTAATTTGGGCTGTCAAGTCAAACGGACAGCAAATAGAGGGTATTGCTCGCTTGCTGCGTAAGGATGTTCGATTCGATTATTATTAGCTTATATACGATTATTTATTATAGAGTTTAAAAATGAATTACGTGTGTAAAAAGATTTTCAGAAACGGCTCGTATCAATGCAATATTTGTAACGATAATAATAAACAAACGTGTAGAAGTAAAAAAAACACTTTCTATAAACGAAAACGATAATAATCGATTTTTGATAAATCGATTAATTTTCAATGAAGATTAATCGTTTTTTATTTATTCTTTATTATATTTTATTTATTATTTAACATCATTCTCATATCCCTAATGCTGCGTGCTCGTAGTACTTAAATAGATTTGATCGCTATCGCCCCCGCTATCGCTCCCGCTACCGCCTGTATCTAGTCGCGGCCACATCAGGCCGCTTCTGCATTATCCACATCCACATTACTGTCTTTTTGTTCCCCGTTTGATTGTTTAAACGTGCGTCGATGTGGTACGGCCCGTTATTATTTCCATACCGCTTTCACTCGAGGAACGTTTCAGTCAATTGCGGAAAAATGTTGCACATATTGTTTGCGAAGAACAATAAGCCTTCATTTTATATGTTTACAGTGTCTCTAAGGGATTGATAGGCACTTATGTATCACCATTGTCTGCGGCTGACTTGGGTTTTGTTCTAAGCCATTTGCATGTTGCGTTTGCTTGATCGTTTAGATCTGATTGGCCGAACGGTTGCGCTGATGATATAGTTTCTTGTGTAACTTTGTACGCGCCGTTTCGTCAGGTTAAGCGGTTTTCCACAGGCAGTTGCTGAGTTTCTTATTGTGTTACTAAGGGCTGATTTTTCAATAGTCAGAAAAGAAATATTCATAGAACTAAATACTAATATAGTATTTAGTTCGAACTTCAATAGTCAGAAAAGAAATATTCATCAAACTAAATACTAATATAGTATTAATTTCAATGAATATTTCTTTTCTGACTATTGAAAAATCAGCCCTAAGTAACACAATAAGAAACTCAGCAACTGCCTGTGGCAAATTTGAAAACATCACCTACTTGTCAACAATCATAAGTAACTGTATATATTTGAAATCTGTCGCTTTATAATTTTTCAGTCTGATAAGTTTTATCTGACTATTGAAAAATCGGCCCTTAGTCAATTGAGCTTCAGCCTAATAAAGTGATGACATATTTTCAATTCAATTCAATTCAATTTATTTGCATAAAACATGGTAAAAATACATACGCATACATATTGTGGTGTTTATAAATACATTAAAGTTCAGCATGTTTTGTCTGGGTAAGACGTGCAAATTTGTCATTTTGTTAGGCATGCTAGATTATAAGTTCATACGGATCCGAAACATGGTCTCTAACTATGGGCCTTATAAAGAAGCTCAAAATCACACAACGAGCGATGGAGAGGGCTATGCTGGGTGTTTCTCTACGGAATCGAATCAGAAATGAGGAGATACGTAGAAGAACTAAGGCAACGGACATAGCCTTGAGAATCAGTAAGCGCAAGGTACTTAGCGCGAAGAACTGATGGCCGTTGGGACAGGAAAGTTCTAAATTGGAGACACATCGACTAAAGACGCAGCGTAGGACGTCCACCGACGAAATGGACAGACAACCTTGTAAATATCGCAGAATCAAACCAGATGCAGACCGCTAGTGATCGGTCGCTGTGGAAAGCCGTGGAGGAGGCATATGTTCAGCAGTGGACGTCCTTTGGCTGATAATGATGATGATAATTAATAAAATACTGCGATGCTCACGAGCAAAGGTCCACACTCCTAATCATTATCTGTTATCAGCAGCTTAATAAAATTAACAGACTGCTAAGTCATCTAGTCGCGTATAATATTAACTCACCCCAACAAATTGTCACCCAATCACATTCTCCTCGATATTGTAATAAAGTCGTCCGTTATTAAAACTCCAACCGAAATTAAAATACAAAAAGCGACCGCGTACTGACATTTTATATATTGATCGGTAGTCTTACACGCCTTGTCTCACCCAGTGTTATTTACAAATATGAATTTTTTATTTAGTTTGCATAAGGACGGCGCCTAGCGCCCCCCTTCTTCCCACCCCCTATTAATAACCTAAACGTCTACTAAATGATACTCCCCATATAATAACGGCGCTTGGAACGACCTCCGTCGACGAAACAACCTACTTATAGAGCACAGGGTCGGAGGCAGGGCGACGGGGCCCTGTAGCGGGTGCAAAGGCACCAGATGGAACTAGTTTTATTTTTGAAAATTATTTTTTAATGCACAACAATCACAGGCTTTCTTTTCAAAAGAAACGAGAATTTATTCAAATTATTTTTTAATGCACAACAATCACAGGCTTTCTTCTCAAAAGAAACGAATTTTTTTTTCATCTTGAGTTTCCAAATGTAATCTAGTAACATGCATTACTGCTTACTTAACCATAATTATTGAAGTAAAGAAAATACTGTGCCTAGGAACGAAAGAAAGAAAAGTTATTGCAGACATTGTATAGATTAAAACTGACAGAAGGAAAAGTTATTGCAACCGTTGTATAGTACAAAACTGATTGCAATACCACACACAGGGGACAAGTGTACTTGCACAATGCGGACCTGTACCCTCAGTGCATACCTGGCAATTAATATATTATTACTTTGAATATTTTTCCACTGACGCAACTCTGCGACGAATTTATTGTTTGCCGACGTTAAAAGCGTCTACCTAATGTATTTCTTTCAGCGCACTTATGTAAATTATCTGTGTAATATTTGTTATTTAATTTTACTAGCTAGGTCTTTGTAGATGTAGCAAATCTAATAAAAATGCTTTTTAGATAAATATGCATTATCTAAGACCCTTTTAAACCTTTGAGAACTTAAATACCCTGTGATATGATGAGTATGTCTCATACATTACATTAAGGCTTACGGGGGTAGATACGTATGTTACTTAACTATTGAATTTCAATAAATAACTTTGGTTAATTCATCCATGTTTACTTTTATATGTAATAACTTTTCGACAGAAACATAATAAAAAACTTCCAATAAACCAATGGACACAAACAATTGCGGCCAAAGAATGATGATAACTTTATATTACATATAACATTGTTTCTCAATAAAAGCAGCAAAATGTGCATATTAAATTTCTTCCGGCGTGAGCTGTAATATGAAGATTTATACTAATTTACTGCAATGAAAGGAAAATAACTGCAACAGTCGAGAAATGGCTATCGCCGATTAGAATCCCACACAGCCTGTGGAGGACAGTCTTCCCATTTAAAACGAATACCAAAAATTGGTTGCCTGTAAAGTCGGTATACGGGCGAAAGTTTTACGTGACAACGACTTTTTATGTCTGTCTCTCTCGTTCTTACGCGTGCCTCTCACTCGCTCTCAGTGCTGCGCGCGCGGGCCTCTCTCTCGTTCGGTGACTCATCGTAACGTTACCGAGCGTTACACTTTTTCATAAGTGACTCCCAGCCGCAACCTAATTTAAGACGTTGTCACGTCAAAAGCGTCCATCTCCTGTTACTTAATAAAAATTCACATATGCAATTTGCTTGGTAGGCAATATCATCAGCTCTGACTGTGTTGAGCATCTTTTAGGATGTTAACGAACGAAAATCGATGCAGTCCCGATGCACAAGATAGACGTTTTCAAATTATGTTCTGTATTTATTGGCGACTGTATTGATGCCCAATTTAAATCAGCTGTAATTAAATTGCTACCGGATGAGTTGACCTAGGTATCTCTCTTCTGTGTAGCTCACTAAGTTAGATGTTACTTGTCCTAATTTAATAATTTATTATTGCTTTTTATTATTATTTGTAATTTTATTCCATCGGTGTCCCGTTATTCATTAATTTAATTTTTCACTAATTATAATCCAATTATTTTTTTTATTGATGTTATATAATGTTTAATTTCAATTCAATTCACCAAATTATACTGTTGGCCTGATAAGCATGCTGTGTGTAAGCGCTCTTGGAGCTGCAACAAATTATAATGTAAAATTTTGTATTTTAAATGGTTGTAGATCTGTTGTTTGCACCAAATAAAATAAAAATAATTAAAAAAAAACTGTCCATTGCGGGAGTCGCGATGCTGTCCCGCGTTTTTCAAAAGCGCGACTGCGTCCATGGTAAAAGTCGCAGTAAGTGGTCTTAGGGGATTTATAAAACAATTGTTCGGTACCTTATAAAGCAATCATAAAGTCTTGGCCGTTCTGCTCTGTCAGTACTACCGGCCGTTTTTAATAATAGCAATCGCAACCCCGCCTATAATCGATGGGGTTTCACTAGCAATTAGCCGGCTCAGTTCAATTCAGTTCAGTGTTTAGTAATATGACGGACAAGGGGCTAATAAAGTGATGAACGCTTTTTAATTTATTTCATTAAAGATGCGAAAAGGACAGCGATAAAAAGGTGCTAATTGTATCAATTTCACTACAAAGTGGATCCTTTGCAGAGAAATATGTTTTTACCATCTCATTGCCGATGAGGGATTACCGAAACGTCAGCAATATATGAGTTAAAATATTACATTGTTGTATTAAATCTTCTTGATCTAACTAAACAAGTCTACGCTTACGTCGTAAGTTAATTGGCAAGTTTCTACTTTTAAAAAATCTTTGAGAGAACAGGGGCCTATTTTAAATCACTCGATGGAATATGGCGTGTGATATTTGTTTGAAAACAAATTATGAATCGCACGAAATAAGAACGTAAGTACTCACAAAATACAGTTATCACCTTTATTATCACTCCCGTGAGAAATTTTGCATTTATTTATAAGAAAATTGTACTATTGTACATTAATCAATAAATATCACACGCCAACTTGACTCGAGTGATACGAAAATAGGGACCCAGGTAGCAGCAGTTATTGAAAATTGTTGTTGTTACTACACCCATAAAGAATTCGATGTGGCGAGTTGGCGTAACGCGACTCGCAAGCGCTCCTTTACTTGTGTAAGTGCACCTAATAATATGACGCCCCTTCCTGCCCACCACCCGTACATAAATCTATTTTATCGTACGCGAGCAATAAATTTTATTTTGGGATCTTTAATTCTTTGTTATTGAATCGGATTTTAGTGTTTTATTCGGGTAAACAAACAATACATCGCGCTCGGTAAGTACTTAGGCACGTGTGCTCCAACTAAACAGTAAGTGTAGTGTGGAGCGCGCCCCGGCATCGCTCGCACGCCGACTTAATAAAACATTTTATTTGTAGATTGGACTGTGCGTTATTGCGCCGTAAACTGGCCGCCTTTTGTCTGCATTCACAATTAAACCAATAAAGTTTAGAGCAACAAAGAATGCCGCACGAGAAAACGTAAATATAGGCGCGCGAGTTCGATAAAATTGCATATCGTAAACTTCCTGTATGTATGGGGAAATGTAAATTAACTGACGGATTGTTCTTTTTATCTGACGGTTATAACTACAGCAGGGCCGTACTCTGTATGAGTATTTCTCACTGCATGTCATGCCGATAGAAAATAGTCACAGACTGTTTTTGTGGTACTCACTGATATTATCATCATCCATTTTAAGAGCTAGGTTCTTGTCGGCAGTTTTTATTTATTTAATCTCCATATTAGTTAAAGTAGTGTGGTAGTTTCCCTGTTGCCTTCTTCATTGAGGTCCAAGAACCGTTAGTTTCCCGCCTCTTGATACCCAGTCAAAAGCATTTCCTGATATACTGTATCGTCAGCCTTTTGCCAGCTCTGATGTTCCTGCTACCCCACACCAAGGGAACGCTTATAGATCGTGGCGTTTACTTGCTATGGCACAGAATAGACACTAAATATTGTGTCTTTTAATATAGAAGCCCATCCCATTTCATTCTGATAATTCTTGACGACCTCCGTGGTCGATGGCTAGCACGCTGGTTTCAAGCGTCGCCATCTCGTGAGGTTGCGGTTTCGATTTCCGGTCGGGTCAATGTAGAAAACGATCTTTTCTATATTGTCTCGGGTTTGGGTGTTGTGGTACCACGGTTGCGTCTGATTTCCATAACACAAGTGCATTGGCTACTTACTTTGGGATCAGAGCAATGTATGTGATTGGTGTCCAATATTTATTTTTTTATTTAATCCTGCCACTATTTTTTCGGGGACTGCTTATTCAACATGTTCGCAGCTAGCCACCATATCTGGTGGCCATTCACGATCACCTGTGACCCCGCTATGGCCTACAGCTCAGCCCTAACTCGGCACGGTTTTAATTCAGCAAACAAATTGTCCAAGGCATTTTTTTCTTAAAGTGATTACGTTACTTTAAAATCGTGTCATACATAGCGATGCGATTGTGATCCATTTGTAACAATATAAGATTAAGCGCAGTGGTCTCGGTAAAAGTGTCTGATTGTTTAACGCTGTAAATGCTAGTAAGCGCTTACTGCGGTGTTTGAAACCACACTTTAATGTCAAAATCTTGCTCATTTATTGAACGTGATACAGGCTTTAGTATGGAGTTATAGCAGTAAACGGATTTTCTGTCCGAGTAGGGCCCTGTTTGAAAATTAATCGCGCCAATATAGTACGTCCACGATCTTTCATGAAACTGCTTCAAGCTTGACTAATAGGACTTTGCGTTCAATGCATTTCCAATATTTTTATTAGCTTTGCATCGAAACTTCTTTGCCGTGCACATAATGCGTTAGAAACCAAGTCTTAATAAAATTGCACTCAGTCAAAGTGTATCCGCGCCCTATTATTTCTGAATGTCGATTTGCTTCCTCATTTTCAGATCGTTTAAAAATTTCGCCTAACTCTTTATACAAAATGCAAATAGTCACAAACGAATGTCGAAACTCACAAATTAACTTGTAACCGCGAACAATCCGAGCGACGCGATTTTTCTGACACTAAACGAATTCAGCCAAAGCGTGTTTTTGGTAAAAAGAGTGCATGAACATACGAGAAGGGTTCCTTATTGCTATTTCTATACATCTAGTTTAAGACCAGGCACTTGGCTCCGATTTGACATAATAATAGCAAGTGATACAGCTAATGGAGTGGAATTGACAGATTTTTCCCCGTTTTTTTAAAAAATATGCCTTACAAGCTTCTATTTAGTTACCCTAGTTTGCGTTGAATTTAGATTGCATTGTTTTATTTATTGATAATGTTTAAAAATCCATTTTAAATTTGAGATATTCGGTGTATTGGCTAGCAGTTCTTTAATACTGATTACTGAACCCAAAAAGACGTCGGTCCACACGTCGCGAACACTCGCGTTATAATATTGAAGGTGGAAATGTGGCGGGGAAAACCGCGGCAGAAAAAAAGTTTATTTTTTGTGTGACGCGACGCGTATTGCAGAGACATCTTGCGTCGCGCGGGAAAACAGTCACAAAAATGCCCACTTTTGATAGAGATGTTTTAAAGGGGATTTTTGGTTTTAGGTTTTAGTTTTGGGTGGCTAAATTAAAACTCTCAATGAAAGAAAAGCTTAAACATATGGATGATTTTGCGTGATGAGTGGTGAAGCTTTCTCTAAAGATCTGTCAATTTCAATCTATATAGACAACCTGCGAACAAAGTTTTAATGTTATGTAAAATAGCAATTTCAAAACAATATTTACGTCAGACTTTATTAATAACAAACAATAAAAAATAAATCTGAGACATGCAACATAAGAAAAAATACTTAAAATAAAATAAATCTATATTAATATAAGAAAATAAGGGAATCGCAATCACAGTATCTCACCTCACATTGTGCTATTTTTCTGTTCATACAATATTTAATGTATGTAGTACATCCCGTATTTGTATATGGCAAAATCCACTAGATTCCCGTGGCGAGTAAATCCACTTTCAGCATCTTAGCACGCCCTATTTTCGAAAGTCGCAATTTTACTGTGAAATCGAGGCCCAGTATTCAGCACAAAGGGTGTCATATCGTGTGGCGCAGTTTCCCGAAAGAATCAACACCGGTACTGTCCTGCCAATGCTGATAAAGAATCGGTTCTTTGAGTGTATATTATGCGACGGCTTGATAGGTTTCACCGTTTCGCCTGAGGTTTGAATTTTGTTTATAGTTTTAGCAATCTCTGATGGTTCATTGCACAGTGCCAAGTTAATCAGTATGTAGGCAAGTGTAGGCAAGCAGCCTCTTTAGATGGTGCAGAAACATCTCATCTAAAATCTGATATTACAAAGTACGTATCTATGACAATTAGCGGTAAACTTAAATAGTGGAAATGAATTATTCAAAGACAACGAGCCAACAACACTCTACCGTAAAACATGACCCCAGATATATAATACAAAAAAACACATTTATTCTTCGCTCAAACCGATTGACTAAAGTAGACCAAGGTTAAGAAGTAATAACTTGATTAACTTTGTAACTCTTGACTCTTGAAATGGGTTTTAGTCTGATTGAATCAATTATTTTAATCCGTCCAATAATATATCTTTCCCTTGTTTCAGGCTAAACTTCTGGAGAACTCCCACGCATGGCTGGGCGCGTCTACGTCATCCATCGCAGGTCAGTTGATGATGTTCCTTCTCACTAAAAGTCACAAAAAGTCGTTTATGACAAGTCGTATAAGTACTTTATTTTTGCATGAAAACACACTGGGAGCACACGACCCAGTATAAACCCATCCACTACTTCGGGACAATCGTGGGTTAGTGCTAAGAAGAAGCAGCGCAAGAAACTCCACTCTTGTGATGAATATTGGTGTTCCATATCACTTCAAACTTTTAAACTGCACTTACCCTCTCACTTCATCTTTGATTATGTTCCTTCTTACTCCACTCACAGAGTTCCTCATAAATTAAGTCATTGAAAAATCACCGTGTAAAGTGAACGTAACGCAAACTGAAATACATTTTGAGACTTGTGTGTTTTTATGATTCTCTGATTTTATTGATAATCTTTTTGAATACACTGCGGGTCTATTATTTATTAATTTTGATACCTAAAGATGAAGCCTCTCGTTATGTTAAGATTAAGATCATATATTATTAATGAATTTGGACAAAAACACCAGAAATATGTAACATTCTTGATTTGCCCTGTGCCTTTAGTAAAAAAGTCATTTTCATTCATACCTTTGCGTGTGCAATAATTTCGCGCCAACCGGAAATGCTCTTGTATGGAGAACGATAACAATCCGTTCCCACGTCTCTCAACTTAACAGTTGCCTTAATTTAACTACAAGTACTAATACAGTATTGAAAATTAGCTTTTCGCAATATTACTACAAAAGATTGTCCCACGTTTAGCATGGTAACAATAAATAAACTAAAACACCTATAGAATGTGTCAGATTGCGTTGCGTCATGTGAAATTTCACATTGTTCTGATACAACGCTATAACACCATGTGTGTGTGCATGATCTTAATTTCGGCTTAGTCGGGATGCTTTCGATGCGTTTCTATTCTGTTTTCTATGAAGATTGTAGACAGCGTCAAAAAGACGCGTGTGACGACTGTCGACTGTTTTGTCTTGAGGCGACTATAGTATGAAAATAGTTAAAGAACATTTTTCGTCTACTAATTTGTTATGTTACTGTTGTGGACTACAAACAAATCCGAACGAGCAGTTTCTTTTTCATCCTCTCGTGAAACTCTTTGCCATCCAGGTTTTAAATAATAAAACATTACTAATTCGCAATAACAAAAGTCGTTCACAATACTAAATAACACTTCAGCTACAAAACTGAACCTTCAATACACAAATTACATATGCACTTATAAAATGCAAATGGAATGTAAGAAAGAAGAAAGAAAGAAAATGCATTTATTTGACTCAAATAAAATTACATCAATTATATTAATAATACAAAAGCAGGCGACTTGAGTCAAAAAGGCTCAGCATAAGTCGTGGCAGCGGGACGCATACCACGACGCTGATTTTCAGCGGGTGCCATAGTGGGTGGTAATAATTTGAAAATGAATTATACACCCATAAGAAATATATATCACAAAATTAACAATAAAATATAAGTAACACAACATTTGATTATAAATAATATTATCGATGTGTATTAAATAATATAAAATATAAAATAAAATAAAAAAAAGTTTGGTTTGGCTTTATGTGCTAAGATAATTCATATCATACCTACATCTTCTACGGTTTCTATCGCTTTGTTTTTTCACTCTTCTTACGCAATTTAGCGTTTTTCGCTGACGATAGCAGAAAGCATCCCGTGTAACAGCATAGTGATGCAATATCTACGTATTATTCATATTCGATGATAAGTATGCCAGTCAAACTTATTAAGTCGTGGGAATCATTGCGGGGAAATAAGCTGACGCGTAATATAACGGCATAGAGAGAGTAGCTGAGATTGCTACAAATAACGTCATACATTCATTGAATTGGCATTTTCGGCAAAACAATGGCATTTTTATTTAAACACTATAGTGTAAAATACTGTATTTATTGCATCACATCCGCAGTTTGTAGTTGAGCTTTTTATGTTAGTGTTATCAATTTTATCTGTAGAATTCCACGGTCATACACTCAAGTTGAAAGCACCGACATGGACACAGAACCAACTGCAAGAGGCCATCCACGCTGTCGTCTCGCAACGAATGAGGTTCACCCAAGCATCCACACATTACGGAATACCCAAAGGAACATTGTACGACAACATACTAGGCAAATCTAAACGAATGGCAGTATTAGACGATGCAAACTTGTCACCGAGCGAAGAAAGAGCAGTATTAGACTTCTGTTGTGAAACCAGCGTCTCACCTTACAATAGAAGAACTAAAAAGTCCTTGGCAGAAGTATTAGAATTTGTAGAGAAATTGAAAAAGGGTAGAGACCCTGGTTCTACGTTCGTAGGCCTCACTGGCTTTAGGTGGTGGTGGGCGTTTTGTAAGAAGCATTCGATAGTGTCGCTCTACTACGAAGGCGCCAGCAAGTCTAAAAGCACTAAAGTCAAATCTGTCTGAACATCATGCCGATAACGAATCTCGAATACATGTTTAGAAACAACTCAACTTCTTAACCTTTAAAAAGGATATCTTAACCTTTAAAAACACAAGGCGGCCCTCAAGGTACCTTACTGAGCCCAACATTTAATAAACATAAAATACTACGTCTTTTACTGTTTAGAAATAAAGCAATATGGTAAATTAATGCCTCAACTTGATGACACGCCTCAATTTTCGATTCATTTTTATAAACCTTTTAAACCATTTAGGTAATTACTGCCACGTGTCTTCAGTCGGTTTCATAAAAAATGTACGACAATTTTATCATTGATTTTAAAAACTCTTTGTTTAAAAAAATCAATTTGAATAATTTATTGAGTAAATGTGTTTAACGTTGATATTATCCAATTTGAAGGAATTAAAATATGTTTCATATCTGAATCAAGTTAATAAGTAATGACTTTATTGGCTTTAAATAAGTACTATAGTGTCGCAATGAATAAAATACTCATTTAAATAGATTGAAGACATAATTTCGAAAAGTATGGTTAAATGTTAAAAAGAGCTTATAATATTAGTATGACTATTTTTTTACGTGCTCATTTTTCTTACCAACATGATTTAAGAGCAAAAACCATTATGTATTGTATCATAGAAATGACGAATAGACCAAAATAGTCATAAGCTCTGCTATTTGTTATTCTTTCGTCTGAAATTAACCTTGCAAATTATCTTTGCGCCTCACGTAAGTCTATGACCCCTTACACACTGCGACTTTTAGCATCGATGCAGTCGCACGTTTTAAAACACGCTTCAGTCGTGAATGACGCAATGAACAGATTTAATTTAGCATCGATGCCTTCGCGCGTTAGCATCGATTCAGTCACCAATACTCAGTACATAATTTGTCAATTTCCAGCTTCTGCATCGCGACTGTATCCTGTATCAATGCTAAAAGTAGCGCAATGTGTAAAGGTAGACTTTTTGCGACTGCATCGATAATAACGCGCGTTAATATCGCGACAGCATCGCTGCTAAAAGTCGCAGTGTGTAAAGGGTCTTTGGACTGGCTAGGAAAGAATTCAACTATGATACAAGAAATTTGAACATTAAATTGACCCAATTACCAAAAAGAGGGTTATTAATTTGAAAACAAGATAAGAAGGACTCTTCGGTTAATTTCCGGCGAAGGTATATAATGTTGTCTATATATTTTTTAAGTTGTCTACTCAAAAGAGTTAAAGACTGATATATGCTTAAACTACGTAATTTTTAGTCGACAATCTTTGTAAAACTTTACCCGAATTACCGATTCCACCAACAAAAATAATGGAACTGCAGTTACGCTACAGGCTTGAATAAGTCACTCTAAAATTTAACAGCTGGTGTTCTCAAAGTACGGTGGAATAACTAAGTCCAAAGCGTACATACACACATAAAAAAAGTTTGTGATCACTTTGTAAAATCAACATCTTTTTTGTTACGGTAACTGATATCATTACGTATAATCATTATTGTAATATTATTACAGGGTTTTTATAGTTAAAGGAAACATACAAAAATATGTTGTATTGATTAAGTTATATATAAAAATCAGCTTATGCTAGGGATCACAAACTTTTTCGATGATTGTTCATGAACGCTGAATACATACGACTCTGTTTTTTGGTTCGGCCGTCCTAGAAAAACGCAGAGCATTATCACACTAACGGCATGTTCCGAACGGACTGATGCGCGGCGTTGACGTAGCGTGCGCGCAGCGGTGACGTCGCGGTCACGCAACGCTCACGCACGATTTTCATAGCTTAACCTTGTGCTGAAAATCATTTTCATGAAAAAGTATCTCTCACAAATGATTTTCTGTAGGTACTTTATTCATAAGCGCTCAATAGTTTATTAAAATGTATGATATAGTTAATTATGATAATATTTTCGATGTTATACTTTGCCTTGTCAAAGTCTAATTGATGTGCCTTGAAAGCTATTGTGATAGAATTACTTAAGAACTACTCTTAAAAACATTTACAGAGTTATTTTTGTTTTTTTACAACTACAGTATAGGCATTAAATTTCAATTTACTTTTACTCCTTTTTCAAACATAATAATTAAGTTTTTATTCTTTTATTTTTGTAAGATATCTTTGTAGTTGTCCAGAGCAGAAACAACTTTGTTTGCCGTCTTGTAATTAAGATTATTAGCATACAAAAAAAGGTTAATGTACGAGTTGTTGCCAAATTTAGGAGGTGAACTCAGTACCTACCACTTTTTCTATGCCTATAACATATCATCCGTTTTTTTTTTCGGGCCCTCTATACGTTGTCGTCAATGTACAGTGACCAGCACATCAGGTTACCAACTTTTGTTGCAAACTAGCTCTTATTACAACTGATTAAGATACCGATGTGTTTACCATGACATGCTGTTGTCCGTACTTGACTGATTTATATGGGGCATTAGAAATTATATGAAGGCTGTCGACCCATAGTAAAAGTTGTATGTATTAATGGTCTTATTCAACTTCTAAAATATGGCTCACCTTGCAAAGTCATACTGTACCGTTACCATGAGTTTACTCTATAGCGACGAAGGTTTTACTCGCTAGCGACGACGTCACTTTTTGTATGGAAAATTTTAGTTCTGTCAGTGACCGCTAGAGGCGCTGTGCAATTTTCCATAGACTTTTTCACGTCGTCGCTAGCGAGTGAAACCGTCGTAAACTCATGGTAACGGTACTGTATATTGTTAAGGGTTTTGCTAGAGCATAATATAATATCCAAACATATCAATGAGGAAGCATAAATGGTATACATAAAGGTATTACGTTATCCAGAGCGAAAATACATCGAATATTGAAGTTGACAATGTTGCCAAATTTGAACATTTTACTTTTAATTGTTACAACTGCATAGGTGCTTAGGATTTTATAAATTCACTTTGATTCCCCAGATTCAGATTTTTCCTGATTTTAACCGACGATTGCGGCAAATAATTCGTGCGAGCCAAACAAGCATTACCCAATATAAATTACTAGACCACTAGGCTTTAAACTTTACTTTAAATAATACCTACTCGTATTTACTTTGAATTTCCCGTGACGTGCGTGCAGAATAGGCTAACATTTAAATATAACTAAGGTTGGATTTGACCATTATAATATATAGAATTATGGTAACGTTAGTAAAATCGTTATCCAAGAGTAAATCAATTTTCCGTCTTACCGTCTACTGTTCTAGAATATTGCGTTTATACAGGAGTAATTCTTATACCTACAGTGTTGCGTGGAATAAAAGCTAATCCAGGTATAATGTACCACTTGCCATATGATTTATGACATTATGTCAGAAAATGATGTCAAATACAGCCTCATTTTTTCCCGCGCTATAATAAAACAATGTTTAGTTGTCAGAATTTTAGCTTTAACACCATACAACTTTGGTGCAGTATAAATCCGGATAATAATACAGTTCAATCATTCGTTCTTCTATGCGAGTTTTGTTATTATTCTACGTTCAATTTTACGTCGAATAAAGCCTTTGAGTTACTCGAGTATAAAATAGTGTAATAAAATTTTCCTGCGTTTAGTTACGCGCGTGTAAGCCTATGTTTGGTTGAATCCACCCTTAAGCAAAAATAAGTAATCGCTTAAGTAATTATATAGGAGCGTTCGACGCGATATTTCAACCGATTTTTATAAAATGACGTTTTATTATGAAAATTATTACAAAGTACGGTGAGCAAAAAAGTTGCGTGAGCGGTGTGCTTTGTTTTGTTTTTGTTCACTCGATAAAAGGGTAATTTTAATGTTAAATGCTATGTCTTCAAGCACATTAGACGATGAGGGTGATTGCATAATAAGACTAACTTACGGCAGTGTCTATGCTTAGAGTTTTGTTACTGAGCTTTCATCCAAATGTTGAGTAAGCTTTGTGATAATTGTTATTATTCCATAATTTTTTGGTATTAAAAAAAATTGGTTGTTTGTAAAGTAGGTTTACGATCGAGATGTTTACGTGATAATGTCTTATTGGTGATATAAGTTTTTGGGAAGTAAGGAATTAATGAAGATACAGGATTCACCTTTTTTTGTTGCAATTGTTGTAACACTTCACTTGCACTTCACATTTTGTTTCACTGTTAAACATTCAACGAAAACTTAACCGCACGAGAAAATCTCCATTCGTTTGTATGCCGCTAGAGTGAGAGAGACGGAAGATCGGTCCACTCACTCGAACGCTATGCCAGCCTCCGCTCGTGAGGATTCCCCGTGACAAGTTTCACGAAATGACTGGCAGCGCTCGAGATGAGACGGGAGATCGGTCCGACTCTCTCTCGTTATACCTGCGATCGCGCTCGTGAGGTTTTGGTGTGACACAAGTTTCTGAACATGTCACCCGACTAAAACGATTTTAAAGACGTTATCACGTCAAAATAGTTTTAATCCGGTCCATATTTTTCCTGTACTGTCCTGGCACTTAAAATCAGGTGCAATCGTGGCCAAAAGTTTTGCAATTTAAATTTTATAAAAGACACAGTATGAGTGATGATGCTTCGAATAGAAAATCCTCCTAAGGGTGGATTCGACCAAGCGAGATTTAATGTTCAAATAAGTCGCAAGATATCCGAGAGTATATCAATTTTGCTTTTTACCATCTACTGTTCTAGAATATCGCGTAACTCTTATACAACCGTGTTGCGTGAAATAAGACCTATATTACATTTAGACATCTGCTTGCCATATCATTTATGACATTATACAGAATGTTTTGTCAAATTCAAATCTTTTGACAGCTCCGATACTCATAAACGGTATAATACATTGTGTAGTTGAGAGGATTTTTACTTTTACAACGTACTGCTTTAGTGCGGCTTAGATTTGCCGGATGATAATGAAATTCAATCATTCGTTCTGTTATGCGAGTTTAATAATTCACGTCAAAAAACCACTAAGTTTTTATGAGTATAAAATCGAGAATCAAATTTATGTTTCGTATAGTTATCTACGCGCGTCTAATGGTATTTATCAAAAGATTGACAACCGCAGAACAAAATATCTCGTGAGATTCCGGGTTCGATTCCCGGTCGGGTCAATGTAGAAAACGATCTTTTCTATATTGTCTCGGGTCTGGGTGTTGTGGTACCACCGTTGTGTCTGATTTCCATAACACAAGTGCATTGGCTCCTTACTTTGGGATCAGAGCAATGTATGTGAATGGTGTCCAATATTTATTTATTTATAAAATCAAATTTTCACTAGTTATTTTTGCGCCATCCTGTATTCTTAATATAACCTCAATCATGCAGCATTTTATTAACCACTAGCGCTGCGCTGCCCTAGAATACAAAGTTGAAATATGTATAAAATTACTTGTTTGCATTAAAACAACATTAAAGTAATGGACAAATTATTCGACGCAATATTTCTACATGATACACCGATATTTATGGTACTCAGATGTAATTAAAATTCGTTATCTCCGTACTGATTGATTCTTTAGATTATGGTGCTTAAAATTTTCTGGTTAACTTTGTATGATTAATGTTTAAATTAACAAGAAAGCGTATTCTTAATTCGAAATAAGAAAACGCTTCAAAATTAAAATATATAAGTTTCGCGTGCTCGTTCTAATTACATTCGATAAATCGTTTTCGTATAAAAATTTCGTTTTTATTTACTAAAGTACGCATAACCCTTGATATTGTGATTTTAGTGAAGCAAATTATTTGCGTAACATACTTATTAATCAAATGCAAACAGCCGTCTAAGACAAAGCATTTTGCATTAATACCTTTTTTAAAGTACAATTAAATTCTCTTATCGCTATTACAATGCAACACTATGTTTTTTGTGCTATTGTACTCAAGGCACCTGCTACCTATGCACAAATAGGGCTTATACATTCTCTTAATGAGGGAACTTATAACCTCTCAACGTTTATAATTGGTGTCAATATATACTTCAAGTGGTCAATTAATTTAATTATTAAAAAACCGTGCGGGTAGCCACATTGTAGCGATACAGCGTATATTTATAACACTGTAATAACACCAAATGCCTTATAAGGCGTAATGACAAGCATCATAATATAAAACTTAAAACTCAAGTTCTTATGCAATGTTATTAGGAGCGATTTAGCAATGAAAAGTTTTCTGACTGCGTGTGTTAAAAATTGAAAGGTGCTTGATAAGTTGAACTTTTTCAATGCACTTTTCATTTTGCGTATGGTATTATGGGTCAATCTTTTTGCATTCTCAAGTTTTTTCTACGAATCATCATTCACCATTACCTAAGGACGTCCACTGCTGAACATAGACCTCCTCCACAGTTTTCCACAGCGATAGCGACTTTTTATCGACAAGCGGTCTGCATCCAGTTTGATTATGCGATCTTTACAAGGTCGTCTGTTCATATTGTCGGTGGACGTCCTAGGCCGTGTCTTTGGTCGAAGGATCTCCAATATAGATCTTTGCTACCCCAACGGTTTAGTCAGTTAGTTTTCCACGCTATCTTTAGATTACTGATTCTCAAGGCTATGTCCGTTACCTTAATTCTTCTACGTATATCCTCATTTCTGACTCGTAGAGAAACACCGAGCATAGCCCTCCATCGCTCGCTCTGTGATTTAGAGCTTCCCTATAAGGCTAATAGTTTGAGACTATGTCTCGGATCCGTATATCATCACTGGTACACACACACATTTTCTACGCGTGAATTATCAAAGATATAAAGAGGAATAGTGTCTTTCACACTCCAATTTCTAATTAATAAATTGTGATAATAATTAACTTAGCAACTGAAATCGAAAATAAAACCACTGTAAATAGCTGTGTACACTTAACCTTTTTTTACTTAACAATGAAGGCAACACAGTAAAATATAGCTTTATATTCAATATCAGCCAGCAGGATGTGTCAACTGGATCCTGTAATACTGCCTGTGTACTATGATAATTTCTTATTAACATAAACACTCTATAATTTGCATTTAAATATTTAACATAGATAATGCTAATGTAAAAAACAGTAATTTGTATTGCGAAACGCGATGACGATAATAAATTCTCAGCAAACCTCAAAAGTCTGATATTTCACTGCATCTGCAAAAAAATCGCGATACTGTATTTATATTTAGGTATTATTTACTAAATAATGTTGGAAAACCCAAAATTAAATATGAAACTTTTGTTTGTACTCAGTTATCCCTGTTAATAAATATTTGGCTTTATTTATAAATACGTACTTCGTCCATGCATCCATATTGACTTTTCTTAAAATTGTTACTGCCTGAATGTATATTTATGGAAAGAACTGAAACTGCCATATCAATTAAGTTAAGTTAGTAAATAATGCTAATGTCAGATGTTAGTGCTAGTATTGTAAATTTTCTCATTTACTTTTGCATTCCATCTATGCCTTACTTTACTTAATTTTTAAAGATTAGTTTTTATAAGATTGTAATTTTGTAAAATTCCGTGTCATCTTAAAGACTGTACATTTTATAAAATAAAAAGTTGTGTAAACGTGTTTGTTTGATTTTCTAATTATTATTTTTCTGTTTTTATAATAAAGGTAGCTTCAGGAGGTCAGTATGTAGGTTTTTTTTCTTGCTTGTCTGTTTGTCTGCACTTATTTTGCATAGTGTTTTGCAAGCGTCCTATATCAAAGATGTTACAGCTGTTATAATATGCAAGAACTTATAATGCCTACTTACTACTTAGTATAATGTTATGCAATACGCTTGATATAGGACGACCATCATCATACGCAATTAGCATATTGAAATGATAATATTGTTAATGTGTGTGTGTGTGTGTGTGTGTGTGTGTAAAAAAAGTTTCTTTTAACTTTTTACATGACTTGTCTTGATATGATGTGGAATTTTAAAATTATTTCCAGGTATTCATAATCTCATTTTCCCCTTTGAATATGCGGAACTTGATTTAACTTAAAAAAACAGAATGAATGTGTAAAAAACAAAACTAGGTCATTTTTTATGTTTGATTTATCGTAAACGTAAAGAGAAATTCTATTTTCTTCTTCCAGAGACAAAATAAACGAAACTTTCACCATACATTGTGCTGAATTTATTTACTTAATTTATTTAATATAAATTTCTCTCTTTACAAAGATTTGTCATACGAGTATTCAATGTATAGCCGCCCAATGATCAGAATACAAGCTTTACATCTTCATTGTAAAAACCTGTAACGCTAATGTTTCCAATCAACAAAGACCGATCCAAAAATACTAATGCACGCCGTCTCTCCTTCCAGCAGACAGCTACCAATACCAGCTGCAATCAATGTGGCAGAAGTGCTGGAACACGAACCAGAGCCTGGTCCACAACCTTCGCTTCCGAGAGCGCGGGCCCCTGAAGTCTTGGAGACCGGAGACCATGGCTGAGGCCATCTTTTCCGTGCTGAAGGAGGGCCTGTCGCTGTCCCAAGCGGCCAGGAAATATGACATACCCTACCCGACGTTCGTGCTGTACGCGAATAGGGTTCACAACATGCTCGGGCCCAGCGCGGATGGAGGCGCAGGTATGTTATAATATTGTGATTGCTGCGGTCTGAGGTTTCTGGAATTGTGTCATTTTTTGGCTATTTTGGCCATTAAGATGCATAAGCTTTGCTATCCAATAACGTGAAAACAAGAAGCGTGACAAAAGAAAAAAAAGACTGCTAATTAAAGTCATTTGAAGAAGGATTTGAATCTATATTCGATACAAGGAATGGATGCTATTAAATTCCATTATAACCAAAATGCCTTTTAATCTTAATTAATTAAAGATACAATATATTTTTTATGTTATAAACTTTTATCTATTGGATTGCATTGCTTGCTGAAACCATCAATTTATATCAAACACATACTTAATTCATTCTTTTGGTTTTTAGTTATAATTTAGACGATTATTGAACTTTTCACCTTTCGCTATTTCCAGAAATCTAAGATCGAAATACTTAATTACTGTTAAGGTTTATTGTCAATAAGTAACTATGCTAATTTTAGATACATTTAGATTTAAGCAATGCGAATGGCCATGCGAATGCGAAATTTTATTACGTTGCCTTACCGAGTTTCTCGAAACTGTACCTACTCTATTCAGATGATTTAAAATTGTATTTATCTTTCAAAAATGTGCTTCTTCTAAAGATACTGCAAATAAACAATAGCGATGAATATTTTACCTATCTGCCGATACTTACAGTTTAGCGTCTGACTTTTCATTGGTCGTAATTAAAATAATTAACAGACAATTAAGCAGTAAATGTTTTGCTGGTTTAATAAAGTCGGGTACTAAATTGATAACTCCCTTAGTCGTTTTGAATAGGCCAACAACTTTTTAGATTACGTGACTATTTATACTGTTTCTATTTTAATTACTGCTATTATGTATTTATTTAAGAGAATGTACAATAAATATAAATAATGTTCTTTCTGAAACATCATCAGCGGTACTTTTGACAGTATAATTATCAGGTATTTTAACGATGGTGATGTAGTTTTTTTTAATGCAGGTAGAAGTTATTACGACAGACTTAAATATTGAGGTATTGGGAATCTGAGCTAGATCGGCTTCAGTAATTATTAATACCTTTGAGGTCGCATCAAAAAGTCAACAAAATCGACTGGATGGAAGGGAGAGTTTAAATTGTATGTGTTGAATTGATTATAATGCCGCAAGCATATTATTAGAGATGTCTCCATTCTAATCATTTGTCATTTTTATTACCATTGGAAACCACGTAGGTAAATGAATCTTGTACCTAAGTAACTTTGTATATCATACTTGACGCAACTATCTTTTACGTTAGCATATTGGTTACTCTCATTTCATTGTTGACTATATTATTTTAACATCACTGAAGTTTCTTAATAAGTCATAAGGTTTTTTCTTCCGACACTGTCACTCATTTCTATTGATCTAGAACTGTAGACTTCTATAGTAAAAGTCTTTGAGTAAAAGTAGTATTGCTAATACTCTGTCAATTACTATTATCAGCCGCGGAAAGACGAGTAGAAATTATAAACATCTGACTTCTATTGCTGCAATCTTGCGGTAACTACTAGCTGTTCGTTTGTCCCCATTCAAGTACGTAGCATAGCATGCCATGCTGCTGCTGTGATAAAAGTGAGTTACCCAAGAATTATCAAGAATAAACCACGTATTTTCTACTTGAATCGTCAGTCATGCCTAACGAGGGTCGAAAACAACTGCCGATCTAGCTTAGCTCGCCTACCATACGTTCGATGACGTGTGCTCACGTTTTAGCATTGTGTGACGTTGCAGATTTGAGGCCGAAGGGGCGCGGGCGGCCACAGCGCATCCTGCTGGGCGTCTGGCCCGACGAGCACATCCGTGGCGTCATCCGCGCCGTCGTCTTCCGCGACACACACGCCCCTCACGCCTCCCACCACATCAAGGAGGAAGTCCTCCCGTACCCCTCGATCACGGTCAGTATCGACCCTTACTACGCCGAGCGAATACGCACCCGCGAACACTATTGCTGGCAATGCGACCTTAACACGACCGGTACTGTACCCCCCGGTTGTATGTTTCAGGATGGTATAAACGTGCCCAACGCGTACGGGAACGTTGCGTGCGGGAACGGGCGCGAGGGCGGCGTGTCGCCGAATGCGGCCGCCGCTGCTGCCGTCGCCGCCGTCGCGCATGGTCTGCGTCGGCAGATGTGCAACATGGTGGTGGCGGCGCAGCGCCCGCCCGACCACCCGCCGCACCTGGGCCTGCCGCAGCTGCCGCTGCAGTCGCCGCGGCTGCCGTCGCCACTCTCCGCCGGCCTCGAGTCGCCGCTCTGCTCGCCGCCGCCGCCCGGACACGCTCTCGAACCGCCGAAACCCGCCGACCCCTTCCGCCCCTTCGCCTCCCCCCGCCCCGACAGCCGCTACGGTGAGCGCGACGTGGTCGCCGAGATCACGGAGATGGGCCCGCCCAAGACCCCGGTGTCGATCGCCAAGAACGGCAAGGAGATGTCGTCGCCAGTGCCGGTTAAGATGGAGCCGCCGCCGGCGGAGGCGCGCGCGGAGAACATCTGAAGCGAGGCCGCGGGCACGGCGCCACTCGCGCCCCACGGCGTGCCCGCGCCGCACGGCGGCCCTGCGCCGCTCGGCGTGCCTGCGCCGCCGCTGCCCGCTTACCCCTACTTCGTGCCCAACCGCAATTCCGTCGGCTACTTCTAAGCCGAACGGGCGACGGCCGATTGTATTTATTTACCTAATTAATCATAATTTCTATTGGCATTATTTTATATTTAATTATTTAAAGTGGACTCGCTGTGCAATAAAATGCTTGTTGTTTAGTTATCAATTTTGTATTATTATGAAAGAATATTTTTAATTTAATTATTATATTTTTTGTATACATTGACGTTTATGTACGTGTGCCGGTGCAATGACACGTATCGAGTATTTTTGTTAGTAGCGTAAGTAGGCGGAGCGCGGGCCGGCGGGCTGCGGCGCGGCGGCTCGCCGCTCTGCGATAGGATGTCAAATATAAATGTAAGCTTATATTATATATCTTAGATCCATCTGTGAACGTAGGGATATCAAAATTGAAACATTTGGCCCGATTCAAAAGACTGTTCGGTATACCTAATCATTGTAATTCAGCAAAGTATTCGTGTAAGACAAGATAGTCTTAGATATTAAAATAGATGTCTAACATTTCATTTGTCGTCAGATCGATGTCAATTTCTCTACTAGTGATTATAGTGGATGTTGCTTGCGCGCCACGCCTCTGTTCACTGTTTGTGCAGCGTTCACATACGAGTAGACTTAGTGGTCGCCAAATGTAATATAGATGTATCATTAGCCAGTAGTGATTGTTCCAAATGTTAGGTTAACTTAGATTTCGGGGACTCGACCGCCCTCTCTCGCTGAGACCTGCTTCCCCTCCCCGCCCGCTCCCCGCAGGGCGGCCTCGACTCTCGATGCTGCAGTACTCACATGATCAAACTTAGATTATTGGACGAAATATTAGTTTCAGTGTCTAAACTATATTATTCATCAAAATATAACTATATTATCGCATTCGATGTTAGTGTTAAGACTAAATAAAGTAAATTGATGTTCGTCACATATTAATTAAGCTTTCCTGTAACTTGCATTTGTTGTAAATAAATTCTCTTTTTCCATTTCGCATTATGATTCAGTAAGTTTTTATTTTATCAGAATAAAAACGGACGCTATGACCGAAAAGCGCAGGCTTTGATAACTTTTTCCGTGAAAAGTTTCATCGCCGCTTCCGGGATAAGTTACATTTGAAAACTTAATTTGCCTCGATGTTTGGAGGGATAGTCGGCGGGTCCATGTTAGGTTTAGTAGCACTAGAATCGCCAAGCATTGAATGTACATCGTTCGAGAGTCTGCTAACCTACTATTTGTAGCTAGAATACTTCAATATATATTAGCTGGAACTGGCGGCATCAGACTCCAGTCGGTATGGTTTTGTACAAATATGTTTTTAACTTCCCAGATTGTTTCGTTACTAGTTTCGGCAGGAAATTACTTAGGACGGCCTTCTTGCCGCAAGGGTATACCATGAACTGTTGGCGGACTGTCGGTGGCGTTCTCGCTCAGAATGTGTCGTCGCAAACCGCTCGCGAATGATTAAAATAAGTCTCCAAGTGGCCTTGATACTTCACTATTATTTGGTATTTGGATTATCCGTTTCGGTTCAAGTTTGGAATTAGTGTATAAAAAAGACCAAATTATTAAAAACTACATTTGCAATTCAGATCTAGTGTTGAAACTATTTGGCTATCCTTTTGGAAATAAAGATAATGTAGGGAGAGGAAAATTAAATTTTAAAAAAAGTTATATAAATGGCCTATACGTTTCGGAAAGAATTGCGTAATTTTGGTAAATGTTACTACGCATATTTTCTATTGTATAAGTCTAGGCTAATGTGTTCAAAAAGTAAATTAAAATTTAAAATTTTTGAAAAAAGTAGAAAGTGCCTTCCAAATTTTTGACCACAGTAAGTGTTGGGATGGGTGCGGCGAAGACGCTGCGCGCGTCGGCGACGCCGGGCCGCCCGATGCCGCCGGCGCGCGCCGAACGGGCTTAACTATAAAACGTTAGAATAATGAAAATTCAAAATTATTATATAAAAATTAAATACATATGACTATATATAGGAAAAAATATACATAAAATTATATATTTGGCCGATGTGGTAATACCCTGACAGGCAAGCGTTAGCTGACTATTCGGCGTCAAAATTAATTATTCTATTATTTCTCCGGTGACTAAGATAAATCCATTTTATAACAATGCGACGTGCAAAGTGCCATTAAGTTTGAACTGAAATTCGTGCGGTTCATTTTGTATCACAACGTGGTTTTTGTAGTTGTAATAAACAACTATGTTAATTTATTGTATCGATGAATATACATTTTGGATTACATAAATAAGTACCTATGTTATTTTCGTGATAGTTAAGTAAAGAACTTGTAGTATTATAATACACCTACAGAGGCGGTTTCGGTTGATAATTCATGTAATAGATTAATTTATGATTTATATAGTTATTGGATCACTGACGACCCGGACACTTCTGTTATACTGCATGACAACTATTTTATATCTCTTTAGTTTTGCTTTGTGATAAAAAAATATATTGAATTGTGTAAAAGAACAATATTGTTTCTCAAAATATCATTTAGTTACTGTAAAATGTATTTATTTATTTCGTTTAGATTAGCTCTTACCGCCGCGTTGGGCTCAAAATAAATTGTAATTACGATACCTACCTATAAATGAATATGATTATCTTATACCAAATAATATCTTCTTTTTTCAAAAGTATTAATTATTCTGTGTATTACATGTGACTGTTTAGTTCGTAAGACTAAGTGCATAGCTCCGTACGGTAGGTATCAGATGTAAGTGACTGTCATACATAAGTATTACCATTGCTTTTGGCTCGAAGAAGATATTTTAAATTGCATATCACTAGCATTGAAATTCGTTTTATTTATTGAATAAAGCGGAGCATTGTTTTTTGTTACCACAGCGCATTTTATGGTGTTTTTTTTTAAAAATGACATTTCTAATTTTATTTTGCCGAGTTTATTTTTTTAATACACACGCTCTGGTAACAAAAACTAGTCCATCAAAATCATGTTTCCATAAGATATTTAGTTCATCACGTGTAAATTATAGCGTCTAATCGTTAATACTTACCTAATGATTATGTTACTGATTCAATTATTGTTGTTAAGATGTATGTCTTATTTTCAGTACCCTGTGTTCCTGTAAATGTGTAATTGTATGACATTAAAACATTAGTTTCTGTTAATGTAAGCAGACGTTAATATAATTATTAATCATGTGGCCGGTTGGTGTGGCAAACACTTATTAGTTAAATGAGTCTGTGACTAACCATCTTTAACTGGGCGTTTTGATTCGGTTAAGTTGTAAAGACAACATGAGTTTATTTCCTTAGTGTAAAAGTATGATTTTTACACTAATCAGACACTGTTGTGACTATGCCCTATCTATTATGTGTGCTTTCAGGAAACAAGTCCTCAATATGAGTTCGTTAAAGACAGAAGTCAGTGACGTCATAGCTTGGGGACATTATTTTGTGAATCACCTTTATAATCTGTTCTCCTGACTGTTTGTCTAGCCAACCGAGTTGCAAAAATCAGTGTTTACGTCAAGTACAATATTATCGAAATTGGTGTGTTTCTGTAACTATCTAAACGCATGTAGATGACAATATCCGATCAACCATACAAATTATTTGATGTCCAATTATCTGAAATAGCTTGTAGTCTGTCTCAACTAAATTCAGTACCTAATGTTTAAGTTCGTTATTGTCACAGTGTACCGTTGTCTGAATGAATATACAAAATAGAGAAAACATTTGCGTTTTATTTTTACCTCATCCTCCGTTGTTCAAAAAGCAAGCTTGGAAAAACAATAAACAAATAGGTACCTAAGTAGGAAAATCCAAACCACCCAAAGGCATAGGATACATACAGTCCATCAGTCACGTGCCCTATTTTTGAATCATAGGTCTTGAAGGTGTGTGAAAACCGAATAAAATCCACACATGAGTGTTAAAAATATGCTCTATTTTTTAATTACTCGCTCAGTAATGGTGTCTGATTTTCGTTAGAATACGTATAAAATATAAGTGAAACTTGACATGAGTGGTCAATATTGAGCTATATATTTTCAAATCCCTCCAGTGAGTGGATTACAAAGGATTTTCATCCCGAAATTGGACTTCCTCAATGAATATCACACGTCATCTTGATGCAAGTGATTCAAAAAACGGGCTCTTGTTCAGATTGATGGGAGAAAGATCGTGTAACCAACATGGACTGACAAACTGATGATTAAACCTTAAAAATTGTCCATTGCAACCGTGGCCTAAGGGCCTGCTTCACCATCGACAGAAAATAAGCACTATCTAACGGATATGAAACTTTATTTCGGATGCATTTGGCAGGTAACGCTAACCGGAACTGATTACAATAATGAAATAGGCCTTTTTTAACTCGGACCAATAAAATAATCAAAATAATGAACTCGCAATCGAAAGAACAGCGCCATCTGTCAATTCCGTTGTGAATGTGCACGTCCACATTCACGTGTTTGCAGAAAAAGCACGGCTACGCTCACTCTCTCACAACATGATACAACTCTATCAAACACTTAGTACAGAGGGCGCTGCTATAAAATCCAGCGTGTAGCCTATTTTGGGAGCCAATCAATGATTCTACAGACAGTAAACGTAGTAGGGTAGGCTGTAATAGTGATCGTAAACATGAACGTAATAAGATCTGTCATAGTGATCTAAAATGCTTTTACTCATAATTAGGTAACAGATATTTAATAATGCAAGTAATAATTCCTAATAAAAGTATTATATCAAAATCGCTAACTCGTAGACAGGCTGGACAAGTTCATTTGCAATACATGGTTGATTTGATTTATTTTGTTAGAAAATGACAATAAAATTATTTTTATTTACAATAAATTAAAACAATGTAGGATTAATAAATGGTTTCTTAAACTATTTAAAATTTGCTCATATTATAGGCCAGTATACTCACAAAAGCTCATGCTCGACTGTTTATGAGGTCAGATTTTATTTTTTACTCACTGACCAGTTTTTAGGTCACAATGTTATGGAGCTAGGTGTTTACATGATTAGTGCTAGGTGCGTTTTCGGGGTAGACGGGAGTTCGAAAATTATGTTAAAGTTCTTTAGGCCTGATGGTCGTATAAAAAGACCTCAAAAACTCTTGGTCCGGATTTTCGGCCAGATCATCGATTATGGCAGAACATTTATCTATGGCACTGCAGACCTCTGTTAATGCTGAAAACGACGTCACATTTACGACGACGATTACAGAAGTCCTTGCGACACGACATCCTTTCCTTTAGCACGAACAGTGATAAAGAAACAATACAGCAGAACTAAGGCTCCAATAAGTTTGCAATGGCCATGTCTATTAGGCAGCCTGTGGAGGAAGCTTAGAGCGGAGGGCGGCAATGTAGCGTCGAAGAAAGCAGAGTTATGAGGGAGATCAAGAAGATCTATGGGTAATTGTACACCTCAGTTGCCAATTCCTCTGATCTATACTGACCTGACTCTACACCGAAGACATCCCGGACATCAGACTCATCAGGATGGCCCTGAAGCAACTTTAAACACCAAGGCACCTGGCTAGGAGAGAATCACAGCAGCTTCTGAACGCGAGTGGAACACTGGTACTTAAATTCCACCAGAGACTTTAATTCCGTGTTGCTACAGGCCATCACGCCTGTCGTAATGCCGTTCTTCCAAAAAGGAAACAAAACTTTATTGAAGAACAATAGACCCATCTCACTACCAAGCTATGTCTACAAGCTGTTTTCAAGGGTATCGTATCGAACCTAGGTTTGATGACTTCCAGCCTCGCGAACAAGCCGGATCCGAAAAGGCTTTAGTACCATAGAGCACATTCATACGCTTTGCCAAATTATACAGAAGTCTGAGGGAGAATTATAACATACCTCTATGCTTAGCGTTTGTGGACTATGAGAAGGCTTTTGATTCGATCAAAACGTGGGCGGTGCTCCGTCTCTTCAGCGGTGGCACATAGACTATAGGTATACAACGTGGAATGTTGAATGTGCAAAACAGACACCCCAAATATTTTTTCATCAATTACCCTAATTCTGAATTTGTTTTTGCAAAACAATTAACGGTTTTATGTGTTGACGTGACAACGTCTTAAATTAGGTTGCGGCTGGGAGTCACTTATGAAAAAGTGTAACGCTCGGTAACGTTACGATGAGTCACCGAACGAGAGAGAGGCCCGCCGAATGCCTTGCGTCTCTCTCCCACTCAACTATGATCGGTCTGCCGCGCGCGCAGCACTGAGAGCGAGTGAGAGGCACGCGTAAGAACGAGAGAGACATGAGAGAGACAGACATAAAAAGTCGTTGTCACGTAAAACTTTCGCCCGTATACCGACTTTACAGACAACCAATTTTTTTTATTTTATTTTATTGGCACTTCTGATCATTTTTTGCTCTGCGGTCGACGCTGCATAATACAGACTCGCAGCGCGCGCATTATTATAACCATCTACGTTGTTTACATATTTTGACGGATTTGCGCACGCGATGCGATTATTTATTTAAATGATAACTTGGGTAATGTATTTGAATTTTGACATAATCTACTTTGCTAATACACACATCAAAAGTGTCTAGGGATCAAGCATTTTTATGCGGATTTCTTGAGATTGAGATGTGGCTTTGTAATAAATTTATGATTTTATAAATTTATATGGATCCTTTTTGGTGCATTTCATAATTTGAAACAGGAACTGTCAATCAAATTCGAGTAAAAGATGAAAATCAGCTGTCAATATTTTCCCTATAAAAACATACAACGCATTGAAGACATTATTAGTGCTACTGTTTCCCTACTACCGATTAAAACCAACGTTATTATGTCATTTAAGCAGGGAAGAAATGCTCAGAGCCGTGGGAATGATAGAAGCTGGTTCCCGGAAACGTACTGTGGCTTTAGCTCTGAATACAAGTCAGAGTGTTATCAGTCGACTTTGGACACGTTACCGAAGCACTGGTACCGTGGCTGAGCGCCATGGAGGACGGTATCGCTGCACCACACGGAGACAAGACCGATACATTCAAATCACAGCTTGAAGAGCTCCAACAATAACCGCCATGATGTTAGCCGTGAGACTACATCACTCTTCAGGGAACTTAATTAGCGACCAAACAGTCAGAAACCGCTTGCATGAAGTGAACCTTCGTTCCCGAAGACCGCTACGGGTACCACCTATAGCAATGCACAATCGTAGGATTCGATATCAATGGGCTCTTGGATTGGAATTGGAACACAGAAATTGGGCAGAAGAACAATGGCGTTTCGTGTGCTTTTCTGATGAGTCTCGTTTTGGTATGAGACCGGATACAAGACGTATACGACACTGGAAAACCCCTGGACGCCAACAGCGATTAAAATCCTGCCAGGAATTCCATCCTTATAGTGGTGGAACCATCATGGTATGGGCGGGTATTTGGATCGGCGGAAGAACTGATTTGATTCAGATCAGAGGCAACCTCAACGCTCAAATTTATGCTGAGACGATTGTATCAGACGTCATCGTTCCTCTACAAGTGCAAATCGGTCCCTTAATTCAGTTAATGCATGATAATCTTGGACGAATAAACCAGTGGACGCGCAATGACGGGCAATTTCGCTTGTGCACCCTTAGCCACGAAGCGGGCTTTTTGGCCTCACTTACAGATGACGTCTTGTCAGTACGGTGATAGAGCTCAGTGAGAAACATTGACGGAAAAAATGGGTAAATGTGGCTTATTTTTGTGTAAAAATTATAGCGGCAAGACAAAAAATATTCATTTTTTATCCGTTAGTAACGTTTTATCCCGAAAAAGCTGTTATTTTTCATGAAAATTGTAAAATGTGTTTTCCAAGAGAAAAGTAACATTGCCATTTAAAAAAGTGGTGGTCAGTTACTAGAAAATCAACAAGATAACGTATACTTTATACGGTAGGATTGTCGTATGTTTATCATTCGTTCTCTTGTCAGTTTAATTTTAATTGTGCTTGACAATTGTCGATAAATCGTATCGATAAACATTTATTAAATTTTTAATATAAATTATTTTAAAATAAAATGATAAATCTGTAAAAAGTTTTTAAGGTTATATTAAAAATACAACAGTTTGCTTTTAAATTTTAAACTTCATATTTTATGAAAATACATCTTTAAAATATAATTTCAGATTTCTTGTGAATCCATTAAGTAATATAAAGTGGGTCGAAGGGAGACAAAATGGATCCCCACAAAACATCACCGAATATGTGGTATCCATTTAACACCAGTGTGATTTAATGCCAACGCAAAAATCTACTGCTTAATTATCCCATAGGAGGGTTTAAATGGTGCTGGGCTGTATGTACTTATGGGCGGTTTCACAATGTCTTAGGAAGTTCTAGTTAGTGTTACTTGCCAGACCGTTCATATAAACATTCTATGTTTAAATTGTTCATTCGAATGGTTTGTGCATTAAACATGTCCATAATGTAATTTATTGTTTTAGTGATAAAAAATATGTCTTTTTACAAAAGATTCGTTCATTCATTCGTTCCGCACATATCGATTAAAAAATATCGACACTTACATGCACTAAATGTCAAAAATTGACACGACAAGCTCCCCCCGCCCCGCAGAAATTGGCTAATTATGTTTTCGTACATTTGCTCTTGCGTTTCATATCCAGTGGTTAATTCATCCAAGATGATAATGCACGACCGCACACCGCAAGAGTTGTAAGACAGACTCTCGCCGCAGCTAACATCCCGATTGAGCATGCATGGGATATGCTACAGAGAAGAGCTCTGTAGCATATCCCATGCATGCTCAATCGGGATGTTAGCGTGATTTGGTTGAACTCATTTTGAGTATGCCAAACCGATGTTCTTGTGTTGTTAGTGTTTGCGGTTGAAACACGGATTATTAATTGTTTAAGTTAGGTACCCAATAAAATTATTCCAAGAAAACTGTTATTTCAGTATTTTTTTCGAACTTTAATATTAGTGGTTCAAATGTCAAAAATCCCTTTATTAGGAAAATGGCAAATTTCTTTATTAATGCAAAGGTGACTTGGTTTATCGTTACTGTAGACAAACGAAAACACTATATTTGATGAATCTTTAAAAAAAAAAAAACAATCAGGAGAAAAGTTATTGCAAAAATATATGTTGATCCCTAGACACTTTTGATGTGTGTATTAATTGATTTATATGATTTGACAATTTTTTAAACCATAGACATTTATTTTAAAGTGGGTACAATTTAATAACATTATCCTGCGGTTGACATTGATTATTTGAATATTGACAAATAAACTTTCGAATATTGGTGTGCTTTGACATTTGTATTGTAATTATTATTATTTTATTATTATTTTTCCTATGAATTTAAACACAATGTATTATTGTTATATGAATAAATGAATTGAATTGAATTGATGGCTTGTCTTCTAACAAATAGATACTTACGGCAACATTTTAATGATTTTTTTTTTAACATTGAGACCCATATCAAAATGTGGTTTAATCAGGCGCGGTCCAAAGGGGGGGTCACAGGGGACATGACCCCCCCCCCCCAAAAATCTAAGGTCAAATTGAAAAACCTCAAAATTTTGCCAAATAACAAAAGGAAATTTGTAACTATCACCTAACAGTAATAAATGTATTGTTAGAACAAAGAACCGAGCTACATAGTTTTGGTTAAATCGATATGCGCTGTTATGATGAAGATTTTATAACAATATTCTAATAATGTAATTTGTCGGTTTATTGTAGAGATTAAAAAAAAAAGGCTGACTATTTATTATTTTATTCCAGATACCTATTTTTAGGTTCCGTAGCCGAATGGCAAAAAACGGAACCCTTATAGTTTCGTCAAGTCTGTCTGTCTATCGTCCGAGTGTCAAAGGCACTTTAATTGAAAACGATTAGCATTACACAAATGAAACTTGGTAGGTAGGAGTATCCTGTTCACCGCTTTACAACAATTTTTACGCAAATAAACATTCATTTCATTTCATTTACAATTCCTATACAAAAATAAAATAAAATAATGAATGGAACTTAAACAAAAAAAATCTTTTGCTCAACCTGCGCATGTGAGGTGTCTATGGATAAGTGTCTCTAAAGAAATGCCATCGAGGTTTTTAAATCCATTATATCTGAAAGTCAAACGTTTAAGATAGTTGCTTCCAGAGTGGTAAAATGGGCGTCCCCCCTCTACCTTTTAAACTAGGCTAGTAAAAATAAAAAAGAGGACAATGTAGTGCGTAGCACATGCTTTCAATAAAAAATTGATTGAACGAGATCGAACTTGAACTTTTTGAGATAATATAACACATTTTCAACAACCACAAATATAACTTTGTCTTTCATACAAATACTATGAAAAAAAAGTTATTCAATAAAATATCGTGCTATTTTGGCTAAGTGAAAGTAAGAACCCCCAGTGCGCGAATCTGACTCGCACTTGGCCGGTTTTTTATTAGTGTAGTGAGTGACCCCCTCCAAAATTTTAGGCTGCGACCGCGCCTGGGTTTAATTGATTCTGTTCGTTATTCCAATCTGTTTTTCAGGTTTGAATGTTATACCTACGTTGTTTATAGGTGTTGAGGTGTATGTATAACAACGCCACCATGTCGGACCGAGTACAGGAGCAGAATACGAGGGCGATTTCACTGCAAAACCTTACACCTCGTAAGACAGGGAGACGTCATATCTCCGAAACTGTTTACAGCGGCAATGGAAGGCGCCATCAAGCTCCTGGTTTAGGAAGGATTCGGCATCAACGTCAATGGCGAATACATCACTCACCTGTGGTTTGCCTATGATAATAGTCGTCGGAGACCTTGACCGAGTTTCCCAAGTAGTGAGTCTTAAAATGAACATGGAAAAGACGAAAATCTTATCGCGCTCCCTTGCTGTTCCCACTCTATTATCTGTTGAGAACTCAATTCTCGAAGTTGTCGACGAGTACAACCTGAAACAAGTTATCCAACCAGTAGGTCCAAATTTGAGAATGAGGTCAATCGACGAATCCAACTCGGCTAGGCCGCGTTCGGAAAAATGCGCAAGTGTCTTCTCGTCTCAATTACCTCAGTGTCTGAAGACAAGTCTTCAACCAGTGTCTGCTACCAGTGATGACATAAGGGTCCGAAACAAGGTCGCTTACTATAGGCCTTATCAGGAATTTCAAAATCAGATAGCGATCGATGGAAAGTGCTATGCTCGGTGTTTCTCTACGAGATCGAATCAGAAATGAGGAGACACGTAGAAGAACGGGCGTAGCCTTAAGAATCAGTAACCTCTAGTGGCAATAGCAGGATCAAACTGGATAGATACATATCGCTTGCGATCGGTCGCTGTGGAAACCGTGGGGGAGGGCTATTTTCAGCAGTGGACGTCCCTTTGGAATGATGATTATTATTATTGTTTCGATACGACGCATCGTTTCCGAGCTTGGCTTCTGAGATAATTGACATTTAACATCTCCGATTGCTTTTTCTTAAATTTGGTAGGTTTGGTCTTAGATTGCGCTAAACAGGCTTCTGGAGAGATCTACGATATCTAGGCTGTTGACGAATAGTATACCTACCGTAGGTGATATATCCAGGTTTCATCGTAGGTGACGCAATAGTTTAAGTAGGAATATCTAAAACTCACATTTTCTGACACTCTGGATCTCTAATTTTAGATTTTCAGTGAACTTTGGAAGAATTGGTATAATTTAGAACCTTTCGACGGAGAATAACATAAACGCAAAATACCAACTGTAAAACACCACATTCGAATATAGCCACAACCTTTACGTAGAATACCCACTATAAACTTAATATCATACGCACAATATCATTGGATAGCGCTTTATAATTGATTGCCAGTTACATAAACGTGCATAAGTGGGAATCAATTTAAAAAAAAAACAAGTATACTATGTGTACGTATAAATAAAGGAGTGAACATCGGTAAAACAATAAATATCGAAAAAATATATGAATATCGTTAAAATACAATAGAAGATCGAAAAAATAGAAGTGAACATCGGGAAAAAATAAACACTGAAAAACGATTGAATATGTCGAAAACCAATGAACATCAGAATTTTCAAAAAATCGTGTTTACTTTTGTTTTTATCGGTGTTCATATTTTTTCAGACGCTTGTTTTATCCGATTTCCATTGGTAGTATTTTCCGTTATTTATACTTGTTCTCCGAGGTTTGTTTTATTTGTTTTCCCGATGCATGTTTACTTCTTCCCGATGTTCACTTGTTTTTAAAATATGTTTTTTTTATCGATATTTACTTTGATTTTCTATGTTTATTAGATTTCTGAATGTTCACTTGTTTTTCCATTCTTTACTTGTTTCTGGACTAGAAAAATAGTTCTCCTAAAATGGATCACTTAAAGGGTGCGCCTTATGGAATTCCACCATCAGCTCAGCTCCACACAATGTTGACTATCAGACGCAACACCATTAACACTAAGATTCTAGTCAAAAAACACTGTGCCTCTAAAATTTGAGGGTTTCCCTCGATTGCACGAAGATCTCAACATCAGATCCCGAATTAGAAAAAACGGGACCGATTGGAAGGTATAATCACTAGGTAGGCGAATATATTTTTTTCGAATCGATCTACAAATGACGGTGATATGAGGTAACACAGCCACAAAATCATTCGAATTACTAACCTCATACTTTTTTAAGTCGGTTAAAAAGTATCACGAAATCATCAAGATGGTAATTTTTGCGTTTGCGGTATTTTGCGTAGTTGGTAATTTACGTGTATGAAACTGGAAAGTTCAAGAAACGGCAGTTTGTAATTTGCGTTTATGGTAAAGGATTTATAACACTCAATCAAATCACTCTCAATTCGACATTCAAGCTAGCGTCCAGTCGAAAAAGTTGCGGCGAGACCATGGAAGGAAGTACTCATTTAACATGAATGAATGGGAACCAGAAACAACTTGATGGAAAAATATTTTATTACAACACAATTGTTTAGAAAATGGGATTACATGGCTTAATGACAAATTTGTAGCATAAACATTAACACTAAACCTTCCTAAATTACATTCGAAAAATCACATCTAGAAAACTTTACACATCAATATGCATTGCATTTCAAAACTTAATATTAACATTATTATTTCAATCATTACAATTACTAATAATATTACAAATTATTACCTTTATCAACTAATCGTTTGATTAGAGTCCGTATGGTAAAAACGTTTTTTTATATAAACACTAGAGATATTTAGTGAGAGGTGGCGTGATCTGTCACCCGCGTTGCCGAGACGCTGTTTGGCTCAGTCACACAATAAATAGCACTCAAGCACCAAGTCACATACAGACGCCGCAACCAGAGTCCTAACAACAATGAATTTGAGCATATCCAATATATTCCGTCAGAAACAATTCTACAATTTACATCAACAATCATAACATATACAGATACCGATTTCGAATTGATTCCTTTACATGTGTTAGTGACGACGGATAGCGCTGGGTCATACCCTAGCCACTATGTTAGCCTCAAACAGTTTTCAACCAAATTGGAGACACTTTACAGTTTATATACAGTTAGTGGCAATAGAAACTACAACACACATATAAACATACACGAATTTGATAATGATTTAAGCTATTAGAAATTGAGATTTATTTAATTGCAATTGAAATATCAAATAATTCTTATTATTATTTGCGGGTCGATCACTTTGGTTTGGGTAGCGTCTCGAAACGCTGCAGGATATCATACACAGTGCGGATTGTTCGCAAACGTGTCTGGTCCCGCGGTGCGTGCGATCACTTGTTATATCATTGTAGAAGGGGACTCATTATCGGTCGATATACAAGTTAAAATGCAGCTGACCTGAACGCCGACCGACTGATGAGTATCACACAAGATTCTTCAAAGTATCGCTTGACAGAACACGGCGTCGTTATCAATCGTTGATTTACATCGCTAGCGCAGTCACGCTCGCCAATCAAACATCGAGCAGACTGCTTCGAAAAGTCAATATCGGTGCGCAAGAGTTCTTTTCACATTGGTTGGGACGTATCACGTCACATCCAACGTATATATCCGTGTTTAGGTTTGACAAAACTACGGGCATGCTACGTGGTGTGACGATTTGTTCGTGTGCACTGTTCCGTCACTGTTCGCGAGTGTTCGGGCGTGTCACTTTACTTCTTGAACAGTTTCTTCCAGTTGAGCGTTGTTTTCGGGGGCTCGGCGGAGGTGGAAGGCTGAGGCTCGGGCTGCGACGCCTTGCCATCTTGAGCGCAAATGCACGTTTGCGCGTGGATTTGGAAGCCTGCCGATAAAAACACAATGAGTTTATTAATTACCCACTACAATCGTACTAATGAATAGTGAAAAAGTTAGCCAGGAATCTATATAGGACGGTTTGAAACTACGCCTTTCTCACTGTAAGCAGCAACGGCAAATGGAGAGTTCGTTTCGCAACGCGACAGAGACAAGAGACAGCGACCGGAGACCGAGACCGGACACCGCGACCATCAGTTGACGCTATGCAATGTAAAGTGCGATATAGATGTTTTAGCCAGCAGCTAAAATAAGAACTAACGCTGTCAAATTCAAAAATGAAGTAGCCTCCGAGATCATCCGATTTTACCTTTTGTTTTATTTTCTTACGTGTTCTGTGTAAACTATTAAAATGATTGTTACTAAATACCGTAGAGCTAAACTTCTTATCTAAAGTAATAATTTTGAATGGTTTTACAATAATTTAAACATACATGTATAGTACTATTATAATGATAACCGTTCTCATTGGTCTTATTTGTCTTGACCGGGCAGACAATATAAGGTAATAAATAAAAATATCCAAATAAATAGACTCCCTTCATAAATAGAGATTTTCTTGTACTGACTTCCCTCATTGCATGCAAGCGCCCCCGTTTCACTGTGATCTATTGGCCAGAAGATCCTTGTCGCACTATATATGCATCAGTTTGCGAGCGAGACCGAGACAAGCGACGGAGGCGCGCGACAAATAACAGCAATAAATAATCGCGGTCGCGCGTGATAAAACAAATGTAATTAAAAACGAGTTTTTTTTTTTGAGAATACTGTGACAGGTTGATTGAACTAATAAGACATGAAATAAAATTCATTACTAGACAATTTTCTTTTTGTTTTGCATTACTAATAATAATATAAAAATAAATCGTCTTCATCTTCTTCTTCAAATTGATATTGACCCAAATACAACTGAATCCATCGACACACTCCGATAAAGACGTTCGTGATAAGGCTGAAACACTTGTCACGGTCGCCGGTCTCAGTCTCGGCCTACAGTAGACGCAGACGAGACCGAGAGACTTGTCGCGGCCTACTGTCTCGATCACTTGCCTCTGTCGCGGCGCTACCTTAATTCGGCAGAGTTGAATTAAAACAATACAACATTGTATTTGATGAAAGCAAAGATATTCATTAGGTATCATATGATCGGCATATTGAATAAAAATAGAGTTTAATTCAAATAGGATTTAGGTAAGGTTTTGAATAACCGTCGCATCCTGGCCACCTCTTTAACTTTAAAGTAAGTGAGTAAGTTGTCGACCGACCTTTCTCGACAATGCTAAAAAATATATGCTTATGTCGAAGAGACTCCCATATGGCGAGACGCTACTCGGCTATATCCCGTTCACCCCCTCCCGTGGCCGTCTTCTCAACAATGCAGGAGCGGGCCACCGACGCGAACAACCTGGAAATATTTTAAATTAAATATTACTAATTTTTCAAGGGTTTTAACGAGAGTTCTCATTGCCATTTCTTACTGAACAGACTTATTGAACGCACTGTCATAGTTTGTGTAAAACAATTTGGGAATAAACATAGTAAAATGATTGTAGCTTTAATAAAGAGACAGGTGGAGCGGTAAACGAGGGAATGAAGAATCATTTGGGGACCCTCAATGCTTGGATTGCTTAGTTAAACTTTAAAAAAGAACAGTTAAGTCATACAAATAAGGCAATAAGTAAAAACTATAAACAATCTATTTGGAATGTTCTGGGGTTGCTCAAATTTTAACATACAAATATTACTTTCGTAAAATTATTGGCACAGAGATACTCCAATGACACCTTATTCAACAATTAACATACATACATAAAGCATCATTACTGATATAGCATATGTGTATGTCATGCAAAATGGTCGTGAAGTATTTACAGAATGAGACATGAAACTAAAGGTGAGTTGTGGGTGGACACACATAAGCTCAAAATAAAAAGAGTGAAGTCACAACACCACAGTTATGTTTTTATTTTACCTTGAGTATTGTGTTGCCAAATTTGTATTATCTTTATTCAGTTTTATATTGAAAAATTGCCAATTCAGAATGTGTTTAGTAGCCAATCAACAATGCTTCCGACGCCATTCGTGTCTATTATTATTTTTTATTTATTTTTATGGTGAGACACTTCTTGCATTATTTTTTCTGATTTGAAAGCTGAAATTCAATTTTAAGGCAGCCCCAATCTTACACAAAGTTCCGATTGTTGGCACCTGTCTCGTTTTAAAATATTCAAATTAGTTTTTACCGACTTCAAAAAAGGAGGTAATCACTTTAATCTGTATGTAAGTGATATCGTTAGAATTAAATAATAATATTTGAGTACCTATGTTGATTTATCAAGGCTTATAAACACGTGATCAAAATTTCGTAAGCGAATGTATGTTTTTATGTTTGTATATTTGATGTTCGTCCAGGCATTTCTCGAAAACGAGAAGTTCATAGCGAGTTGATTCTTTTTTAGCCCAATTAGATATAATTCAACTTTGGATGCAGTGTAAGTTTCAATGAAATCGGTCCAGTCCTTTAAAAATCGGACTAACAACCTCAAAATAACACATTTGCCCTCTGTTTAGAAGAGACAAATTCATTTGGATTCAGTCGGTGCAAGATGTGCATAGAATATTGATGAACGTAAGCTTGAGATCATGCACCGACTTCATCACCGTCAGTTTTTTTAAACGATTTTTTATACATACCTACCTCAATTGAATAATGCGTCATTTCACTGACAACATAATGTATTCTGATACTTATACTCTGTTTTTTAATTATATAGACCAAAAATGACATTAAAAAGTGTGGCCGCTTTTTCGAAATTATTGTTGTTCCTAAATTATCGAAAATGTAACATTGAGTATGCGGGAACACCTTTTCAATTAAAATATAGTTGTTTTTGTAATAAGATTCTTACTATAAACTGGTTTTCATACCTGTCCCTAAACAGACTTCACAGCATATTTTTTTTGCATGTTAGACCGTAAAAAATAGGGTAATGAATATGATATATTTTTTCACAGATTTTTAGTTTTTTTTTTTCAAGATATGTTTCAGCTCTGTAGGACGTGGGGTATTTTTAGACCTCCCTCTTTATGAAATTTCTATTTTTATGCTGTGCAGTACATTATTACAAAAAAAAAAGAATTTTCAAAATGGTTTCAATACAATTTTTACTTTTTGTTTTAGATACGTTTCATCTCTGTATTACGTGGGGCAAATTCCTATGGGATATGGATCTTCTTCTTTCATCATCAATAAAATCTTTGTATACAAATTATGTTTCTTACAAAGACCATAATAAAAGTAGATCATAGAAAGTATTAAAAATACAAAATAGGTAAAAACATACATGAATGTTGATTTTTATTACTTTAAAAAAACTGTTTAACGTATTACTTTTATGTAGAGCTTTATCTAACGTTTTACCTGTAATATTTATCTTCACGAGTAAAACCGCATTATTGAAAATCGTATTACAAGTTCAATTAATCGGGTACACCTCAATGTTACAACACTATTGGTACTACGCTTGCAAAAAAAAAAGAAATTCTATTGAAACTGTCATACTGGTCTATCTAATAAAAAATCAGAGTATAGAACAAGAAATTTCATCCATTGTATCTTTGGTTTTCATTACAACAGAGAACAAACGAAATAAAAGGGGATGGGGGCCTGACGTTCATGCGAGGATTGGGACTGCACATACGAGCGTTTGCATTGCCTTGCGTTTTTCATACGCCATGTTTTAGAAATATCAAAATTAACACGTATCATACAGCCACGGAATCGGGACAATGTTTTATCAATAATATTTTGTTCCGCAAAACATATTTTTACACAGATTGTAAGCCTCATCCTGTGCATACATGCTTTCGTTTGTCTACATTTCGAGCTCTACAGAAACAAACGCATGCTTTTAACAAAGTACACATAAGATTAACATTTGAAACTAAGGACATTCAAATTGAAAAGAAAGTCACTTATTTCCAAGATCTAAATAAATCAAGCTAAGTAAAAAAATAAGGACAGAAATATGCATAGAACCAATTAGTTCATATCGACACTTAGCACGTTTGGAAGACACCGTTGAAATAAACAGTACACATGTACAGAGCAACGCATCTTTTAATCGCTCGTGCGAACAGACCCTTAGGAAATTAGAAACAGATAATTATTAATAGGACGTGTACATACAGCGTCTCCATCTTCCTGGGTGATGTACCAATTGGAAGAAAAAAACATATGCTCTTTAGTATTAACACAATTATACAATAACACGTATAGTCAAGAACTAGGTATATCTTGTGATGTTTCACCTGTGCTGTTACTATTGATACCTAGTTTACCTTTTAGTATTTTAGAAATACTAATCCATTCACATCTGGTTGTTTGTTTATTCAATAAAAAGTGTACAGTAAAAAAGTTGTGTGTTTTAATCGGATTTTACCGACTTCAAAAAGGAGGTAATTAGTGTCAATATTCACAGACCAGTGTAACTTGTGACCACACCAGTGCGACTTCTTAGAAGACGTAAATTGCTGTAGGCAGAGTGTTGACACAAGACTGCCGACATCAATTTACATATAAATACCAATTATTATAATAATATTTTGTAACAATTGAAAATAGAAATTCTATATGCTTTGTCAAATTTATTTTTAGTATCTGACATGATTATCAAAAAGATATAAAAAGATAAACAAACACTGTACTGGTAAATGATAATATCACTCAACGCATGATCATGAAGCCATGAGGCAGGTATTTTGGCATAAATATTGGCCAAGTAACAAACTCAGTTACGTATCGCACTTACTGATAAAATATCATGACGTGTTCCAGAAACTTTGTATCACATATTGCTAAAATTTTAAATGCATATAATCAATACCAAAAGGATGGTGTCATCAAGTTGTTTACAAGTATATTTGTATTTAATAAAAAGTATGTACAAAATGTGGTACACCTGTCCTTCAGGCAAGTGCATAAAATGCCTAAATTATACATCACTACATTTTAATTAGTACAAAAAAATGCCTTTTATGATCATATTTGCGTAGTCAGGGCTAAAAAACTGAAATCCCAATATTTTGATTGAAAGTGTGTACATTCATGGTAAATTTTACTTGAATTAACATGATACACAGCCTTAACCACTATATCGTAGAGACCTGAAAATTGGAGGGTGTGTTCTTTGTATAACGGGTCGGATCCTGAGAAAGGATGTTCTTAAATTCCACCCCTAAGGGGTTGAAAAGGGTGTGTAAGGGACAATGTGATACTTTGGTTCAATCTACTTAAAATTTTGCATACATATTCTTTAATAGACTTGAAGGAAGGTTTATTCTGTACTTTATTTAAATTCATCTCCTAGTTGACTTGCTTCTTAGTTGATATCAATACTCTTCTGTCCTTCCATAAGATTCGAATGTTAATTTTAATTTTGAATTCCATAAAATCTCTGAAATCTCAATTTTTTGACACATGTTTTGTTATTGATGTTTTGATGTTGCTCTCAAAGGTTGGTTTATTCCTTATAAAATAATAAAATAATTTGCGTTTAAACTGGGTAGTTAAACAGGTCTTGCCCATAGTTTTCTACAGCGACCGGTCGCAAGCAGTTTGTATAAAGTAAAAACCTGCGATATTTGCAAGGTTGTTTGTTTTTCTTGTCGGTGGACATCCTAAGCTGCTCCTGTGGTCGAAGGGTCACCAATCCAGAATATTTCTGCAAACTTTTCGTTAGGGAGGTATTCTATTTTTTAACTCAGGAAACGTAGAGGCACGTGTTTGTTTCCAGTCGTCAAAACAGCTGTGGTGATATTTCAAGTTCAAGGTCAAACCAAGTGCGAGGGAGAGCACACGAATGCGAGAGCGAGAGAACACGTCCAATAAATGTCCAAAATTCGGTGGAATTTCAGGATACAAAGTAATGCGAATAACTTTGTTATTTATAAATATTATTAAATCATGACTTCGTAAATATAATAACAAGGACTTCCTTAATTAGTCTTAAAAAGGTTCGTACTAATTTAATTGTAGTGGTGTATAAGTATCAAGCAAGTATTGAAAATTGTAGCAATTCTACAAAAAGCAGATTATTTATTCTTTTATAATTTATTTATACTGATTACACAACTTTTCGTCTGGCGAACTATATAAACCAGATTCAAAATGGTTCATCTAATAATACATTACTGATATACAGGTTGTTGTTTTCGTCAGCAACGAGCGACTCAAGGGTGGTTGTACAAACGATACTGATGCCAAAAAATATATAAACTTTTTTAAATGGAAATATCCCCCAAAGTATTTTTGCGATACTAGCGAGCGAGTCAAAACTACCCAATACCAGGTCACCTCTTCGTAGCTTACTAATTACAGCGCGTAGTATTTTGTAGATAGGGTGCGAGTTTCCCCATTTGTTTTGAATTTATTAGGAATGTTGTGTAGAGGTTATCTTTTAAAAACTTGCATATAATTTCAAGAAAATATATTTTTTAGAATAAGCATAACTCATATAACCCTCCCGGAGTTGGATGTCTCTGACCAAAACAACAGCCTGTAGGTATTGCATGAATATATTGAGAAAAGCATGCATATCAAAATTAAACAATGCCTTCACCAGATTCAAATGGGTCTCTTAGAAATTTACTGGGTCCACTTATTACTACTTGGTTATAAACTGGTGAAAACACGATACCCTGTTAATGGAACCGCAACAATACATTGTAATTATATTCTATATAATACTCAGAACTCAGATATCAAAATCACAGATTGCAGTTTCATTCGCAGTCCAAATAAAAATGGAATAATAATCAAAGAATCTCAAAGACCATTAACTAATATCATACGTACTTCTCGATCTCGGGGGCGCAGTGAACGAACTCATGCGTCCAGAACTTGTAAATCGGGTTCTTGATGAGTTCAATGAACGTGATTAGGAGGCCCCAGGGGTGTGGTCGGTTGACGATCAACCTCTCGAGTAGCATCCGAGTGATTTGCTCCTGAACGGCCTCCGAGTTCGCCTCGGCGAAGAGATATAGAAGACAGCAAGAGAAATAGTGCGTGTGGCTGTTGGGGTAGCGCAGCTGGTTTGCGATCGCGTTCAGGAACAGATACCTGCGGGTAGAGGATCGTGGCTAAGTTACGGCAAACGGATCAGTAGCTCGCCCGCTTGTTAAACGGCACGTGCGAGTTACTGGCGTAACGTGGATACATTGTTGCAAGCTAAGCCTGTATGCAATCTTTTTATTTAAATTTATGTATTTACCAAATCAAATCGATAACAGGAAATAAAATCTGCAAAATGGCGGACTGCGTTTGTCGGCAAGTTCTTTGCATATTTAGTCATATATGAGAAATTGAATTAAGTTGGGTTAATGGACGTCAAAATACACCACAATCCAACTTAATTTGAACTAAACATGACAATTAGGCTTTTTCAAGTATTGCTGTTTGATAGTTTCTATTAAATCATTTTTCACTAATGCGCGATGTAAGTACTATAGCCTAAAGCCTTGCTCGATAAATAAGCTATCCAATATAAAAATATTTTTTCAATCGGTCCTGAGATTAGCGCAATCAAACAAAAAAAACTCATCGTCTTTATAATATCAGTTTTGCATTTCAAATAGTCAATCCGCCATCTTCGGGAGGCGGCCATATTGGATTTGTAATGACGTTTCTTAGCTTGTCATGTATTGTCATCAGAACTCAGAGCGTATGCAAATATTTCATCCTAATCGAAGACCGGGAAGTGGGTCAAATTAAGATTCCAAGATTGTTCTTACTGCTATACGGATAATCGATTATGGCATTACTATGGTAGACAACACAAGGACTTATGGACTGCATTAGACCTGTCAGATAGATTGTGTTTGACATTAGATGTTGTTTGATTGTTGTGGAATTACCTTGCGCATTTTTACTTACTGCATTGATTATTGTATAATTAGTAACTTTGTTATGAAATAAGAATATTCTTCAACACACCAAATTTATCTCTCATTAGATTCATAGTTACAAGTGAAGCTAATATAAGCGTGTTACAAATTCAATAACTCACCGTCCCTCATAGTCGAAATCAACGGTGAAGTTCTGGAATATGTCCATGTGTGCCGAGTGAGCGATCGTGGACATATTCGGCGTTTGTCCCTTGGCTCGGATATGAGCAATCGCCTGCGTACCCACGTAGACTACAACAGCGTTCATGAGCTGACTGTTATATCGGCGGCCTGGCTCGTTCAACACCTGATGTAAACCGAGATATAATGACGGACATTCTACATAGATAATGCATCGGTTATTCCCAGTAGATCCCACTGGGGTCACTGGGAATTTGTAAAAAAATATGTCGCAGTTGCCATCCGTGCCGCCCTTCAAATGGTGGTGTATGGTAAGTCCACTTATATGGTATTTTTTAATAATAATAGTCCTCCTAGCCGATTTAGATTAAGGGGGCCAGTCAAAACGACTGCGCGGGACATATAATAGTGCACAAGTGTGCACAAACACAGGTGAACTCTATATTCCTTTCACTCTCATAGCCCGATGGGACAGCAAGCTAACACGACCGGAGAGAGAACAGGCGCAAGAACAAAGGTTTTACGTTCTTTGCCGAGGCACGGAGGTGAAACACCACCAACTTCCAAAATCCGGGCTACCCTAAGAATTTCTGATCAGAAAAACCCAGGTATATATTTTTGGCCCGACCCGGGGATCGACCCCGGAACCTCTGGCGCAGCCGTCATTTTGTGCGACAGTTTCAATAATATGTAAACAGCCTACATATTGGGAGCTTGCGCTACGAAAGCGCCACCAACTAAGGCGGACTATTAGACCATGTTGCATACTACATCTGAGATCTCTACCATACCCTTGGTTAGGTCCTTTGATCCTCGCACGCAACAGATATGTTTAAAAATTCTTTAAAGGGAAGTTTTATGATGCTTTAATCTTCAGTTTCGAATATGATTAAAAGCTTAATATGGAACTGGTGGCAAATGGGACAAATCTTTTTACAAATTCCCAGCTGCCTCCAGTGGGGGCGATGTCTGTGGGGGCTACTGAGAATAACCCTATAATTGGTTGAATCAGCACTAATCTACACATATAAACATGGTATAGGGATATTTCAATTAAACCTAAATATATCCAAGCTTAAGACTGGCCTACACAATCCCTGACTTAAATCCTATTAATCATGCCTGGGATATGATTGAGAGAAGAGCTCTTAGGAATTTCCTTGAAGATTTTGTGCATGAAAAGCAGCTTTTCTTGCATCTTAGCAGGATTTGGAACAGTATTCAACAAACAGAATATAGACACCCTTGTTTTGAGTATGCAGAACCGCTGCAGATGTATCAGGAGAGTCTTATGTGAATTCACGGATTATAAGAATCTTGACCTAGTCTTAGAAACTCGACCCACTTTGCGTCTGCATGCGTCTTTACAAAATGTTCGGATAAAATATATAAATATTTGAAATAACACATTCAAAAAATATTTTTGAAAAATAATTAGGGGTTTAGGAGGAATTCAATGGCTGATTTGACATTTTGCGGTTGTATTGCGATTGCAGAGTTATTGCACCTAAATTCATTTTGATACATTCAGAATTATAATATACAAACATAAATAATTGGTAATTGTTACATTTTACTAAAGTAATTCAATACTTACTTACTTAGTTACCCTTAAAATACCAGTGCAATTATAATTCAAACAAGATTTTTGAAATATAAACTACAAAAACGCAATCTGGGCCGGCTTTGGTCAATATCCTTTAAGTTTTCAAAAATTATATACATAATTATAATTTCTTGTAATGTATTTAAAGAAAGTTGTTAAATTGATACAACAGTAATAATTTTAACATTTATTGTAATGTAAAAAGTGCGAATGTAGTTGTCATTTTGGTCTATCTAAATAAAAATCATAGTATCTCCCTTCGAGTCTCACCTGCATGTTACTTCTGAGCTCTGAAAGGAAGGTGACCGGCGCACGTGCCTTTAGGTACGCGTCGAGATCCTTCTTGAACTGCGAGGAAGGTATGATCGTGGCGTAGTTGATGACTGCGCGAGGAGGCAGCGTTATCTCGGCTAGCAGGTCCACCTGTCAATATTGTGATGGATTGGATATGGGGAAACATTATAATGAGTACTATTTTCGACCTTGCGACCTTTGGTGAAGATATAAAGAGGGGAGCAACCGTTACCGACCCGCACCGACTGACTGAGTGGTGTGCCGAGTTAGCTATTTCATGGAATTTGAATATATAGGGTTCTTTACAAAGAATCTTTTGACTCGAGTCGTGATTAGAATCATGTTTAAAACAAATGTAAAGTTCATTTTTATTGGCTTTTCGAACATTGTATATTTTTATAACTTTTAAAATAAAATTAGAGAATAAAATTAAATTACTGTTTGATTTAAAAAGATCTCAGTGTTCAACGACGAATAACCTATGTAACTTGTGACTTTTGGGTTTATCCTATTAAATTTCTTCTGTTAAAAAGGAATGTTAAGATTGTTGACATTATTGGACAAGCAAAGAAAAGGACTGTAAGAAAGTCTTCCGACTCCGGTCCTTACGTGGATTTATTTTAACACAGATATGTGGGTACTGGTAACGCGCCTCTTTATTTCTTCACTCTATGGATATGTGAAACTGGAGTGTCATTTCGTGACAAAAGTCCTACTCTAACTTTCCACCCTTCCACTGCAAACAGGGTTGGCCTGGATAATTATCGTGATAATTATCTTGATAATTATCGTTGATAATAACAAGTAACTATTATTGTACAAAACAAAACGAAATAATATATAATGTGTATCCAAATGCATGTTTTTTCGCCACAACATCAAGAGTGTATCCAAACGAACGCCAAATGTCATTCATCTACAGGGGAATTCCCCTCATTGTCACTGTTATTTGTTTTCCTTTTCGGTAACTGTAGTTTGTGCGCGAAATTAAATAAAGAAAAACCTTATGCCTATAAAACGTAATCCAATAGGGTGAAAGTTTGCCTGCATTAAAAGTTCACAGTTTAAACTAAAAGTAATATCAAATTGTAGAAAAAGAAATAATATACGTTATTTGATTTGATAGTTGGATAATTATCAAATAATTATCGGATTATTATCAGACATAATAATTATCTTGATAACCCTGACTGCAAACACAGCAATCGCTGCTTGCAATGAGTGACAAGGGTGGCTAGTGTCGATAACTTCAGGATCAGAACTAGAAAGTTTAATATCCTCATTTCGTGCCATAAGTTAGCGCACAATGAGAGAACATCATGACAATAACAGCAATGAATGAAAATGGGCACGACTTTGAGATGTGGGTGCCGAAAAGGATGTTACTTTTAGGCGCATCTACGAATAGGTTTTTTTTTTAATAAAAAAAAGCGTGTTATTTCTCCTGTAATTTAAGTAAGAGCTTATTTCTGACTGGTTGACAGATCGTGTATTTGATTTTTCGAATAACTTTTACACAAGGGCATTTGTGCTTGTAATACTTTTTACATATAAATGAGTACAAGTACCGGTTGATGTTTCACCACAAGTCATAGATGCTGCAAAGAACAAGAATCAAATTCTCACCTTCAGATTAGGCGTGAACGGGTCAGGCAACCGCATATTCCTTGGGAACGCAGACAGTATCAAATTCCTCATCTGGATGCAGTTTGGCGGTATTTCATCGCAGAACCCGTAGTGGTAGTCGCACAGGAACTCCGGGAAGTCGTGGAGTAGCACCAGCAGAACCTTCAGGGTGCCTTTGTAGAGCATCATGACCGGCGAGGCCAGCTCCGTGTTGCGGAGGAACGGGTCGAGGAATTTGAACAAGTCGATCAGCAGCGTCGAGTACATTCCCCAGCCCTAGAGATAAGTGCCGGTTAGATCGTGATGAGGTACTCATTCGAGTTTGCAAAAGGCAGGGAGTACACAGAGTATTTTGCTTGAAAATGTGATCAAAAGACTTTAATTAGGTAATTAAATGTCTTAATATTCCAATCGGCAATAATCATTACTAATTTATTGACTAAAATTGCTACTGTAAAGAGTTACTGTAATAAAATTGAAGATAGTAGTGTGGTAACGAATCTGGGACTTGGAACTTAAAAACTATATGATAGCAATGACACGTTTTAAGCGAATAATCAAATTTAAACATACATTTTTCTGATAAGTTTGAAGACCCGGAAGTCATCAACTTCGCAGAATACCTCCAGATGGATAAAAGTTTCAGTTAGGTATGAGAAAACTTACTAGTATATACTCCAAACATGGTTTTTGATGTTTCAAATCACGTCACCATGGTTGTGAGGTCCACAGCAACATAGATGGTGTTCAATTGTCAAAGGTGTAAATTACCAAGTTACAGCTTTGACTTTGAAAGACTGTAGGCAGATCTTCAAATCGAATTAACATAAGCTAACAGATACATCATAGACATTGAGATTCAAGAGTATGGTACTCACGTGATCACAGTAAACAGCAGCCACTGGATCGAACCACGACCACATAGGTCAGACCAGTTTCCCATCGGTACTTCGAACGAGATGCACAAGTCGATGCCAAGATAGTGCGTCACTAAGTTTATACTAAGTGTTGCTTAATAAATCTTTCCTTTAACCCACATCGTGACATCTCCATGTAGATCGAAGCACAGGGAGTTTATGTCTACAGTAAAATGTAGATATGCAAGGATAGTTACACAAACTGTGTGAGAGACCTTTTGCTGGGGGGTGACTGCTAGCACCCGGTTGATAAACGCCCTGTGAGCCACCAACTCGAGCCACGCGTAACAGAATCCAGGCGCGACGGACGGTCGAATGATGCGCAGTGTATGGCAGAATGCTGTAAGAACCTGCGCAGATATGAGAATAGTGTGTACCCTAGTTTACAACTGTTGTGCCTCCGTGTTCCTCGGTCTTTTGGGCGACGCCTGTGTGTTTTTATTTCGTTTTTGGATTTTGTAATTTGGAAAAAATGGCCTTATTTATGTTCAAAGATTTTTGATGCTACTTATGTTTTGGGTCACCTAATGTTCTGTTTTTGCAAAAAATAAAATTATAATCAGAAATATAAGAAAACAAAATTAATATTTTAAAACCATCATTAAAAAAATGTAATTTACAAGGCCTTATTCTTGTTAAAACTAATGCCAATTATCAACTTACTGAGCGTGTTGATTCTACATCGTTACAGTTTTATCGTTAAAAACAAACTCAAAATAAATTGAAATCAAGATTTAAAATAAAAACAACTCAAAATAAATAAAACTTTGTTTTTGTTCGTACCTGATAATTCATAGATTCGAGGACAGGTTCAGCCATATTCATATCGAGGAACAAGATGAGGAGCAGTCTGTGGTATGGCAATTGCTGAAAGTTGGTTCCGTGTTCTTCGTGGTCTTGCAACAAACATCCAGCGATGATACCGAGGATCTGTTGGCACACTCCGCTATTGAGTTATACATTTGCAAAATAACAAGTGCATGATATTTGAGTGAAATGTACCTAAACAACTGGTTATATAGGGTCACCTTGTTTTAAGTGATAATATTTAAAGGGCCGATACAGCACGATAAAAAATAATCATTGTTTGTAGAAAACACTTTGGGTTTTGCCACAATGCGCTAGTTTTTGACACAATTTGGGATGAAGTTTTTTTTTTATTAATTAAGGTTAGGATTAGACAAAAAAGGGAATAATAGGCATTGACTTGAGAGAGGCGATGCCAATGATGTAGATAACTTTTAAAATTTATAGGAAGCTGTTTTTAAAAAAATATTTGGTTTTTGTTAGCAATATTTAAAAAAAAAAACCTTTTTCTAAAAATCATGAGAGTATCATGTTGCTATGATGTTTACAAAGTCAGTTAAAATATTATCACTTAAAATGATTTGACCTTATATAATGTATAATGATTTATAATTATTTTATTTTGTACAGGTGTAATTTTATTTTAATTTTAATAAACATTTTACTTATTTATTATTTAATTTTTGACACAAACCTGATCTGAAAAATACTAGATTAAAGTAATAAAATGGTAAAAGAAAGTTGTGAAAAAAATGTTTAAACGTAAGTATAAAAACAACGAATCCAAATGTTAGTTGCCTGACGATGACCATGGATGATGTTCGCTTCAGCCTGATCCCTTACCTTATTCAGTAAATTGAGCTTCGGTGTGGGATTACCACCATCAGCGGTATTCTTTATCAGAAGCGACACGAGTTTGATGAACGAGTCGCACATTGCGTAGTATTTCTCGCGTTTGGGAGGATTCGGTGGCGGGTTGACTCTCTCTTCAGACAGTTGTTGGTACACGTTCTCAATGCACATTTGCGTGGCGATCCTGAAGAATCGTGTGATCATGTCGTCCGATTTGAGTATGCCGTTCATGTTCATCCTGTGCACGTAGATATTGAAGTTCTGCGCGATCTCAATCTCCGTGAGCGGGCTGAGGAGAACGTTCCGCCATTCGCGAAGAAGGTTCTCCGTCTTCTCTTGAAGGCCGGGCGGGTCGTCGTAGTCGCGTGCCTGTTTACAAATGAATTTTGTAACGGACCACGGCACGTCAAAGTGAACACTGCGGTATCTTATGTAGTTGTAATAAGGGCTAGTTTTCAACAAAAGTGAGTAACCTGATGTGCTGTCGACTGAACTTAAGGTTACATTTATGGAGAACCTGAGCAAAGACGTGTAAATTGAACATGCTCAAATCGTTCACTGAAGTGAAATGAGTGATATGGTTGAGTGAGAGCCGCAGATATTTATCACTCATCTAGTTCATCAAGGGCCGATTTTTCAAAGGTCAGATAAAAAGAGCAAATTAGAGCATGCTGCCTCTAGCTATCAAATATGATATACTATTTGTGATTAGATTCACATAATCCTAACGTTATTTGACAAAAACGTCTACGTAAAACAAGTACAGATTATTATGCAAAAAAAAAACAATTTTGTAAATGGCGTAAAAAAGATAAATACAAATCTTCAGCTCACCCGAACTTGGAGGATGCCGGAATGGATGTGGGCTGTGGGTCCCAATGGCGATCGCTCGCCTAGATATGCGCTGGGGTCCTGATTCACCCTCAACATCTCAATCAGGGTCCCCAGACCCTCGGGAGGGGGTTGACGCGAGTGGGACATGATCCTGAATAGAACAGAATAGAATCGTTTGTTTGTGTGATACACAGGTTTTCGAACAATTTAACGTTAAGCCTATTTAGCTATAAACAAATTGCAGGCAAATATTTATCTGTCAATAATTAATTAAAAAAATAACACTTTTAGAAAGCAGCTGTGTCCAGAAAAGATTTGATGCGGTAACCTCATCAATTTTGCGAGAGAACGCTCTCAACATCCGAAAAGAATATTTTGACAGACATTTTAAAGTAGGTATAGATTAAGATTAAGCTGGCTTGATGTGTCGGTGGCCTAGTGGTATAGCATGCGCTTGGATAGCGTAAGACGCAGGTTCAATTCCTTGACAAAGATGCTTTTTGTTTATAATTCAAAGTTTGTATAATAACAAAACAACTGTTTAAAAACAAAAACTATAATGATTAACTTTTTATTATACTAACCTGTATAGAGCCTCCGTCGTATGATACAGATCGGATTCGTTCGCGTACATGTTGTTCCTGTCGTCGACCAGGTATAGCTGTACCAATTGCATGGCGAATGCCACCGCCATGTAATTGTTCCCATTGTCCATGAGGTGTGCCAGCGCGATGTCGTACTGTATAGGGAGAAATTGGTACATTAGTGATCATTTATTGTCATAAATATTTAAAGATCCTTTCAGCGATGATGATCTATTTGTTAAGAGTCAATTGAGCGAATGAACTGAATAAATAATCCATAAATACAAATTATATTTCGCAAATATTATATCTGCCCCTAGCAAACTAAAACTTTATATACTGATAGCATCGAGTCGCTAAATTAGTGCAATTTTGGGAACTAAGTTTGTTAGTTTTTAGTCTGATCTAGTGTTATAATAATGTTGAGCAATTCCAAGTATGTAAAAATATCACAAGATATGACAAGTTTCATTTTTTTGTTTTTATATTTTTTTGCTAAGACTTGTCTGAGAAGATATGTTTCTACTTAGTGGTTACATTTTTAAAGCATTGTTCCTTGAAACATAAACTAAATGTAAGATATTTTTATTTAAAAAAATAAATGATTTTTTAAAAGATAATATAGCTAATAGCGTGTTTTATATACAATTAAACTTTGGGGTTTTAGGAACTCCACGCGATCAACTGCGTTATAAGAGATACTCGATCAACGGCGGGTTAATACCGAGTACTTAACGTGTCATTTGACATATGCCACCACAACTGTGGAGATCATACACACCTGCGGAAGGTTGATAAGATGGTTCCTAATCAGGCAATCGACGGCCTCAATATTGTATCTCAATTCCTCTCTGCACTCGGTGAGACAGTACGTGATCTGCTTGGTGGTCCACATGTGTCCGTAGACGCGTCCGTCTTCGAGCAGCTTCAGCACACGAAGGTGGATGTCACGGTAGCGTGTCATCATCTCAACGTGTTCACTGCTCGCGCCTGGCTGGACTAGGTGGCTGTCTAGGAGACCTTCGACGGCCTGGGGATATAGGGAGTGGTTGAATTAAATAAATAAATAAGTAATAAAAAATATCCTTTGGACTTTCCCACACATCGCCATCTAGTCCCAAAGTAGCAAAGCATGTGTTATGGGTGCCAGACAACGGATATGATACTTAAATACTTTTTGTTTGTAAATACATACATGATATACATAGAAAACACCCAGACCAATACAAACAGACATGTTCATGCAAACAAATGTTTGTATTGTGCGGGGATCGAACCCGCAACCCGCTGCGTAGTAGGCGATTTCTCGACCACTACACCAGACGGGTCGTCAATTCAAATCAAAATTTATTTATTGCGGACAACAAAAATCCATGGACGTTGACGACCTCTGTAGTGTAGTGGCTAAGCACGCTGGCTTTCAAGGCGTCGCCGCTACGAGGTCCCGGGTTCGATTCCCGGTCGGGTCAATCAATATATAAATCATTTTTTTCTATATTGTCTCGGGTCTAGGTGTTGTGGTACCACCGTTTTGTCTGATTTCTATAACACAAGTGCATTAGCTACTTACTTTGGGATCAGAGCAATGTATGTGATTGGTGTCCAATATTTATTTAAATTTATTATGGATCAAGAAAAGTTGTAAATTGAATAGCCTGTTATGTAAGGCATATACCATTGCAAGGCTAATGGTAAACCTATTTTAGATGTACAATAGTGTAGTAAGGACAACAGCACGTCAAGGTAAACACTGCAATATCTTATTCAGTTGTAATAAGGGTTGTATTAAGTTTGCAACAAAAGTAGGTAGCCTGATGTGCTGGCTACTGTACATTATTTTGATCCATCTAGTAAGTTTCAGACGAAATATGTTTATTTACGACTTTACTGAGAAACCTCTAATTATGTCAGTGTTTTACTACTATATTATGCATGTATAACTTTAAGTTGATTTTGCCTATCTTGAATGCTAAAATGTTGTAATTTCGTCAATTTTAGTGATAATATCAAAAAAAAGGATGTTTTTCAATTTATTTTTTATATTTTGCGTGTATTCGAATCCTTAGTGCATAAAGAGACCATATTATTTCAAATCCTTTTGTCTGATCATTCTGTCGAAAACAAGTAGAATAACAAAAGCAAGTATAATATCATTCATTTAAACAAGCATAGCGTATAAATTGATAGCGATCCTATTTTGCTGTTTTCATCAATAAATATAGCGATTGATTATTAAGGCCATACCGATTATTCGGACATACACGATTATAAACCATTGGGTTTTGTCAATCACTATATATAATCACTTTGCCTTAATATGGGTATAACAAAACTGCATTTTGGTCTATATTTTAAAATTCTGAGTAAAGTTGTGGTGACTGGTCAATATCATACACAAGATGCTAAAGGAGGGAGTACATAATAAAGGCCTTTATAGATTCTGATTCCTGACCTACCAAATACCTTCAGAAATAAGGAGACTAGATCACATTTGCTGCTCGACTTTATATCCTGGTTACGTTTAGGGCTCAGTAACAATGTATTAATTTTCACAAGCCTTGAAGCTGTTATAACCAGAAAATTATTGCAAAGTCCACTTAGTGCGTAGAATTATCATATCTAAAATTACTTGACCAATTATAAAAGTGTATCTCCATTACTGGATGTCGTCATAATTCTTATTTAATCGTTTTACGTCAATGTCGGTTTATACTTTATTACGGTTCTAAGCAGTACTAAGTTTTCGCAATATGTTATTGATGGGATGATGTTATTTTATTTAGTTTGAACACAAAATTCATATCGACTTCTGTAAGGATAAAATTATAAAAATAACTGTTACAAGGATCTCACCTTCTGCAGCAGAGCACATCCAGATACAATGTCGCGGTTCCGCCGCGCCATGAAGAGGCATTCCAGAAGCGAATGCATGTTGCCAGTCTGCGCCGCCAACGATGCGTTTGCCAGTGAATTTGCCAAGAAAACCTCCGCCGCCGATATAAGCGCGCTCATTTCATCGGCACCGTACACCTGAGTTGGGTTCATAGCCTGACTGAATGCCAGTTGCGGTAGCTGTTCTTGAGCAGACGGCTTCGGGATGAACATCCCCGCGTCTCTAACTGGCATGAATCCTGGTATATTGCACGCGAACTCTTCGTACACAGCGATCTGTAGATCCGACGGGCCGCTCACTCGCAGCCTGACACGCTCGGGTATCCTCTCTGTCTGGTACGCGAGTACGATGGAGTCGTAGTATCGTCTGCCTTCTTGGCGAGCGAGCTTCCTCATCTCGTAGTCGTTCATCAATCGTTTGTCTAGCTCGGGCAGCGCCTTTTCGACGGCCGTCTTTTGAATGAAAGCGCAGGCAAGCTCCATGTTCTCAGTAGCTAAAACTGCGGCGGCGCTTTCGATTATTTCCTGTTGATGTTACGCAGATATTTTAATCTTTTAATAAACAAAATGTAAACTTATGCTACCAAAGAAAATAGGGACAATTGAGCTATGATATCAATTAAGGTCCAAGTTAGAGTATGTTACTGGTAACATTAGGTTGAGCATTATAAAACAAAGAAGGAAATTACGTTACAATTTCAATTTGCAGTCAGCTATAATCTAACAAGAATCAAAACAGTTACCTGCTGTGGTGTGGCAGGCATGAGAGCCGTGACGAAGGCTGCCTTCAAATTGGTGCTGATAGTGTTAATGATCTGCTCTCGGCAAGTTATCATCGCCATGCCGGCAGTCAAATTCCTCATCATGTGGTGTGCGCAAGTTCTCATCCGCACCTCGTCCGGGTCCAACGCAAAGTCCTTCCGTATGATCTGCTCGCACGTAGTCAGAGCGTACTTGATCGACCGATCTACAACAGGGTGGATCCACTCCTGTATGGAGCGCTCGATGCCCGGCTTGACGAACTGCTTCAGATGCGGGTAGTTTTGGAACAGTATGATGTGCGGGTTGAAGCAAATCTTCTGTCCAAAGGCCGACGTCGAAGATACGTTCACGTCAAGGTAGTTGAATCTCGGTTCTGGCAAGCCGAGGACACCCATCAGGGTCGGGTCATTGGCAACTAGTCCGCTGGTCGGTGTGGGTGCAGCCGCTGATAAATCTTCAGCGGGAATGAGAGGAGGCCCCGGATGCGGTATCAGCATCTGCGGCGGCGGCACTATAGGCTGGCTCGCAGGCATCGCGTTCGCAGCCTCCTTATTCTTCGGCTGAGAAAGTTGGAACTCGATAGTCCTCAACTTCTCGGGATCTTTCAGATACAAAGTCGGTTTGAGGTCCGAAATATCCAAGCTAAGATTCTTGCACAGCACTTCTATTTCAAACTTCAAGTTCAGTTTCAAATCCGGCTCTTGGTGTAGCTCAGCCAAGACGTTCATGAGGGCCATGGTCCAGGGGTTGGGTGGCTTGAAGACCACGCTTTTGGCGCAGGATTCCAGGACTTTGGCCACGAAGGGGACCACGTAGAGGAGCTCCTGCTGTCCCTTATGGTAGGCCTCAAGCACGAGGGCTTTCAGGTCGATGTCAACGTGTAAGATGGGCTGGTTGCGAGCGAGGGTCAGCATGCCCAGCCAGTGGCCTAGATTCTTCAGCAATGATCGATCAGAAAAGTTGGCTATGCCCTTATCGGAGCGCAACAATACCTTGATGTTCCGATAAGTCTCTTTTGTGACCATTTTGTTTACATCGCGGATTTTGAGAACGTCGAGGAAATTGGAATACAGTGCGTGGAAGTTGAGTTCGATGGAGGCTCGCTTCATGACGAGGTATTGGGAGAGCCAGGGGAAGTATTCATCAGTAAGGATTTCCTTGAGTTCTTCACACTTCGTTTGTAGATTCAACTGGCTGAGGTTATTGAAAATGAATGCTGTCTTGTCTTGGATGGCCTCGGGGGGTGCGCTGATCTTTTCTTCGCGGTCGGTGGCCGTGAGGAGGGTGTCGATATTCGTGGCGTTGGCGATGGAAGGCCGGCTGCCCATGCCACCAGCAGTGCAGTTTGTGACTTTCGCAATCACCGAGATCGACGACGGTGCGCAGACCACGGCCCTATGAACAGACGAATACAATGACATTTAGTAACTAGATACAGCAACTGATTGTGTCTACCTGGAAAACTAATTATAACTTTAAAGTTTAAACTGATAACTAAAGTTAGCTGCTGATTGAAATTACAATTCGTAGCACCAAGAACTCTATACTTAATCTCTTATACCTAAAAACGAGTATTGTAAAGACATTTTCAACACATATTTACCTGTATGGGGCTGAAACTGTCACAACAGCGCTTTGGTTCAGCACAGCGGCCAAACTTGTGGGCAACACAGCTCCCTGCGGTTTGGTGGGCGGTTCTTGGCTCTGTAGTCCATATTCGATGTATTCAATCAGATGTGGAGGGAATTCACTAAAATGCGGAATAGCCCGCACGTGCTCACAATACTTGTGGTAATCCTTTAGACGCGACTTGAATCGGTCCAAAGCCGCTATTCCGAAATAGTACATCTTAGAGCCTTCCGGCTTCCTTAGCGCGTCTAGAACGAACCGCAGAGCGAGCCCCAACGATACGTAGCTAGGGACCAGACCCTTCTCAATGATGCCTCCAAATAGCTGGGCGGTTATGTGCAATTCCTTGTCCGGGTACTGCGGAAAGAACTTGTACTCCTCGAAGAGGTTGCGAAGCATGCACGAGTACACTTCTCGCTCGCGCTTGTTTGGCGAGTCCTGGAACTTCTTGAGCATGTCCAGCACTTCGTCTATCGAGAGGGTGGGATGCGGCGGATGGTTGTAGATCCTCTGGAAGTAACCGTTGGCTTCGTCCTCGATCTCCTTGGAGACGTTGTGCATCATCTCTGGGAAGTGAATAGGGTCCGGGATTCGCGGTTTGTCCATAGCAGGCGCGGGCGCCATGCGGGCGAGTGCGCTCATGTTCGCAACGTTTGTGTTGTGTTGCAATGGCATCATCGTGAAGGGGCTATTAGGGCCAGCGCCCATCAGACGGGACGGCGAGCCAGGGGTCGTTACCAAGGGTCCTAGAGTCCCGGGCATCGCGAAAGTGGTGTTGCCCGGTGCCCCCAGATTCATATTCGCGACGTTAGGTGTCAAATTGGTGATCGAATCGACATGCGGAGTGAATAGCTGCCCGCCCAAACCGGCGGCAGGGTTGAAGGGCGTCTCCAGCCCTCCGCCGGGCAGTACTCGCGTGTACTCTGCGTTTCGTGTTCTAGTTATTCCCGCGATGCTCTGTCTCGTCTTGCTGAGGATCAGCGTCTGGCAGTTGGCTATCACGTTGTAGATCGCTTCCTGCAACTCTTGCTGCACGTTCGGAATGCAGAGCTGTAGGCACGCCAGCATCGTGGCGATAGTCTCGTGAGGTAGCTGAGCGGCTTTCGGGAGCTGTTCCTCGGGACCTTTTCCGAGCACCTGCGGGCATCGCCTCTGCAAGAACTTCACCATTGCGGAGACGAATGTCTCGCCATGATCCCTGATCTTATCCGTCAGCCACTTGTCGAGCTTCAGATACTCCCTCCGCGACGCCAGACACGCCAGGTCAATGACGAACGGGAACGACTGAACATTCAGTAGTAAGGATAACGCTTTCAAGTCTTGCGCAACATCCAGTATCCTGGACAGTTTGGACTGATCGCTTTCACCGCGTATGTACCAATCCGCCATGGCGTGCATGATGATGGGCTTTATGTTCGGATTCTGTGTATGCCAGGCGTGGTGTAGTATTATGCCTGAATTGGGATGATTCCCCAAAAATATAGGTATTAGCGTTGTCAATAACTCTTGCCTAAATACTGTGATCGGTGGACTGATTTGTAGTAAAGCCAGCAGCAAGATGTCAGGACAATGCTGGAGGGGAAACTTAAACAATTCGTGAACTTGCATGTAGTACCCGCGCTCCGCCGCGTACAGCAGAAGCTCGACCAAATATAGGCAGCGCCACGTCGCAACCTCCTTGTTGTCGCTCTCGGGAGGAGACTTCAGGAGGTCGATCGACACCGGGTGGAAGGGGTGGTCGGCGAAACTGAATATGTCTTGGTGTTTCAGTATGATACTGATCAGGCTCATCTGGCCTTCTAAGTTGGTCCATCGACGACAGAGATATTCCACAGGGAAAATGTTTGCCGGATAACCCGCACTTTGAAGACCTAGTCGTAATATTGTGAAAAGTAGGCTTAGCCCTTGTCGATCTGGGACGATGAATTCAGGATGGTCTAGTTGTAGTATGACTTCTTTCCAGTTTAGATTGGAGGCGAGCTCTTTGAGTGTCTGCACAAACACTTCGGCGTTCCATGTTTCGCCGTGGCCGTGCGTGATGGGGTCTTTCTTGGCTTCGTGGCTCATCCAGAAGTTGCCCGGCGTCTGTATGAGTGGACTGTCGGGTAGTGTGGCGTGGTATCTGATCATCATTGAGATGATCCTGGCCACGTCGATGGCTGTGGGCTCCCGCGCGCCGAAGTTCAGCATGTGGTTCTTGCACTCCTCGACGGAGGTGGTGAACGCGTAGCCGATGTCGCGGATGATGTCCGCGAGCGAGTTGTCCATCATGGCGGCCGCCATGTCGTCGGCGGTAGTCATCTCCTCGAGTGGCGTCTGCGTGTCGTCCGGGTAGAGCAGCGGCGCTAACACAATAGGCACTACTTCACGGGGGAAATCGACTCGTAAGCGTTTCAGAAATAAGTCTTTTGTCACTGTGGCAAGTTTCTCGTGAGCTAAACTGGTGAGGAGAGTTTGCAACACTTCAGGGCTGCATTCCTGAAGACCTGCACGCTCAACCTGATGACCGCGTTCTGTAATGCAAAACAACGAGTTGCGATTCAGTTACATAAACAACGAATAACATGCATACAATGTCATACAACAAATGTCTCACCTGCGTCAAGATAACACTGTACTAAATCCAAGAATCTCTTTTTCAGATGTTGCTTTGCTAACGTTACTATCTCAGATTTTGATGAATTTCTTCTCAAAACCAGAGAGAAGGCAACATCCTCGGCGGTGGTAAACTTTAATAGTCTTGAAAGGCGATTGAGTAATGTATTTGAAGGTTTTAATATCTGAAAGGAACAGTGCAGGAAGCATAAAAGATAAAAGAATAAGTCAGCGAATCTACGTCTATCGATAAAGCACAGTTGTTGTTCTACAGTTTGCCCATTTGTTTGTTTTTATTTTTTATTATATTCAATACGTAAAATTATAAGCTAAAGTACCTACATCTGTATGATGTCTGTTATGTCCGTGCTTATGGCCTCCTAGCCAGCTGCAGTTAACAAAATATTGTTCACAAAACATCTCAGGTATTATAATTAGTGATTGCAATTGAATATAATGGTCGCTACTTACTGTTCCCACCAGTAAAATAAATGATGTAATTCAAAACATTAAAACTAACAGCAAACGTATATAAACAATGGTTTCTGAACTGAAATATAATATTTGAACTGAAATTGAACAAATGACAAACGGGTAGGACAAACAGACATGTACAGGTATGTGCTTGAATAATAATGGGCAACGTAAACATAAGTTTGCTTTCATCATCATCATCACATACCTTCTGGAGCGAGCGAGTGGGGTTATCAACGGCTCTGCAGACTACCGTGGACTTGGCCGGATGGTTAAGGAGCGCTGTCAGATGTTGTGCGAGTAAGGAAGCGTGTACACTGCTGTTGGACCCGCCTGGCCGGTCGGTATCCCACGATGTCTTCGCAGCCTCAGTTAGTAAGCACCTCAAGAGCTGATTCTCTGCTTCCAGCCCATAAAGACTGACCAACTGGAAAGCAACAATAAGAGTTAGACTGGAGCATACTCATTGGTGAAGAATTTGAGACAGAATTTGAAACTGCATGTTAAAAATATAGTAGGATTTATACAGAAACTCCCAGTAGTGGATATGATACCTATTAAAAATAAATAAAAGATATTTGTTTCTGAAGTAATGAAAAGTTATTATTTTAGGTCGTAAACCTTAGAATTTAATTACACATTCCGAAAAATTTCACAAAATACATTATTTTAGGTAATTCGCCTATGCTAAGTGCTTTTATTTTACATATTCACAAAAAATACTGAGAAATATTTGATACATTCGCCATTTGCAATTAATAATTATATAATGTTGCCAGCAAAGATATGTGTGAAATTAAAAAAACATGCAATTAATTAAAATATTAGTATTTTAACACAGTTTTCCTGATTAGTATTAAAAGAATGTGTAGTCTCTCAAAAACATTTTTTACCACGACACAGGGGGGGTTGCATTAAGTAGGTATGAAAAATACACTCTACATCATTTTTTTTAATATGCAGCAACATTATTCAACCTTAATGTCAGTTTCTTGTGTAAGCATCTATTCAAAAAAATATATAAATTTACAGATCAATGGATAAAAAAATTGTCAGTATTTCATTGCAAACCCATCAAGGGAATGTTAATATTTCAACTATAGCTAAAACTCTTACTGAATGCAATATTATTTCAAGTCACATTGGGAAATTTTATTCAAGCCCTGTGTATCATTGTCTAATTTAGTAAGAACAAAATGGATGCAGCAAAAACATTACTAATTGAATGTGTAAAGATATAAGAGTAACTTAATTGGTTTTCTTGTAGCAGTGGTATATTTTTTGTTTTTGACCTTGCACGGCTTAAGATGTTAGCTGAGACATTATCAGTGCAACAATTTTAGTGATGTAACCCAATAAAATTAAACCAATGTTATTCAAGAAACGTTACCAATTTGTCTTACAAAATTTTATTGATTTTTTTATATATTTTGCGTGTATTCAGATCCTTTTCCAAGCTCAGGGCATATTATTTTACTAATCATCCTGTCCAAAACAATTTGAAAAACCAGAGTATGTAGAAGGATGCCATTCAATAAAATAAATATGGCTTATTAATAGCGATTATATTTTTTATGCCATTTTCATGATAAAAATTGTAAATGATTATTACAGCCACACCGATTATTTGGAGGTACATGATTTTTACCAATTAGGTTGTCAATCACTATAGTTGGAATTTTGTTCCATGCATAATTCTGGATTTATTTATAAGAAAAGAAAATTACAAAATATTTAAAGTGGATCAAAATGAGTATTTATCTATATTAATATTATTAAGCTGAAGAGTTTGTTTGTTTGTTTGAATGCGCTATTCTCAGGAACTACTGGACTAATTTGACATTTTCTTTTGAAAGTGAATGTTTATCTGGATTGACTTTGTATTAAAACACGGAAATATCTATGTATACAGTTATCTATGAGCAGTTATTTATCAACAAGAATACAAAGGTCACATTTAAATTAAATATAGTACACAAACTATAATTTTCACAAATCAATTATAAAATGCTTTTAGTATCAAATTCGCATAGCCAAAAACACAAAAAAATAAGAGAAAATAACAAATAACTTGTTATATGTGGTAGTAGACAAAATATTTATAATGATGTGAGGTTATAATGATCAATATTAGCAAGTCATTGCACAACCAATTTGAAAATAAAAACAAAATATTCACAACATTCAAATATAAATTATAAAAAGATCAATATTAGCAAGTCATTGCACAACCAATTTGAAAATAAAAACAAAATATTCACAACATTCAAAAAAATTATACATTATAAGCCTTCGGTAAAGGAATGTCAGGGTACATAGAAATAAAAGTGACAAAATTAAGTTGTTTTTTTTTTTAAATATCATTTCTATGATAAAATAATGGTTAACCTTTTGGGTCATCTTCAATCAAAAGCATGATAAACCTACCCAATACAACTATAACTTTAATCATTTCTGCTATTTCTGTAAGGTTGACTTGCACATGATGGTTTAACCCAGGATTACAGTAATCCTGGATTATTCATCATTCTGTTTTGGTCAGTTCATTTGACGTTTACAGACAAAATTAAGATTTAATCTAGGATTAAGAAGGCCTAAGGGTATTATTTCCTTTCTATTATGACTCATGAATTGTAACGATTGTGAGAAGTGTATTTATTGATAGCATACACTTGATGGCAAACCACAGCAAAAGTCAAGTTACCTTATATACATTAACAGTAAAAACAGTCATTTATTTCTTCATTTAGACCTAGGGGGGGGGGGGGGGGGGGGGGCAATACTACACATCCCAGTTGCAGTTTGGAACAAATGTAGACTAGTGCTTAGCAGTAGCAACAGAAGAAATTCAGTCACAAAAGTCATAGCTCTTTAATGTTAATGAAATGTACTATAGCTTATGATTAAGGAAAACATGATCACAAGGTTTAGAAAATGAGTACTGTCTAATGGTAGACAATGTTCTGTTCACTAATTAAATCTTATACAAACTTCATTATTGTCATTAGTGAACAATGACTCTCTGTTTACACAGATAAATAATTGACTTTTATAGAATAATCAGTCACAATTTATTACAAATAGGAATCATTGAGTACCACATTTACACTAATATTATAAAGCACCTGAGTTTGTTTGTTTCAACATGCTAATCTCAGGAAGTAATGGATCTTTTTGAAAAAAAAAATGTTTGTTAGCTTCTTCATTGAGGAAGACTTGAGGCTATAAAATATCACACTTCGACTGGGGAGAGGGAGCCAACTTAAAACATGGGAAAGCAGTTGTTGGGGACTGCTAGTACCAATGATGAGGGTTACACTAGTGTTCAGTTGTTGCCTATAACAAGACAACCACAAAAAAAGGATGTAAGTACTACTTTTTCAAGGCAAGGCCACTCAGTTATGTGTAGACAATAAGTAAAAAAAAGGTGAAAGGGAATAAATGAAGTTATTTACAATAACAAACTCTCTTGGCAACAACCTTCATTTCCAAGAAAAAACATTATTACACAATAACAATGGATAGCCTCAAAATCATTACATAAATCCATGAGTCAATAATATTGCAAATGTTTGCCCAATAAGTGTTACATAAATAATTGCCCATAAATGAGGGTAAATGAATTTAAAAAAATTATTGGATGTTGTAACAATTCACATGAGGTTAGACTATATTCTGAAATCAAAACCACTATGTACAGAGCCACCTAAATACTAAGTGTATAGCGAATTTAAATAAGAACTTACATAAATAACAACCCACAGAGGAAGTGCAACTATGTTTTCAAAGCAAATTTTATCACTACATACATTTATAATTTCTTTGTTATCTGCAATGATTACAAATCATCAAGATTGAATGTTGCAACGCACTTACCAAGTGAAAACGTGAATTTCAAGCATTATCTAGTAATAATTAGAAACGCAATAGCAAAAAAATATTACAACGAACAGGTAGCAACTGCGTCGAAGATTACTTACAACGCATGGCCCTGATGCGAACACATTTTAGCTCATATCACAAAACAGTGCACGATTTGCCAAGAAACACAGCGCATCTTGATAAAGTACAGTTATCAACAGAACATCAGTGAATAAACACCCAGCACTGCTACTAAATGCTCATGTAGATTGCCAGTTGCCGTCGTCTACAATATGGCGACAATAGAAAACAAAGACAGTTGTAAAAAAACTATAATTTTCTCACCTGCGATAACTCTTGACTAGTCTGCTTGAAGTTCTTCTTACTTAAATTTGCAACGAGATAATTGATTTGCGATAAGCTAAACGTTAAAGAGTCCAGGTTCATAGTTCCATTAATCCGAAAACGAAAGCTTCAAACACGTTTGAAGCTTTCTCGATTTTTGACGGATTACTACAGTAAACGTATGTTCTTTTACAGTTTTTTTAGGAAATAACGATAAGCCTAAGGCCAACATCACCAATACTATTGTTCACTTCATTAAAATTAACATAATTTTAGCACCCCACACTGCAATTTGTAAAATCTGCACACGATGACGAAGGCACTCGCTGATCGCTCGGTTCGCCTCCATGAATTTCCCCTCCCGCTACCCTCCCGCGCGTCTTTTTCATCCGTCCGTGTCGTTGCGATATCTCACTAATGCCAACATGCCGGCAATGGCAAAAGGTTCTGAGTTGCAGAAAGATTTACATTGCATATTAGCGTATTAGCATATTAGCATAACATATTACGTAGTAGATATCGACGGCGAAGTGCCAATAACTCCTATCTAACATTTATATTATTGAACCAATGTTCATAACTGTAAACTATTATTTTAGTTAACTATCGATCACGACACCGGCCTATATAAAAATCTTGATATGTTGTCAATTATACAACTTACCTAAAGTGCAACAAATTTGAATAAATATTAGAAATACATCATTTCATTTGAAAATATGCCAAAATACGGTTCCAATTTTCATTCAATCCCATTCTGGTTTGCAAAATATGTATTTTTGACATAATCCAGTAAACCAGCAGCGCTTGGTGTCTACACCATTAGACATAAAATTGTTTTAATGAAAAATACATTTTACTTTTATATGGATTCCACAGGTACCAAAAGGTTAAAAACGGGACTCTTACTAACACTTCGCTGCCTGTCCGTCGGTCTGTCCATGGCCACAGACAGCTTTATGACAGACAGGCGGACGGATGGACAGACAGACGGAAAGGCAGCGAAGTCTTAGTAGGATTCTTAGGCCTCGTTCACTCGCACCGAGTAGATCGTCAAGGCAGCAAATATTTACTCAGCCAAGATAGTATGGTGGGCGGGTAGGTAGATGTTTACACTCATTTTGCTTCACAGCGAGTCAGCTTAGTTTCGAAGACCGAGTTTCGTACACTATTGAGCGTTTTTTTTTAATCTATGAAACAACCACGGCACGCGGTGGTCTGAGAGTGAGGAGATAGTTAGGTACACATTATACAGGGTGCTTGGTAGATCATGTGTGTTGTGAATTCCTGACTTGAAAGTCTTTTTAGGCTAGGTATTTATTTATCAATGTTTTATGTGGCTATTTTGTCAAAATTCCGGAATTCGGCATTCGAATCATTTAAAAAAAGTATAAGTTGTTCTGCAGCTTATTTTTTATGTTATTATGCATTATTTTGTAGTTTTTAAACATCAAAGTCAAATACATACGCTATCTAGTTCTTTTTTATTGCAAAGTTGCGGACTCGTCGGACATCATGAAATCTTTTCTAGACTGTGCTTATATTAAAAGTATGCCACAAATACATCGTATCTGTCTGTTAGGAAACTGCTATTTTACTCTTGCCAAGTAAATATTTTATTCCTCTGGGTAATTATCTTCAAACAAAATAACAGGATATGGACTTCCGGCATTTTTTTTGTATGGGATCGCCCTTATTTTTCATACAAAAAATTGTCTTAGTGCGAATTTCGTATGGAGCAGTTTGTAATCTGGGTCACATAATTAGATCATTTCATGTGGCATTTTACCATAAGCAAAGTCTAGGAAAATTGTCATGAAGTCGGACGAGTCCAGCCTCTTTTTGTTTATTTTTAACAATCATATAAAGATGCAAGACGATAACATTGTGTTCCGCAACTTTGCAAGTTTATTAAAAAATACTAGATGGCTTATGTTTGTAATTTTGATGTTAGTATGTACAACCGCATGATAATGTGCTAACTGAGCAACACTAATATTATATGCGGAAAAACGATAACATTATTTTTTAATGATTGTGATGCCGAATTTCGGTTAATTTTAATAAATACCATAAAAAATATAAAAAAAAACACCAAATCAAAAAAATAAATGAAGGCAGATGATAGCTAATGACCCCCAATATAAGCCATTTTCATTTGGCACACGATGTACCAAACACCCTGTATTATTATTCATATGTGGGGACAAAAAGGACAAACTACTTTCCTTGCACTCAGTTCACCGCACTGGAAGATTGTTGCTCTGACTGACAACCGTTTCGCCATATTGCTTGCAACTGATTGCAAGCGCTTTCTTCGGTGAAATACATCGTGGCGATGATTGGATGATTACTTGCTTTATGTTGGCACTAGTGCAAATAATGTTGCAATTTGCAAATTAAACAGGAGAACTAGAACATATTATACTTTTGAATTTGGTAAATGCGATGTTAAATAGTACTCAGAAAACCAAAGAATAGTTTCTTTTTAGTTTTATAAGCTTACATAAATAAATAAAAAACTTGCATTGTCTATTAAAATGTACTTTGTACAACTGTTAGAATAATCTTTTTATCTTATAATCTTGCGGTTATTACATTATTACGGTTATATATTCATCTTCTAGCAACACTGCCTACTAAAACTTCAAATGTGTAAAAAAATGAATGAATGATGGTACCAAAAAAATGAATGAATGATGTGAATGTGTCACTTTTGATAAGTAATCGACACTCGGATTTTTAGGTTAGTAAATTCGTATTATTATACAATATTATTGCGTTAATTAATGTATTTAAACTGTTTGATGTACCTAAATATAACATATTATCGACATTTCATCTATTAAATCCATAAATAGGTTCGCTACTAGTACCTTAGTTCATTCGAGATTTGCAGACTGTGTTTTACGAAATTATGGTTTTCTACCTGCTTTTGATTACAATTTAGTTTTAATCAGTGTGGTTACAGTGTATTGCATATGTAAGTGCAGATATGGAACACATTTCGTTAACTATGTTTAGTAGTAAGTGTCTATGTCCATCACCCTTGTTACATAATAAATTTCTTTTCTTCAAATTTGACTGCGTATTCTAGATCATCAGGTTTGTGCTTCATATAAAGTCTCACCTCCTAAATGATACAAACTAGTTCTTGGGTCAGAAGTAATTAACAAAAGTCTGTTTTGTTTTTTTAACTATACCTATTGAAACTATTAATATCCTTCACATATGTTGATGTCACTGACAGTAGCAACGTGAGACAAATAGAAGAGCTTGGTTGCTATGACTACTTGTATTGTTGATTGTTCTTTTGCTGTCATGTGCATATTGTTTTTTGAGATATATTTATTTGTAAAATAATAAAGTATCTATTGTTATTCCGAAGTATTTACTCCATATTATTCTACCACTGTACTCTCACCTAAATTCTTCAAGAGGTTATGGGCCTGCATTTGCTTGAGAAATGGAGTTGTCCAAAGTTCAGATTACGAAACTCGAAGAAGACAACTGGCTTCATTGGAGGTTCCGGATGTTGACAATTCTGCGAGGTACTGAATTGCTGGATATAGTTGAAGGAAAGGTATCAAAGCCTGAAAAGCCATCTTGTGAAGCTGGAGATGGGCCAGCTGCAGTAGCTTTGGCTGAGTATAATACTTCGTTCAAGGAATACTTACGGAAGGATAGCACTGCTTTACTTTTGATTACAAATAATATATCAGATCAAGCACTTGACAAGGTAATGAGATTCACAACATCAAAAGAGGTCTGGGATGAATTACGTAGGCTGTATGAAGGTGGGAATGAGGACCGCCTGTATGATGTTTGTTTGCAATTCTTCCAATTCAGCTTGAATCCATCAGATGACATAGCGACGCATATATCTAAATTGAAAAATTTATGGCACAATATGAGACAGGAGTTGATAAAGACTGAGGATGGTAATAAAGAATTACCAGAGTTTTTATTAATCTGCAAGATATTGGATTCACTGCCTGAAACATATTTTTCATTTAAAGCAAGTTGGATGCTTATGTCAAAGAGAGACAAGACTGTGGAAAACCTCACTAGTCAGTTGTGTGTGCACGAAAAAGCCCTCAACAGTGTTGATAGGAATTGTGAAACTCTGGCAGTAAAGACCGTAAATAAGACAGAAAAAAAGAAACAAGCTAGTAAACAGAATCCTGATAAGGTGAAATGCTTCATTTGCAAGGAACAGGGTCACTTTAAGAAGGATTGCCCAAAGAAACTTGTTTCTCAGAAATCTAGAGAAGAAAACAGTTCTATGATGTTATGCACTGTGAACACCATGGAAAGAAATGTAAATCATGAAAAATGGTATGTAGATAATGGGGCTACACATCATGTTACTATGAGAGGAGATCTTTTTCAAGATTTTGAACATTTCTATGGAAGTCACACGGTAACAACAGCTGATGGAAAAATGATCAAAGCCATTGGAAAGGGATCGATCAAATTTGAAGCCAAGCTGAAAGATAAGACTGCAAGTTTCTTCTTGAGAGATATCTGGTATGTTCCACAAATAAGTAAGAATCTTTTTTCGGTACTGGCAGCACAAGATAAAAATCCTACAAGCTTATTTGAGTCGCAGGTCACATCATGTTCCATGAAACTAAACGGGAAAGTTGCTGTAACAGGATCTAGGCAGAGGTATGGAGGCTTATACGAATTAAATTGCAGAGCCGTACCACCTACTCTGGCAGTGAATTTAGTTCAGAATACTGATATGTTGCAACTCTATCATGAGCGAATGGGTCATCAGAACAAAAGGCATGTGAAAAGTCTGATAGAGCATGAATTGGACATCAAGACAACAGATAATGGTGAAGTATGCGAAGGTTGTATCTTTGGAAAGACACATAGGCGAAAGTTCGGTGTTCGAGAGAAAGCTACGAAACCTGGGGAGCGTATACACACGGATGTCTGTGGACCGTTTCCTAACTCAAATGCAAAGTTCCGTTACTTTGTACTATTCAAAGATGAATACACTCGTTTCCGTTTTCTATATCTAATGAAGAATAAGTCGGAGGTATCAGAAAAGCTGAAACAAATGCTGGCTGAAGCTAAAACAGCGGGGCATGTTGTTAAGGAAATTCTAAGTGACAATGGAGGTGAATTCGTGAATGCACAAGTAAAGAAAGTTATGTCGGAACTTGGTATTAACCATAGACTAACAATGCCATACACGCCCGAGCAAAATGGCGTTAGTGAAAGGGAAAATCGCACAATAGTAGAATCAGCTAGAGCTATGATGCATGCACATGAGGAATTACCTGAAAAATTATGGGCTGAGCTTGTGAAGACTGATGTTTATATTTTGAACAGGACAGGACCCACATCAGTCAGCTATAAGTCTCCTTATGAGTTGTGGTTCAACAAGAAACCACAAATCAAGCATTTAAGGATTATAGGTTCAGTATGTTATGCACATGTACCAAAGCAGAGAAGAAGTAAACTTCAAAGGAAAGCTGAAAAGTGCATTCTCATTGGCTATGATAATGATGATGGTTACAGACTTTGGAACAAGAGTTCAAACTCACTTGTCAGATCTAGGGACGTCACATTTGACGAGAAGCCTTTGGAGTCTAATATTGATTCAGAGTTATCAGGCGATGATAAAGAGAATGGATTGGATCTTATTCTACCATCACCTAGAAACTCCAATGATTTCGAAGATCGTAGTACTCATAATGAAGGTATTAGTACTGACCCTACCGATGAACCTGTTATGAATGATTTAGAGTATTATAATGAACTTGATGGAGATAGAAATAATATTTGTGACGAATCTATTGAATTAGGAGGAGTTTTGGATGAAGAAGCTAATGAAGGTGTAGATCATGAAGAAGCTCTGATTGCAGAACCTGAAATACACGAGCAAGCTGAAAGAGTATTAAGAGATCGTTCATTGCTTCGTCCTCCGGAAAAATTCAAAGATTACGTGCTCAATACTGAATGGAAATCGTATACAGAACCAAATACGTATCAGGAAGCAATGCTAAGTCCTGAGAGTGAATTATGGAAGAAAGCCATGGAAAGTGAAATAAACTCTCTAAAGGAAAACAAAACGTGGGTTCTAGACAAACTTCCGAAGAATAGAAAGGCATTACCATGTAAATGGGTATATAAGGTCAAGCTGAATGCTGATGGTTCGGTTGACAAATATAAAGCCAGATTGGTTATCAAAGGCTTTAAACAGAGAAAAGGTGTTGATTTTGATCAAACATTTAGCCCGGTAGCTAAGATGGCAACGGTTAGAGCTGTTATCAGTATAGCTGCAAGCGAGGATATGTGTTTGATGCAATTCGATGTTTCTACCGCGTTTCTCTATGGAACTTTAGATGAAGAAATTTTCATGAGACAACCTGAAGGTTATGATGATGGATCTGGGCGAGTCTGTCTATTAAAGAAAAGTTTATATGGATTGAAGCAAGCTCCAAGATGTTGGAATCGACGTATACTAGATTTCTTTAAAGAAGCTGGTTTCAAAGTAAGCGATGCAGATCCGTGCCTGTTTATAAGGAAAGATCAAGCTGGTAAGCTAATTGTGGCTCTTTATGTTGATGATGGCCTGATCGCAGGGTCAAATCAAAGGTTGATTGATGAGTTTCTTGAGAAGATGAAACGTCATTTCAAAATTACCACAAGACCAGCATCCTACTTTCTGGGTATAGAGATAGAAACCAGAGAAGACGGAATAAAGATTTGCCAGACTTCCTATACCAATAAAATGATCCAGAGATTTGGTATGCAGCATTGCAGACCAGTTACAACACCGATCATAAAGGATAATAATGTGTGTGTAAATAATAAAGAAACACATGTGGACAACATTATCAACAATTACAGACAGATTGTTGGAGCACTGGCATATTTGATGGTAGGAACAAGACCAGATATAGCCTATAGTGTTAGTGTTGTATCAAGGAGTTTGGAAAACCCAACTGTCAATGACTGCATCAAATTAAAACGGATTTTAAGATACCTACAGTATTGTCCTGATTTTGGCATTTTATATAAAAAGAATTACAAGAAGGGTTTATTAGAATGTTTCAGTGATGCTGATCACGGTGGGGACATTGGCACTGGAAGATCTACTTCTGGAGTGTTATGTATGTATGCAGGTGGAGCTATTTCTTGGATTAGCCAAAGACAGCAAAGTGTAGCGATTTCTACCACGGAAGCTGAAGTTGTAGCAGCTAGCGAAGGAGCTAGAGAGTGTATTTGGCTGACACGTCTCATGAATGATATGGTTGAGATTAAGAGCCTACCAACTTTGTTACTGGATAACGAAGCGGCTATTCGTTTGGCTGAAAATCCAGAGTTCCATAAAAGAACAAAGCACATAAGGATTCGACACTTCTTTGTGCGCAAGTTGGTTACAAGTGGTCAACTAAAGGTCAGAAAAGTTACCAGTGACCTCCAGTTAGCAGATATCTTTACAAAGCCATTAGCTAGACCTAGGCTTAGAAAATTATGTGAGCTTATTGGTCTACACGTTGAGAGAAGATGTTGATGTCACTGACAGTAGCAACGTGAGACAAATAGAAGAGCTTGGTTGCTATGACTACTTGTATTGTTGATTGTTCTTTTGCTGTCATGTGCATATTGTTTTTTGAGATATATTTATTTGTAAAATAATAAAGTATCTATTGTTATTCCGAAGTATTTACTCCATATTATTCTACCACTGTACTCTCACCTAAATTCTTCAAGAACATATTCATAATGTGTCATCATTATTATCCTTAGAAATCAGTTATTTTTAGTTTGGTAGTAGATTGTATTGAATATCAGATAACTAACTTTTTAAAAACCAAAATATGCTTTCCTGTGCATGTGTGGTAATTCAAATGTAAATTTAAGTGATGGTGGACCTGTCTTGTGTTGATATAAAATTGAAAGTAGGGTTAGATAAGGTTACTTCATAATGCAGGGACTTCAACCACTTTGACATACCTAGTCTCTCCATCAGAATGTCTTTCTTGACAGTCAAGAGAGAACTGCCCTGTAATTTAGGCACTACTAATATTATTATTTATTACACTTCTAATTTTATTAGTATTCTGTGGGTTATTATTATTTAGAGCTTCATTGTTATTGAATTTACCCATTTAAATAATATTTATGCAATATTTGTGACTGTTATTTTTATAGATTCATTTTCAGCTAAGATTACCACATGCTTTATTCAAAATATAAAATAACTGTTTATGAATGTGATCCCCTATGTGTCCAAATAATTAAGAACATTTCTTTGTGGTCTAAAATACATTTTCATAAAACACTTGGGTCTGGCTTTTCCAACGTTGGTTAAGGTATATTTGTCGATGAAAATACAATACACCTAATTTGAAAACACCACTTGCAAGCAATGATTTTTGAAATTTTCATTTAAAATTAATTGCTTTGTACTTAACCAGTTAGATAAGTCATATCTGACATTGAAAAAATTGGCCCTTAATAAGTTATTCTATTCCAACAAAATAAATGGCATCTAAAGGTTTCCCCACTCCACTGTACCATAACATAACTGTTAGGAACATGTCAGGTGTGAAAAGCAACAAAATACACTAAACGGATTGACTGCTTTATGTCTCACTGTTTTGTGATATTTTGCCAGTGCTGACACGCTATGTACATGGCACGCAATGGTGTTGATCGGTGTCAGAATGAGTCTAGAGTGCAATGTGTATTTTTTTTATAGACAGGATTTATTTTATTATATTTAAAAAAATATGATATTTGACCACATCACACACACACACTGCCTTGATATAAGGTGTGGTACATATTTGCTTTGCACTTAGAAACCTACTCACTCTTGCCAAGGAGGCTCCAGTCAAAGTGTTCAAGGCAGCCCTATTAGCTCACTTAACTGGACCAGTGCTAGTAAAACGGCAAAATAATTATTTATGTTACAGACAACTCTCGACCAGTCACTGTGTAAAACTGGGGAAGGCCTATGTTCAGCAGCGGACGTCCTGTCGCTGATAACGATGCTGTTTTTAGTATTACCGTCTATCACAGATACAGCCTGGTGACAGAAAGACAGATAGAGGACAATACAGTAGAGTCATAGCAATAGGGGTCTAGTGTTATTACACTTTGGGAATGGCACCCGAAAAAGATAGAGGCAGATGACACCTTTAGTAACCTTGTCTTGTTCCAGGTTTATGGCGTTTTTACGATCTTTCCGGCGGAATTTCGTGAGCGTTTCGTTTCCAGTCATCACCGCAACTCTCATATTCCTGGATTGGAACCATACGAGGAAGTGGAAAGCGATCAAGCAGAAGTAACATGGCGATTTTCGGTATCACCACCCGTTACGTATGGTTCGCTGTGCCAATGGCCGGTTTCTTCTTCGGGAAGTTCTTAGATGACCAGGAAACTCTCAGGATGACCAACTTCAGGGACAAGTCGATGCTTTACGGAGGGAGGGTGAAAGAGGGCGAACCACCATCCTGGCCTTGAGCGATTTTGTGTTATGATAATTCAGTTGTAATAAATATAGATTAATTGAAGGCTTTCTTGTGTATGGATTCATTGAGACCATCTCTGTTTGAGCAGTACCCCGCGTCGTGGTTTGTGCGAATTGCTTTTACTCCGTTCCTATAAATTGTAGCGTGATGTTTATAGGCTTAGCCTTTCACAATGAACAAGCTACATAACACAAAAAGACTTTAAAATCGTATTGGTGATTTCTGAGATAAGCGCCATCCAACAATATGTATTTCTTGGACCATCAATGCATAATTGTTAAAAAATCAATTGATATTGCAGACTTAGTTCTTTCTCTTGGCACTCTTCTCTACCAATCAACCATATTCGTAATTAGAACAATAATGGACATAGGCTCAGTAAGAACAACGACATAGGTATAAGTATAATAAATAAAGTAAATAGTATTCTTGACTTGATTTTTTTGACTATGAGTAAGAACAATTATAGTAAAAAATAATATAAAACTAGGGATTGTACTTTTAAAAAGGCCATCACTAAACTAGACCTTACAGGTGATTGTTTGTGTATTAAAATAACAAATCTGCCCTTTTAATAATGGATGGAGGGAGCACGGCTTTAGAATAAACTGCCTTCAAGATTAAAGTCAAAATTTATAATTAAAAACAGCACACTGTTTGTTTTATAATTTGTAGCGTGAATTATTATTATTTTTTTAAGTTCTGCCTTTGAATTCTCATAATAGTTGCTTGTTTTCTTACAGACTTCAAAAAAGGAGGTAATCAATACAATGTATGTGACATAGGTAGTTGGAATATTAGGCTTCGACTGCCACGAAACCAGATAAAATAGAAAAATATTGTTTAGGGGTTAGTTACCGGTGACCACCATGGCGCTCAATGTGTCAAGTATGTCGATCTAGTAAGGCTTCCAAACTAGTGGCAAAATATCGTATGTTGGTCCACGGATTTCTCAAAAACTAGAAGTCATAGCGAGACGATTCTTTATTAGTTCAATCAGGTATATTTTAACAGTGTAAGTTTCATCAAAATCGATCCAGTAGTTTTTGAGATATGGGTAAAAATAAGTTGTCAATTAAAAATCTTCAAATAAAATGCAACAGTTTTTTGAAGTCCGTTAAATTTTTGAAATTATTGAGAATAAACTATTAAAATTTATACGTGAAGTAGAGAGAAATAACAAAGCTTCAATTATGCCATCAATAATTTAATTTAAATTATAATGTTCTTTTTGCCATTGAATACCAAACAATAAGAAATGGCGCCCACAGACCTATTCCGAAGAACAGTGAAAAGACCACCGTAGCCATGAACCTGTGAAAAAAAGTTTTTGTATTAATTTTGATGTTACAGTGTGTCCGGGATAGGTATAGCGACATTAGAGGTACGGACAACAGCACGTAAAGTTAAACACTTCGGTATCTTATGCCGTCGTAATAAGGGCTAGTTTGCAACAAAAGTGAGTACCCGATGCGCTGGCGACTGTACGTATTTATAAATAAGCAAATTTACAAACTTTTTTGAATGAAACAATAGGTACCGAAAACTTGATAAAAATCGATTTTCCATACTAATATCATCGAGGTAGGAAAGATAGTATGGAAAAGCGATTTTTGTATTAAAGTTTTCATGTTTCATTTATAAAAAATTGTAAAATTGCTTCTAAATACCCTCCTGTATCGCTATTTCTATCCCGGACACACTGTAGATATTGATGAAAAAAGTCGTGGAAGAAGTTGTCCTTGCATTTAGGTGGCCAGCACCACGGACGTATAAAAAAACACTCCCGACCCGTGGTACAACGAGGACATCGCCCAACTGGTTGTACTACGGAGAAGTAAAGTTACCCATGGTTCAACTCTTTTTTTTATACATTTATGATTATGACCCGTGGTACAACTGTGGAATTATGTCCAACTGGTTGGACCAAGGGGATAAGATGATCGTGTAAAATAAATGAATGTCTGAAAAACAAATGACTATCGTAAAGTGATCTGACAACGATTGAGGTTGTAAAAAAATTGGTTCAAGTGACTGGTATCTATACTAATATTATAAAGCTGAAGAGTTTGTTTGTTTGTTTGTTTGAACGCGCTAATCTCAGAAACTACTGGCCCGATTTGAAAAATTATTTTTACGTTGGATAGTCCATTTATCGAGGAAGGCTTTAGGCTATAAAACATAAAGATACGACTCATAAGACCACAGCAGCAATGAAAAATGTTGCGAAAACGGGAGAAAGATATTCCTTTTGAGAGCTTCCGCTGCGTACGCTGTGGAAACCGCTTATGTTACACAAAAATCATGTATGACAGGATTGTTCAGCATTAAGAGTTCTATAATAAAGTCCGCGACAGCATATGTCTATCTTTTATGGTTGACTTACTACAACCTTTTATATGTTAATAAATTTGTTAAAAAAATATGCATTATTTTTTGAGGTGTATTATACACACAGATTTTTATTCTAATAAAAAACAATAAATTCATCATCACGAGCATTTCATTTAGAACAAAGTTGCCTTTTATATTATTTGATTTCAATAAATATCTTAGGAGCTATCACAGTTTAAACATAACTCCGCACCAAATAATGTTCGCAGTTTAAGTACAACGTGCGCTTGCGCTAATGTATTATAAAGCTGAAGAGTTTGTTTGTTTGAAAGCGCTTATCTCAGGAACTGCTGGACCGATTTGAGGATATAAAACATCACGCTGCGACGGGAGGGGAGGGAGCAAACTCAAAATGCGCGGACGAAGTCGCGGGGGACCGCTAGTGTACAATAAAGATGTCAAATAATATACTTTTGTAGGTGCTGACACAGCACACACATACAGCTACCTCGCGCAAATGTATGAGTAGTTAATAGACACGTACAATGTAACCCGATAACGGACGCCGAGCGATCGACGCTTCCAACCTAAAATATTTAGTCCTTAATACGAGAGCACTATGTAAGCACGCTACCAAGTTTATAATAAATCGGTATTGTCGTAATTCGTGCGTATCATTTCCACCCCTACATAAGACCTGATAGGTGCTAATAGTGAGTAGGACTCAACATTGGTGACCCCGTCTTGGTCTTGTGTAAGGGCGGAAGTGACGAAAAACCAAAATCATCGCGATGGCTCAACCGCAAGCCGCACCGCTAGGCCCACCGCCAGGCCCACAGCCAGGCCCACCGCCGGGCCCACCGCCGCCAGCGTTCCCACAAAGCCTGTCATCACGAATCCCACCGTTTTGGACGGACATGCCAAAAATGTGGTTTCTACGATTCGAGGCCGTGATGGCACCGCAGCACCAGGGAGAACAAGTGAAGTACGACATGGTTGTCAGCAAGCTGGGCAAAGAAGAGCTCAGCCAAGTCAGTGACCTCATCAGCAGCCCGCCGGAACATGGGTGTTACACGACCTTAAAGAAGAGGCTACTCAAGGTGTTCCAAGCCAGCGCGGAGGCTCAATTCAACAAGCTCGTGTCGGAGATGGAGTTGGGGCAGCAGCGACCATCACAGCTGCTGGCCAAGATGAAAGAACTGGCCAAGAACTCAGGAGCCGAGGGAGACACGCTCAAAAACCTATGGCTGGCACGGCTGCCGGCTTGGGTACGTGCGATACTGGCCACCAACAAACCGGACACGGAGCTCGACGACCTCGCCGACATGGCCGACAAGATCATGGACAACCTGCGCAACGGACAGTTGATGGCTTTGGACTCAGCCCTCAGCGCGCCATCGACTTCGGCTACAACGGACGTGAACGGCGAGCTGTTGAACCAAATGAAGAACATGGCCCTGGAGCTCAAGACACTGCGTAGTGAGGTAAATAGCATCAACAATCGGCGACGATACAATGGTGGTAGGCGATGGATGCGTAACCGTTCTCGTTCGCGGCCCAGGTCCAGGACACCGCAGCGCACACCGCAAAGTGAAGACTGGCTGTGCCGGTTCCACTACCGGTACCGCGAGACAGCACGAAGATGCGAGTCACCGTGCAACTGGACGAAGACTAACAACTCCAACCAACCGGAAAACTAAAGAAGATGCAGCCTGATGCGGTGGTAGCATGCATCAACTCCACAGAAAACCATCGCTTATGCGTGACGGACTCTAAAAACGGTATGAATTTTCTTATTGATACGGGTGCTAATGTATCGGTTGTACCGGCAAATAAAAGTAGTCAAAAGCATTGTAAAAAGTCCATAAATAATTACAAACTATTTGCTGCTAACGGAACGGAAATAAATACTTACGGCGTAGTTACTTTAGAATTAAATTTAGGGCTACGACGTAGTTTTAAGTGGCAATTCATTATTTGTGACGTAAGTAAGCCAATAATAGGCGCAGATTTTCTAAAAACGCACCGATTATTGGTAGACTTACATAACAAGAAATTAATAGATAGTGTAACTAGTTTATGCGCAATAGGAACCATCGTAAGTTATAGTGAGCCGACAATAAGTAGCATTCAGGAATCGCATCCGTTTCGTGACTTATTAGACGAATTTTCAGATATTACTAAGCCCGTTTCATTTAAAGAAGTGCTGCCCACGCACACAGTCAAACACCACATTGATACGACAGGACCGCCTGTTTACGCTAAGCCACGACCATTACCGCCAGGGAAGTATCAAAAAGTTAGGGAAGAATTTCGTTATATGCAGGAATCTGGTATTTGTAGACCATCTAGGAGCCAGTGGGCTAGTCCCCTACATGTAGTCAATAAAAAAGACGGCTCGTTACGACCCTGCGGAGATTTTCGCCGACTTAACGCAATAACGAAACCAGATCGGTATCCCGTACCGAGACTGCAAGATTTTACTTACGGTTTGACAGGTAAAACAATATACACTCACCTTGATATTAATAGGGCTTACCATTTTATAGAAGTCGCACCCGAGGACATAGAGAAAACTGCCATCACCACTCCTTTTGGTTTGTATGAGTTTCAACGAATGACATTTGGACTTAGGAATGCAGCTCAAACCTTTCAGAGATTTATGGACAACACGGTTCTGCGCGGAATCGAGAATATCGGTGAAAACATAGGTAATGTATATGAGTCATCACTTTTCTGTTACATTGATGACGTAATTATTGCATCACGTGATGACGTCACACATAGAGAGCATGTTCGAAAAGTATTTGAACGTTTCCACAGTATCGGGTTGACCATAAATCTAAGTAAGAGTTCGTTCGGAGTAAGTGAACTTGATTTTTTAGGCTACAAAGTCACACCGGCAGGAATAAGCACGTTACCTGATAAAGTCAGCGCTGTCACGAACTACCCTAAGCCGCAGACAGTCGATGAGTTACGACGTTTCCTAGGCATGGTAAATTTTTACAGACCGCATTTACCCAAAGCAGCCGAATGTCATATGCATCTTAACAAGTTTTTACAAAATTCAAAAAAGAATGATAAAACAAAGATTGAATGGGACAGTGAAGCCGAGATATCGTTCGAAAAATGTAAGATAGACCTACAAAACGCCGTAACTTTATCTCATCCTGTAGCAGATGCACAATTATCGTTAATGACTGACGCTTCAAATACCTGCGTAGGTGCAGTATTGCAGCAGAAAGTCGACGGTAAGTGGAAACCTCTCGGTTATTTCTCTAAAAAACTATCGGACGCGCAACAAAAGTACAGTACGTACGACAGAGAATTGTTAGCTGTATATATGTCTATTATGCATTTCAAAAACATGATAGAAGGGCGTGATTTAATAGTGTATACAGATCACAAGCCTCTGACGTACGCACTCACAAAGGTAAACTCAAGTAAAGAAACGCCTCGACGAATTAGACAATTGTTGTATATAAGCGAGTATACCAGCAGTATACAACATGTCAACGGTAACGATAATTCAGTCGCAGACGCGCTATCGCGTATCGAAACTATCGTTTGTCCAACGGTCATAGATTACGAGGAATTAGCAACAGCTCAGGAAGCCGACGTTCAAATTTCGCAAATGCTGCAAGATTCCAGCGCGTCGAATAAGGTACAGTTAAAGCGAATACTTATACCTAACGTTGATAAAAGTATATACTGTGACATCGCGGGAGGTAACGTTAGACCTTATGTACCGCCAGCATTTAGGAAAGCTGTTTTCGAATCTATACACAACATCAGCCATCCAGGCATTAGGACAACTAGATCAATGGTTACTAAGAGATTTTTTTGGCCAAATATGAATAAGGAAGTAGGACTTTGGGCAAAATCGTGTATACAATGCCAAAAAAGCAAAGTAACACGTCATGTTTTAACTGAGGTAGGTACATTCAAGCCTAGTCAACGCTTCGATCATATTCATGTCGATATTGTAGGCCCGTTGCCCACAACTCGTCATAACAACAAGTATTGCGTCACAATTATAGACCGTTGTACACACTGGCCAGAAGCGATACCCGTAGAAAATATCACCGCCGAAACCGTAGCTAGAGTCATCTATGAGAACTGGGTATGTAGATTCGGGTGCCCCAGCAGGTTAACTAGCGATCAAGGTAGGCAGTTCGAAAGTACTCTTTTTACGAACCTATTAAAATTACTAGGAGTTCATAGGATTCGCACCACACCCTACCATCCACAAAGTAATGGTATGATAGAAAGGTGGCACCGTTGTTTAAAGGCCGCTCTAACAAGTAGGTTATCAGAAGGTGAATCTTGGGATGACGAAGTATCAACAGTTTTATTCGGGTTACGAGCAGCTAGCAAGGGTGACACAGGCTTTAGTACAGCCGACCTAGTCTACGGGCAACCATTACGCTTGCCAGGCGATTTTTACCGCGAGTCCAGTCCAAAGTACAATGGAGACGATTATACGTATGTAGAGCGATTACGAGAAATCATAGGTAGCCTTCGTCCGCAGTCACGAAGCGCAAGCGATTCGCGGAAATTATTTGTTTATAAAGACCTTAGTGATTGCAGTCATGTTTTCATTAGAAACGATGCGGTTAAAAAACCTTTATCACCTACTTACGATGGCCCCTACAGCGTCCTAAGTAGAAATAGTAAGGTATTTAAGGTACAACTTCCGAACAGGCAAGTTAACATTTCAATTGAAAGGCTGAAACCAGCATATGTAATTAAATCAGAAAATGAATGTAACGAAGATAATATGTGTACAAGTAAAAATGAGTTTCAGCAGAACTGTAACAGCGAGAATAAAGTAGCTAAAAAGTGCGTCACTTGGACCACACGCAGTGGCAGAGTAGTAAAGCCACCTACGCGTTATATGTAACCTAGATTTTAAGCAAATTTAAACTAACACAGCGAATTAGGATAAGTTAAGTTAACTTAGAAACTAAAATAATTAGCTATTAATATATTGTAAGATTCCTACGGAGCAACACCTCCTAAGTTTATAAAAGTTACTTTAGTCGGTCGATGCCTATTTTTGAAAACATGGGCTCACAACAGGCAAAGAATGCTGAAGTTATCATAGCTCAAAACGGAGCTGGTAACCAGGCGCAAGCTGAATTACAAAGAAAGCTAGAAACATATGGAATTATTACCGTGATTGTGATAATCGTGATAAGTGTAACATGTCTCTATGTGTTGTGCCGGAAAGCCGGAAATAAAGTTAAGGGTAAAGTAATTAAACAAGTTATTTCGCGTATCGAAGAAGGACGCGGGACACAGCTAGCTGAAACAGCAGCTCGTCCAGTTCCTCAAGCTGCGACAGTGCAGTATTAGTAGAACCAATTCTAAAGTGAAAATTTTACTGCGTAAATATGTGGGTATTTTGTCAAAAAATGTTTCAGTTAAAAATAAATAGGTAAATAAGTTTAAATAACAAAATGTAACTAAAATATAGTAAGTAAGATGTCAAATCATGTATGTACTTTTAACATAAAATCTAGATGTTAAGAAATAACATAATGTGTAGCACAGCTGACCCATAAGAGAGTCACTTTGTATCATTTATATGTTATTCTCTGAATCAATGCGTTACATACAATGTACCGGTGACTATTTTTAGATTAGTAAGTACCTAGTTCACTGTTATTGTAATAAGCAAGAATGTTATTGTAATAAGGTCGACCGATCAGGTTGCAAGCTTACTATACCTAACATATTGTGAGCTCGCAACTTGATAGTCTGTATGATAAGAGAACTGTGTATAATTTTAAGCGTAAAAACGGCTGTATCGATTTACGTAGTTTAAAAACTTTTGTAAAAAAGGGTAAAATTAAAAATGTAATAAGTTGTTATGTTTGCAGTAATTTTCGCTAAATGATGTTAAAAATAATCTATTTTTCGTTTTTTTTTTTTTTAAAAAAAGGGGGGGTGTAATGTAGGTGCTGACACAGCACACACATACAGCTACCTCGCGCAAATGTATGAGTAGTTAATAGACACGTACAATGTAACCCGATAACGGACGCCGAGCGATCGACGCTTCCAACCTAAAATATTTAGTCCTTAATACGAGAGCACTATGTAAGCACGCTACCAAGTTTATAATAAATCGGTATTGTCGTAATTCGTGCGTATCATTTCCACCCCTACATAAGACCTGATAGGTGCTAATAGTGAGTAGGACTCAACACTTTTATTTTAGGAATATTTAACATATATTCATCATCGTTAAAGGCATTTGCCTAACGCAATTTGTCGATTGCATGCCCAATAATAATGTGGCAATCCAGTAACTGCTGTGTGTACATATTTGACATAATCATCGTTTAATATATATTTTGCCCTTCTTTTATTACCGACCTTACGCTTCTTCAGCATAGGTCCCTTGGATATGTTACCTTTTCCACGAAGTGCATTAAACAATCTGAGCAAATTAATATTGTTCTTGTTAACTGTCTTGTTTAAATCGCAATGGAAGGACTTGGCCACATTTTTAGTCCTAAGACGAAGACGACGAAATATCCTTTGGACATTCCCACACATCGCCATCTAGCCCCAAAGTAACCTACTCAAAGCTTGTGTTATGGGTGCCAGACAACGGATATAATACTTAAATACTTTTTGTTTGTAAATACATACATGATATACATAGAAAACACCCAGACCAATACAAACAGCCATGTTCATGCACACAAATGTTTGTATTGTGCGGGGATCGAACCCGCACCCGCTGCGTAGTAGGCGATTTCTCGACCACTACACCAGACGGGTCGTCTGGTCTACAGTTATGTATAATTTTTTTAATTATCCAAACGCGACTTATGTACTTCAAGAATTTACCCATTTTCAGAAATTCCAATGATTTTACTTCATTCTTTATGTATGTCCATGCCTCATTGATTAACCCGGCTGGTATTAAGGGTAATACAGAACACATTCCGACTACTCTTTTCTCAGGTTTGGACTTTATATGTCCCAATACCTTTGCCTTCTATTTTTATATTTTTAGAAACATGCATGTAACAGCCTTTTATCTCTACGCGTGGGAATACGTCTTCCAACATTGCGTTGATTGCTGCAGATTCATAGTCGTAATGGTACTTTTTAGGTTTCTATTTCTTTATATTTCAGCATTGTTACATAATATTTTCCTGCTTATTACCAGTAGTTGTTCCATAGATACATTCATTTCCCAGTAGTACAATTAGTTGGACCAAGGAAAGAACAACTCGCTCGAGTTGAACCATTGGTAAAGATATTTCCCTATAGAACAACAAGTTGAACCATGGGTAACTTTACTTCTCTGTAGTACAACCAGTTGGACATCGCAGTTGTACCACGGGTCGGGAGTGTAAAAAAATACGGACGGAACCTCGTCTAATCATGAGTGAAGCATAATAATGGCCGCCCGTTTAGGCTGTGTGAGTGATTTGAGGGTTGCTATATAAATCATCAATTTCCCTGCTGTTTGGTGGAACCAAACCAATCGACCCCAGTTAACTCAAAACGGTTAACCTATGTTGACCAACCAAACATAATTTTTATAACCTCTGTGATAGAAAATAAAACACATGTTACGTATAAAGAAATGTATTTTTACACATCACATTATTAGTGATTAGGCTATGACTATCTATAAACTGCCTCGGTGGCGCAGCAATAAGAGGGTCGCACTTTAAAGCGACACCTGCGCCAGAGGTCCCGGGTTCGATCGCCGAGTCGGGCCAAAAATATATACCTGAGTTTTTCTGTTCAGAAATTCTTAGGGTAGCCCGGAATTTGGAAGTTGGCGGTGTTTCACCACCCCGTGCTGCCTCGGAAAAGCACGTAAAGCCGTTGTCCCGCGCCTGAACTCTCTCCAGTCGTGTCAGATTGCTGTCCCATCGGGCTATGAGAGTGAAAGACCAGAGTGGAGACCCAAAAACTGACGCAATATGATTTTACAGAGGTAAAATCATATTTCGTCAGTTTTTAGGGGGCCGTTTTTCAAAAGTAAAATAAAAGATCCCATACTTCCAATATAAAATATATTTTACATCGTTTTCATAGGTTTCCTAAAGACAAGTGTACAAAAAGTTGACACAACATAGAGGATTTTAGCGCGTCTTTATAAATAATAATAATTATATACGTTCTAATTATTATTATTATATCATGTGATACGTGATTTAAACGTGTTTTCGATTTTTAAGGGGTTTATTGTAGTAGTCCCCCTAACCGATTTCAGCTACGGTGGCCAGTCACAACGACTAACCGACTGCGCGGGACATATTATAGTGCACAAGTGTGTGCGTGCGCAAACACAGGTGCACTCTCTATTCCTTTCACTCTCATAGCCCGGTGGGACAGCAATCTGACATGGCCGGAGAGAGTTCAGGCGCAGGACAAAGGCTTTACGTGCTTTTCCGTGACTCTTCCCATAGTTTGTTGCATACAATAAAAGTGCATAATAATATATAGATTTCCCCATTCTTAGAGAATTTTCCCACTCACAAAAGTGACAACACTGTTGCATTTACGTCTGGAATTCTCGTCAATGTTTTAAAAACATTTTTTTTTTGAAAAAACGTCATGAATTGTAATAACTTATGTATGATAGGTGATTCCATGTGACTTTTTACGTTTACTCATGTAGTTTTTACATGATTTCACGACACAAGTTTTTGCAAAATAAATCGTGGACGCAACGAACGCACTACTACGTGTCAACGGCGCTGTCACTCAGGACGAAATGGCAGTGGGTTGTCGGACCTAGTGTGTATGTGTGAGTGTAGAGCATGTACTACAAACGAAATTGTAGTAGCTTGCATGCTTCACATTTATTGAGTGTAATGTTACGTCCGTATTTTTTTTATGTCCGTAGCCAGCACGTATATATAAATATAAAACGTAAATATTTTCATCATGTTTTCATATATTCATTGCATCATTGGGCGAGTTTTTCATTCGTTATACTATGAGAGACATTAACATGCCAAAAGCCACCACGCAGGTTCTTACAGCAACTGCGTGCTTCCAGCATTCGTTATAATATTTCTTAGGAAAAAAGTACCTGCAAAAGTAATTATGTAACTAACCGACTGGTAACCCTGAACGGCAAGTTATCAAACGGATGCGGTGGTCCATCGTGGTGGGAATGATGGGTCTGGATTTTCATAGGCGTGGGGACATTGCACAGTATACTCCTTGCTCGCAAAGTACTACCAATCAGGGCCCTTACTCCACGCAAAGTAGACATCATGAGTTCAACACCAGATTCTGCCTGAAGGAGATATGATGCAAGACTTGCAGAACACAACTCACAAAACAAACTTTGACTGCGATTTGACGGGTAATTGTCAATTTGAGTAAAAGTAGTTTTGTCTTAATTTATGGTGGCCAGCACGTATATAGGTATAAATATAAAACTTAAAATATGTTTTCATATATTTTTATCTTCATTGCATCATGGGGCGAGTTTTTTTTTGTCCATGTGTAAAAAAATATAGAGGAAGAGGTCAGGAAGTACTCGAAGTCGAGATTCAACATCATCAGGTTTCTTCAGACATTGTAATTTTTAGGGTTCCGTAGCCGAATGGCAAAAATCGGAACCCCTTAGTTTCGTCAAGTCTGTCTGTATGTATGTCACAGCCACTTTATTCTGTAACTATAAGCATCACACTGGTGAAATTTGGTAGGAAGATGTATCCTATTAACCACTATATGATTCTCACACAAAAAAATAAAAATAATGATTAGATGATTAGGTATTAGAAAGATATTTAGGTTCCCATATATGAAACTAAATCTGTTTTTTTTTTGTGCTTTAGAATGTTTTTAACACTCACAGTGTCATATTTTATATTCATAAAGATGAAATAAGAAACCAAAAATTTGCGCACGGGCGGGACTTGAACCAGCAACCTTTTGGCAAACCGGGCCAAAAGTGTTTTTTTTTGTCAAACTTATGCGTGTCTATGGATAGGTCTCTTATAACGCCATGGAGGTTTCTTAAACCATTTTCTTTAAAAGTCTAACATTTCATAGCTATTCGCTTCCAAAGTGGTAAAATGGGCGTTCCCCCATCTAACTTCTAAACTAAGCGAGTGTAAACTTTGAAAAAAATACATAATATAATGTAGATTTTATGAAAAATAATAATAACGAAAATTGGTTCGGACGGGATCGATTGAGAAGTTTTTGAGATATAGCATATTTTCAACAAAAAAAACCGGCCAAGTGCGAGTCGAACTCGCGCACTGAGGGTTCCGTGCCAACTTTAATTGAATTAGTGAATCCACTTACTTCCACTTGGAACCGCTTTCAAGAGACTGGAAGGGTAACCAGAAGAGCAGGATCAGGCAGAGTTGGAGCAACTACGTCACAGGAAGATCGCTACATACGCCTGACTGCACGCAGAGAGCGATTTGTTACCGCCCGCTCTTTACAAAACCCTTGCGCCAAGCGACCAGTACCCGTGTTAGGGACCAAACGATTAGAAATCGGTTGCATGAAGACCAGCAATTCTTCAGAGGACGTGTAGTGCGAATTCCATTGACAGGAACGCATCGTGCGAACTGATTATCATTTGCAAGGTAGCACCAGGATTGGGACATGAGTGATTGGTGCACAGTATTGTTCACAGATGAATGCAAAGTGAATTTTTTAGTGACGATCGTCGCATAAGGGTTTGGAGACGAGAAGGTGAGCGATTTTTGGATGCTTGTATCCATGAAAGTGATAGATTCGGGGGTCCCAATGTTATGGCGTGGGGAGGAATCTCTTTATCGGGCCGAACTGAGCTCGTAATCCTAAATAAAGGCACGGTGACGGCTCAACGATACATTAAGCAGGTGATCAGACCCCATGTGCTGCCATTTTCACAAAGATTTGGGACAGAATTCAAATTGATGCACGATAACGCCCGCGCCCATACAGCTCTAGCCACCAGGGACGCTCTGGAAGAAGCCGGAATACAGGTCTTGCCGTGGCCTGCGAACAGTCCAGATCTTAATCCCATAGATCATATGTGCGATTTGTTAAAAAGAAGTGTCCGAGACACAAATCAACCCGTGCATAATGAGAGACAGCTCATCAACGTGCTCAAAACAAGCTGGGAACAAATGTAACAAGAGACTGTGCGACATCTGGTAGAAAGTATGCCTTTCAGGATTCGAGAGTGTGTTCAGAAAAGTAGAGGACACACGCGATACTGAAAAAAGCCTAAAATAATTTTTAAAATCCGTTTTTTTTTTAATGACAGCATACTTAGGTAAATTTGCATATTTTCGAAAACATATTGAATATTCATAGTTTTTCAATCCTTAGTTATTGTTTTATGATTTAAACATTAAAAAGTTATCAATCAATTTAATTTAACAATTTCATTACCCCAGAAACCAAATCATTTTTCACAAAACTTAAAATTTACTGTAGCCCTTATTATGTTTTGATTATTTTAAATCATGTTTGTATTTACAAACAAAAAGTATTTAAGTATGTCATAGTAATTAACTACACAAGCGAACCCAGATGATTTACCTAAATGTGAAATTTCAACATCGAAACGAGGCAGCGGCGCCGGCCAGACGCAACCCGATCGCCACTGCTGACACTGCAACGGACAGCCCGCGCGTCACCCATTATCTAGCATCAGTGATGAGACACTCATTATCTAGCATCGATAGGGTCAACTCATGTAACTAGTTTTATTTTAAATAAATTACTTTTAGACCAATTTTGGTTTTTCTTGAATCCTCCGACCGCGACCTCCATATTTGGCGCAGTCGGTAGGATACTCAAGCCGCCTTGAGTTTAGATTCACTAGGGTATTCTCAAATCGGTATCCGCGTGAAATCGCTATCGTCGCGAGCGATCGGGCGTCCTTGGGTATCCCGTATAAGAAGAACCTGGAGTAGTGGCTGGAGGATAAATCAAGACATCGATTTCAAGAATACCAGAATGCAGTTTATGTAAGTACGCTGAAATCGTTTCTGTGTTGCTTCCTTTCTATTCCTTAGTTTCCATATTTTACCACCATTTTTCACCCTAAGCAAACTACCCCTATAGGGCCTGCTCGATCTAGACAAGCCCGTAGGTTAGATTTAGATACGAATAGGAATATTAGTGTAGACTTAGATAATTCATTTCTTAGTTTAGAGGATTCTGTGAGCTCTGAGAGTCCAGAAAATCCTATAATGGCCGATGTAGATACCATTTTTAAGGCCTTGCGTCTAGTGCCTGAGTTTGACGGCAACCCGCATTATCTTGCCGCGATTCATTCACCTGTGCGATCAAATCGCAGCCGAGTATACAGAGCAAAATCCTGGTAACGCTTTAGCTAACCTTTGCCTAGTTAACGGTATCCTAAATAAAATTACTGGACCCGCCGAACGAATAATAAATTCAAACGGCATTGCTGAAGATTGGAATAGCATTAAACTTGCATTAATTAATAATTTTTCTGACCAAAGGGACGAGACCGCCCTTTATAACGACCTTATGTTAGCAACTCAGGGTAGTAGTTCGCCACAAGAGTTTTATGATCGGTGTACAAATTTATTCAGCACAATCATGACTTATGTCACTTTACACGAAAGAGTCGCGACTACAGTAGAAGCGAAGCGCGTGCTATATAAGAAACTAACAATGCAGGCATTTGTACGTGGATTAAAAGAACCCTTAGGGTCCCGCATCCGGTGCATGCGTCCTGATAGTGCTGAAAAGGCCCTTGAATTTGTGCAAGAGGAATTGAATGTAATGTACCTACAGAATCGTAACGAATCAGTAGATAAAAAGTCACTAGTCCCACAGTTGCATAAACCTATGCAGGCAGCATCCCTGCCCGTCGGGTTCAAACCATTCAATTACTCGGCACTGGCCCCACCTATGTCTAATTTTAAGATTTCACAGCAGCCAATGAAACCTAATTACAATCACCAAAATTACCCAGTTTCGTATAGGCCAGTAGGTATGCCTTCGCGTACGCAACAGATTTTTCGTGCGCAGCCCCCTAATTATAACGCGTATCAGAATAGGTTCCAAATGCCGCCGCGTAATAATCCACCTAACCCTGGCCCTAAGCCTATGAGTGGCGTTAGCCACTACGCTGTAAAAGAAAGACCGACCTTCAGTCAACCAATTGGTCACGATTGGCAAAAGTACGGTAACCCGCCGCCATCCAATTATTTTAAGACTAGGGAGATGAACTTAAATGAATGTGCTAACTATTATCTACCCGAATATTACAATTATGAGCCCGAAAACTATTATAATGTATTTAGCCACCCGGAATACGAGTACTTTGACGCGGAACCCGTGTATTACTTAGAGCCATCCTATGAATCATCTCATGAGACGGCCCCAGCCTCCAGTAGCGAGCCTGAGCCATCTACCAGCTCTGCTCAAGAGCAGGATTTTCAGAATCGCGGGACGTCACACACTTTAAAATAGAATTAAATATGCAATGTCAACGGCAGCTTCCTTTTATACAAATTTCAGATCCGCCCTTGAAACTGTTGATAGATACAGGCGCGAATCAATCGTTTCTTAGTCCGGAAGCTGTAGAGAGATTCTATGATAACGTTCCCTTAAATTTTGATCCTTTCGAGGTCACCAATGTCCACGCTACTACGCGTAATAATTATTCTATCACTATTCCCTGTTTCAAGGAATTCCAAGAACCCGATAGTAATATTAAATTATTCATTTACAAATTCCATGAGTTTTTCGATGGCCTTATTGGTTTAGATCTTTTAGAAAAATGGGAAGCTAAAATCGATCTTAAAGACAAACATTTAATTACGCGTAATTCGATCAATGAAATCTCTATGCATAACTCTAAAAACGTAAATCTTTATGAAGACGTTATCCCCGCGAACTCCACCAAATTAGCCAAAATTCCAATTAACCTTCATGACGGTGACGCCTACATTAACGATCAAATCTTATGTAACTGCGTAATTACTGAGTGCCTAACTAAAGTAAAAAATAGCCGAGGTATTGTAGAGATAAGAAATCCCACTACGCATGATGTAATTTTTTCTATGGACCGCGCCGTTCAAGGGGAGATCTATAATGTTCAGTGCAATCGAATCTTAGATGCTACGGATCGCTCATGCGCTACAAGTTTGCTACGGAACTCTCATACTACGAATAAAATTCGTGACGTAAATGCTACGGGAACACTTAGCGGTACGGATCATACGCGTGCTACGAACATATCGCGTAACCTCCATACTACGAGAAATGATGCGCGTCATAATGCTACGAACTTAATAGTCACTCTACGGATTCTTTGAGTGCTACGAACGAGACGCGTGACGCAGGACGCTACTTATAGGAATGAGCCGGTACATTCGAATGCTACGAAACTTAGTAGCCGTGCTACGGACGTTCTCTCTCGGCTACGAACCGATCATTTAAATCCCGAAGAGCGCGCTAACCTAGAAACACTCTGCGCGAAGTATGCCGATATTTTTTATATAGACCAGGGATGCACAGACCGCGGCCCGCGGGCCGCTTGCGGCCCGCCGGTCGAATACTGGTGGCCCGCCGACAGCAAAAATAATACTCTCGTACATTCGAAAAATATTGAATTCTATTCCAGAATAAAACCAAAAAAAATATGTTCGAAAAGTAATTTGAATCTCGCGCGCGCGCTCTTAAGTGCACGAATTCCCGATTGCTCGCGTAGGTAGATACACGAAGCTTCCAGAGTCGGTTTCGAGATTTCTCCAGACAGTTTTCGACTCTATACGCGCGGTATAAAAGCCACGCTAACCGCAGCGACCCATAGTTCGGTTTTAATTTGAGTGAAGTGTCAATAGTTCTAGTGTAGATTTTAACTCGACTAGCCGGTGTCATATATTTTGATCCACATTCAACGTAGATTTCCCGTCAAGTGCCGTGTATAATTGTGTTGTGAAATCGTAAGTAAAACTCTGTTATTAATAAGTGTTTCCCTACCTATTTAAATCAATTATTTTTGCTAATTTAAAAAAGGATGGGTAATTTAAGTAGGTACTGTAATTGTTTTTAGGTGCTGTGTTAATCCTAGCCAGGATTAGAACGCAACATGGACAAGCCAGGACCTAGTAAAAAACGTAAGGTTAAAGATGAAAATCGGCAGTTTCAAGAAATTTGGACTGAGAAATACTTTTTTGTATGGTCGCATAATAAAGTCGTTTGTTTAATTTGCAAGAATTCTGTTGCGATTGCAAAGGAATATAATGTAAAAAGGCACTATGAAACGCAGCATCCTACTTTTACCAAGTTTACAGGCGAATTAAGAAAGCAAAAAATGTTGTCTTTAAAACGGGAGCTTATTGGTCAGCAAGCTATGTTTACAAAACCCATCCAAGATTCAGAAACAGCTACAGAAGTTAGTTATGAAATTTCTCGAATGATAGCAAAGCGCAGTCGCCCCTTCAATGATGGGGATTTTGTAAGAGAATGCATAGAAATTGCCGCTAAGAAAATGTGTCCAGAAGCAGCAAAAAAGTTTGAGAAAATTCAACTGAATCGTATGACTATCCAAAGTCGTATTATGTCTTTGTCAGGTAATATTGCGGAACAATTAAATGAAAAAACTAAGATCATTGAATTTTTTTCATTAGCACTCGACGAATCCACTGATATTACTTCCACAGCTCAACTTCTCATATTCATACGAGGTGTTACTCAAGATTTTGAAGTCTTAGAAGAGTTGTTAGGAATGTGTTCATTGAAAGGTCAAACCAGAGGAGTTGATATACTCAATGTACTTTTGGATGAGTGTTCAAAAACTGATTTGGACTTATCAAAATTATCGGGAGTTGCCACTGACGGTGCTCCTTCGATGATTGGTGTCAATTCTGGGCTAGTTACTTTGCTGAAAAAGCATCTGCAAGAAAAAAACATAAACGCTGAAGATCTCATGCAGTTTCACTGCATTATACACCAAGAAGCCCTCTGTTCTAAAAAAATTGAATTTCAAAATGTCATGAAAGTGGTAGTTTCGACTGTAAATTTCATAAAATCACGAGGACTCAATCACAGGCAATTCAAACAATTCCTTGATGACATCGAAAGCGAATATGGAGATTTACTGTATTATACTGAAGTAAGGTGGCTAAGTCGTGGATTGACCCTGGAACGATTTCTAAATTTAATAGAAGAAATTGGAATATTTCTGGCGGAAAAGCAAAAGGATGTCCCGGAACTTAAAAATCCTGATTGGTTGTGTGATTTGGCTTTTTTAGTTGACATTACAAATCATTTGAATGTCTTGAACACACGGCTTCAAGGCAAAAATCAACTGATATCCCAGCTCTACGCTCACGTATCATCCTTTCAATGCAAGCTGACACTTTTCAGATCGCAATTGAATTCTGGAAATTACAATCATTTTCCGAATTATAAGAAAATGGCTGAAAAATTCAACAAAACTGCGATTAATTTCAGTTATGTAGAAAAGCTAGATATTTTGATTCAATCTTTTCAAGAAAGATTTTCGGAGTTTAAAAAAGTGAAACCTCTGTTGGACATATTCAGCAATCCTTTCACGATTTCAGTTGAAAATGCGCCAGAGTCAATGCAGTTAGAAATTATCGACATTCAAAACGACCAAGATTTACGCAACAAATTCAACGAAGGAGACTTGCTGAACTTTTACCGCTGCATTGATAAAAATACGTACAAAGAGTTGCGCATAAACGCTCTGAAATGTGCCAGCTTATTTGGTTCTACCTATATATGTGAACAAACCTTTTCAATACTAAATAATAATAAAACAAAAAATCGAAACCGCCTTGCAAATGAAAGTTTGGAAGCAGTTTTACGTGTTGCTACAAGTAAATTTGAGCCAAATATAAAAAAGATTGTAAGCACTATGCAGTGCCACGCTTCAAATTAATAAATTCTTTTTCAATTTTAATACATAATTATCAATTCTTTATTGTCTTTAATTACCTATACTTCTGGCGGCCCGCCATCAGTTCATAATTTGCCCGAGTGGCCCCTAGTCTTAATAAGTCTGTGCATCCCTGATATAGACGGTGAGGCTCTGACCTTCACTAATAAGATAAAACATCAAATTAAGACCACGGATGAGACACCAGTCTACACAAAAAGCTATCGGTATCCTTACGTTCATAGGGATGAAGTTAGAGATAAAATAGAAAAAATGTTGAACCAGGGAATCATTCGCCCTTCAGAGTCTGCCTGGAGTTCCCCGATATGGATTGTTCCTAAAAAAGCTGATGCCTCCGGAAAGTCTAAGTGGCGTTTAGTCGTCGATTTTCGTAAATTAAATGAGAAAACTTATGACGATAAGTACCCCATTCCAAACATCAATGACGTCCTTGATAAATTAGGCAACTGCCAATACTTCTCAGCTCTTGACCTTGCAAGTGGCTTTTATCAAGTAGAAATGCACCCAGACGATATTCCTAAGACCGCGTTCAACGTAGAGAACGGACACTATGATTCATAGTTTTACGCATGCCAATGGGTTTAAAAAATTCACCCTCCACCTTTCAACGTGTCATGGACAATGTCCTGAGAGACCTTCAGAACACCGTTTGTCTAGTCTACCTTGACGATATCGTCGTTTTTAGTACCAGCCTTCAAGAGCACATTGTCAACCTTGAAAAGGTATTCTCAAGATTACGCGATTCTAACTTCAAAGTCCAAATGGATAAATCCGAATTCCTTAAATTAGAGACAGCTTATTTAGGTCACATTATTACCAGAGACGGTATCAAACCGAACCCTGACAAAATTGGAGCCATTCAGAAATATCCCCGTACCAAGGACACCTACAGAAATTAAACAGTTTTTAGGTCTCGTTGGGTACTATAGAAAGTTTATACCGGACTTTGCGCGTATTACTAAGCCTCTTACGCAATGCCTCAAGAAAGGTAGGAAAATCGTAGCTAATTCAGAATACATTAACTGTTTTGAGAAATGCAAACAACTCTTAACCAACGACCCCATTTTACAATATCCGGATTTTTCGCGAGATTTTATACTAACCACGGACGCTTCTAACGTAGCTTTAGGTGCGATTTTATCTCAAGGCACTATAGGCGCGGATCGACCAGTCTGTTACGCGTCGCGAACTCTTAATGAAAGCGAGATGAACTACAGCACTATCGAGAAAGAACTGCTTGCGATAGTGTGGGCTACTAAATATTTTAGGCCTTATCTATTCGGACGAAAGTTCAGGATCGTTACGGACCATAAGCCATTGCAATGGATTATGAACCTTAAAGAGCCGAACTCACGTTTGACTAGATGGAGACTCAAACTATCTGAGTACGATTTTACTGTAGTTTACAAAAAAGGTCAATCTAACACTAATGCAGATGCCCTTTCGCGTGTCGAAATACACAACGAGGAAACGAGTTCTATGGCTGTTAACGCATCCGAACAACTTACATGTGCTGCTAACTCGTCGACAGCATCCGTGTACACCAGCGAAGAGGACCCGATTCTCGAAATCCCGATCGTAGATGAACCGCTCAATAGATTTAACAGACAGATTGTCATATCGGTAGTCGGTGATATTAAGAAACGGCCCTCTATTTCAGAACCCTTTGACACTCATTTAAGAACAGCTGTACAAGTATCCCAATCCAATTTAGAAAATGATATCGTAAGCCTTGTTAAAGAATACGTCAATCCGAAAGTTAAGACCGCTTTATTAATTAATCCCCCGTTAGCAATGTATAATATTATCCCGATTATTCAAAGTAAATTCAAAAACTCCGCTATGAACTTAGTACTAGCTAAAATTGAAGTCGAGAATATAAAAGATTATCTCAGGCAGCAGGAGATAATAAAACAGTATCACGAAGGTAAAACAAATCATCGTGGTATAAATGAATGTCATCTTGCTCTCTCTCGTCGTTTTTATTGGCCTAAGATGAAAGATGAAATCACAAAATTCATTAACAACTGTATCATATGTGGCCAAGCCAAGTATGATCGACATCCAATAAAACCACAGTTTAATGTCGTTCCTCCCGCTACCAAACCATTTGAAATCGTACACATAGATTTACTCAGCATCCATGGTGAAAAATTCTTAACTATTGTAGACGTGTTCTCAAAGTATGCGCAAGCATACCACATTCGCGATGGTACAGCCATCACCATCCTTCAATCACTTCTAAAGTTTTGCACCCATCACGGTCTACCTTTACCCACGGACTCAGGGGATAACACTTGAGAGCCTCGATGAGGGTCCCGGGCTGCTACCTTTTCGCCTCGGTGCCACCAGGCTTACTACGCACTATCATTCCTTTATCCAATACGTAGATTTAAAAGATTTTAGTAATAAAATTTATCTCTTACAAGATCAGCTAGTAGATTTTAAACATAGATTAAGCAATGATACTTACGTCCTTTATGAACTCCAAATAGACTATCTTTCCTCTAAATTGCTAAAAGTCATCAGTCAGTTAGATACGCTAACACCACGTCGCTCAAAGAGAGGTCTCGTTGACGGATTAGGTTCAATAATTAAGAGTATAACCGGAAATTTAGATACTTTAGATGCTCAGAGATATGATAATGCTATTAAAATTCTTCAGAAAAGTAACGACGAAATAGTTCAAGAATTTAACAATCATGTAAGCTTAAGTAAAGAATGGATGGTCCAGCATTCCAATGTTATTGATAAGTTAGTTGATAATCATAAACGAAACACTAGAATTAATTTTAAATAGCGAAGCTCATAAAGAATCGAGTCTTATAAAATATGCAAAATTTGCTCAGTATCTCGTTATTATAACTGAAAATATCGATGATGTGTTAGGAGAACTAAACAGGATTGAAAATATATTAGCTTTTATTCATGCTTCAACCTCGCATCATTCGATGTTAAGCATTGATATATTAAGTCATATGATTGAACGATTAGTAAAGATCTATGGCAAAGAACAGGTGTTAGAATTAGAATTTAGAGAATACTATGATATCGTAAAACCGGGCTATTACTATTCAGATAATCGGATAGTTATAATTTTTAAGATACCGATATACAGTAATGATAGTTTTGACTTATATAAGCTCTCAATAGCTCCTAATAAGAATAGACAGGCCCTTATCCCTCCTTTTCCTCTAATAGCAACTAACAGAAAAGGTTACGCGTACATAGAGGCTGAATGCCCGAAGTATAACAACTGGTACCTTTGTGGAGAGAAGACCAATTACCAGCTACGCCAGGATCCAGACTGCATCCAGGGACTTATTGCAAATCAATACATCGACAAGTCCTGCGAGATTGTGACTGTTACCCTGTCAAGAATAGCAATGGAAGAGCTGGACGAGAAACACTACGTGATATCATTCCCCAATTCCACGAGAATACACACACTCTGTGGGAAAGAAGATTACGACATCGTCAATGGAAGCTACCTTGCAACTGTTCCTGCGAATTGCTACTTATACACTCCCGAGTTTACGATCACCAACGCCAACGATCAAGTCGAAGGTCAACCCCTGAAAATAATGAAGCTTACATAAGACATGGACTCGCTGCCTGGAGACAAACCTCGAATTCATCTTAACTCCATCGACCTTAGACGACTACTTGATGTTCAACAAAAAGTAATCACAGAACCTGCAGTACAGATAGACCAAGCTTCAACGGAATCTGCAATCTACCACACAACGATCCCGGTGTACGTCATGCTATCGACTACATTTGCTCTCGTCATGTACCTACTCACAAGACATTATAAGATGCTGCAGCGCAAATCTGAGAAGTCTGCTCCCGAAGACAAAACCTATGAAGATCCTGAAAAACCCGCAACCCATACGCAGCAACCGTCACTATTCACTCAGCTTCGGCTTCAGAAATAGGTGACGTTCTGAGGGGGGAGGTGTCATAGTAATTAACTACACAAGCGAACCCAGATGATTTACCTAAATGTGAAATTTCAACATCGAAACGAGGCAGCGGCGCCGGCCAGACGCAACCCGATCGCCACTGCTGACACTGCAACGGACAGCCCGCGCGTCACCGACGCGATTCCACGGTTTCTACATTTTAACGATGAGACACTCATTATCTAGCATCGATAGGGTCAACTCATGTAACTAGTTTTATTTTAAATAAATTACTTTTAGACCAATTTTGGTTTTTCTTGAATCCTCCGACCGCGACCTCCATATTTAGTATTATATCCGTTGTCTGGCACCCATAACACAAGCTTTGAGTAGCTTACTTTGGGACTAGATAGCGATGTGTGGGAATGTCCAAAAGATATCTATTCTAATACTAGCGACCCGCCCCGGCTTCGCACGGGTGCAATGCGACTATAATTTGAGATTTAAACTATCCTATCTCTCAAGTTGGATCGAACTGCACATGGTGTGCGAATTTTATTATAATCGGTTAAGTGGTTTAGGAGTCCATTGAGGACAAACATTGTGACACGAGATTTATATATACATATTAAGAGAAGATTAAGAGATTATAAAGCTGAAGAGTTTGTTTGTTTGTTTGAACACGCTAATCTCAAAAACTACTGGCCCGATTTGAAAAAATTTTTTTACGTTGGATACCTAGTCCATTTATCGAGGAAGGCTTTAGGCCAGGGATGCACAGACTTATTAAGACTAGGGGCCACTCGGGCAAATTATGAACTGATGGCGGGCCGCCAGAAGTATAGGTAATTAAAGACAATAAAGAATTGATAATTATGTATTAAAATTGAAAAAGAATTTATTAATTTGAAGCGTGGCACTGCATAGTGCTTACAATCTTTTTTATATTTGGCTCAAATTTACTTGTAGCAACACGTAAAACTGCTTCCAAACTTTCATTTGCAAGGCGGTTTCGATTTTTTGTTTTATTATTATTTAGTATTGAAAAGGTTTGTTCACATATATAGGTAGAACCAAATAAGCTGGCACATTTCAGAGCGTTTATGCGCAACTCTTTGTACGTATTTTTATCAATGCAGCGGTAAAAGTTCAGCAAGTCTCCTTCGTTGAATTTGTTGCGTAAATCTTGGTCGTTTTGAATGTCGATAATTTCTAACTGCATTGACTCTGGCGCATTTTCAACTGAAATCGTGAAAGGATTGCTGAATATGTCCAACAGAGGTTTCACTTTTTTAAACTCCGAAAATCTTTCTTGAAAAGATTGAATCAAAATATCTAGCTTTTCTACATAACTGAAATTAATCGCAGTTTTGTTGAATTTTTCAGCCATTTTCTTATAATACGGAAAATGATTGTAATTTCCAGAATTCAATTGCGATCTGAAAAGTGTCAGCTTGCATTGAAAGGATGATACGTGAGCGTAGAGCTGGGATATCAGTTGATTTTTGCCTTGAAGCCGTGTGTTCAAGACATTCAAATGATTTGTAATGTCAACTAAAAAAGCCAAATCACACAACCAATCAGGATTTTTAAGTTCCGGGACATCCTTTTGCTTTTCCGCCAGAAATATTCCAATTTCTTCTATTAAATTTAGAAATCGTTCCAGGGTCAATCCACGACTTAGCCACCTTACTTCTGTATAATACAGTAAATCTCCATATTCGCTTTCGATGTCATCAAGGAATTGTTTGAATTGCCTGTGATTGAGTCCTCGTGATTTTATGAAATTTACAGTCGGAACTACCACTTTCATGACATTTTGAAATTCAATTTTTTTAGAACAGAGGGCTTCTTGGTGTATAATGCAGTGAAACTGCATGAGATCTTCAGCGTTTATGTTTTTTTCTTGCAGATGCTTTTTCAGCAAAGTAACTAGCCCAGAATTGACACCAATCATCGAAGGAGCACCGTCAGTGGCAACTCCCGATAATTTTGATAAGTCCAAATCAGTTTTTGAACACTCATCCAAAAGTACATTGAGTATATCAACTCCTCTGGTTTGACCTTTCAATGAACACATTCCTAACAACTCTTCTAAGACTTCAAAATCTTGAGTAACACCTCGTATGAATATGAGAAGTTGAGCTGTGGAAGTAATATCAGTGGATTCGTCGAGTGCTAATGAAAAAAATTCAATAATCTTAGTTTTTTCATTTAATTGTTCCGCAATATTACCTGACAAAGACATAATACGTCTTTGGATAGTCATACGATTCAGTTGAATTTTCTCAAACTTTTTTGCTGCTTCTGGACACATTTTCTTAGCGGCAATTTCTATGCATTCTTTTACAAAATCCCCATCATTGAAGGGGCGACTGCGCTTTGCTATCATTCGAGAAATTTCATAACTAACTTCTGTAGCTGTTTCTGAATCTTGGATGGGTTTTGTAAACATAGCTTGCTGACCAATAAGCTCCCGTTTTAAAGACAACATTTTTTGCTTTCTTAATTCGCCTGTAAACTTGGTAAAAGTAGGATGCTGCGTTTCATAGTGCCTTTTTACATTATATTCCTTTGCAATCGCAACAGAATTCTTGCAAATTAAACAAACGACTTTATTATGCGACCATACAAAAAAGTATTTCTCAGTCCAAATTTCTTGAAACTGCCGATTTTCATCTTTAACCTTACGTTTTTTACTAGGTCCTGGCTTGTCCATGTTGCGTTCTAATCCTGGCTAGGATTAACACAGCACCTAAAAACAATTACAGTACCTACTTAAATTACCCATCCTTTTTTAAATTAGCAAAAATAATTGATTTAAATAGGTAGGGAAACACTTATTAATAACAGAGTTTTACTTACGATTTCACAACACAATTATACACGGCACTTGACGGGAAATCTACGTTGAATGTGGATCAAAATATATGACACCGGCTAGTCGAGTTAAAATCTACACTAGAACTATTGACACTTCACTCAAATTAAAACCGAACTATGGGTCGCTGCGGTTAGCGTGGCTTTTATACCGCGCGTATAGAGTCGAAAACTGTCTGGAGAAATCTCGAAACCGACTCTGGAAGCTTCGTGTATCTACCTACGCGAGCAATCGGGAATTCGTGCACTTAAGAGCGCGCGCGCGAGATTCAAATTACTTTTCGAACATATTTTTTTTGGTTTTATTCTGGAATAGAATTCAATATTTTTCGAATGTACGAGAGTATTATTTTTGCTGTCGGCGGGCCACCAGTATTCAACCGGCGGGCCGCAAGCGGCCCGCGGGCCGCGGTCTGTGCATCCCTGCTTTAGGCTATATAACATAAAGATACGACTCATAAGACCACAGCAGAAATGAAAAATGTTGCGAAAACGGGAGAAAGATATTCCTTTTGAGAGCTTCCGCTGCATACGCTGCGGAAACCGCTTAAGTTACACAAAAATCATGTATGACAGGATTGTTCAGCATTAAGAGTTCTATAATAAAGTCCGCGACAGCATATGTCTATCTTTTATGGTTGACTTACTACAACCTTTTTTATGTTAATAAATTTGTAAAAGAATAATGCATTATTTTTAGAGGTGTATTGTACACACAGGTATTTAATCTTATCCAAATAAATACATTCATCATCACGAGCATTTCATTTAGAACCAAGTTGCCCTTTATATCATTTGATTTCAATAAATATCTTAGGAGCTATTATCACAGTTTTAACATAACTCCGCACCAAAATAATGTTCGCAGCTTAAGTACAACGTGCGCTTGCGTTAATATATTATAAAGCTGAAGAGTTTGTTTGTTTAAACGCGCTTATCTTAGGAACTGCTAGACCGATTTGAAAAAATATTTCTGTGTTGGATAGCTTATTTATCGAGAAAGGCTTTAGGATATAAAACATGACGCTGCGACGGGTGAGGAGGGAGCAAACTCAAAACGCGCGGACGAAGTCGCGGGGGACCGCTAGTTGTTATATATATTGTTGACAGCAAATATAACTTTGTTTTTCATAGTGTTTGTATGAACTACAAAGTTATGTTTGCGGTTGTTGAAAATGTGCTATATCTCAAAAACGTCTCGTTTGATCCCGTCCGAATCAATTTTCGTTGAAAGTATTTGATAAGATATACATTATTATTTTTTTAAGCTAAGTTAAATTAGTTTAGAAGTTAGATGGAGGGGGGGTGGGGGGACGCCTATTTTATCACTTTGGAAGCGTCTAGCTATGAAACGTTAGACTTTAAACGAAAATGGTTTTGAAAACCTTTATGTCATTTTAAAAGACCTATCCATAGACACTCCACCCCACACGCATAGGTTTGACATTTTGTTTTGTTTTAGTTTCATGTAAGGAGCCCTTAAAAATATTTTTTTTTTCAGGATACATCTTTCTATCAAATTTTAACAGTGTGATGCTTATAGTTATGTACAGAATAAAAGTGGCTGTGACATACGGACGGACAGACAGATAGACAGACAGACTTGACGAAACTATACGGGTTCCGTATTTTACCATTCGGCTACGGAACCCTAAACAAGTAACAAAACGCAGCTTTTTAATTGTATCTAATCGGAGTAACGAAACGGGATAGCAGGCAAACGGTGAGTTACACTTACTTTGCGATTTTTTTCGGAGCTTGCACTGATTTGTATAACAACAAGTTTCCCTGTTTATTATACTAAATACAAGCTTTCAAAAATTATACCTTAATTATTTGTATGAATAATATAAATCATTTATTTTATTACCCATCACGGTATTGAGCTTCCGAAAAAAACTGGTCTTAGCGCCAGTTAATTCCGTCCAACGACACCTAGTGAGGCAAGTATGCAACTGTGTGCCTAACACGAGTAGGTCCCAAATGCACTTTGCACAGCCGTCATTACAATTATCTTTTTGTGGATCCGAAGCATTTCTAGTAACGTAACATATTTTTCATTTCTTCTGTTCGGAAAATTGAGCTTTCATGTGAAGATAGACGGGTGGAAAATAGCTTTGCCATCTCTAGGGTGGAAAGTAGTTTAGTTTTAATTGCTACGATCAGACATGGAGCTAAACGTAATTGAGTCACATTCTAATATTAAAATAAATAAGCTTTCATATTTTTAAGATCAGCTCAACATTAAAAGCGTGTTTATTATGGTCACTGTTGTAAATTCTAGAAACACTCAAAAGCGCCACCTATTGGACGCTTGTTACATCTGCATGTACCTAGCTATTTAGCGCCATCGTGTTAGCTAATCATACCCAAGGTGCATAGATGGCGCCACTAGTATTATTTATTTATTATTTATTCACATTTGCGTACTAGGTGTATACATTATAAGGATAAAATATATAATACATACATATTATATTCTGCTTAATCTTTTACATTTTTTGAACTGTTTTTCCGATTCATGACATCTTTCACTTTGCTCTGCGGCTTCCTACGAAACACAGCAAACAACAAACTGCCTGGCACATTCTTTTGGGGTTTTATTATCGCCATTTTTTGGTGACCCCAGTGCAGAGGTGGAAAGTGGTTACGGGACCGACCGACGACATAATTCGCAAATAGCGATTGAGGCGACCCCGAAGCATCAGATTGCCGGTGCATCAGAAAAATCCGGTACTGAGACCACGTACCACGGAACGGAACACGAAGTCGCGACGTGGGAACCGAGTGCCACGCCGTGAAAGCTGGTGATACGAGCTTCAAAAGGACGCCAGGCCGACCGTCAGGTGCAAGAAGTCACGAAATCGCGAAGGCGAGCGAGACAACGCCCACGCGACAACGACCACGTGCAACCACGTGCTGAAACAAAAAGGCGGCGATACCGGGGACAGCAAGAAATCTGGTGAGCCGGTTCCTTTATCTTTCCTTACCTTCTTAAATCTCTATCTGGGTAATATTTTTCAGAGAAGTTTACTTACGTTTCGATCATGACAGACGAAGAAACTATCGAACCCACACATATCGACAACGAAATTCAACAGCTCTCGCGCAGTAGAGCCTCCTATAAGGGTAAACTTACCCAATTTATAATTTTTTTAAATAAAATCCCAACGCCACCCACTGTAGATGACGTTTTGAACCTAGAGTTACGTATTAACAACATTGAATGCACTTACGACAAATTCGATTCCATTCAAAGTAGATTAGATACTTTATCGGACGACACCGAGTCCCAAATTCTCGAACGTTCCAAGTTCGAAGAGCCATATTTCAAGGCTCTGGCCAGAGCCAAAGGCCTAGTTAAGACCGTCAAGGTCGAAACTAAGGAACCTGAGTCCGCAGCTTGCTCATCAGAAGTGAACGACTGCATTAAATTTCCAGAAATTACACTGCCTAACTTTGGTGGTGATTTTAAAGAATGGCTCGAGTTCAGGGAAACATTCGATGCCTTGATTAATCAAAGCGGTCTAAAACCTATTCAGAAATTTAAATATCTCCGCAGTTGTTTAAAAAATGGTGCTCTGGAGGTTGTCAATTCCTTGGAATACAGTAGTGAAAGCTACCAAATGGCTTGGAAACTGTTATGCGAACGCTATAACAACCCAAGATTACTTGTATCGAACCACCTCAGAGCTCTTCTGGACACTGAGAAAATACAAAACGAAAGTGCCCAGTCACTTAGAAAACTTATTGACAATATGAATAAACACTTACGCTCACTCCGAATGCTCAATATACCCACCAATGATTGGGATTTACTAATCATTTATTTTATGTGTAATAAATTGCCCCCACCCCTAAGAAGATCTTGGGAGGAACAACAATGCTCTAATGAACTGCCATCGTTACAGGAATTCAAAGGCTTCCTAAGGAAGCGAGCGGACATACTAGACAATGTGAGATTAGACACTACTAAATCCGGAGGACTGGATGCACCCAGGAAAGCAATGGTAACCACATCTTTGAAGTCCAACGGTGGCCTTGCATGCCCACAGTGTAAAGGTAGGCACTATCTTAACCAATGTAATTCCTTTTTGGCTCTGAACGCAAGGGAACGCTTTAGAGTTGTAAAGTCATTCAAGCTGTGTACTAACTGTCTAGGTAACAATCACACCGTAACCAACTGTCGCTCTTCACATTGCAAATACTGCAAGGGTAAGCATCATACAATTTTACATATTGATAGTGTGACACCCACTACACTACAGAGTGAACAATTCACTACAAGCACCTCACTGCATTCGCATCAAACGAATCAACCAAATAACCAAACAGCAACCAACATGCATACAAATACAACTTCAACTAGCCACACACACAGTAACACTGTTACTGCAGCTCATGACACCAACAAATTAGTAATTTTATCAACTGCTGTAGTCCGAGCATACGACTCGAGACAGCAACCACATAATTTGAGAGTTTTACTTGACAGTGGCTCACAATCCAATTTCATATCAAAACGAGCTTTTCAATTATTAAACTTACCCAAGAATAATGTGAATATGGAGGTTATTGGATTTAACAATAATTCTACTGAAATTAAACATTATTGCAATCTCAATATTGAGTCAAATGATACAAAATACCAAACAAAATTGTCCTGCTTGATTGTACCACAAATTTGTAACTTGCCAAATTTTAATTCAGCAATAACTAATTCCTCTTTTAACATTCCAGCTCACATCAAGTTGGCAGATGAAAACTTTTCCTCAATGGGTGAGGTGGACTTACTTATTGGAGCTGAATTATTTTATAATCTATTATGCGTTAGACAACATAAACTAGGAGATGGGTACCCTATACTACAAAAAACTAAACTAGGCTGGATAGTATCAGGATCTTTTTCTGGACCAAGGCAGGTACGATGCAACTTATCTTTAAATTCACAATTGAAACATTTTTGGGAAATGGAAGAGTGTAGTGAGAATCCATTCAATGTAGATAAAGATCAGGAGCTGTCCCATGATGACAAACAATGCGAGGAGGTGATTATGAAACACACCCGCAGCTCTGAGGGCAACTTTGTGGTCAATTTACCACTTAAACAGCCAGGTTCAGCCTTAAGAGAATCCAAACACATAGCTAAACAACGTTTTCAATCTTTAGAAAGAAAATTTGCTAAAAATAACGAACTTAAACAAATGTATGTTAAATCCATGAGAGACTTTGAGCAAGCGGGACGCATGGAGAAATGTACTTCCTCTGACGTCCCTCTCAATTACTTACCCCATCATGCTGTTGTTAACCTAGAAAAGTCCACCACTCCACTGAGAGTTGTTTTCGATGCCTCATGTCAAACCACTTCTGGGTTATCTTTGAATGATATTCTGCACAAGGGTACAATAAACCAGGACAAGCTTAACCATATTTTATTACGATTTCGATTGCATAAATATGTCATTAATGCAGACATATGCAAGATGTTCTGTTGCATACTAATAAACGCTGAACAGCAACCCCTGCAATGCATCCTATGGAGGGAAGAACCCCACCATGAGCTTCAAACTTACAAACTTACAACACTCAGCTTTGGACTGAAACCTGCACCACACATTGCAACACGATGCTTACTGCATTTGGCACATGAAACTCGCACTGCTTTGCAACTAATTTCAGATACAGTCTCGGCGATCGAGGAGCAGTTCTACGCGGACGACCTGCTTCTCACTGGGGATGATGAAGGCCTGATCACGCAGGTAGCCCTGGAGGTAGACAAGATCCTAAGTACAGCCAAATTTCACCTACGTAAGTGGAAAACCAACTCGCCACACATTCAACAATCATTACCTTCACATACTCCAACACAAGAAAACGTTCCACACGGTCGCAGTGACAATGACATTCACAAGGTATTAGGACTGGAATGGTCAAACCATACTGATATGTTACATTATTCTTTTAACTTGCAACCAATACCTAAACACGTAACTAAACGTGTTATTTTATCTCGAGTTTCAAGTATCTTTGATCCCTTGGGTTTATTATCTCCATGCTTGATTCTCGCCAAGTGTTTCATCCAACGTCTGTGGCTGGAAGGGTCAGACTGGGACCAGCCAATTTCAGAATCTCTTTTAAATGACTGGTTAACCTTTTACAACAAACTTTAACATTTAAAACAAATACAAATACCGCGAGTAGTTACGATAAGTAAATATGTAACATTCAAACTGCATGGGTTCGCTGATAGCTCCATACAAGCATATGGGGCGGCCATATATGTGCTCACAACTGATGCGCTTGGCCAAACTCTAATTAGATTATTATTTGGAAAAACTCGAGTAGCGCCATTAAAAACGAAAACCATACCGCGGCTCGAACTGAGCGCGGCACTTTTACTGGCAACTAATATGAAGGATGTGCAGTCAGCACTTAAAGTACCTATCAATGACATACAATACTGGTCCGACTCAACCATCACGCTGGCATGGATAAACACAGAACCTCACAAGCTGAATACATTTGTGGCCAATAGTTTCTAAAATTCAGACCTTAACAGATACATCAAAATGGCGCTGGGTCCCTAGCAATGAGAACCCAGCTGATTTATTGTCTAGAGGGATTTTAGCAGACAAGTTAGTTAACTGTACTGCCACTTTTAAACTTTGGTTTGAGGGACCTGCCTATCTGAGTAGACCAGAAAACGAGTGGCCTCAGAACAAACACCAAGGCCAACAAGAAACTCCTGAAGTAAGAACAAAACAAGACTCACATAAAACATTTTGCAATACCACACATACACGGGGTTCTGATAACAAATTTGTTAATGATTTAATATCAAAATGGTCTAATGACAGTAAATTGTTTCGCGTGTTCTCATATGTTTTAAGATTCCTGCACAACTGTAAGAACAAAAATAACAAAATTACAGGTGCAATTTCTTGCGAGGAACAAAAACAAGCCACCTACAAATTAATAAAATTCACACAAAGAGAGTCATTCCCTAATGAGTATAAACTTCTCCAAAATAATATGGAGTTACTAAAGGCTTCAGGAATTCAGAAGCTTAAACCCTTTATGGAAAATGGTCTCGTAAGAGTGGGGGGACGCCTCAGCCAATCGCAATATGAATATGACAAAAAACACCCTATTATACTCCACAGCAACCACACACTAACACAAATGAACACATCCGTCTTATGCATGCGGGGCCCCAGTTGCTGTTATCCAGTGTCAAGGAACGGTTTTGGCCAATAAAAGGTAAGCAACTAGCAAATAGAGTTATCCGAGATTGCGTGCCATGCTTCAGAGCCTAACCAGAGACACCTACACCTATCATGGGTGACTTACCAAGCAGCAGGGTGCATCCTGCTCCTCCATTTTATACTGTGGGCTTAGACTATGCGGGTCCTTTCTTACTGAAAGACAGACAAGGTCGTGGTTACAAAACTTACAAAGCTTATATTGCAATATTTATATGTTTTTCCACGAAGGCAGTCCATATTGAGCTTGTTACAGGTCTAGATACTAAGAACTTCCTAGCGGCGTTTAGACGTTTCATAGCAAGGCGCGGGAAACCTCAAGTGGTGATAAGCGACAATGGCACCACCTTCCGTGGGGCTGACAGGGAAATCAGGGAGTTATACGATTTTCTTACCACAAACTCTGAGTAATTGACAGCCTCAGGTACCGATCAAGGTATTGTATGGAAATTTGTACCATCATACTCACCTCACATGAATGGCCTATCAGAGTCTGCTGTTAAGAGCTGTAAATTTCATTTAAAGCGCGTTTTAAAACAAAGCTTACTAACCTATGAAGGTTTTGCAACCATATTGACCCAGATAGAGGGTATCCTAAACAGTAGACCTTTATGCCCTATCCCCTTCTCTGATAATGAACTGTTCCAAATCCTTACACCGCACAGACAGGTATTTGACCCTTAAATTTGGCCAAAATTATTTGATTAACCTGATGGCTGCCTAACAGTGTTTCAATTGAGGTTTTGGTCAGGAAAACAAAAATTAAAGACATTGGTATTATATACAAGCATTTATTCATCATTCTGGTTTTCATCTTCCAAAATTACGTTTAAGATGTCACTTTCTTATAATAAATTTAAAACATCAGCCTAAAGTGGATGTGTCTTTTGATTTTTTCCCTTCCTCATACCCGTCAGGACCGGGTCAGAGGTCAAAGGTAGCTTGTTTAAAACATCTGCGTTGCAGGCTACCCTTAAAACCTTCTGCGCGTAGTGCAACCGTATAACCCAATATGTTTATTCCGGGCTTCGGCTGCTTCTTCCGACAGTTGTCCAATAGGAAGCATAGCTTCTTTTACCACTTCAGCCTGTGATGCAATACTTTATGTAATGTCGGACATGGGAAAAAGTTATATAACATGGCAATATCTTTCAAACTCCTCCACGTATATTTTGATAAAACTACACATGCTTTCGGTTACGATATGCATCCATTAAGCCACTCGGCATTGTTTGTTAAGAATTTAGCCATTGTGTTGCTAGCAGCAGACCATTTTTGTTGAAACTGGTGCTCGATCAATTTTTTGCTTCATATTTGAAATATTTTGGTCATTTTCGGCATATTGACCGAGCAGTTCCTGTTCCAAAAATTGAAATTTTTCAATAAATGTTCAAGTATTTGGACGTTATTTTGTATCAAGCAACTCATTACGAGAAAAAAAACCTCATCCCAAAGGACCCTATAACAAAATATAAGTAAAATCTCTTATTTACTTGTATCAAATGTTCCAAAGGAAAAAAAAATACCAAAAATAGGGGGGTGCTTTGGGGTGGCTGTTTTTTGCTTCTTTACATCCTCGAAGTTCTAATCTATCACGAAAAAATGCTATTTTAGTTTAATATTGTTTAGAAATGTATTAAAACTCCCTTTGATCTTCGAAAATGTGTTTTTTTCTGCCTTTTATCTTAGCTTTCTTCTCAAGGGTATAATTAAAAAAAGGCTATAGATAAGTTGTTAAAATTTATAACCAAATAAATAACATACTTAATTGTGTACAAATCATAGGAAAAACCAACACAAAATCGTTCTTTCACAAACAAACAAATATTTGAAAACAATGAAGTTTGAGCTCATCAAATAATCACACGAACACCGATGGCGAACTGTAAATTCCGACTAAGCTCACGGCAAACTGGATGGCGCTAGCACTTTGCATTTTTTGCTATTGTATGAACGATTTAATCTAGTTTTTGGAAACAATGGCTTAAATGTAGTACATCTTATTTTTAAAAAATGGATTTTGGCCAACTTTTAGGGCCAAATACCTGTCTGTGCACCGGCTCACTTTTTGATTGGAAGACCCCCAACAACACTACCAGACTACCAATATGACGAAGTCCCTACCAACAGACTCACATATTTTAAACAACTTCAACAGATCTACCAAGCCTTCTGGAAGGGCTTCTCAAGAGACTATGTGGGGCTCCTTCAACAGCGAGGCAAGTGGCGGAGCTCCAAGGGACCCAGCCTGACAACGGGTACAGTCGTCCTCATCAAGGAAGGCCACACATCACCCTGTCAATGGAGATTGGGGAAGATCATCGAAACACACCCCGGGGCCGATGGAGTAGCTCGCGTGGCCACAATCAAGACATCACAGGGCACCATTACGAAGCGATCCTTCGCGAAGATCTGTCCTTTACCAACCCCAGAAGAAATTTAATAAAATAGTTTTAATTAAGTTAATACTTCTAATGTTAATGCTCATTAATTTCAAATTAAGATTATTCTCCTGTTTGTGAAACTGTAAAATAAATGCTTATTACTTTCTGGGTTTCAATAAATTCCCAAGGATTAGTCAGGTAAACTATTAAATTCAAATTAAAGCAATTTAAGTATATTGTAAACTTTATTCCAGACATAGCTTCACTATTTCTTTTCATTCCTATTGATAGGTAGGTAACCTATAACCTCATAGTAACACAATAGGTAGGTACTTAACTAATTGTAAACCTTATTGAAATTACTATTTCAAGGGGGAGCATGTTGTAAATTCTAGAAACACTCAAAAGCGCCACCTATTGGACGCTTGTTACATCTGCATGTACCTAGCTATTTAGCGCCATCGTGTTAGCTAATCATACATACCCAAGGTGCATAAATGGCGCCACTAGTATTATATTCTGCTTAACCGTGTACATGCGGCCGTCTGAGCCAGGCTTCTATAGAGAGATCTTGCATATCTAAGCTTATAAGGAATCGTTAGTGACGCTGATGTATCCAGGTTTCATCGTTTGTGACGCAATAGTTTTCTTGGAAAATCAAAAAAACTAGGCTCAGACAGCCAGAATTTCGCATTTTCTGACTTTCCAGATCTCAACTATCAGAGGGTTTCAGGTCGCTGTTTCTTATAAAATGTGATGTGACGCGTTAGTGACGGTCATCCGAAGTAGTTTCATCCATTTTAATCCAGTACTTTTTTAGAAATCGTGATAAACGTGTGGCTCAGACAGCCTGATATCCGGTCGTCTGAGCCAACTTGTTTTTCTCTATATTTCACGAAATGTTACGTTTCGGACAAATGTTTTTAGGATTTACTGATGTGACGACGTTAGTGACAGCTCTCGACCAGATTTGAACCTTCGTGACGCACGCGTTTTGGAGAAATTGAGAAAAAACTGCTGGCTCAGACAGCCGGATGCTGGCTGTCTGAGCCATCCAGTTCTACCACTTCCAGGTGTTGTACGAAGCTGAAAACTCATCTAATCTGATGTGACGCGGCCTCTAAGTACAAAAAATCGTAAGTGACGGCTCTATATGCCGCCAATCAAAAGTTATAAGCATTTCAAATGTTTTCCATACATCGATGCATTTGGGTGGCCACACTTCGCACTCTTTATGGAAACGGAAAGACAATTTAGTAGAAAATGTAAGCTAAAGCCCCTCATATCAAAGCGGATGCTTTCTCCTGCTATTTAAATATTTAATTACGTAGTAAATAACTACGCCGATGAAGGAAAATATGTTAATTATTTATGGTCTCAGGTATTCCAAGGAAAAAAATCGTTAGATTACTATTTATTTGAAAACAACCGCCAGTTTATCGAAGGTACTACAATATTAGAGAATTTTGGTAAGGTACATACTACTTACATATTACTCGACTCTTCCCATGTGATTTTACGGCCCACTTGGGACAAGATGCAAAAAATCAATATAAATACTATCTTAATCCTGCAAGTCGTTTCCTTTTTTGTTTGGATAGAAAACTTAGTAATTCATTGACTCGTCCCACCATGCCTATATAATATTTGGGACGAAATGCGGAAAATCAAAGATATATTTACAAACTGCAGCTCGTCCTGAGTAATTCTTAAACTTTCTTAACGTTTAAAAGAAGGCTTTTATTTCTATTTCTAGTTTAAAGAGATGATCTTACCAAGATTATCAGACCATGTACACTTGTACAGGCTCATATTTTATTCACCATTTAAAAAAATCAGGAATATGCTGTCAAGTTTAAAGAAAATATGTTGAAAAAGAACATTAAAACACTTTTTAATCACTGTTAATTCGACATGCAAGATAGCGTCAGACGAAAAAGTAGACATTTACAGTGATGACAGTTGCTGAAAAAAAAACCGCACTACTGATTAGTGACTGATGTACTGACAAGGAAACCTGCACTTACAAAGTTAATCATTAAAAAATGCATTTAAAGAAATTTATGGTGATAATAGTGGGCTAGTTATACTAAAAGGCGGCACAAAGACTTATGACAACAACCAGGCATGTTTTGACGTGAGCTCCAGACTCAGACCTCAGTAAGCAGAGCAGTATTTAGTTGGACTACTTACTACTTTTACTAGGCGTAGTCAGCGATCTCTTGAAAAAAGCTAGGCTCTAGGCTGACTAGGCATACTCAGCACTTTGCACTTACTTTTTTACTCGGCGTTTAGATAGCTGTTTACTGATAATTCTGATATTACCCAACGTCTAAGAATTACCATGTGGAAGTCCCCTGTTATTGATATTTTAGTAATAATAAAGTTATTTTACGAATTGTTTCTGGTGTAGCATTTATACAAATAGTAGTTCATCAATCCATCCCATACATGTCTACAGCTTATTTTGGACGAGATGCAGATAATTTAATCAAATGATTTTTAACGTCATTTAATGTAATCAAAAAGTTAAAACTATCAATATGAGTATAATCAGAAAAAAAACAATAATATTGTTACAAAAAAGTTAACACAATTTTGTTGTATGAAAAGAAACCCTTTTAATGATTACAAAGTAAAATATAATATACATCTGATAAAACAATTTTAGTCAAATGTGAATAATACTCCTCGTAAATAGGTATACTATACTCGTCATAAAATCAATAAAGTCTACGAACTAAATAAAAATCCACGAGCACAAAACTTACATCATTGCTTTATTAAAACAAAATAATTATTACTTGTCCTATGAACATAAACTTTAAAAGAAGATAAACGCTACAACCTGTGGCAATAAACATGACAGGTCCAAAACAAAATATATTTTTTTCATTTTATTTCATTATTTTCGTAAGTTGGTTTCTACGCACCTCTCTTACCGCCATATCCATTGTTACTTACTTACATTTTTATTTATTATGTGTACATTTTGTGACATACATATTTAAACTTTCTTGTAAAATTCAACAACAATCTTTTGGGCTATAAAAATAAATGATATCAAGTGGATGATTTCTTTCCATCTTGCATAATTTTATAGTCTATATATATATTTTTATATATATGATCAGCCATTTGACCACTATCACAACTGGTGGTAAGTGATGATGTCGTCGAGGATTGGTCATGTCTGATCAGTAATAGCGTAATCATTCTTCTTTTGAAAATGCCCAAATTAAGGGCTTCGGGAACACCTCAGCCGGTAGCGCATTCCATTCTTTATTCCCCCGCATCAGAAATATTGTTCGAACAAAGATGGACACAAAGATGGCGCGCGTCTCGTGTTCCGAAGGTGAAATAAGGCTGGCTTAGTAATTTTTGTTCGTAATAATAATAAGCGGTCCCAGAGAACTGCGTTTCACCTTCTGCGCTGTTTTATGGTTATTATTTTGCACCCAAAAAAGCAGGAGACGATTTGCATAATGATTAAAATTAATTATTGCATCTTGTCCCAAATGGGCCGTAATAATATGGGACGAGTTGAGGAATGAGTACTTAGTATGTATTTAATACCGAAAAAGTCTTATATTGTAGTAACCAGCTGGAGCTAGTGATTATTTTTAAATAAAGAGTAATTTTAAAACCTGGAATACCACATACATAATTAACATATTTTCCTTCATCGGCGTAGTTACTTACTACGTAATTAAATATTTAAATAGCAGGAGAAAGCATCCGCTTTGATATGAAGGGCTTTAGCTTACATTTTCTACTAAATTGTCTTTCCGTTTCCATAAAGAGTGCGAAGTGTGGCCACCCAAATGCATCGATGTATGGAAAACATTTGAAATGCTTATAACTTTTGATTGGCGGCATATAGAGCCGTCACTTACGATTTTTTGTACTTAGAGGCCGCGTCACATCAGATTAGATGAGTTTTCAGCTTCGTACAACACCTGGAAGTGGTAGAACTGGGTGGCTCAGACAGCCAGCATCCGGCTGTCTGAGCCAGCAGTTTTTTCTCAATTTCTCCAAAACGCGTGCGTCACGAAGATTCAAATCTGGTCGAGAGCTGTCACTAACGTCGTCACATCAGTAAATCCTAAAAACATTTGTCCGAAACGTAACATTTCGTGAAATATAGAGAAAAACAAGTTGGCTCAGACGACCGGATATCAATGCCCAAATTAAGGGCTTCGGGAACACCTCAGCCGGTAGCGCATTCCATTCTTTGTTCCCCCGCATCAGAAATATTGTTCGAACAAAGATGGACACAAAGATGTTCGTCGCTCGTTCGCGCGTCTCGTGTTCCGAAGGTGAAATAAGGCTGGCTTAGTATTTTTGTTCGTAATAATAATAAGCGGTCCCAGAGAATTGCGTTTCACCTTCTGCGCTGTTTTATGGTTATTATTTTGCACCCAAAAAAGCAGGAGACGATTTGCATAATGATTAAAATAAATTATTGCATCTTGTCCCAAATGGGCCGTAATAATATGGGACGAGTTGAGGAATGAGTACTTAGTATGTATTTAATACCGAAAAAGTCTTATATTGTAGTAACCAGCTGGAGCTAGTGATTATTTTTAAATAAAGAGTAATTTTAAATCCTGGAATACCACATACATAATTAACATATTTTCCTTCATCGGCGTAGTTACTTACTACGTAATTAAATATTTAAATAGCAGGAGAAAGCATCCGCTTTGATATGAAGGGCTTTAGCTTACATTTTCTACTAAATTGTCTTTCCGTTTCCATAAAGAGTGCGAAGTGTGGCCACCCAAATGCATCGATGTATGGAAAACATTTGAAATGCTTATAACTTTTGATTGGCGGCATATAAAGCCGTCACTTACGATTTTTTGTACTTAGAGGCCGCGTCACATCAGATTAGATGAGTTTTCAGCTTCGTACAACACCTGGAAGTGGTAGAACTGGGTGGCCAGCAGTTTTTTCTCAATTTCTCCAAAACGCGTGCGTCACGAAGGTTCAAATCTGGTCGAGAGCTGTCACTAACGTCGTCACATCAGTAAATCCTAAAAACATTTGTCCGAAACGTAACATTTCGTGAAATATAGAGAAAAACAAGTTGGCTCAGACGACCGGATATCAGGCTGTCTGAGCCACACGTTTATCACGATTTCTCAAAAAGTACTAGATTAAAATGGATGAAACTACTTCGGATGACCGTCACTAACGCGTCACATCACATTTTATAAGAAACAGCGACCTGAAACCCTCCGATAGTTGAGATCTGGAAAGTCAGAAAATGCGAAATTCTGGCTGTCTGAGCCTAGTTTTTTTGATTTTCCAAGAAAACTCGCGCACTGAGGGTTCCGTGCCAACTTTAATTGAATTAGTGAATCCACTTACTTCCACTTGGAACCGCTTTCAAGAGACTGGGAGGGTAACCAGAAGAGCAGGATCAGGCAGAGTTGGAGCAACTACGTCACAGGAAGATCGCTACATACGCCTGACTGTACGCAGAGAGCGATTTGTTACCGCCCGCTCTTTACAAAACCCTTGCGCCAAGCGACCAGTACCCGTGTTAGGGACCAAACGATTAGAAATCGGTTGCATGAAGACCAGCAATTCTTCAGAGGACGTGTAGTGCGAATTCCATTGACAGGAACGCATCGTGCGAACTGATTATCATTTGCAAGGTAGAACCAGGATTGGGACATGAGTGATTGGTGCGCAGTATTGTTCACAGATGAATGCAAAGTGATTTTTTTTAGTGGCGATCGTCGCATAAGGGTTTGGAGACGAGAAGGTGAGCGATTTTTGGATGCTTGTATCCATGAAAGTGATAGATTCGGGGGTCCCAATGTTATGGCGTGGGGAGGAATCTCTTTATCGGGCCGAACTGAGCTCGTAATCCTAAATAAAGGCACGGTGACGGCTCAACGATACATTAAGCAGGTGATCAGACCCCATGTGCTGCCATTTTCACAAAGATTTGGGACAGAATTCAAATTGATGCACGATAACGCCCGCGCCCATACAGATCTAGCCACCAGGGACGCTCTGGAAGAAGCCGGAATACAGGTCTTGCCGTGGCCTGCGAACAGTCCAGATCTTAATCCCATAGATCATATGTGCGATTTGTTAAAAAGAAGTGTCCGAGACACAAATCAACCCGTGCATAATGAGAGACAGCTCATCAACGTGCTCAAAACAAGCTGGGAACAAATGTAACAAGAGACTGTGCGACATCTGGTAGAAAGTATGCCTTTCAGGATTCGAGAATGTGTTCAGAAAAGTAGAGGACACACGCGATACTGAAAAAAGCCTAAAATAATTTTTAAAATCCGTTTTTTTAAATGACAGCATACTTAGGTAAATTTGCATATTTTCGAAAACATATTGAATATTCATAGTTTTTCAATCTTTAGTTATTGTTTTATGATTTAAACATTAAAAAGTTATCAATCAATTTAATTTAACAATTTCATTACCCCAGAACCAAATCATTTTTCACAAAACTTAAAATTTACTGTAGCCCTTATTATGTTTTGATTATTTTAAATCATGTTTGTATTTACAAACAAAAAGTATTTAAGTATTATATCCGTTGTCTGGCACCCATAACACAAACTTTGAGTAGCTTACTTTGGGACTAGATAGCGATGTGTGGGAATGTCCAAAAGATATCTATACTAATACTAGCGACCCGCCCCGGCTTCGCACGGGTGCAATGCGACTATAATTTGAGATTTAAACTATCCTATCTCTCAAAATTTATTATAATCGGTTAAGTGGTTTAGGAGTCCATTGAGGACAAACATTGTGACACGAGATTTATATATATTAAGAAGAAAGATTATAAAGCTGTAGAGTTTGTTTGTTTGTTTGAACGCGCTAATCTCAAAAACTACTGTCCCGATTTGAAAAAAAATTTTTACGTTGGATAGTCCATTTATCGAGGAAGGCTTTAGGCTATATAACATAAAGATACGACTCATAAGACCACAGCAGAAATGAAAAATGTTGCGAAAACGGGAGAAAGATATTCCTTTTGAGAGCTTCCGCTGCATACGCTGCGGAAACCGCTTAAGTTACACAAAAATCATCTATGACAGGATTTTTCAACATTAAGAGTTCTATAATAAAGTCCGCGACAGCATATGTCTATCTTTTATGGTTGACTTACTACAACCTTTTTTATGTTAATAAATTTGTAAAAGAATAATGCATTATTTTTAGAGGTGTATTATACACACAGGTATTTAATCTTATCCAAATAAATACATTCATCATCACGAGCATTTCATTTAGAACCAAGTTGCCCTTTATATCATTTGATTTCAATAAATATCTTAGGAGCTATCACAGTTTTGACATAACTCCGCACCAAAATAATGTTCGCAGCTTAAGTACAACGTGCGCTTGCGTTAATATATTATAAATCTGAAGAGTTTGTTTGTTTAAACGCGCTTATCTCAGGGACTGCTAGACCGATTTGAAAAAATATTTCTGTGTTGGATAGCTTATTTATCGAGAAAGGCTTTAGGATATAAAATATGACGCTGCGACGGGTGAGGAGGGAGCAAACTCAAAACGCGCGGACGAAGTCGCGGGGGACCGCTAGTTGTTATATATATTGTTGACAGCATATATAACTTTGTTTTTCATAGTGTTTGTATGAACTACAAAGTTATGTTTGCGGTTGTTGAAAATGTGCTATATCTCAAAAACTTCTCGTTCGATCCCGTCCGAATCAATTTTCGTTGAAAGTATTTGATAAGATATACATTATTATTTTTTTAAGCTAAGTTAAATTAGTTTAGAAGTTAGATGGAGGGGGGGTGGGGGGGACGCCTATTTTATCACTTTGGAAGCGTCTAGCTATGAAACGTTAGACTTTTAACGAAAATGGTTTTGAAAACCTTTATGTCATTTTAAAAGACCTATTCATAGACACTCCACCCCACACGCATAGGTTTGACATTTTGTTTTGTTTTAGTTTAATGTAAGGAGCCCTTAATTTTTTTTTTTTTCAGGATACATCTTTCTATCAAATTTTAACAGTGTGATGCTTATAGTTATGTACAGAATAAAAGTGGCTGTGACATACGGACGGACAGACAGACAGACAGACAGACTTGACGAAACTATACGGGTTCTGTATTTTACCATTCGGCTACGGAACCCTAAACAAGTAACAAAACGCAGCTTTTTAATTGTATCTAATCGGAGTAACGAAACGGGATAGCAGGCAAACGGTGAGTTACACTTTGCGATTTTTTTAGGAGCTTGCACTGATTTGTATAACAACAAGTTTCCCTGTTTATTATACTAAATACAAGCTTTCAAAAATTATGCCTAAATTGTTTGTACAATAATATGAATCATTTATTTTATTACCCATCACGGTATTGAGCTTCCGAAAAAAACTGGTCTTAGCGCCAGTTAATTCCGTCCAACGACACCTAGTGAGGCAAGTATGCAACTGTGTGCCTAACACGAGTAGGTCCCAAATGCACTTTGCACAGCCGTCGTTACAATTATCTTTTTGTGGATCCGAAGCATTTCTAGTAACGTAACATATTTTTCATTTCTTCTGTTCGGAAAATTGAGCATTCATGTGAAGATAGACGGGTGGAAAATAGCTTTGCCATCCCTAGGGTGGAAAGTAGTTTAGTTTTAATTGCTACGATCAGACATGGAGCTAAAGGTAATTGAGTCACATTATAATATTAAAATAAATAAGCTTTTCATATTTTTAAGATCAGCTCAACATTAAAAGCGTGTTTATTATGGTCACTGTTGTAAATTCTAGAAACACTCAAAAGCGCCACCTATTGGACGCTTGTTACATCTGCATGTACCTAGCTATTTAGCGCCATCGTGTTAGCTAATCATACCCAAGGTGCATAGATGGCGCCAATTGTATTATTTATTTATTATTTATTCACATTTGCGTACTAGGTGTATACATTATAAGGATAAAATATATAATACATACATATTATATTCTGCTTAATCTTTTACATTTTTTGAACTGTTTTTCCGATTCATGTTTCACTTTGTTCTGCGGCTTCCTACGAAACACAGCAAACAACAAACTGCCTGGCACATTCTTTTGGGGTTTTATTATCGCCATTTTTTGGTGACCCCAGTGCAGAGGTGGAAAGTGGTTACGGGACCGACCGACGACATAATTCGCAAATAGCGATTGAGGCGACCCCGAAGCATCAGATTGCCGGTGCATCAGAAAAATCCGGTACTGAGACCACGTACCACGGAACGGAACACGAAGTCGCGACGTGGGAACCGAGTGCCACGCCGTGAAAGCTGGTGATACGAGCTTCAAAAGGACGCCAGGCCGACCGTCAGGTGCAAGAAGTCACGAAATCGCGAAGGCGAGCGAGACAACGCCCACGCGACAACGACCACGTGCAACCACGTGCTGAAACAAAAAGGCGGCGATACCGGGGACAGCAAGGAATCTGGTGAGCCGGTTCCTTTATCTTTCCTTACCTTCTTAAATCTCTATCTGGGTAATATTTTTTAGAGAAGTTTACTTACGTTTCGATCATGACAGACGAAGAAACTATCGAACCCACACATATCGACAACGAAATTCAACAGCTCTCGGGCAGTAGAGCCTCCTATAAGGGTAAACTTACCCAATTTATACATTTTTTAAATAAAATCCCAACGCCCCCCACTGTAGATGACGTTTTGAACCTAGAGTTACGTATTAACAACATTGAATGCACTTACGACAAATTCGATTCCATTCAAAGTAGATTAGATACTTTATCGGACGACACCGAGTCCCAAATTCTCGAACGTTCCAAGTTCGAAGAGCCATATTTCAAGGCTCTGGCCAGAGCCAAAGGCCTAGTTAAGACCGTCAAGGTCGAAACTAAGGAACCTGAGTCCGCAGCTTGCTCATCAGAATTGAACGACTGCATTAAATTTCCAGAAATTACACTGCCTAACTTTGGTGGTGATTTTAAAGAATGGCTCGAGTTCAGGGAAACATTAAAATCATAAATCATAAATCATAAAAATCTTTATTGTGGATCACAGGTTATAAAAGTTGAACAATGGTAGAAGTACTCTCTGTGTCCTGCCTCTAGCTAGGGCGTACAATGATAGAAGGGCACATGTTAAAAAATACAGTTAATACAATAATAATTAAGGTAAATTCAATCGATTACAAAAAGAAATTAAAATTAATTAATTAATTATGTCAGTCAGAAGCTCTCTACGTCACAAACTCATTAATAGTATAGAAACATTTTCCAATTAAATATTCATGCAATTTAGATTTAAATATATTAATGTCATTCAAGTCTCTGATTGTTTTTGGTATTTTGTTGTAAATCCGGGGAGCATTACCAAATACACTTTTACTAAATAGGCTTGATTTAGCACCAACTGAGCACAATTTATCCTTGTGGCGTTCTCGAGCCATAAATTCAAAATTTTCAATGTTATGTCTTATAAACAAAGCACATTCCAAAATATAGATGCACGGCAGTGTTAAGATTTTTTTGTCAATAAAATAAGGTTTACAGGAGTCGTCACATTTAAGCCTAAACATTGATCTTATGCAGGACTTTTGAGCTTTAAATACTTTGTCCCTATCGGTAGAATTTCCCCAGAAAATTACACCATATCTGAGAGTGCTTGCTACGTAGCTATGATATGAAGTTAGGACAGCTCTTTCGTTGACTATCAATTGAAGTCGGTAAAGTGCAAATGCAAACTGCTTAATTTTTGAACAGACATGCTCAATATGTGCTTTCCATTTTAGTTTATCATCAATATGAAGTCCTAGAAATTTAGTTGTGTTAGTTTTTTCAATTGTCTGTCCCAAGTAGTTAATGTCAAGATTTATGAAGTCATTTCTTTGAGAAAAATACATTACTTTTGTTTCACTTAAATTTATTTTCAGATTATTGGATTCAAGCCATTTAATTATTGATTTTATCGATTCATTAATGTCATATTCAAGCTCAGTCAAGTTTTTGTTAGCAAATAAAACAGTGCTATCATCAGCAAATAAAGTCATGTGATGGTTAGATGCAGAAGGCAAGTCGTTAATATAAATCAAAAATAATAGTGGTCCCAGAACGCTCCCTTGAGGAACTCCAAATTTCACTATTACACACACATTCGATGCCTTGATTAATCAAAGCGGTCTAAAACCTATTCAGAAATTTAAATATCTCCGCAGTTGTTTAAAGGATGGTGCTCTGGAGGTTGTCAATTCCTTGGAATACAGTAGTGAAAGCTACCAAATGGCTTGGAAACTGTTATGCGAACGCTATAACAACCCAAGATTACTTGTATCGAACCACCTCAGAGCTCTTCTGGACACTGAGAAAATACAAAACGAAAGTGCCCAGTCACTTAGAAAACTTATTGACAATATGAATAAACACTTACGCTCACTCCGAATGCTCAATATACCCACCAATGATTGGGATTAACTAATCATTTATTTTATGTGTAATAAATTGCCCCCACCCCTAAGAAGATCTTGGGAGGAACAACAATGCTCTAATGAACTGCCTTCGTTACAGGAATTCAAAGGCTTCCTAAGGAAGCGAGCGGACATACTAGACAATGTGAGATTAGACACTACTAAATCCGGAGGACTGGATGCACCCAGGAAAGCAATGGTAACCACATCTTTGAAGTCCAACGGTGGCCTTGCATGCCCACAGTGTAAAGGTAGGCACTATCTTAACCAATGTAATTCCTTTTTGGCTCTGAACGCAAGGGAACGCTTTAGAGTTGTAAAGTCATTCAAGCTGTGTACTAACTGTCTAGGTAACAATCACACCGTAACCAACTGTCGCTCTTCACATTGCAAATACTGCAAGGGTAAGCATCATACAATTTTACATATTGATAGTGTGACACCCACTACACTACAGAGTGAACAATTCACTACAAGCACCTCACTGCATTCGCATCAAACGAATCAACCAAATAACCAAACAGCAACCAACATGCATACAAATACAACTTCAACTAGCCACACACACAGTAACACTGTTACTGCAGCTCATGACACCAACAAATTAGTAATTTTATCAACTGCTGTAGTCCGAGCATACGACTCGAGACAGCAACCACATAATTTGAGAGTTTTACTTGACAGTGGCTCACAATCCAATTTCATATCAAAACGAGCTTTTCAATTATTAAACTTACCCAAGAATAATGTGAATATGGAGGTTATTGGATTTAACAATAATTCTACTGAAATTAAACATTATTGCAATCTCAATATTGAGTCAAATGATACAAAATACCAAACAAAATTGTCCTGCTTGATTGTACCACAAATTTGTAACTTGCCAAATTTTAGTTCAGCAATAACTAATTCCTCTTTTAACATTCCAGCTCACATCAAGTTGGCAGATGAAAACTTTTCCTCAATGGGTGAGGTGGACTTACTTATTGGAGCTGAATTATTTTATAATCTATTATGCGTTAGACAACATAAACTAGGAGATGGGTACCCTATACTACAAAAAACTAAACTAGGCTGGATAGTATCAGGATCTTTTTCTGGACCAAAGCAGGTACGATGCAACTTATCTTTAAATTCACAATTGAAACATTTTTGGGAAATGGAAGAGTGTAGTGAGAATCCATTCAATGTAGATAAAGATCAGGAGCTGTCCCATGATGACAAACAATGCGAGGAGGTGTTTATGAAACACACCCGCTGCTCTGAGGGCAACTTTGTGGTCAATTTACCACTTAAACAGCCAGGTTCAGCCTTAGGAGAATCCAAACACATAGCTAAACAACGTTTTCAATCTTTAGAAAGAAAATTTGCTAAAAATAACGAACTTAAACAAATGTATGTTAAATCCATGAGAGACTTTGAGCAAGCGGGACGCATGGAGAAATGTACTTCCTCTGACGTCCCTCTCAATTACTTACCCCATCATGCTGTTGTTAACCTAGAAAAGTCCACCACTCCACTGAGAGTTGTTTTCGATGCCTCATGTCAAACCACTTCTGGGTTATCTTTGAACGATATTCTGCACAAGGGTACAATAAACCAGGACAAGCTTAACCATATTTTATTACGATTTCGATTGCATAAATATGTCATTAATGCAGACATATGCAAGATGTTCTGTTGCATACTAATAAACGCTGAACAGCAACCCCTGCAATGCATCCTATGGAGGGAAGAACCCCACCATGAGCTTCAAACTTACAAACTTACAACACTCAGCTTTGGACTGAAACCTGCACCACACATTGCAACACGATGCTTACTGCATTTGGCACATGAAACTCGCACTGCTTTGCAACTAATTTCAGATACAGTCTCAGCATCCCAGCGGTCAACTAGAGTGACAGCTGCAGCAGCCACGGCGATCGAGGAGCAGTTCTACGCGGACGACCTGCTTCTCACTGGGGATGATGAAGGCCTGATCACGCAGGTAGCCCTGGAGGTAGACAAGATCCTAAGTACAGCCAAATTTCACCTACGTAAGTGGAAAACCAACTCGCCACACATTCAACAATCATTACCTTCACATACTCCAACACAAGAAAACATTCCACTCGGTCGCAGTGACAATGACATTCACAAGGTATTAGGACTGGAATGGTCAAACCATACTGATATGTTACATTATTCTTTTAACTTGCAACCAATACCTAAACACGTAACTAAACGTGTTATTTTATCTCGAGTTTCAAGTATCTTTGATCCCTTGGGTTTATTATCTCCATGCTTGATTCTCGCCAAGTGTTTCATCCAACGTCTGTGGCTGGAAGGGTCAGACTGGGACCAGACAATTTCAGAATCTCTTTTAAATGACTGGTTAACCTTTTACAACAAACTTCAACATTTAAAACAAATACAAATACCGCTAGTAGTTACGATAAGTAAATATGTAACATTCAAACTGCATGGGTTCGCTGATAGCTCCATACAAGCATATGGGGCGGCCATATATGTGCTCACAACTGATGCGCTTGGCCAAACTCTAATTAGATTATTATTTGCAAAACTCGAGTAGCGCAATTAAAAACGAAAACCATACCGCGGCTCGAACTGAGCGCGGCACTTTTACTGGCAACTAATATGAAGGATGTGCAGTCAGCACTTAAAGTACCTATCAATGACATACAATACTGGTCCGACTCAACCATCACGCTGGCATGGATAAACACAGAACCTCACAAGCTGAATACATTTGTGGCCAATAGTTTCTAAAATTCAGACCTTAACAGATACATCAAAATGGCGCTGGGTCCCTAGCAATGAGGACCCAGCTGATTTATTGTCTAGAGGGATTTTAGCAGACAAGTTAGTTAACTGTACTGCCACTTTTAAACTTTGGTTTGAGGGACCTGCCTATCTGAGTAGACCAGAAAACGAGTGGCCTCTGAACAAACACCAAGGCCAACGAGAAACTCCTGAAGTAAGAACAAAACAAGACTCACATAAAACATTTTGCAATACCACACATACACGGGGTTCTGATAACAAATTTGTTAATGATTTAATATCAAAATGGTCTAATGACAGTAAATTGTTTCGCGTGTTCTCATATGTTTTAAGATTCCTGCACAACTGTAAGAACAAAAATAACAAAATTACAGGTGCAATTTCTTGCGAGGAACAAAAACAAGCCACCTACAAATTAATAAAATTCACACAAAGAGAGTCATTCCCTAATGAGTATAAACTTCTCCAAAATAATATGGAGTTACTAAAGGCTTCAGGAATTCAGAAGCTTAAACCCTTTATGGAAAATGGTCTCATAAGAGTGGGGGGACGCCTCAGCCAATCGCAATATGAATATGACAAAAAACACCCTATTATACTCCACAGCAACCACACACTAACAAAACTAATCATGACAAATGAACACATCCGTCTTATGCATGCGGGGCCCCAGTTGCTGTTATCCAGTGTCAAGGAACGGTTTTGGCCAATAAAAGGTAAGCAACTAGCAAATAGAGTTATCCGAGAATGCGTGCCATGCTTCAGAGCCTAACCAGAGACACCTACACCTATCATGGGTGACTTACCAAGCAGCAGGGTGCATCCTGCTCCTCCATTTTATACTGTGGGCTTAGACTATGCGGGTCCTTTCTTACTGAAAGACAGACAAGGTCGTGGTTACAAAACTTACAAAGCTTATATTGCAATATTTATATGTTTTTCCACGAAGGCAGTCCATATTGAGCTTGTTACAGGTCTAGATACTAAGAACTTCCTAGCGGCGTTTAGACGTTTCATAGCAAGGCGCGGGAAACCTCAAGTGGTGATAAGCGACAATGGCACCACCTTCCGTGGGGCTGACAGGGAAATCAGGGAGTTATACGATTTTCTTACCACAAACTCTGAGGAATTGACAGCCTCAGGTACCGATCAAGGTATTGTATGGAAATTTGTACCATCATACTCACCTCACATGAATGGCCTAGCAGAGTCTGCTGTTAAGAGCTGTAAATTTCATTTAAAGCGCGTTTTAAAACAAAGCTTACTTACCTATGAAGGTTTTGCAACCATATTGACCCAGATAGAGGGTATCCTAAACAGTAGACCTTTATGCCCTATCCCATTCTCTGATAATGAACTGTTCCAAATCCTTACACCGGCTCACTTTTTGATTGGAAGAACCCCAACAACACTACCAGACTACCAATATGACGTAGTCCCTACCAACAGACTCACATATTTTAAACAACTTCAACAGATCTACCAAGCCTTCTGGAAGGGCTTCTCAAGAGACTATGTGGGGCTCCTTCAACAGCGTGGCAAGTGGCGGAGCTCCAAGGGACCCAGCCTGACAACGGGTACAGTCGTCCTCATCAAGGAAGGCCACACATCACCCTGTCAATGGAGATTGGGGAAGATCATCGAAACACACCCCGGGGCCGATGGAGTAGCTCGCATGGCCACAATCAAGACATCATAGGGCACCATTACGAAGCGATCTTTCGCGAAGATCTGTCCTTTACCAACCCCAGAAGAAATTTAATAAAATAGTTTTAATTAAGTTAATACTTCTAATGTTAATGCTCATTAATTTCAAATTAAGATTATTCTCCTGTTTGTGAAACTGTAAAATAAATGCTTATTACTTTCTGGGTTTCAATAAATTCCCAAGGATTAGTCAGGTAAACTATTAGATTCAAATTAAAGCAATTTAAGTATATTGTAAACTTTATTCCAGAAATAGCTTCACTATTTCTTTTCATTCCTATTGATAGGTAGGTAACCTATAACCTCATAGTAACACAATAGGTAGGTACTTAACTAATTGTAAACCTTATTGAAATTACTATTTCAAGGGGGAGCATGCTGTAAATTCTAGAAACACTAAAAAGCGCCACCTATTGGACGCTTGTTACATCTGCATGTACCTAGCTATTTAGCGCCATCGTGTTAGCTAATCATACCCAAGGTGCATAGATGGCGCCACTAGTATTATATTCTGCTTAACCGTGTACATCCGGCCGTCTGAGCCAGGCTTCTAAAGAGATCTTGCATATCTAGGCTTATAAGGAATCGTTAGAGACGCTGATGTATCCAGGTTTCATCGTTTGTGACGCAATAGTTTTCTTGGAAAATCAAAAAAACTAGGCTCAGACAGCCAGAATTTCGCATTTTCTGACTTTCCAGATCTCAACTATCAGAGGGTTTCAGGTCGCTGTTTCTTATAAAATGTGATGTGACGCGTTAGTGACGGTCATCTGAAGTAGTTTCATCCATTTTAATCCAGTACTTTTTGAGAAATCGTGATAAACGTGTGGCTCAGACAGCCTGATATCCGGTCGTCTGAGCCAACTTGTTTTTCTCTATATTTCACGAAATGTTACGTTTCGGACAAATGTTTTTAGGATTTACTGATGTGACGACGTTAGTGACAGCTCTCGACCAGATTTGAACCTTCGTGACGCACGCGTTTTGGAGAAATTGAGAAAAAACTGCTGGCTCAGACAGCCGGATGCTGGCTGTCTGAGCCACCCAGTTCTACCACTTCCAGGTGTTGTACGAAGCTGAAAACTCATCTAATCTGATGTGACGCGGCCTCTAAGTACAAAAAATCGTAAGTGACGGCTCTATATGCCGCCAATCAAAAGTTATAAGCATTTCAAATGTTTTCCATACATCGATGCATTTGGGTGGCCACACTTCGCACTCTTTATGGAAACGGAAAGACAATTTAGTAGAAAATGTAAGCTAAAGCCCCTCATATCAAAGCGGATGCTTTCTTCTGCTATTTAAATATTTAATTACGTAGTAAATAACTACGCCGATGAAGTAAAATATGTTAATTATTTATGGTCTCAGGTATTCCAAGGAAAAAAATCGTTAGATTACTATTTATTTGAAAACAACCGCCAGTTTATCGAAGGTACTACAATATTAGAGAATTTTGGTAAGGTACATACTACTTACATATTACTCGACTCTTCCCATGTGATTTTACGGCCCACTTGGGACAAGATGCAAAAAATCAATATAAATACTATCTTAATCCTGCAAGTCGTTTCCTTTTTTGTTTGGATAGAAAACTTAGTAATTCATTGACTCGTCCCACCATGCCTATATAATATTTGGGACGAAATGTGGAAAATCAAAGATATATTTACAAACTGCAGCTCGTCCTGAGTAATTCTTAAACTTTCTTAACGTTTAAAAGAAGGCTTTTATTTCTATTTCTAGTTTAAAGAGATGATCTTACCAAGATTATCAGACCATGTACACTTGTACAGGCTCATATTTTATTCACCATTTAAAAAAATCAGGAATATGCTATCAAGTTTAAAGAAAATATGTTAAAAAAGAACATTAAAACACTTTTTAATCACTGTTAATTCGACATGCAAGATAGCGTCAGACGAAAAAGTAGACATTTACAGTGATGACAGTTGCTGAAAAAAAATTCGCACTACTGATTAGTGACTGATGTACTGACAAGGAAATCTGCACTTACGAAGTTAATCATTAAAAAATGCATTTAAAGAAATTTATGGTGATAATAGTGGGCTAGTTATACTAAAAAGCGGCACAAAAACTTATGACAACAATCAGGCATGTTTTGACGTGAGCTCCAGACTCAGATCTCAGTAAGCAGAGCAGTATTTAGTTGGACTACTTACTACTTTTACTAGGCGTAGTCAGCGATCTCTTGAAAAAAGCTAGGCTCTAGGCTGACTAGGCATACTCAGCGCTTTGCACTTACTTTTTTACTCGGCGTTTAGATAGCTGTTTACTGATAATTCTGATATTACCCAACGTCTAAGAATTACCATGTGGAAGTCTCCTGTTATTGATATTTTAGTAATAATAAAGTTATTTTACGAATTGTTTCTGGTGTAGCATTTATACAAATAGTAGTTCATCAATTCATCCCATACATGTCTACAGCTTATTTTGGACGAGATGCAGATAATTTAATCAAATGATTTTTAACGTCATTTAATGTAATCAAAAAGTTAAAACTATCAATATGAGTATAATCAGAAAAAAAAAAAACAATAATATTGTTACAAAAAAGTTAACACAATTTTGTTGTATGAAAAGAAACCCTTTTAATGATTACAAAGTAAAATATAATATACATCTGATAAAACAATTTTAGTCAAATGTGAATAATACTCCTCGTAAATAGGTATACTATACTCGTCATAAAATCAATAAAGTCTACGAACTAAGTAAAAACCCACGAGCACAAAACTTACATCATTGCTTCATTAAAACAAAATAATTATTACTTGTCCTATGAACATAAACTTTAAAAGAAGATAAACGCTACAACCTGTGGCAATAAACATGACAGGTCCAAAACAAAATATATTTTTTTCATTTTATTTCATTATTTTCGTAAGTTGGTTTCTACGCACCTCTCTTACCGCCATATCCATTGTTACTTACTTACATTTTTATTTATTATGTATACATTTTGTAACAAACATATTTAAACTTTCTTGTAAAATTCAACAACAATCTTTTGGGCTATAAAAATAAATGATATTAAGTGGATGATTTCTTTCCATCTTGCATAATTTTATAGTCTATATATATATTTTTATATATATGATCAGCCATTTGACCACTATCACAACTGGTGGTAAAAGATGATGTCGTCGAGGATTGGTCATGTCTGATCAGTAATAGCGTAATCATTCTTCTTTTGAAAATGCCCAAATTAAGGGCTTCGGGAACACCTCAGCCGGTAGCGCATTCCATTCTTTATTCCCCCGCATCAGAAATATTGTTCGAACAAAGATGGACACAAAGATGGCGCCCGTCTCGTGTTCCGAAGGTGAAATAAGGCTGGCTTAGTAATTTTTGTTCGTAATAATAATAAGCGGTCGCTTCTGCGCTGTTTTATGGTTATTATTTTGCACCCAAAAAAGCAGGAGACGATTTGCATAATGATTAAAATTAATTATTGCATCTTGTCCCAAATGGGCCGTAATAATATGGGACGAGTTGAGGAATGAGTACTTAGTATGTATTTAATACCGAAAAAGTCTTATATTGTAGTAACCAGCTGGAGCTAGTGATTATTTTTAAATAAAGAGTAATTTTAAAACCTGGAATACCACATACATAATTAACATATTTTCCTTCATCGGCGTAGTTACTTACTACGTAATTAAATATTTAAATAGCAGGAGAAAGCATCCGCTTTGATATGAAGGGCTTTAGCTTACATTTTCTACTAAATTGTCTTTCCGTTTCCATAAAGAGTGCGAAGTGTGGCCACCCATATGCATCGATGTATGGAAAACATTTGAAATGCTTATAACTTTTGATTGGCGGCATATAGAGCCGTCACTTACGATTTTTTGTACTTAGAGGCCGCGTCACATCAGATTAGATGAGTTTTCAGCTTCGTACAACACCTGGAAGTGGTAGAACTGGGTGGCTCAGACAGCCAGCATCCGGCTGTCTGAGCCAGCAGTTTTTTCTCAATTTCTCCAAAACGCGTGCGTCACGAAGGTTCAAATCTGGTCGAGAGCTGTCACTAACGTCGTCACATCAGTAAATCCTAAAAACATTTGTCCGAAACGTAACATTTCGTGAAATATAGAGAAAAACAAGTTGGCTCAGACGACCGGATATCAGGCTGTCTGAGCCACACGTTTATCACGATTTCTCAAAAAGTACTGGATTAAAATGGATGAAACTACTTCAGATGACCGTCACTAACGCGTCACATCACATTTTATAAGAAACAGCGACCTGAAACCCTCTGATAGTTGAGATCTGGAAAGTCAGAAAATGCGAAATTCTGGCTGTCTGAGCCTAGTTTTTTTGATTTTCCAAGAAAACTCGCGCACTGAGGGTTCCGTGCCAACTTTAATTGAATTAGTGAATCCACTTACTTCCACTTGGAACCGCTTTCAAGAGACTGGGAGGGTAACCAGAAGAGCAGGATCAGGCAGAGTTGGAGCAACTACGTCACAGGAAGATCGCTACATACGCCTGACTGCACGCAGAGAGCGATTTGTTACCGCCCGCTCTTTACAAAACCCTTGCGCCAAGCGACCAGTACCCGTGTTAGGGACCAAACGATTAGAAATCGGTTGCATGAAGACCAGCAATTCTTCAGAGGACGTGTAGTGCGAATTCCATTGACAGGAACGCATCGTGCGAACTGATTATCATTTGCAAGGTAGCACCAGGATTGGGACATGAGTGATTGGTGCGCAGTATTGTTCACAGATGAATGCAAAGTGATTTTTTTTAGTGGCGATCGTCGCATAAGGGTTTGGAGACGAGAAGGTGAGCGATTTTTGGATGCTTGTATCCATGAAAGTGATAGATTCGGGGGTCCCAATGTTATGGCGTGGGGAGGAATCTCTTTATCGGGCCGAACTGAGCTCGTAATCCTAAATAAAGGCACGGTGACGGCTCAACGATACATTAAGCAGGTGATCAGACCCCATGTGCTGCCATTTTCACAAAGATTTGGGACAGAATTCAAATTGATGCACGATAACGCCCGCGCCCATACAGCTCTAGCCACCAGGGACGCTCTGGAAGAAGCCGGAATACAGGTCTTGCCGTGGCCTGCGAACAGTCCAGATCTTAATCCCATAGATCATATGTGCGATTTGTTAAAAAGAAGTGTCCGAGACACAAATCAACCCGTGCATAATGAGAGACAGCTCATCAACGTGCTCAAAACAAGCTGGGAACAAATGTAACAAGAGACTGTGCGACATCTGGTAGAAAGTATGCCTTTCAGGATTCGAGAATGTGTTCAGAAAAGTAGAGGACACACGCGATACTGAAAAAAGCCTAAAATAATTTTTAAAATCCGTTTTTTTTAAATGACAGCATACTTAGGTAAATTTGCATATTTTCGAAAACATATTGAATATTCATAGTTTTTCAATCTTTAGTTATTGTTTTATGATTTAAACATTAAAAAGTTATCAATCAATTTAATTTAACAATTTCATTACCCCAGAAACCAAATCATTTTTCACAAAACTTAAAATTTACTGTAGCCCTTATTATGTTTTGATTATTTTAAATCATGTTTGTATTTACAAACAAAAAGTATTTAAGTATTATATCCGTTGTCTGGCACCCATAACACAAACTTTGAGTAGCTTACTTTGGGACTAGATAGCGATGTGTCCCAACAAACATTTAAGTCGCATAACAGCAACTTGTGCTGGCAATAAGCAGTTTAAAGCTTCAAAATATTTGTATAACGGCTGACGTGCGAGCTTTATGTTGAATAATAGAGTTTTTGAAATTTTATATTTCTATAAGCTTGATAACTTCTGTATTAAGTTGGTTACCTTTATCCAAGCTGAATAATGGTCGTAAGTAGTACTTTAAAGTAAACCATATTCAAATTAAAGCATATGAGAATGCTGACAGCTGTAAAGTAGCTGAAGATTCAGCATTTCTCTGTATAACTTTGACATAACTTTCAATTAAACAGATTATTTCTGAATAACCTGTTTCATTTTCACTTTAAGTTGCTTAGCACATCAAATTATATTTACTATTCAGAAGCTGAATACTACAGAATTTTTGGCTATTACACAGAAAACGATTGCTTAAATTGTAAATGAGAAGGTCTTATACCTAACTTACACAGACAGAAGAGCACAAATTACCCTTTTATTCAGTTTAAAGTGTAAATAATATTAATTCCGGATTTTTGTATTTTTTGTTCTTGAAATTTTTGTCATGAAACCTTATTATTTTACGCACGATACGAGACACCATTATTCAAATTCACCTACAATATTAGCAAGAAGAATCTTAATGCTTGTTCCCAACAAACTTTCATCTAAAATCCCTAATAAACTGCATAAAAATATCAAGTTGAGTAATATTGGAACTGTTATTCAAAAATGAGTTATTAAATGTACTTTTATCCATATAAGATTTGAATAGGAGGTCAAATACCAACTTTTATGCAGAATTAAGCAACAAAATACTGGGCGAGCGCGCTCTTAATCAAGATAAACATGACGCCATTATCTAAACTCTTTTTATAAAAGAATGCAAAATCACGTATCAAAAGCACCATTTTTACTTCGAAAAATGCTTTACGTGATCTAAATGTTTTATCTTCAGTATTTTACTGCATTATAGTACTTAAAATGCAGAGAAAATAATTGACTTATAAAATTATTATAGACTAAATATTAACGAAATTGTAGATAATCGTATGGCGCGTGAAAATTAACAATCAAAGATATATATGTTTTCACAGTAAAGTAGCGTGCGTTTAGAAAAAACACTTCTAAATCGTGAAATAAGTATGTAAAGTCAATACTACCAATTTCTTATTAATCTTTCTGACGTCCATCGTTGCCACTGGACGCACGAAACAAAATGTCTCATTTTATGATTTTATTTGAATTATTTCTTAATAAAGTTACGATTTAGATCTGCAATTTGAATAAAAACTGAATAGCTTAGCTCAAATATTACTAACTGAATAAGATTGTTATAACTGCTGTTTACAAGCTAATTCAGCATTTATTCAGAAGATATCCATCTTCTTGTACACTTATTCAGATATTATGTAGCCATTATTCAGCGGTTATCCAAATTAAAGCTAGTTAACCTGTGCCCAAACCGCTTGAATATTGTCTGTATAAGCGCTTACACAGACGTGATGTCTGCAACTTAAGCAACTTAAAGTCAGTCGAATTTCTTTTATGCAAATATTATTCAGCTAATAAATGTTTGTTGGGTGGGAATGTCCAAAAGATATCCATACTAATACTAGCGACCCGCCCCGGCTTCGCACGGGTGCAATGCGACTATAATTTGAGATTTAAACTATCCTATCTCTCAAGTTGGATCGAACTGCACATGGTGTGCGAATTTTATTATAATCGGTTAAGTGGTTTAGGAGTCCATTGAGGACAAACATTGTGACACGAGATTTATATATATTAAGAGAAGATTAAGAGATTATAAAGCTGAAGAGTTTGTTTGTTTGTTTGAACGCGCTAATCTCAAAAACTACTGGCCCGATTAGAAAAAAATTTTTACGTTGGATAGTCCATTTATCGAGGAAGGCTTTAGGCTATATAACATAAAGATACGACTCATAAAACGACAGCAGAAATGAAAAATGTTGCGAAAACGGGAGAAAGATATTCCTTTTGAGAGCTTCCGCTGCATACGCTGCGGAAACCGCTTAAGTTACACAAAAATCATGTATGACAGGATTGTTCAGCATTAAGAGTTCTATAATAAAGTCCGCAACAGCATATGTCTATCTTTTATGGTTGACTTACTACAACTGGGTGCCAGAAAAAAAAATCATTTGACAATGTTAGCAGAGCTCTCTCTAAGGTATCAAATTGGTTCACTAGCAATAACTTGCTTCAAACTTTCTTACAAAAAAGACTAAATGTATTAAATTCACCATGCCTAACGTGAAGCAAGCTACCACAGAAATTGTACTTAACGGTGAAAAATTAGATCACTGTTTTTCTGGGCATTACATTGGATTCGAAATTGCAGTGGGGACCACATGTTGACGCTCTGGCTGGGAGACTTGCTTCAGCTGCCTTTGCGGTTAGAAAAATTAGACATTTGACTGATGTTGAAACAGCCAGGCTTGTGTATTTTAGTTACTTTCATTGTATAATGTCTTATGGTCTTCTCTTGTGGGGTTCTGCTGCGGACATTGATACCATCTTTATTTTACAGAAAAGAGCCATTCGTGCCATTTACAAACTAAGTCCCCGCGAATCCCTGAGAGAATTCTTTAAGGAAATTAACATCCTCACTGTCGCTTCTCAATACATATTTGATAATATCATGTACGTACGTAAAAATTTAGATTATTTCGTGAAAAAAAGTGACATACATTCGTATAACACACGAAATAAAAGCAAACTTGTCATTCCAAATTTCAGGTTAGCCAAAACAATGAATTCATTCCTGGGAAATTGCGTTAAATTTTTCAACAATATACCTAATAATGTCATCGAACTACCTATTCACAAATTTAAGTTACATGTCAAAACTACCCTAATGTCGAAGGGGTATTATAAAATTTAAGACTATCTTAATGACGAAAATGTATGGACAGTCCAGCCTGCACCAAACTGATGTACCTACCTGTTTATTTTGATTTGTATCATTTTTGAGGCAGCTAGTGGTGACTGAGTTTGTTCCGGCGTTTCTTCTCAGCACTTGCCAAATTGTCTGTGTTTTGTCTCGAAGCGCTGGTAGGGCCCAAAAGATAAGGAGACATGTTCTTGCCCCATACGGGCCAAAATTAATTGATATTACACTAATTATTGACGTTCATAAGTGGCATTTTGTGTCCTAAATTGAATAAATTATTTTTGATTTGATTTGATTTGATTTGGACATGACGCTGCGACGGGAGAGGAGGGAGCAAACTCAAAACGCGCGGACGAAGTCGCGGGGGACCGCTAGTTGTTATATATCGTTGACAGCAAATATAACTTTGTTTTTCATAGTGTTTGTATGAACTACAAAGTTATGTTTGCGGTTGTTGAAAATGTGCTATATCTCAAAAACTTCTCGTTCGATCCCGTCCGAATCAATTTTCGTTGAAAGTATTTGATAAGATATACATTATTATTTTTTTAAGCTAAGTTAAATTAGTTTAGAAGTTAGATGGAGGGGGGGTGGGGGGGACGCCTATTTTATCACTTTGGAAGCGTCTAGCTATGAAACGTTAGACTTTAAACGAAAATGGTTTTGAAAACCTTTATGTCATTTTAAAAGACCTATCCATAGACACTCCACCCCACACGCATTGGTTTGACATTTTGTTTTGTTTTAGTTTCATGTAAGGAGCCCTTAAAAATATATTTTTTTCAGGATACATCTTCCTATCAAATTTTAACAGTGTGATGCTTATAGTTACAGAATAAAAGTGGCTGTGACATACGGACGGACAGACAGACTTGACGAAACTATACGGGTTCCGTATTTTACCATTCGGCTACGGAACCCTAAACAAGTAACAAAACGCAGCTTTTTAATTGTATCTAATCGGAGTAACGTAACGGGATAGCAGGCAAACGGTGAGTTACACTTTGCGATTTTTTTAGGAGTTTGCCCTGATTTGTATAACAACAAGATTCCCTGTAGGCTTGTGTAGTACATGAACGATGTACTATTAGGAATTAGTTCATGCATGTGACCGAGTACGAACTATTCACTTCTGGTCGTTCAAATCGGTCTTTAGTACATTTCATTAAGCAAATCTTGTTCGTCTATAGTTCGGTTTAGCTCGCAAGAGCCGACTAAGAACGAATAATTCCAAGTGTCAGAGTGAGTTGGACGATTACAAGCGCGCGTGCGTGAACGTGATGGAAGATGTACTAGATTGCGCGAGAACGAGACAGACGCGTGTGCGTGAGTGTGACGGAAAATGAACTAGTAAAGCGAGAACGAGACGGACGCGTGTGCCAGAGCGTGATAGAAGATGTACTAAATTGAACGACATTGACGTAAGACCATGTTCGCTGTGTACGAAGGACGACTAATGTCAGAGTAAGCGGTGAACCATTGAACTAATAGTACTAAAAGACCGAACTAGTTCCTTTGAGCAATTGTACTAATTCGGAGCGCTCCATTCAGTGTCCGATTAAGAACAAGACTAATTCCCTGTTTATTATACTAAATACAAGCTTTCAAATATTTTCCGAATTTATTTGTATGAATTATTACCCATCACGGTATTGAGCTTCCGAAAAAAACTGGTCTTAGCGCCAGTTAATTCCGTCCAACGACACCTAGTGAGGCAAGTATGCAACTGTGTGCCTAACACGAGTAGGTCCCAAATGCACTTTGCACAGCCGTCATTACAATTATCTTTTTGTGGATCCGAAGCATTTCTAGTAACGTAACATATTTTTCATTTCTTCTGTTCGGAAAATTGAGCTTTCATGTGAAGATAGACGGCTGGAAAATAGCTTTGCCATCCCTAGGGTGGAAAGAAGTTTAGTTTTAATTGCTACGATCAGACATGGAGCTAAAGGTAATTGAGTCACATTATAATATTAAAATAAATAAGCTTTTCATATTTTTAAGATCAGCTCAACATTAAAAGCGTGTTTATTATGGTCAGTGATTTGAAAAATGTACAATTGATCTAATTATTTACAATTTAAAATCTACAAATATATTACGGTTTCCCGCCATACAATAGTGTCACTTTTTTTTCATTTTAAATTGTCACATTTTGTTTGTCTGTGACGATATATTTTTTGGCTGTGACTCCGCTGCCGGAGCCGGCTACTGCGAAATAATGGAACGGTTGCCGTCGATGAGTCATCCATAAATCTGCACAGTCTATGGTTGTCAAATCTGCATACTAAAGGTTATACTGTGATCAAAGAGTAAAGTAATGTCTGTGTAACCTGTATATATGTATAAATAAATAAATAAAAATATTTTAGATTTTTTTTTGGAAAATACATTTTTTGTCTGAAAACATTCTTTCGTTTTTAAAATCATTTTCACTTTTTTTAATGTACTTTATTAATGGAGATAGAAACTTAAGGCAGAGAAAGTTACGCACACACTTTGGCTCTTTAATATTGCCTCTTTAATTTTCATTCATATTGCCGCACAGTCCGTTAATCTCTCTCCCCTGGTTTCGGCCTGAGAACTATTATACCATCGCTAGAACACTGGGTTAGGGTGTACCAAGGGTTGTGAAAAGTGTTTAAGACTTCTTCTAGAAAAATATAAGCTCCTTTTAACAACCCTTTTTGGTGTAGGCATGGCTAAAGTGCTTCTTTTTTCTTTTTTATGAGCGATAATTCACTGCCGTCAGTATTGGGTATTTTATGTGATCACAGAATTTTCGAATTCCTATAAAATCATCAATATTGCCCACAGAGAAAAGTTGTTGATACAAAAGAAGTTTGTAATGAGTCCCTCTATCCATCCCTTCCAACAAAAAGGGATGTTGTAGGGAGCTCGTATTTTCCTACGAAATCTAAAAATTCTAAGTGCCATGGAGCCAGACTCCGGTTGCCGTTCTCAGTGCCAGCTCCGGCAGCGGTTCTAAGTGCCGGCTCCGGCGGCTGTTCTAGGTGCCGGCTCCGGCGGCCGTTCGTGGTGCCGGCTCCGGCTGCCGTTCTAGGTGCCGGCTCCGGCAGCGGAGGCACAGCCATATTTTTTTAGTTTGGTCGATTATTGCATAGATTATATTTTCTCTTTGTCCGACACCATTTAACATATGTAGTCTATGCTTCTATGCTAGCGCCATCACAAGTTTCAAAGCTCCAAAAAAAAACTTTACCGGATCCTGAACGTGCTGTCATCTGTCAACAACTTCATTATGTGTTTTGTGCGCCATGCCGTCACAGTTTCGTATTATGTTTATTTACAAGTTTAGTGATATCTACGTAATGTATCACGGTTTTGAAGTGTTGTTTTCAGCAGTGAATAATGAGGTTCATAAATGGAATAGCTGTAAGAGTCAGGGAGTACTGGTATGTTACAAAACTTGATGTCTTAATTATGGATTATGGAGCGTTACAATAAGGCGTAAAATCAAGGTGAGTTTATAATGTAACTATATAAAACAAAGATAAATTGTGAAATAAATGTTAAAAGTAAGAACATTTCGTGCACAAAGTTTGTAAAACAATAATAATGATAATAAAACGGAAAGAGGTTATGAAAACACCAACATAATAACAAAAGGTTACCTATGTTTTTGTATATTGCGGCATACATCCTTCCGGTGAGAGTTTTTTTTTTAAAATATTTATTTACAATTCTGGCTGATCGCTTTTGTAACAAAACGGAAATAGGAAATGGTAATTTTTTCGGTTGGCACCAAAAATTCGTTTTTTTTTCTCACTTTCAAAAATCCAACATTCGCGAAAACTTGAGTGACTGAATAACGAGTCGAGTTCTTGAGTGCTTTCAAAATGGGGGAGAGAAAACATTCTGAAGAAGACAAATTGAGGAAGAAAATAAGAAAACTAGAAAGGAACAGAGAGTGAAGAAGGGACTCCACGAGGCAGTCCAACAAGGGACAGGTCACCGCAGAGTGGTGCAGAGACTGAGCTGATTAATCCAGGTGGGTTATTGTTACATTAAAAACTTACAAAACAAAATTGGCTACTACTATTACACTAAGACAATAAGCGCTGTCACTTGCGGGCAGACATTGTCTTCAGTTGGTTACATAGGAAATGAACTTTATTTATTCAGTACCCTAACTGACAAATTAGCACTACCACTTAGCGGGTAGACATTGTCTCTAGTACATGTACTGACTGGTACACTGCGGGAAGATGCTGTTTTCATTTCAAATTTACACCCAATCTGATTACCTGACAATTAGCGCTACCACATGGCGGGTAGACATTGTCCTATTATATGCCAAGAGTTACCACATAGCGGGTAGACATTAGCATCATTTTACATACACAACTTATCTGACAATTAGCGCTACCACATAGCGGGTAGACATTGTCCTCTAGTTACAGCAGTACTGCTACATAGCAAGTAGACCAAATTTATATATTATTACCTGACAATAAGCGCTACCACATAGCGGGTAGACATTGTCATATAAACAATCATAAAAAATTAAGTCATGTTATAAAACGGTCAAAAGACCTTTATTGATCATAAATAATATGATAACATTATTATATTAATTACAGAGGATAACATCCCTGAAGACCTCCTTGGAGCATTAGGACCTGAAGGTCAAGAAATAATAGAGAAAGGAGAGCCACTTCAAGAGCAGTTATGTACCCGATGGTCAAAAATCATGACAGAAGGTCTTAATAAAGAATCAAGAGAGGCAATAGCAAAAAAGTACCCAACTCCAGAGAACTTCCCTACAGTAGTAGCTCCTGAGATTAATCCAGAGATCGCGGCATGATTGACAGATATAACATTAAAAAGAGACAAAAGGATAATAGCCAGACAAAATCAATTGGGAATACTGATGTCGTCTTTAGGGAAGGCCTTAACACAGATTTTGAGAGGAGAGATAAATAACAAGAAGTTAGTAGAGGAAATAAATGATGCAGCCAAAGTAGCAGCTGATATATTTTACCAAGATTCAGTATCCAGGAAGTTTTTTACATTATCTAATACTACTCCCGCTGTTAGAGAGGCTTTAAAAGGGGCAAAGCCTGACAAATGGTTATTTGGTGCGAACTGTGGAGAAAAAATTAGAGACACCCAAACAGTCCAGAAGACTAGTAACCAAATAAAATTGGTAAGAAGGAAAGAGGGAAACTGGAGGAGCCCGCTGCAAAATCAGCAGCAAGTTCGCAGTGGGCAATATCAAGGAACACAGAAACCTCGTGCCAACAACCTGCCACCTCAAAAGAGACAACAGCAGCCTTACCGCTACAGGAATTAGCAGCAGCAGTCGCAGAAACCCCGCCATTTCAATCAACAACCCCAGAGACGAGCCCAGAAGCCGGCACCTCAAACCAGACACCAGCGGCGTTAAAAGTACATGCAGGAAAAACCTATTACCTTTATCAAAACTGGCTCAATATTACTAATGACCCCGTGGTGTTAAAATGGGTTAGTGGTTATGAAATAGAATTCAATTCCGTGCCACATCAATCTGAATATCAAACTCAATGTTGGTCTACAAAAGATAAAATCCGTATAAACATAGAAATTAACAAATTAATAAAATTGGGTGCAGTCTCTCAATGCACATTTTCTAAAGGACAATTTGTTTCCCTATTTTTATCATTCCCAAGCCAAATGGGTCATATCGATTCATACTTAATTTGAAAAAACTAAATTCATTCATTGACACTTACCATTTTAAATTGGAAGACCTACGAACTGCCTGTAAACTTGTTACTAAGGATTGTTACATGGCAAAAATAGATTTAAAAGATGCATACTTCAGTTTACCGATAGCTGATGAATCAAAAAAGTATTTGAGATTCCAATTTGAAGAAAAATTGTTTGAATTTAACTGTATTCCTTTTGGTTTATGCACAGCTCCTTTTATTTTCACTAAAATTATGAAACCTATATGCTCATATCTGCGAAATAACTATAACATAATTTTAACCTCTTATTTAGACGATTTGATTTTTTTTAATGATTCATTTTCCAAATGTAAACAAGATATCCAAATAGCTATTAAATTATTGGAAGACTTAGGCTTCACAGTAAATTATGAAAAAAGTGTACTTGTTCCAAACCAAACATGCATATATTTAGGTTTGAAAATTAATTCTATTAATTTGTCCTTATCAGTGCCAGAAGATAAACAATTGTCTATTATTAACAAAATAAAATCATTTCAATCAAGATCTCATTGCAAAATCAGAGAATTTTCTCAGTTACTAGGTACCTTAAATGCCATTTGCCCCGCTGTTCCCTATAGTTGGACATACACAAAACAATTAGAAAGAGAAAAGTATCTGGCCTTATTAAAATCTCATGATAATTTTGATGTCGACATGCATCTGACAAGTACTACAAGAAATGAATTAGATTGGTGGATTAATAACTGTCAAAATTACAATCCCATTAGGCAACATAACTTTGTAATGGAAATACATACAGATGCATCGAATACGGGTTGGGGAGCAGTCTGTGGGTCACAAAGAGCATCAGGGTCATGGTCTTTAGATGAGAGAAAGTATCATATAAATTACTTGGAAATAAAAGCAGCCTTTTTAGGTCTCCAGTGTTTTGCCGAAAATTATTGCAATTGTGAAAATCTGTTAAGGGTAGATAATACCACGGCTGTTGCATATATAAATAAAATGGGGGGAGTTCAGTTTGTTCATTTAAATGATATCACAAGAAAATTCTGGCAATGGTGTGAATTGCATAATATTTGGGTTTTTGCATCCTATATAAACACAAAACAAAATACAGCTGATTTAGAATCGAGAAGAATAAATATAGAATGGGAGCTGTCTCAAAATGCTTACCTAAAAATAATAAATAAGTTTGGAAAGCCTACAATAGATCTCTTTGCCTCAAGAATTAATAATAAATGTAATAAATTTGTGTCCTGGAAGAGAGACCCAGAGGCTATAGCTGTTGACGCCTTTACTCTTAATTGGAGCAAACATTTTTTCTATGCCTTTCCACCTTTTGCCTTAATTCTTAAATGTATAAGTAAAATTAGAGTTGATAAAGCAACAGGCATATTGGTTTTTCCATATTGGCCTTCACAGCCATGGTTTCCACTTTTAGGCTCATTACTTCTGAAAGAACTTATTATATTTAAACCTAATAAAAGTTTGTTATCATCACCTTACAGGCAGGAACATCCGTTACATCAACAGCTTACCCTGGCAGCAGGGCTGCTATCAGCCAAGCATTTATAAGACGTGGGACCCCGGACTCTGCCCTTAAGGTCATGATGAATTCTTTATCTGAAAATACTTTCAAACAATATGACTCACCACTGAGGCAGTGGTGGAGTTATTGTAATTTTCACAACATTGACCCCTATCAATCATCAATTCCTTATATATTAAAATTTTTGAGTGAACGGTTAGAAGCTGGAGCTGCATATGGTACTCTTAATACTGCTAGGTCAGCATTGTCATTAATAATTAATCCGAAAATAGGTAGTGATGATAGGATCAAAAGATTTTTTAAAGGGGTGTTCAGGGAAAAGCCACCTAAACCAAGGTACAATGTAACTTGGAACCCTGGACAGGTTTTAGATTTCTTAGTATCTCAATTTCCTAATGAAAATTTAGGTTTACAAAATTTAACCAAAAAGTTAGTTACTTTGCTCGCCTTAACTACCGCTCATAGAGTTCAAACTTTGGCATTTATTAAACTAAAAAAATATAACTTTTACATCAAATGGTGTGCAAATTAAAATATCAGACCATATAAAAACTTCAAGTCGAAGTGCTACCCAGCCTGTTTTGTATTTGCAAAGCTATAATGAAAAAATAGAAATTTGTCCTGTAAAAACTCTTACTGACTATATAGAGGTAACAAAAAACATAAGACAGAATGTAGACTCTTTGATTTTGACTCATAAAAGACCTTATAAGGGTGTATCATCTCAATCTATCAGCAGATGGATAAAATCCACCTTAGAGGAAGCTGGAATAGATGTTTCCATATTTTCGGCACATAGTACCAGACATGCAGCAACATCTGCAGCCCAGAGGGCTGGACTTAACATTGATCTCATTAGAAAAACGGCAGGATGGTCTAATAATTCATCAGTCTTTGCCAGATTTTATAATAGGCCTGTTATACATGAACCTATTTCGTTTTCCTCTGTCATTTGCAATACTAGTAGGAACAATAATAATTAAGTAAATTGTAATATGTATTACCTACAGGTTATTGATTAACGGCCGTTCCCTATATGCAAACTAAGATCAAAGATAGATAGCTATCCTCGAACTGTTGTCACCAGCTATCGACCATAATGAACAGTTTCTATATTACAGATAGGTGTTGCTTATCTCCAGTTAGCAGAAGATAGGCCACATTATCCAAGCCCTCCCTTACGTTTCGAATTACGCAGTTTTACAAAACCCTCTCAATTACGTCGCGTCAACGTTTTCACGATATTTGTGGTCATTATGATACACCAAGGATAATATTTATATAATACGTTTAAAATAATATTTATTTTTATTCCTATGTACCTAATTATATATATGTTCTATTTTGGGTAAAAATATTATGTGAAGCATGCATAGACTTTACGTAAAATGGAACGTTTTTGAGCTCTGACAGACAGCTGATTGATTGACATCATACCTACGTCAATTGATTGAAAATTAATACTTTTTAACCTCCTAAGGCGCAATTGCGGTGGCGGTCGCGTTTCCGCGGTGGACTGCGTGCGCGTTCGCAATTCGCGCGGTGTCAGGTTACACGTTACGTAAACAGTTATAAAATCTTATTGAAACAAGCTATTATCATTCTGTAAAAAGCTTATTGTTACTGAATAAATAACCTATGCTTGTAATAAAAAAAATGTATTCAAAAATGAAAAAATAGAACCAAAAAAATTCGTGGTATGGTGACGACATATACGAAAAAAATTGCGAGAAAAAAAAATCGAATTTTAATCAATAACTGACAGCAACCGGATCTGTTTGCGGTCTATGGTGTAGAAACATCTGTTTTTTTACTCATAAAGGTCAACATGCCCAAGGAATAAGCATTTAAACACCTAATTTTTTTTTGCAAAAAAGTAATTAAAAAGCGCCCACAGGTGGGCGCTTGGTAAAATCGCGAAACTCATGCTCAGCGCCTACCATCGGGCGCTCTGGCTATCCAAGGGTTAACGTAAAAAGTATTTATAAATTTTAAAATTCAAAACGACCGATTGAAAAGAAATAGAAAGTTATAGTTCCAGTTTATTTCCGCAAACGCTTCAGAATGCTGTCAGTCCGATTGCTTCGAAAAAACAATGTGTCCAGCTGGTAAACAATGTATTCAAGGAGGACTTTATTTCCATAAAATAAGTGCAGTGAGTATCAATTGTACTTTCACAAACAAGTCGTTTACGGTTTTTAAAGGATATTGACCAAAGCCGGGTCCAGATTTCGTATTTGTAGTTTATATTTTAAAAATCTTGTTTGAATTATAATTGTACTGGTATTTTAAGGGTAACTAAGTTATTAAGTATTGAATTACTTTAGTAAAATATAAGAATTACCTTCTGAATGTATCAAAATGAATGTAGGTGAGGTGCATTAACTCTGCAATCACAAAACATAACCTCAAAATGCCTAATCTGCCGTTGAATTCCTTGTAAACCTGATTATTTATCAAAAATATTATTTGTGTGTATTCTTTCAAATATTTAGGTATATATTTTATCCAAACATTTTGTAAAGACGCATGCTGCCGCAAAGTGTGCAGAGTTTCTATAGAGTTTTGGTCAATATCCTTTGCTTAAATACCAGTTGTTTTCATGTTATACTGATTTGTTTTATTTACTTCTTTCAGCCACAGCAAAAAGTCCACCTTCCCTTGACAAAGGAATAGATGATGATGCTGGTGGAATTATTTCAGGCTCATTGAATGCTATGCAAAGCATCGGGTACCTTCCCAGTCACTCAGCTGTTCCCAGAGAAAAAGTTGACTGCTTGAACTTGGATTTAATATTGTTTGCCACCCGAAACTTATATGTTTTTCATAAATTGTACGAGGTAGCACCTTACATTCTACAACTACGAACACGTCAGTGACCTACATAGCAGAATCCAGCACCGTCGGAACTCACACTGGCGGCCCACCTATTAATGTATCTGTTAATATTTTAAATAAACTAATTTACTACCAATAAATCAGATATTATCCGTCCTCATTGTTCTCATTTCCCTTCACTGCAGCAGACACCTTTATCCGTCCCTATGATCAGTTTGGGCAGTCTGTCAGACTGGTAGCGGGTGTCACCACCTATCTACCATCTTAACGCTGCTACCCTGGATGACCTGAACGCAGCTCTGCTACCACATCATCCTTATTACATCTAAGTATCTTTTGTTAGGCGGGGTTATGGCTAGGGTCAGTTTCTTAGGGTAAAGGAACATCTTCGCCACTAGGGAGAAAGTTTCTATCTTAACCTTGTAAGCAGCAGGACTTTTACATAAATAAATCAATGAAACATTTAAAACTAGTAATTTGCCAGGGTGTACAAGAGCGTTATCCTCCAAAATCCTAGGATTGAATTCTGGGGTTACTAGAGATAGTCAAACTGACTGACAGTCAGATGAAAAACATTATAGGAACGCAATAAATGTCAATTTCATACAAATGCCTATCCCTAGTAAGCTATCCGTCCTCCCATCGATAAGATGCATCCAGAGATAGTTTACCCTACGTGTACATCCGGCCGTCTGAGCCAGGCTTCTATAGAGATCTTGCATATCTAGGCTTATAAGGAATCGTTAGTGACGCTGATGTATCCAGGTTTCATCGTTTGTGACGCAATAGTTTTCTTGAAAAATCAAAAAAACTAGGCTCAGACAGCCAGAATTTCGCATTTTCTGACTTTCCAGATCTCAACTATCAGAGGGTTTCAGGTCGCTGTTTCTTATAAAATGTGATGTGACGCGTTAGTGACGGTCATCCGTAGTAGTTTCATCCATTTTAATCCAGTACTTTTTGAGAAATCGTGATAAACGTGTGGCTCAGACAGCCTGATATCCGATCGTCTGAGCCAACTTGTTTTTCTCTATATTTCACGAAATGTTACGTTTCGGACAAATGTTTTTCGGATTTACTGATGTGACGACGTTAGTGACAGCTCTCGACCAGATTTGAACCTTCGTGACGCACGCGTTTTGGAGAAATTGAGAAAAAACTGCTGGCTCAGACAGCCGGATGCTGGCTGTCTGAGCCACCCAGTTCTACCACTTCCAGGTGTTGTACGAAGCTGAAAACTCATCTAATCTGATGTGACGCGGCCTCTAAGTACAAAAAATCGTAAGTGACGGCTCTATATGCCGCCAATCAAAAGTTATAAGCATTTCAAATGTTTTCCATACATCGATGCATTTGGGTGGCCACACTTCGCACTCTTTATGGAAACGGAAAGACAATTTAGTAGAAAATGTAAGCTAAAGCCTCTCATATCAAAGCGGATGCTTTCTCCTGCTATTTAAATATTTAATTACGTAGTCAACAACTACGCCGATGAAGGAAAATATGTTAATTATGCATGGGGTATTCCAGGTTTCAAAATTACTCTTTATTTAAAAATAATCACTAGCTCCAGCTAGTTACTACAATATAAGACTTTTTCGGTATTAAATACATACTAAGTACTCATTCCTCAACTCGTCCCATATTATTACGGCCCATTTGTGTCAAGATGCAATAATTAATTTTAATCATTATGCAAATCGTCTCCTGCTTTTTTGGGTGCAAAATAATAACCATAAAACAGCGCAGAAGGTGAAACGCAGTTCTCTGGGACCGCTTATTATTATTATTACGAACAAAAATTACTAAGCCAGCCTTATTTCACCTTCGGAACACGAGACGCGCGCCATCTTTGTGTCCATCTTTGTTCGAACAATATTTCTGATGCGGGGGAATAAAGAATGGAATGCGCTACCGGCTGAGGTGTTCCCGAAACCCTTAATTTGGGCATTTTCAAAAGAAGAATGATTACGCTATTACTGATCAGACATGACCAATCCTCGACGACATCATCACGACCAGTTGTGATAGTGGTCAAATGGCTGATCATATAAATAAAAATATATAGATAGACTATAAAATTATGCAGGATGGAAAGAAATCATCCACTTAATATCATTTATTTTTATAGCCCAAAAGATTGTTGTTGAATTTTACAAGAAAGTTTTAAATATGTATGTTACAAAATGTATACATAATAAATAAAAATGTAAGTAAGTAACAATGGATATGGCGGTAAGAGAGGTGCGTAGAAACCAACTTACGAAAATAATGAAATAAAATGAAAAAAAATATATTTTGTTTTGGACCTGTCATGTTTATTACCACAGGTTGTAGCGTTTATCTTCTTTTAAAGTTTATGTTCATACGACAAGTAATAATTATTTTGTTTTAATAAAGCAATGATAGAAGTTTTGTGCTCGTGGATTTTTACTTAGTTCATAGACTTTATTGATTTTATGACGAGTATAGTATACCTATTTACGAGGAGTATTCAATCCAATTCAATTCAAATATTTTATATCAGAATAAAATTCCATATAAATTGTTAGTACTTCTTACGATTACGTTAGTAGCATTAAACTAAATAAATAATAATAATAATTTCAAATAATAATTAAAATACACATGTCAATTAATTACAAAAAAAAACAATGTCAACCCAATAAAATGCAATAATATGTTTTTTTTTTTCAATTAATGCTTGGCTCCGATCAAAAGGGCCGCCCAATGATCAGCGATAGGACACTCGGGCCTACCCCCCACCACCCTCAGAATGGCATTGGAGCTGCCGCACACTCTGCTCATCAGCGAGGCCACTTTCTTGCGAATGATCGCGTAATATCCATCAGTGTGTGCCTCGGCGAACATACCCGACGCGCTGCAGAAGCGCGGCAACCCCAACAACATCCGGAAAGCATTGTTGTATTGGACCCGCAGGGCGCTGTAGGCCTTCCGCGTATATCTCACCCATAGGCAGCTCGTATAAAATTTTGGTTGACGTTCGAGGTAGGTGGTAGAAATGATACTCCGATGAAGGTGTAGAAGTGAATATTTATTTGAACGACTTACCCTAGTTTTATTTACAGTTTCTTACTTATAACTATGTGCTTAACGATAACTTATTTTAGCCAATCAAGTCGAGTTTGGCATTTCACTTTTTCGCGAGGTTTCCTTCACTCGCCACGGGGTATGCAGGTGGTGTACATCCGGCCATCTGAGCCAGGCTTCTATAGAGATCTTGCATATCTACGCTGATAACGAATCGTTAGTGACGCTGATATATCCAGGTTTTATCGTTTGTGACGCAATAGTTTTTTTGGAAAATCAAAAAAACTAGGCTCAGACAGCCAGAATTTCGCATTTTCTGACTTTCCAGATCTCAACTATCAGAGGGTTTCAGGTCGCTGTTTCTTATAAAATGTGATGTGACGCGTTAGTGACGGTCATCCGAAGTAGTTTCATCCATTTTAATCCAGTACTTTTTGAGAAATCGTGATAAACGTGTGGCTCAGACAGCCTGATATCCGGTCGTCTGAGCCAACTTGTTTTCCTCTATATTTCACGAAATGTTACGTTTCGGACAAATGTTTTTAGGATTTACTGATGTGACGACGTTAGTGACAGCTCTCGACCAGATTTGAACCTTCGTGACGCACGCGTTTTGGAGAAATTGAGTAAAAACTGCTGGCTCAGACAGCCGGATGCTGGCTGTCTGAGCCACCCAGTTCTACCACTTCCAGGTGTTGTACGAAGCTGAAAACTCATCTAATCTGATGTGACGCGGCCTGTAAGTACAAAAAATCGTAAGTGACGGCTCTATATGCCGCCAATCAAAAGTTATAAGCATTTCAAATGTTTTCCATACATCGATGCATTTGGGTGGCCACACTTCGCACTCTTTATGGAAACGGAAAGACAATTTAGTAGAAAATGTAAGCTAGAGCCCCTTATATCAAAGCGGATGCTTTCTCCTGCTATTTAAATATTTAATTACGTAGTCAATAACTACGCCGATGAAGGAAAATATGTTAATTATGTATGGGGTATTCCAGGTTTTAAAATTACTCTTTATTTAAAAATAATCACTAGCTCCAGCTGGTTACTACAATATAAGACTTTTTCGGTATTAAATACATACTAAGTACTCATTCCTCAACTCGTCCCATATTATTACGGTCCATTTGGGACAAGATGCAATAATTAATTTTAATCATTATGCAAATAGTCTCCTGCTTTTTTGGGTGCAAAATAATAACCATAAACCAGCGCAGAAGGTGAAACGCAGTTATCTGGGACCGCTTATTATAATTACGAACAAAAATTACTAAGACAGCCTTATTTGACGACCTGTCTGGTGTAGTGGTCGAGAAATCGCCTACTACGCAGCGGGTTGCGGGTTCGATCCCCGCACAATACAAACATTTGTGTGCATGAACATGTCTGTTTGTATTGGTCTGGGTGTTTTCTATGTATATCATGTATGTATTTACAAAAAAAAAGTATTTAAGTATTATATCCGTTGTCTGGTACCCATAACACAAGCTTTGAGTAGCTTACTTTGGGACTAGATGGCGATGTGTGGGAATGTCCAAAGGATATTTATTTATTTATTTCACCTTCGGAACACGAGACGCGCGCCATCTTTGTGTCCATCTTTGTTCGAACAATATTTCTGATGCGGGGGAATAAAGAATGGAATGCGCTACCGGCTGAGGTGTTCCCGAAACCCTTAATTTGGGCATTTTCAAAAGAAGAATGATTACGCTATTACTGATCAGACATGACCAATCCTCGACGACATCATCACTTACCACCAGTTGTGATAGTGGTCAAATGGCTGATCATATATATAAAAATATATAGATAGACTATAAAATTATGCAGGATGGAAAGAAATCATCCACTTAATATCATTTATTTTTATAGCCCAAAAGATTGTTGTTGAATTTTACAAGAAAGTTTAAATATGTATGTTACAAAATGTATACATAATAAATAAAAATGTAAGTAAGTAACAATGGACATGGCGGTAAGAGAGGTGCGTAGAAACCAACTTACGAAAATAATGAAATAAAATGAAAAAAACTATATATTGTTTTGGACCTGTCATTATTATTAGCGTAGCAACAGGTTGAAGCGTTTATCTTCTTTTAAAGTTTATGTTCATAGGACAAGTAATAATTATTATGTTTTAATAAAGCAATGATATAAGTTTTGTGCTCGTGGATTTTTACTTAGTTCGTAGACTTTATTGATTTTATGACGAGTATAGTATACCTATTTACGAGGAGTATTATTCACATTTGACTAAAATTGTTTTATCAGATGTATATTATATTTTACTTTGTAATCATTAAAAGGGTTTCCTTTCATACAAAAAAATTGTGTTAACTTTTTTGTAACAATATTATTGTTTTTTTTTTCTGATTATACTCATATTGATAGTTTTAACTTTTTGATTACCTACATTAAATGACGTTAAAAATTATTTGATTAAATTATCTGCATCTCGTCCAAAATAAGCTGTAGACATGTATGGGATGAATTGATGAACTACTATTTGTATAAATGCTACACCAGAAACAATTCGTAAAATAACTTTATTATTTACTAAAATATCAATAACAGGAGACTTCCACATGGTAATTCTTAGACGTTGGACGATATCAGAATTATCAGTAAACAGCTATCTAAACGCCGAGTAAAAATGTAAGTGCAAAGCGCTGAGTATGCCAGTCAGCCTGGAGCCTAGCTTTTTTCAAGAGAACGCTGACTACGCCTAGTAAAAGTAGTAAGTAGTCCAACTAAATACTGCTCTGCTTACTGAGGTCTGAGTCTGGAGCTCACGTCGAAACATGCCTGATTGTTGTCATAAGTCTTTGTGCCCCCTTTTAGTATAACTAGCCCAATATTATCACCATAAATTTCTTTAAATGCTTTTTTAATGATAAACTTCGTAAGTGCAGGTTTCCTTGTCAGTACATCAGTCACTAATCAGTAGTGCGTTTTTTTTTTTCAGCAACTGTCATCACTGTAAATGTCTACTTTTTCGTCTGACGCTATCTTGCATGTCGAATTAACAGTGATTAAAAAGTGTTTTAATGTTCTTATTTAACATATTTTTTTTAACTTGATAGCATATTCCTGATTTTTTAAATGGTGAATAAAATATGAGCCTGTACAAGTGAACATGGTCTGATAATCTTGGTAAGATCATCTCTTTAAACTAGAAATAAAAATAAAAGCCTTCTTTTAAACGTTGAGAAAGTTTAAGAATTACTCAGGACGAGCTGCAGTTTGTAAATATATCTTTGATTTTCCGCATTTCGTCCCAAATATTATATAGGCATGGTGGGACGAGTCAATGAATTACTAAGTTTTCCATCCAAACAAAAAAGGAAACGACTTGCAGGATTAAGTTAGTATTTATATTGATTTTTTGCATCTTGTCCCAAGTGGGCCGTAATCACATGGGAAGAGTCGAGTTATATGTAAGTAGTATGTACCTTACCAAAATTCTCTAATATTGTAGTATCTTCGATAAACTAGCGGTTGTTTTCAAATAAATAGTAATCTAACGATTTTTTTCCTTGGAATACCTGAGACCATAAATAATTAACATATTTTCCTTCATCGGCGTAGTTATTGACTACGTAATTAAATATTTAAATAGCAGGAGAAAGCATCCGCTTTGATATAAGGGGCTCTAGCTTACATTTTCTACTAAATTGTCTTTCCGTTTCCATAAAGAGTGCGAAGTGTGGCCACCCAAATGCATCGATGTATGGAAAACATTTGAAATGCTTATAACTTTTGATTGGCGGCATATAGAGCCGTCACTTACGATTTTTTGTACTTAGAGGCCGCGTCACATCAGATTAGATGAGTTTTCAGCTTCGTACAACACCTGGAAGTGGTAGAACTGGGTGGCTCAGACAGCCAGCATCCGGCTGTCTGAGCCAGCAGTTTTTACTCAATTTCTCCAAAACGCGTGCGTCACGAAGGTTCAAATCTGGTCGAGAGCTGTCACTAACGTCGTCACATCAGTAAATCCTAAAAACATTTGTCCGAAACGTAACATTTCGTGAAATATAGAGAAAAACAAGTTGGCTCAGACGACCGGATATCAGGCTGTCTGAGCCACACGTTTATCACGATTTCTCAAAAAGTACTGGATTAAAATGGATGAAACTACTTCGGATGACCGTCACTAACGCGTCACATCACATTTTATAAGAAACAGCGACCTGAAACCCTCTGATAGTTGAGATCTGGAAAGTCAGAAAATGCGAAATTCTGGCTGTCTGAGCCTAGTTTTTTTGATTTTCCAAGAAAACTATTGCGTCACAAACGATGAAACCTGGATACATCAGCGTCACTAACGATTCCTTATAAGCCTAGATATGCAAGATCTCTATAGAAGCCTGGCTCAGACGGCCGGATGTACACTACCCTACTGCCAGTAGGTTTATAGAAACAAAAAATCTAAAGGTAGATAACCATTTCTAACTCTAGTAGGGCAAAACCACAGTTAGAATGGATATAGGGAACGGCCGTAAGATACTTTAAATTACTATGATTGATTATTGATTGATAAATAATTGACATGTTCATAGATACATAAGTGTGTTTAATTTAAACTATTATGACAAAATGTCTAGTTTGGGATTATAAATAAATGTTTCATTCATTTTATTAATATTTATTTTTTATTCACAACCCAGGCTTTAAACATCTACATATGTTAAATGGTGTCGGACAAAGAGAAAATATAATTGTATGATTAAACGAACTTACCTTAAGTGAAGTTCAATCATAATTATATGAATCTCTTTGTCCGACACCGGACTCCCTCCCAACCCCTCCCAGAAGGGTTGTTCATAAAACTTTGAACTAATGAAGTTGTTGACAGATGACAGCACGTTCAGGATCCGGTAAAGTTTTTTTTTGGAGCTTTGAAACTTGTGATGGCGCTAGCATAGAAGCATAGACTACATATGATAAATGGTGTCGGACAAAGAGATTCATATAATTATGATTGAACTTCACTTAAGGTAAGTTCGTTTAATCATACAATTATTAAGCAGGCGGAGGCGACTTGTCGCCATTTTTGTTGTTCATTAATCTTCTTACTCACTCCCACCCTTAGCTGTCATTCATAGCGCTATTTCACGAGGCAAAATTGAATCTGGAATTTGACATAATCTGTGGTAGTTTTGGTGACAAGTAACCTTGATTTCGCAAGGTTGCGTTCTTCTCCTATTATTATTGACTGTGAGTCTTGTACGTCCATCCTTCCGTCCACCCGTCCGTCCGTCCGCATGTCACGCCACTTTATTCCGTAACTACAAGCATCACACTGCTGAAATTTAGTACAAAAATGTATCCTGTTAACCGCTTCACAACTCTTATACTACTATGAATGAAAAACGTTGGTGTAATGTATCTCGCTGTCCAACGACAGTCTCAAACTTGCCAATGAGACACATTTTATACTGCACCTGATCTGAATTGATGGGGCTCATGCGAAAACTGGGTGGTGGGCGGGCGAAGCATTCTGTTGACGGCAGACTGCCGAGTTACAATTTAAATATTGAGGAACTCTAAAATTACTCTGAAATAATACAGTATTAAAACTGCAACGCGAATAAAATAAAATAACGGGGCCTTGACATTTATACCTAACCTAGGTATAACACGTACGTCACAGCCACCGCTGGCCGCGGGTCGCGGTGCGACTCGTTGCGCAAGCGCCGGATATCGGAATATTTTACCGTAGCGAAACATACCTATTGTGTTTGTTACTGATGTAAATTATAAAACCATGAATAATATAATTGTACTATACAAGCGATCCAGCCCGAGTTCATTGTGCCTTTATCTATGAATGTACTATTGTCTCTTAAACGTTACTTTCGAATTATAATGATAGCGAGTTTGTTTGATTTATACACAAATCATATAAATCAGGTGTACCTTATGTTAGTCAGATACCTGTGTGTATGCACACTAAACATTAGTTTAAACTACTGATAAAGAACATAAATAAGTAATTTAATTTTTTCAATATACTGTATACTAAACTATGAAGTGAAAAAGGCTGTTTGTTTGTTTGATATGACGCGAGGATTGAGGTGATTCTGGTTTAACACAATAGAAGATTAGTAATTAGTAAATTTATCGTTAAGGCTATAAAATAAGTAATTAATGTGATTACGGGTGGACGCAGACGCGCGGAACCGCTAGCATTAGATTTACTCGAACACCGCTAAAACATACCAGTATAAGCTGAACTCATACTAAATTGATCGTTAATACAGTTCTTGTTACACTGGTACTTGTCACTAACTGTGGTTTACATAGTGATACAACATAAATAAATACGAAATAATTAATGGTTAAATATTAAGGATTGCAAATCATAGACTGCCTTTTGTGTAATATTTAGTGAGGTATAGGTAATAGGTATTACTGCCCCTACGTCAATAAATTAATTCAATGAGAAAAACTTATCTGCGTCGTAGATAATGTTATTATTACCTATTTAGATATTAAAACCACAATAAAAGTATTATCACAAAACAATTAAGTAATTAATAGTAAAGTGCAAATTATACTTCATTTAGTTTTTATTATGGTCAATAGGTATTTGTACTTAGTCTAATTTCATAGTTATTTTTTCAAGATTTGGACGTTACCAAGCATGCGATTATTTTATTTTTTAAATGTGAATTTGGATTTTTTATTCAACTCTTATTGCGTCGTACATGAAAGTCACGTTGTCAAAAACGTTTCCCTAAAAATGCATGCGTGCAAAACGTATCACCGCCAGGGTTGGCGATCGCTCGGCGTTGCGTTCTTTAGCCAACCGTCTCGGAACTATTTTCTTGATTTAAGATTTTTCTGATATTGTTCATTATGCGATCAAATTGTTAAAGCATATGACTATGATTCATTAAATAAAATAATGGTATCAATCATATTTAGCAAAACACATTAATTTAGTTAAGCGGTTAATTAATTAATATAGCTTGAAAGAAAAATATAATAACAAACCATAATTCCCACAATATTTACCGTAAATGAAAACAGGTCCTTGTTTTATCCTTGGATACAACCTTACCACAACTCGATAGATTATAGCTGTTACGTATCAAGCAATAATATTTTGTCAACCCTTACAAATTACGCTGAGCTCACAATAATTCGCAAATAAATTTGCGAACGAGCCGACTAGTGCTTCACTTTGTGCCTCAACTGTGCTTCGTGCTCAAGAAGTCTCTCCAGCTCAGTGTCGCCGCAGCCCGCGCCTCCTCAGTGCTCCAGAACAGCGTGCCGCGCTCCAAGTAACCGAGTGAGTTTCTGTCTTCTAACGAGCAGAATGTAAGTACTCGTGATTATCACTAAGAACATTACTTCAATTTTTTCGTTTGTCTTTTTATCGCCAGTGAATTATAAGTCGCTACAAAGTTTAAACTTTACTTAGTTTTTTTGTTGTCATCCTCATTGTCAGTGAACAGCATATCACTCGCGGTCATTACCTCTTAAAATTTTAAGTGTTTAGGTCCTCATGCGCGTTGATTTTTATAAAATTTATTGCTTATTTTCAGGTCTGACTCCGAATGCGAATCTTTGGCGTTCGACGGGCGCTGCACGTCCAAGTCGGAGAGGAGGAAGCGAACACATAACTCAAGGTATTCCATTCAATTAAATACTTAATGACAGGAAACTAACAATGTGTGTTTACCCGCGCGGTTCATTAAAATAACTCAATCGTGCGAACTGTATCTAAATATTTCATAGTTCTAGACTTGCTCTAACAGTAACTGACATGAAAGATAAGATTTACAATAAGAGGTCTAAATTAGTAATGATTGATTTTTCAGATCTGACTCTGAAGACGACATTATTCCAAGGCGGAGCAAGACAAAAACGCTCAAGAGGAAGTCTACACGAGCTCTGTAAGTAAGATTTGAAAACAATCAAGGAATCAATGATTCGAAAATATTTTAATGTGATATCGGTGCTTACGCTTTACGTTTTATTTTTCAGATCTGATTCCGAAGACGATCACCCTACCTCACGAGACAAAGGCAAAACGTTAAAGAAAAAGTCTACAACAGCCCGAACTCCGTCGAAGTAAGTATACACAATCAAATCAGTGCTGCGACGCGCGCAGCTGGCCGGCCGCTACTACGCCGAGCTGCGGCTCTACGCGACGCGCGACGCGCTCGACTCGCGCCCCGAGACCCGCTACACCAAGGCGCTCGTCACCTTGAAGCTCCAGCTTGATCCTGACCAGCCTGAGTGGGATCTTCTACAGAAGTTCTTGAAGAAAACGAAGACCGCATATTTTGCGAATAGCGCTCCGGTTTTTTATAATAATAATAAAACATAGCAATAAATTTGTATTTAAAGAATATAGTTTTAATAATTTTATCGTAATTTAAGTAGTAAGTAATAAAAGATTTAAATTAAGTGAAGAACTTATTTAACCTCAGTGCTTACCAAATCCAATTTTTACGCATTTAATATATAAATAGATAGGCAGATAATCAAACGTAACATTTACTTGTACAGTTAATTGATATTTATTAGATAGGTTCTGTTTGCAAGTTTGTAGGACAAGCCCTGAGGTTAAATAAAGGCTTATTAGTGGATTAGTTAGGTTTATGGCCACCGTGGTGGGCCACCAAATTTATCTTCTACAGAAAGGTCTTCTATTCTCCTGATTTCAAGAGGTAATTATTGAAATAAAACAGCCGGATACCAAATTGTTGCAATCTAATTAATTGACAGAAAAACAAGCATCTTTTACATAGACGTCACTGTTTGACATTGACATTTTATGTGTCGTTCGGAAATGAACGAACGCTACTACGTGTGTCGTTCGGAAATCGACAAACGCCACACCACCCCCCCACGGAGAAATAAGGTTAGAGATCGAAAGGGGCCGCAAAACGCACCCTGCGACCAGATCTAGTAGTGTAATTCTTGCCAGGCATAGTAGAGGCAAGCGGAGAATGAACGGGCTCCGGTGACGGTGGTGAAGGTGTCAGAGATGGTGGAAGGCATTGTGACGCAGGCAGCGAAATTGCAGAAGGAATAACCGAAGGCAGCGGTGGCGAGGAGGGTGATGAAGGTGGCGGCTGTGATGTCTGCTCTATCAGAGCTGGCTTCACGCGATCCAAACTTACCTCTGCCGGCCTGCTGTTCAATTCCAGAACTATGGTCTTTTCTTTCAGCTCGAGCACGTGGTGTAGTCCAGTATAAGGTGGTGTAAGTGGTTTGCGAACGGCGTCGTCCCGCAGAAAAACGTGGGTAGCGCTTGGTAGTTCATTGAATACGAAACTTACCGGGCGGCAGTGCCTTGATGCTGAAACTGGGTGCAGTTTAGACATCTGTTGGCGGAACTTTACTACGAAATTGCAGGGGTCTTCCTGACGCATGGAAGCAGATTGTGTGAAAAATTCGCCTGGAAGACGCAGCGTCTCGCCGTAGAGAAGTTCAGCAGCTGATGCTTTAATATCTTCTTTAACAGCTGATCTGATACCTAAAAGGACGAGAGGTAGGGCTTCTAACCATGTCTCGTCGTGGCAGGTAAGAGCGGACTTTAGCTGTCTATGTAAGCGTTCAACCATTCCATTCGCGCATGGATGGTAACTGGTTGTTCGAGCTCTGATAGTGCCACAGCATTGCAGAAGCCGGCGAAATAGGTCCGATTCGAATTGGCGCCCCTGATCCGTGGTGATGATGGTGGGGACGCCGAATCGGGCGATCCAGCCGGAGATGAACGTGCTGGCGACTTCTTCAGCACTGATGCCAATCATGGGCCATGCCTCCGGCCAACGAGTGTATCGGTCGACCGCAGTGAGACAGTAGCGATAGGACCTACAAGGCGTCAGCGGACCGATGATGTCTATATGGACATGTTTCAGTCTCGCTGTCGGGTTGGTAAAATGTCCCAGCGGCATTTTGATGTGCCTGGTGACCTTACTCTGCTGGCAGGGAATGCATGAACGAGCCCAAATACGGCAGTCCTTTTGAATGCCAGGCCAGACGAAACGGTCAGAGACGAGGCGACTGGTTGCCTTAGCTCCGGGGTGGCTCAGGTTGTGAATCCTGTCGAACATCCGTTTTCGGAGTGGTGGGGGAACGTATGGTCGCGGTTTGCCACTGGAAAAGTCGCAGACCAGGTTGTATTTTGTGCCTAGAACGTCGGCCTTTTTCAAGACGAGAGATGATGAGGTTTCATCTGCTAACAAGGCCTTTAATTCGTCGTCATATTTCTGCGCCTGCGCGAGGTCTGCAAAATCAGCTTCGATTGTGATCGACTCTATGCGCGACATTGCGTCCGCGACGATGTTGTCTTCGCCCTTGATATAGACGACGTCGGTTGTAAACTGTGAAATGAACGTTAGTTGATTTAGCTGAGCTGGGGGGAGGCGTTCTCGACGCTGTGTGAAAGCGTACACCAGGGGTTTGTGGTCGGTGTAAATGGTTGCATGTTGCGCTTCCAGGACGTGCCGATAACGTTGCACGCTTTCATACACCGCGAGAAGCTCTCGATAATATGCCGGCCAATCTTTTTGACGGGGTGAAAGCTTCTTGCTGTAGAAACCGATGGGTTTCCAGCTGCCGTCTACACGCTGTTGTAGACACGCTCCAATGTGGGTGCTCGAAGCGTCAGTAAATAGACCAAGCGGAGCATCGCCTACTGGATGTGATAAAAGCGTGACGTTGGAAAGGCTTTCCTTGCATGCATCGAAACTTTTTAGAAGTTCGGGCGTCCAGTTCATGGGAGTGTTACCTTTCCCATTGATGGCTACGATTGCGTCAATGAGAGGGGCCTGATGTTGTGCTGCTTTGGGAAGGAACTTCCTATAAAAGTTAGCCATTCCCAAAAATCGCCGCAGACCTTGGACTGTTTTTGGGGGCGGAAATTCTTTCAACGCCTGGATTCGGCTGTCAGGTGGTCTGGTGCCATCTCCATTGATACAGCAACCCAAAAATGACACCTCTGAAGCGCCTAGAACGCATTTTGCAGGATTGATGACTACACCGTACTCGCGTAACTTCTGGAAAAGAATTTGCAGGTGTTCGACATGCTGGGATTCGCAGCTGGAGTATACCAGGATGTCATCAACGTATGCAAAACAGAAATCCAGCCCCGCTATGACCTGATCAATAAAACGCTGGAACGTTTGGCCAGCATTCCTGAGGCCAAATGGCATATAAGGGAATTCATAGAGGCCAAAAGGGGTTATGATTGCCGTCTTGCACACGTCGTCGGGAGCTACTGGGATCTGCTGGTAGGCTTTTACCAGGTCTAGCGTACTGAATATGGTGCAGCCAGCAATGTTGTTGCAAACATCCCCAATGTGTCGGACGGGGTACCGATCCGGGACCGTACGGGCGTTCAAGGCTCTGTAATCCCCGCAGGGGCGCCACGAGGCATCCTTTTTAGGCGCTAAGTGCAGGGGAGAGGCCCAGGGGCTCTTTGACGGTCTGACAGTTCCACATTTTACCATCTCCTCGAAGGCCTGTTTAGCAACTTGCAGTTTTTGTGGAGCAAGGCGGCGAGGGCGGCATGAGACAGGGGGGCCATTTGTAGTTTTGATGTGGTGATAGGTGTCATGCTTTACCTCCCTAGGTGTTCCAGGTGGTCGGGTGATTTCGGGAAATTCTGCCAATTTTTTTTGAAAAAGTGGAGTACTGTTGTCGCAAGAAACAGCCCTGATACTGCACTGCTCGATAGAAGCTACGACGGCGCTGCATTGGAGACCAGTTTCTCCATCAAGCAAGCGCTTGCCAGCACAATCGGGCAAAAGGTGGTAATGAGCTAGAAAGTCTGCACCTATAATGGCTGTACTCACGTCAGCAATAATAAATGTCCAGCGGAAGTCCCTGCGGAGACCCAGGTTTAGGCTGAGGTGCATGGTGCCATAGGTTGCTATATCACTGCCATTGGCGGCGTGCAGTGTGTAGTCTGTGGTCTCAAATCGGGTAGTTAGCCACCGACGCGGGTAACAAGACAAATCGGACCCGGTATCTACTAGGAAACGGCGGCGAGATACCAGTTCCGTGACGAATAGTCGGCGACTGTGAGAAGGACTGCCAGCTGCCGACACTACTGGCAACCCTGCCGGTTTTCTGCAGCCCAGTTACACGGAGATTGGCATTTGGTAGCTTTGTCTTGGAAGACGCGGTGGTACCAACACGTTTTCTCACCTGCGGGTGTGGGTGTGCGTTTTTGACTGGAGGTCTTGCTTCTGGCGGCAGAGTTCGACCTGTTCCTGCTGCGGTTGCGTGGGCCAGCGCTGGTCAAAGCAGCTACCTGCTTAGTTAGTTCGTCTAGGCGGGCGGATAGGTCTGAGGTAGAGAAAATAGATGGCGGGCGCTGCGATGGAGTACCTGGAGAGACTTCGACGATTCGGTCTGCCAACTCTGCTACTTTCTCCAGGGGTAAATCCGCCTGAGCTGCCAATATAGCTTGGAGGTGCTGGGGCAGACGGCGCAACCACAACTGGCGTAAAATATTTTCGTCAGATAGTGTGACGCCAGCTAGGGAACGCAGGTGCCTTAAAAATTGTGAGGGGCGCCGGTCCCCAAGCTCCTCCTCACTAATTAACTGCCGGACCCGCTGTTCCTCCGATGTGCTTAGTCTCCTAATAAGCTCTGACTTTAAAACTACATATTTATCTTTATTTGGGGGTTTCGTCACAATGTCTTCCACCTCTCCAATGACCCTAGAATCCAATTGAGCAACAACATAATCATATTTTGTCTGGTCCGCTACTATGCCTGCTATGTTGAATTGGCATTCCACTTGAGCGAACCAGGTGGCTGGTCGGTCTAGCCAAAAGGGTGGCAATTTAGCGGCTACTTTAAAATTTTCTTTTCCTATTAATGTTGAAGGTTCCGATGTTGAAGGTTGGGAAGGGGTGGCGGCATTTGGTTCTCGCATCGAAGCGAGCAATGCCTGCAGCGAGGCATTTTGAGATTGCAATTCCGCATAGCGGGCCTGTAATGCAGCAAAACGTTCTTCCATTTCTGCCATTGTAAAGAAAAAATATACTTAATAACAATAATTAGCAACCTAACACTACTAACCTTATTGCAATATTAACTTGTTAGATAAGATAAGATAAGATAAGATGCATTTATTTACCCAAAACATGTGTAGTGTACATTACAGGTGTTGTTTAGTTGAAGTATCAACATGTCTTACCGATAGCCGGCATGTAAATATTAAATTGACAATAGTAAAATACAATTACATTTCGAATACTTACAATAAAAATAAAATTAATTCAATAGTTATGTCACATCAATTATTATATAAAAAAAACTTATAAATTAATATTATTCAAGATTTATCTATCATTTAAGAAGTCATTTATTGTGTAATAACATTTATTTACTAAGAAACTCTTAAACTTATTTTTAAATTGAGTCATAGGTAAACATTTGTATTGATTTGGGATTTTATTAAAGATTTTTGGTGCCATGCATAGAACACTACTATGTAACAGTGCTTTTTTTGATAGATGTAGGCACAATCTATCCCCGTTTCGTCTATTCCGGGTAACAAGATCCGAGAGGCTCGGGAAAAGATGAGGATTGGATTTCACAAACAGAGCCATTTCCATAATATATAGTGACGGAAGAGTCAGAATTTTGTGTTTAACGAATAATGGCTTGTAACTTTCTATAGTTGGGAATCCGAACATCGAACCTAAACAACGTTTTTGACTCTTGAATGCTATTTCTTTATGGGTTGAATTGCCCCAGAATATTATTCCATACCTTAGCAGGGATTCAACCAGCCCATAGTATGCAGTGAGTAAAGCGTCAATATTCACTGTAGTCGAGAGTCTATGTAAAGCGAAAGCTGCGCAGCTAACTTTTTTACTTAACTCGTCTATGTGATGTTTCCAGTCTATTTTTTTGTCAATGTTTAGGCCTAGAAATCGAGCAGTATCTACTTGTTCAATTATTTTGTTCTGATAAGAGACTTCGATTTGTGATGGATTTGAGTTTCTTTGACTAAAGTGCATTATATGCGTTTTATTAAGATTGATTTTCAAATTATTATTATTAAGCCAATTAATTAATGATTTTAATGTATTATTTATGTCAGAGTTATATGAAATTAGAATGTCAGATTTATTATGTTGTATGTCATCATTACATTTTATAGTCACCGTACTGTCATCAGCAAACAATGTCATAGGGTGTTTAGTGGTTTTTGGCAAGTCATTAATATATATAATAAATAATAAGGGTCCCAGGACGCTACCTTGGGGAACTCCATAAGTCACATTACGCTCTTTAGATGAGTATCTTTCTTCAGTTCTAGTTTTAGCGTTAAGCTTGTGTATAACTGTTATTTGTCTACGATGACTTAAATAAGACTGTATCAATCTTAAAATAGTACCTCTTATGCCATATGCCTCGAGCTTGAGTGCAAGTATGTTATGATCTACATAGTCGAAAGCCTGAGTCATATCGCAATACAGGGCACACACGGGTAATGTCTTGTCAACTTGGGTTAAAACATGTTTAAAAAAATCAAATATGGCCATGTTAACTGTTTTTTTACGGCGAAAACCTTTTTGTTCTGTACAGAAAATATCACTATATTCGAAATAATTATTGAGTTCATTATAATAGTATTTCTCGAATATTTTTGAGAATATTGATATCAATGCTATGGGTCTATAACATTCCATTAGTTCTCTTTTATCTTTTTTAAACAAAGGTTTTATTATAGTAACCTTTAAGTCATCTGGAAAAATGCCCTGCTCTATACTCAGGTTGATGATATGACTTAAAGGATGACATATATGCTCATTAACTGACTTAATCACCTTTGTCGAGATATCATCATACCCAACACTGTTTGTGCATTTTAAGCTTTTAATTATTTTATATATGTCTTGTGGAACACTTGGGGCCATAAACATGGAGTTTTGTCTACGTTCAATGTTGTTGGTTACATTTTTTCCCCGGCCATCGATCGGTTTAATTTTGTCAATAAAGAAGTCATTAAACGAGTTTGCAATTTTTTCAGGGTCAGTAATGTAATTGTCATTTAATTTAATATTTGAAATTAATTGTTTAGGTATATTTGATCTTGCTTTGTTAATTATTTGCCACGTAGCTTTGGATTTATTGTCAGAAGTTTTGATTTTATAGTTATTTTGAGCTTTTTTTGTCAACGCAATTAGTTTTTTTAAGAGTTTGTTATAATTTTTATAAATTGTTTTATTAGCAAGAGTAGGTTTCATTTTTGATTTCCACAAAAGCTCTCTTTTCTTTTTACTACACATTTTGAGACCGCGGGATATCCATTTCGGTTTATTATGTACTTTTATTGTGATTTGTTTGTAGGGAAAGCACAGGTCATAGAATAGCCTAAAATCTTCAATGAAACATTGATATGCCAGGGACGGATTAGTATCCTGATATATATCACCGAAAGACAAGTTTTGCATACATGTTTTAAATTTTTCTATATTTTCTGTGCTGTAGTCCCGTATTGATTTTCGCCATGACATGATTTTTAGTGTTTTTTTGACAGGTATCTTTATTATTTGAGCAGTATGATCCGACAAACCAAATTCTAATACCTCAGTCATACATTTTCTTTTAAAATTATGAGCAAAGTTATCAATACACGTCTTGCTAATCGGCCGTGTAGGTTGTTTCAAAGCTAGTCTAAGATTGTGTTCTAAAAGAATGCATTCAAAGTCATGACAATCATCATTATCTTTTAGCCGGTCGATATTAAAATCGCCAGCTATCACTACATTGTAACACTTTTTGTTTGAGACAACCAACAGTGCCTCAAAAAGTTTGTTGAAGAATACATCTAAATTCTTTGGATCAGGTATACGATACAAGCAAAGGATTACAATCTTAAATTCAGTTAGTTCGACAGCACAACATTCAAAAGCATTGTCTACAGAAATTTTCTTGATTTCACTTAAAAGTGCATGTAATAATACTAGGAAACTTTGGGAGGCTGTTAGAAATACAACTCACTATAAAAAATCTAATACCACGTCCATAAATTTAATTGCCCAGGGTGATCCACAGGATGGTGTGAATAACGTTAATGCCTTTTTTACTAACATTGGAACAAGCCTTGCTTCCAACTTATGTAGTCATGATGCCGCTCCTATTCCATTGAGTTCGGTATTACATCCCCTAGAGTCTCTAGTAATTGAGCCTACTGATATGACTGAAGTTGCTAATCTTGTCATGAGCCTAAAAAACAAATGTGCTGCAGGCTTTGATCTCATTACTGGTCAGCTGCTCAAACAGTATAGTAATCTTCTCATCCCACCAATAACATATATATGTAACTTATGCATGGAGACGGGAGTATTCCCTGATATCTATAAAAAGTCTCTGATTATACCTGTCTATAAGGGTGGAGACAGAGACTGTGTCAACAACTATAGGCCAATATCTCTACTTCCCGTCCTGTCCAAAATCCTGGAACGGTTATTGAACAAACGCTTGGTTAGTTTTCTTATCAAACACAATTTCTTATCGCCCCTGCAATATGGTTTCCGCTCGGGGAAGTCAACCGACGACGCGACCTACGCTCTTTCCGACTTCATAGCCAAGGGTTTGGATGCGGGAAAGAAAGTGATTGGTATTTTCCTTGACCTTGCTAAGGCATTTGACACAGTCTCTGTCAATATTCTTCTGAAAAAAATGGAGAGGTTAGGTGTACGCGGACTTCCGCTCCAACTCTTCACGAATTACCTCACCAATCGCACCCAGGCCGTTAAAATTGGTGATTGGATTAGCGATGAACTGCCGGTGACTATCGGTGTGCCACAGGGCAGTGTTCTTGGCCCTACGCTATTTCTCATTTACATAAATGACCTTTTACAGACTAGAATGACAAATGGTACGATGGTAGCCTTTGCCGATGACACTGCCCTACTGTTCCATGCTGATACATGGGATATGGTTTTCCAGCAAGCTCAAAATGGTTTGAATCTGGTTACAGATTGGTTGTCTTCTAATCGACTTTCACTTAACGTCAGTAAAACCAAATACATCACCTTTGCTATGACAAAACGAGGTCTTCCCACTGGTCATTCGCTTGTGTCACACTCCGGTTCATGTGTGACAAGATCTAACTGCCATTGTACTAAGTTGATTCCTACTGATACAGTTACATATCTGGGCATTATGATTGATTGCCAACTTAACTTCCAACCTCATCTTGATCTCTTGGCCGCTAGAGTAAGGAAATTAATTTTTATCTTCAAAACTTTACGTCACATTGCTGGCCAGTCCGTTTTAAGAACAGTCTACTTCGCACTGTGTCAATCCCTTTTGGGTTACTGCATCACTACATGGGGTGGTGCTGCAAAGACTCACCTCATAAGAGTTGAACGAGCACAAAGAGCGGTACTGAAAGTCAGTGCGTTCCTTCCGCGTTTGCACCCGACTTTTGATGTCTATAGACATTGGAGGGTATTAACTGTTAGACAGCTTTTTATTTTAGCAGTAGTGCTGCGTAAACATTCTATGCTTCCATATGAACCACAGTTAGTTCAAAATAAGCGCAGAAATAATATTGCCTGCACCAATATCCGATTTAAAAGAAAATTCGCTCACAGATTCTTCTGCTTCCGAGGCCCTCGTTTGTATAATAAGCTCAATGCTTTACTTAACATTTACCCGCTCCTACAACGTAGGGTAAAGAAATTAATCACGGGGTGGCTTTTGGATCGCAATTATGATGAAACTGAAAAATTAATTAATTAAATTTAAAATCACACCTGTAGTTGTGATAACTCATCTTATTGTGGTGCGAGCTAATTCTTTCATAGACATGAACACACACACACACACACACATACTCGCACTTATACACTCTTACACATTCATTCATCTGCACGCACATCATCCATACACAATTACACTCACACACTATAAAATTGTTTACTAAATTTTACATGTTAATAATGCTGTCTCCCTGTATATTAACTATATATTGTGTTATGCTTTGTTTATTGTATAGTTGATGTTTCCACTTTTCCAACAGCCTTGTTAATTTCCTATAGCGTTCGAGGTGGTGAGAGCCTGATGTCCTGTAATACAGGTATTTGATACCTAGCATAGGCATCAGACTTGCACTTACATTGCTTTAATATAATACGTATAACTATTTTATTAGTACTTAATATGTATGTAATGTATGTGTGAGTAAATAAAGACATTTTGATTTGATTTGATTTGATTTGACTTATTTCTTTCCAGTTAATACCTTTTCTGAGCAGAATACACGTACCACCTCTTTTAATATTTCTTCTGCTAAAGCAGCTCGCCAATGTGAAGTTGCTGAGGTCTAAGAATGATTCGTACCCCATCTTCATAAAGTGTTCTGTAATACAGAGTATATCGATAGGTATTTGTCTGTCTGAGAGTTCCTCCAGGCTAATCATAAGATTATCAGATTTTCCCAACAATCCTGCTATGTTTTGATGAAGAATGTAAAGGTGCTTAGTTTCGAAAAAACAGTGACTCAGATTTCGAAGGTTCGTCATTCTCATGTTCGATGATTATGCTATTAATCAGTCTACACAAATCTTCAAAAATTACAACATATCCACTTCGGTTCACAAAACCATTAAAACTAAATGTTTTATATGAATATTTCAGATTTGCATTAGTATCAAATATATAAGCATACTTAAATGTTTCATTGTCAAGATACAGCATGTTGTTAAACACTTCCACTCTTTTATTGAACAAGTTCAGATTAAATCCATACTTATAATTTGGCAGGCAAATGATAATATTAGTATTTTGTACTTTTAATAATTGTGTTCTTATAACTGTTATTAATTTTGTGTAGTCTTCCGTACGATTAAAGTTATTTTCTCCTATAAAAATTATACAGAAATCATTAAGCGTGAAATTTTCTAGCTTGGTTTCTATACCCGCCAATAGATTCTGAATATCCGCATTTGTGTACAAGTAGTGGCAAACTTGATCATCAGGTAAATAGTGTTCAGATAATTTTGAGAGATTATTTTGCTTGTTGGAATTGATGATACAGAGCTTCTTTTTGTTTAATTTTCTGCCTTTTTTCTCCGTTTCGTCTTCACTATGCGATTCGTCTTCTTTCAGTGTTGGTGTATTTAGTACTTTCTTTTCTTTAGACTTATTCTTCCGATTTTTCTTATTTTTATTTGAAGGATTGGTCTTGTCTTTTTGTGTATTATTTGTACTGTTGTCATTATATTCAGTGTTAATCTCTTTATGTTCTAAGTTTTTTATCTTTTTTTTCAGAATGATATTCTCTGCGCTAATGTCTTAAATCTTTATTTTAGCTGTCTCCAGTTCTTTTTGAAGTTCTTTTATATGTGCCTTCAGTGTTTCTATTTCATTGATGTCATTAGAAAGACAAAAGCTTATAGAACTTTGTTCCATGGTTTCCTCCAACAATTCGATCGGATTCATGAGGTTGTTTTGTCTTTTGCGCAAAGTTATATTGTTGTTGCTTTGGTTGTCATCATAATAGTCGTCTGGTTCAACTGAGGTTGGTCGAATTGGTGTATTAGTATTGTCTGACCTAGGTTGTTTCATTACACATTCTATGCACTTCCATCTTCCTTTCGATTCTGATGTCATCAAAGTAAATAATTTATATGACACGTTCGCACAGTCAAGATCATATTTGTTGTGACAAATCGAGCACTCTAAATATGTTAGGAATTGAATATAATTTTAAAACACAAAACTTTGATGGCAATATAGTTCAGTCCAGTCCAGGAAAAATCCAGTGTCCAGGTTGAGCTTTGATGGCAAGTTTTGAGATAGGCTGAAGTTGGGTGCGTCGAAGGTGTACTTGGAACCGGTGTGGTCCGCGGTAGCGTCCTTGAGAACGGCGTACTGGCCCCCTCGTTGCAGTCACTGATGCTATGGTTTGAACATTGTTGCGTAGATAGATATGCGACGGCTGGCTGGTCAACACGTAGCCCTTCGTTGCTGTCGATTGGGTTGATACGCGACGGTCAACTCGTAGGTGAAGGAGGAGAAGATGTTGTGCGGCTTCAAAGTGATTATTTCGATCACTCGCGTCGTTGTCACCAATATGGCCACCGTGGTGGGCCACCAAATTTATCTTCTACAGATAGGTCTTCTATTCTCTATAGAAGACCTATCTGTAGAAGATAAATTTGGTGGCCCACCACGGTGGCCATATTAAGATGCCCTTCTGCTCTGGGTGTGCCGTCCAGGTAGAGAGCAAGCGGTGGGTAGGTCACTTGCGGAGCACCGCGCACTAGAACCTGTGCGCGGCGAGCGCCGATGACGGAGTCGTTGAAATCGCGTCTGCGTTCCGCGGCCGTATAGCCTCCTACAGGGTAACCTGCTACGACCGACGCGGAACATTCTTTTCCCGACCAACTTTTAAGAAGTGTTAAATCTAAGTTGTATACACTTTTACAGAGTTCACTTAAAAATCATATAGGTATCAAAGTAGATTTTGAATACTTTGGCAATTTCCTCTTGTTTAAAAACAACGAACATGAAATTAAATCATTCCCAACAAAGAATATTGTAGTCCACCGTAACTTCAACTTTGAACGATTATTTACATCTGTCATAAACAGCATAAAGAAAAAAGTTGAAGAGTTTCAGGAACGCGATAGTGGGTGGACTTTCCTTAGTAATATTTACCTTGAAGTAAACATAAACAGATATTATGATCCATTACATGGATCCGGATCATCATATTTTTCGTATGTTGAATTACCACCGGTAATAAAAAAGAAAAAAGCGTGTGTGAATATTAAAAATGACGATGACTTTTGTTTCTTGACGAACTGTGACCGAACTGCCTCATACCCACACTTTGAACGCGTGCTCAATACCAAAGGTATGTCATTTCCAGTAACGTTTAATAAATAATGACATATCCGTTTTTGAGAACAATAATCCTAATATCAGTGTTAATGTTTACTCTTTAAAAAACAATAAATTCATTGTAGGCCCCATTTACAGGTCAGAGTTTAGTAAATCAGATTCTAGAATAAAAGTTAACTTGCTCTTGATAGAGAATAACATACATTCGCATTTTGTTTTAATTAAAAACTTATCCCGTTTGGTTCGGAGTCAAATCACAAAACGTAACGGCAAATTATATTTTTGTGAAGACTGTTTATTGTTTTTTAATTCTTAAGATAGTATTGATAAGCATATCTGCAGTGGTGTTAGTACTGTACTCCCCAAAAAAGGTACTTATCTTCAGTTCAAAAATTTTGAACGAAAGCAAGACGTTCCTTTTGTTATTTATGCTGATTTTGAAACTATCCTAGAACGATTCCAAGGATGTGAGCCAGATCCTCAAACCAGTTTTACAGCTCAACGTCAACGGCATATTCCAGCAGCATTTGCGTATCAAGTAATATGTTCATTCGATAGTACATTAAATAAATTTGTTCAGTATCGTGGTCCAGATTGTAGCGAAAAGTTTCTTAAAAAACTTTACTCAGACATTTCAAATATTTATGATATTTTAAACGAAGAAATCGAAATGATTTTTACCGAAAATGATGCGATAAGCCATTCGCAAGCTGATGTGTGTCACATATGTGAAAATTTACTTATCGGAGACAAGGTGCGAGATCATTGTCACCTAACAGGTCGTTACCGCGGCGCAGCACATCAATACTGCAATTTGCGTTACAATGTTCCCAAGTTCGTTCCTGTATTTTTTATTTTTTCATAACCTATCAGGTTACGATTGTCATTTGTTTATTAAAGAATTAGCTGACAGCTTAGGTCCCATTAAAGTTATACCGAAGAACAAAGAAAATTATATATCTTTTACAAAGTTTTTTAAATTACAAAACGGAAAATTCGGTCAAATCAGATTTGTTGATTCCTTCAAATTTTTAGGTACCAGTTTAGAAAAATTAGTTAGTGGTTTACGTGAGTCTGATTTATATCACTTAAAAAAACATTTTCCTAATAAAAAGCAGTTCAGTTTTTTGACACGTAAAGGAGTTTATCCCTATGATCATATATCGAATTGGAAATCGTATTCAGAAAACAAACTTCCTAGTAAGGATAAATTTAAAACTCCTTATACAATGAAGACATAAGTGACTCTGATTATGCTCATGCAAAATCTGTTTGGTCAGTTTTTGGAGTCACAAATGTCGGTGAATACACTGACCTTTATCTCAAAACTGACGTTTTACTTTTATCAGATGTGTTTGAAAATTTCCGACTTGTATGTAAGCTTAATTACCAGTTAGACCCGACTTTCTATTTAACAGCGCCAAGCTTCTCTTTTGATGCTATGTTGATGAAGACTGGAATTCAATTGGAATTGTTACATGATTTAGAAAAAATCCGTCTTCTACAAAAAGGTATTCGAGGTGGTATCTGTATGTGTTCTACCCGATATAGCAAAGCAAATAATAAGTATATGCCAAATTATGACAGCCTCAAACCCGACTCGTATCTAGTGTATATTGATTGTAACAATTTATATGGCTATAGTATGTGTCAACCTCTGCCTGTGTCAGATATTCAATTTTTATGTCAAAATGAAATAGATCAATTAAATATTTTGTCAGTTTCTGATGACGCTGAAATCGGTTACATTCTCGAAGTAGATTTATTATATCCAGAAAACTTGCATTGCCAACATAATGATTATCCTTTCTGTGCCGAAAAGTTTGTGCCGCCAGGCGGGCAGACTTCCAAACTAATACCTAATCTTTATCCGAAATTTGGATATGTAATTCATTATGTTCATTTAAAAACGTGTATTAAGGCATGGGTTGATTTTAACAAAAACTCATCGCGTTTTATCATTCAAACAGAATGCATTTTTAAGTAAATATATTAATCTAAATACAGAGTTAAGAAAGAAAGCTACAACAACGTTTCAGCAAGATCTTTTCAAATTATTAAATAACTCTGTTTTTGGAAAGACCTTAGAGGATAATGAACGTCGCGTTGATGTTAAACTTGTAAATCAATGGAGTGATAAATCAAACAAAACAAAAAAACATCTAAGCGCTGATAGGTTAATAGCTCGGCCTAACTTTCACAGTGCTACAGTGTTTTCTGAAAATCTAGTCGCGGTTCAGATGAAACCCGAAAGAATAATTTTAGATAAGCCTATATACATTGGATTCACTGTACTAGAGCTATCTAAAAGCCATATGTACAATTTTCACTACTCTGTTATTAAACCACATTATAAAGATAAGGTAGAATTATGTTACACAGATACCGACAGTTTCATCTACAATATTGAAACACGGGCCTTTTATCGAGATTTAAAGACCCACTTTCTTAGTTACTTCGATATAAGTAATTATGAATCAGAAAATAATTTTAATTTGCCTGTTATCAACAAAAAAGTTCCAGGATTGTTTAAAGATGAAATGGGTGGTGAAATTATAAAAGAATTTGTCGGTCTCAGGTCGAAGCTTTACTGTGTTAAAACGGAATCGAAAGAAATCAAAAAAGCTAAAGGCGTTAAGAAAAGTGTAATGAAAAACATGACTTCAGCTGACTACAAAAATGTTTTACTTAGGGACCAAGTAAAACGTGAAAAAAACATATTGTTTAGATGCATTAAACACGAAATTTTTACTCAAGTTGTAAACAAAATTGCTCTGTCTAATGACGACGATAAACGTTTTATACTACAGGATAAAATATCTACCAGAGCATGGGGGCATCAAGATATAATATTTTAAGTAGTTATAAATAATTTTAATTAATATGTAATATTATATAGCTTATAAAATTTTTTTTTACTGATAAAAGTGTACAGTGGTGTGGTTTTAATAATTAGTTCTAATTAAATATTAAACATCTTTATATGAATTATTTATTATAAAACTACATTTTTGCTTCGATTGCAAGTAATATGGAGAAACTGAGATTCGATTTCGAAGTTAAACCTACCGAAGATAGAAAATCGAATGTTTTATGCATAACCTCAATAGCTACAACTAGTGGGCAGATTTATGAAATACCGAATGAATATCAACCTGCAAATTTGCACACTGAAATAACAAGCACTTCCAACTATACCAAAGTTAAGAAAACACTGATAAAGAGATACCAAAAAAGGAGAGTATGGATAACATTGACAGATAATATTTCAAAAACATACTTAGATGAAGAAAATAATTTACAGTTTATGGATATTTACCTAGAAGAAATGTTTGAAGATGTAAAGGAAGGTACTTCAAGTTATTCCAGTCAACATCTTAATAAATTGTTGGAGCAATTGCTTGAGGAAAAAGAAAATAAGTCATGCGCAGTCCAAAATTTAGGAAAAGTCGCAAAGGATTTTATACTTCAAAAATTTACAGGAAAAAACTCAAATGCCCACCAGTGGATAAAGGATTTTAACAAAGAATGTGAACGTTTTCGAATCGTAGAGGACCAAAAAAAAAATTGAAATATTGAAAAACTTTTTGGAATACTCTGCCGTAGATTGGTATAGCTGCATGTTAATAAAGCATACAGTGGAGTCTAAATGGGACATATGGGAAAATAACTTTTGTGAGACATTTGCAACCAAGGGATGGTCACCAATTAGATACGCCCTTGCTTTTAAGTATCAAACAGGATCATTACTTGATTATGCTTTAAAAAAAGAAAAACTACTATGGAAGTAAGGAAAACAATTGATACTGGAACACTTATTGACCTTATTGTATTTGGCTTACCTAACTATGTAGCTGATAAGATTGATAGAGAGACTTTACAAGAAACGGAAACTCTGTACAATGAAATTGGAAAACTAGAATACCTTGTTAAAAAGAATAAATATGATAACAAAATTATAAATCCAGATGCAAATACAAAAAAATATGAAGAAAAGAAGCCATGTCCGATTGGCATCGCTGACAAAAAGGGGAAACGGTATCATCTTGAAGAAAATTGTTGGTTTAAAAGGGACAAACAAAAAGCTGTTGTAAAGACTGTAAACAACTCGGAATTAGAAGTGGAATTAAATGAAAAAAATCCAAAAAACTAGAAGTTCCGCCATTAATAAGGGTAAGTTTGCTATTGAACGATACTTTAAATGTTTCTGGAATTTATGACTCCGGTTCTAATGTATCACTGATAAATGCAAAATTACTAAAAATACAACAGAAAGATGATAACTTGAACATGCAAAAAGTAAAACTAAAAACTATTAATGGTGAGAATGAAACAAATGGCATGGTAACTTTGAAAATAAAGATATATAATAGGGAAGAAATAATGGATGTTTTTATCATAGATAATAAAAACTTCAATTATGATTTTTTGATTGGTCTGGATTGCATCAAGAAATTCAAATTAATTCAAACTGAAGATTTTAAGATAATGCAATCTAACAGTTTAACGAATGTTACTTTAAATACAGCGAATGTCGTTATTCCTGATGAACTAGGTGACAAAAATAAAAAAGGATTGTTCTCGAACACAGACGAACAAATAACAAAATTTGAATATGAAAGAGAATGTGAAATAAATTTTAATGAACATATTGAGACAGAAAACTTTTTGATGGAAATAAATCATTTAGATTTATGTCAGAAATCAGAAATAAATAACTTAGTCGAAAAATATAAATCAGTATTTGCTAAAGATAAATATGATATTGGTACTGTTCGTGATTATGAGGCGCATATTGACCTAATGGTGGATAAATATTGTTGTAAACGACCATATCGATGTTCATTTGAAGACAGAAGAGAAATAGAGAGTCAAATATCAAAACTACTTGAGAAAGGATTAATTGAGTAGTCTTATAGCCCGTTCGCAGCTCCAGTAACGCTAGCATATAAAAAAGAAGATGATAAAAAAACAAGATTATGTATAGACTTCAGAGAATTAAACCAAATAGTTGTTCCTCAATCTCAACCGTTTCCATTAATAGAAGATTTGATGATCAAAACTGTAAACTGCAAATATTTTTCAACTTTAGATATAAATTCAGCATTTTGGTCCATACCGTTGAAAATTCAAGATAAACACAAAACTGCTTTTGTTACTCAAGAGGGACATTACCAATGGACATGCCTACCGTTTGGATTGAAGACTGCTCCATCAATTTTTCAAATAATTTTGAGTAATATCATAAGAAAGCACAAAATGTCTAACTTTGCAGTAAATTTTATCGACGATATTTTAGTATTTTCGAAGACTTTTGAGGAACATATACAACATTTATCTAGATTGTTGGATGCAATTCTTAAAGAGGGTTTTCGGCTAAAATTTTCAAAGTGTAGTTTTGCGGAAAATCATGCGAAATATCTAGGACATATTATAGAAAACAATTTAATTCGACCGTTGAAAGATTATTTAACTGCGATAAAGAATTTTCCCATGCCAGAAACCAGGAGATTGTACGTCAATTTTTAGGAAAAATAAATTTCCATCATAAATTCATTCCTTGTGGTGTAATAATTTTAGATCCGTTACACTATTTATTAAGAAAAGATGTGAAATTTATATGGTCAGCCGAATGCCAGGAATCATTTGATAAAATAAAAAAACTGTTATGCTCTGAACCAGTCTTAAGAATTTATGATCCGGACTTGCCAATACAAATTTACACAGATGCAAGTATAAAAGGAGTTGGAGCTGTTTTGAAACAAAGAGATGAAAACGGTGAAAGTAAACCAGTTGCTTATTTTTCGAAAAAATTAACTGAACCACAAAAAAAGAAGAAGGCTATATATCTGGAATGTCTGGCAATAAAAGAAGCGGTAAAATATTGGCAACATTGGCTTATGGGTAAAGAATTCATGGTGTATTCGGATCACAAACCTTTAGAAAACATGAATATAAAGGGTAGAACAGATGAGGAACTTGGTGATTTGACGTATTATTTATCGCAATATGATTTTAAAATAAAGTATAATCCTGGGAAATCCAATCAAGAAGCAGACTGTTTAAGCCGGAATCCGGTCTTGAACCCAAATGATAATAGTGATGACTTTTTGAAAGTAGTGAATTTGATTAGCCTACAAAAGATTAAAGAAGATCAGGACAAAAATGAAAACTTACAAAATTTTAAAAACAAATTAATATTGGAATTTACTATAAAGAAAATAAGGGAAGAATCAAAATAGTACTATCAGAGGAACTAAGTAAGACTCTTATAAAAGACATCCATCATACTTACTGCCATCTTGGGAGAACACAAAAGACAAGTAAAATTACACCATTCTATATTGCAAAGAATATTATTAATAACATTAAACAAATATGTGATGAATGCGAAGTCTGCCTGAAAAATAAATCCCGAAAAAGATCTAAATACGGTTTAATGTCACATTTAGGTCCAGCAACGCGCCCATTTGAAATCGTATCCATTGATACTATCGGCGGTTTTGGAGGATCACGATCGACAAAGAGATATCTTCATCTTCTAGTGGATCATTTTACGAGATATGCTTACATTCTAACAACAAAAACCCAAAACTCTAGTGACTTTATCAAATTAGTGAAAAATGTCACGAAAAGTAATGATATAGATATGATTTTGACAGACCAACACCCTGGCATTAATTCCAAAGAATTCAAGGATTTTTTAAATAAAAATAATATAGGAATAGTTTTTACTGCTGTGGATGCACCATTTTCAAATGGACTAAATGAACGGCTAACCCAGACTTTAGTAAATAAAATAAGATGCAAAATTAATGAGAATGATAAGAAAATCGCATGGACAACTATTGCACAAATTTGTGTTGAAAAATATAACGAAACTGAACATACTACAACAAAATTTGCTCCAAAGTTAGGGGAAAGAAAACGTTAATATTTTACCACCTGAGTTGAAATCAAGCTTAACAGAAAAGAATTTAAAAAGAGATAGAGAAATAGCTCTCAAAAATACACTTAAGTCTCATTATGATAATAAACGTATTTACGACGCACACAGGAAAGAATATAAATTTAAAGAGGGAGACCTAATTTACGTAGAGAATGGAAATAGACTAAATAGAAACAAATTGGATGAACTAAGGATTGGGCCTTACAAAATTTTAAAAAAGATTTCGGATTCAATTTATGAAGTTGATGTGGGGCATAAGAAGACAGAATCAAATTTCTACCACATCACCAAACTCTAGCCGATTGTTACTGTTGTTTAAAAAAATTACATGCTATATTAGTATATTTTTTTTTCCAAGGGGGGAGATGTAAAAAGAGTTTATAAACCTTTTTAATAATTGAACTGGCCACTATGGCTTTAGTTGTAGATATGATGTCACGTCACTTTTGACAGACGCTGAAATATTTCAGATTTTGAGTTTTATTGTGAAAACATAATAATTAATTACGAAATAAGTAAATTGTAGAAAACTGGAAATAGAGGCTTTAAATTTAGTTTCTATAATTCTTTACAGAAACGCAATATCGCTTATATTTCAAGTCTATACTATTATATTTATTTCGTTTTCTACACACCATTTGTTTATACACAAAACATTTTTCAAGGAATATTTTTACAACTAATGTCAATAATATTATCATGATCACATAATTCCTTTACCCATTGAACCTTTTCCATTCCTTTCACGACAATAGTTCTATCTATAAAGTAAGGTTTAATAATTCTTCTAAACTCTCGGTAGTCAATATAGCCATCGCTCCACCGGTACCATCTATTATTTTCTATCCATCGAACATTTCTTTTCTCTTCATCAGTTAGCGTTAAAAATGGGTATGGTGGCTTTATCAAAAATATTTGGGTATGTTCTTTAGTGGCTATACATAATTCTTTTACGATAAAATCATTATTGTTATTTTTGAAACCTTGTACATCAACGATTATAGTATTACCGATCATGATACTTTCCTAACAATATTGCTTAAAGGTTTGTATTCGAATATGCAATCGTTCAAAATCAAACAATATGCAGCTGTATTGTCAGGTATTTCTTGATCTGTTTCAATTTCAACTCTTACATCGATTGATCCTTTTAAAGTCTCATGTTGACGTGAACAGTCGATTATAAATAAAGGAGCAACGTCTCTGAATTCTTTCAAACTCATCAACGGTTCTGGTCGACGACCGTAATAAGACTGTTGAAATCTAGTGTACTGTTCGTATAAAAAAGTAAACTTATCTTCGGAAAAACTCGCGTTTAGACCCTCGTAGGGGTAATATGTTGAATTTAAAAATACTCTTACATCACGTACATGACAATGGTCAAATTCAGCCATGGACAATGTTGCGCTATGCTTACGGTTAGTTTCTAAAGCAACGATTACATATCGCGGTTTCTCTACTTGAGATGATGTTTTGATAGACCAAGTGTGTTTACGAGTTTTTGGTAAAAGTGGATATTCATATAAGTCCCAATTTCGAAACGATAGCGTGATGGCTCTATCTCGCTCTAAGTATTTTAACAAGTTAATTTTTTCACGATCAGACACTTTGACGTGAGGAACTCGCCATACAATTTTATTTATTATGATATCATCCACAACTTCGTCCGCATTTAATTTTAATGCATTGAGATTAGTATTACTCCTCAGCAACACTAACTCGTGCTTACTATTTATAACAATCTTTTCATAATCTTCGGCAAAACCTAACATTTTGTTCAAAGGCACCGAGGCGGAGAATATACCCTCGCCAACATTAGTTGATCCTGTAGTTGACCAGCCCCAAGCTCTTGCACTTTTTGATTCATTTTCATTCAATGATAAATATGACTTTATAGTTGTGGTTATACCAGCGTTTTTAATTCTATCTATTTCTACGCCATTTAGCTCATAACGAATGTCTTGAAACAGAAATAATACTGGATTATTGACGAAATGAACACTTGACACTTTTTCTTTTTTGCTGTTATGCACGATCACTTTGCCCTCAACATATAAAGTGCTAAGTGAGGGCAAAACGTACAAATCTTGCTGATTAATAGGTATTCGTATTTCATCATTCTTGTTAAAACTTGTCACATATGGTTTGTACGAGTGATATTCAAAACTTTCAATGGTGTTATCAAATGAAGTTTGCTGGGAAATGTCTAATATATTCATTTTATTAGACCTATAAGCTTCAGGAATTCTTTATTGCTTTTAGTCAGCTTCTTTTTTAGCTGAAGTGGTGTGCCTTTCTGAGATGTTCTTATGCAACTGACTTGAGAACGTGTTGCAGAGACGTTTTTATTGAAATTGATCATTTTTTTCGGAAATGCAGATACAGTTGAACTTCTTCTCCGCGTAGATTAATCTGTTTGTTTTCAGAGTCAAGTAACTTTATATTAATGGCGCTTATAGATTGTTGGTTTACAGGAAAATATATCAAGTTTTTAGGTATTTCAATGTTCTGTAACCAGGGTATATTAGGAACAAACTCATAAATTATATGGCCTGCTTTTCCGTTCACAAATGACCCGCTTACTACATCACATTCGATTCGCACGATAGTTGTTGACAAAATGCTGACAGGAAACTGAGATTCAGTACTTATATTAGCTCTTATTGTTTCCTCACCAAAACCTAGAATTTTACCCAGCGATTTACTTTTATTGAAATGAACATCCTTGGAACAAAAAATATTTGTTTTCAATGTGTTGTTGTTGCAAGTAAGTTTTAGTACCGTATTTTTAATGTTACTTTTCAAATAATCACATATATCTTGAAGCTCGTAAGACCCTTCAGGAATTTCGATGTTTTCGCTATCACCATAATAAAACTTATTGATTCTTTCATCTATATTCGGGATAGAATTAAATGTTGAAAAATACAAAAGTCCACATTCGTAGTCTCCTTGCAGGTCCAAAGTTGGCGAATAATTTGTTATTAAAGATGCACCTCTCCCGGTTATGGACACAGTGAATGACATGTTTATACTGATAACCGAATTTATTTCAATCGTTATATAAATGTTTTTTCCAGTATTTCCTTAAAAAATTAAACATAGATGACCACAGTTTGTTGTGCCGAATGCTTGAAGTCGTGTGTAATTATAGCATATTGGTAAACCATGTGGGTTTTAACTAATTCCAGCGGTGGTTTTACATTCCCAAAACTATCATAATATTCTACATAGTTATTTTGCTTTACAAAGGCTACCCAATGTGTACCAGAATTATTATTGATATCCAAATTCAATGTTCCACATTCTATTTCCCAAGGTTTCATAGGTAATGTATCATTAATTGCTTAAATATATCATTATAAAACTCCGTTCCCAAGTCCGTCTGCAAATTTGCTGGTTTTCTTCCTGACTTTGACAAAACATTATGCATACCATTTGTAACACATTTTTTTGATTTTGATTTTAATGGAACGGTCCAAATATACTTTGAAAGAGCATCAATTACAACCAGAACATATTTATACCCTTTATTATACTTAGAATACTTTTGTAAATCAACAAGATCTGCTTGCCATAAATCATCTATTTCTTTTATGATTGTAGATCGACGATAGAAATTTCTTCTTGCTGCTTTGTGAAGTTCGTTTACTATGTCTTGTTTACTCATTTTTGTTTGATTTTGATTGTTGTTTCAGGAAGTAATCTATTTCCTTTTTGGTGTAATACGAAGTACTCAAATTTTCAGTAGTTAGTTTGTCACTTTGAATTTTTTTCATTTCATTTCTCAGTTCTTCAACACAATTGTCTACATATTCCTTATTAACTGCTTCATCGTTATTAACAGGAGATCTCAAGCCTTTTAATCTAGATGATTTTAAATCAAAGTCGCCTGCAGCTGATCTTATTAATGTATCAGTTTGCCATTCAATTAATTCTGATAATCGTAAACGTTTACGAACGTGATGACCAAATTTGTCTATATTCATTGCCGTCTTGATGGCTTCTGTAATGCAATGATACTGCCCAACCCTCCAGATGAAAGCTTAATATATTTAATTTTTTTGATGATACCAGCTTCATACATTTCCTCGATTATTGCGTAAATTTCATTATGTACTCCAGTGTTACCTGCTGCACATTCAGGGAGTAGTAATTTCAATCGTTCGACTAACTCGTTCGGGTCATCCCAATAAACCAAATCCGTATCGTTTCTTACTTCTTTTAAAATATCGATGCCTTTTCCTTGTGGAAGACTTTCTACGCTGCTAGTATGGTTTCTTGTAAATTTAAATAAAGGTTTGATTATCTTCATGTATTTAAACCCTTTATTACTATTTAATGGTTTTAATGGATCATAATTGCGTTTGTGGGCGTTAGTATCTGTTAGTACTAATTTATAATTTTGCAAGTCATCCTCGGTTACTAGATTCATATTAGGAATCTTCTGGTACAGTAATTCCTTGATACCATCTGTTTTGTTCAGAATACGGTTTCCAATTTTTATAGTAAAGCCATTATCATGAACGCGGGTCTTACCAAGAAAAAGTTTTCCTCGTTCATTTCTAACTCCAAATGGTACATCTTTCATTACTTCAGATGACGTAGACAAAGATGATTCATTTGCAATACTTGGCGAAGATGGAAGAGATTTAAATGAATTTTCATGAACATCAAGATCATCGAAAGGGGATGAAGTGAGAGTTTTATTTGAAACACTGCAATCTTCTTTGTTAAATACATTCTCTTCATCAGGTTCGGATTCCTCAAAATTTTCAGAAGATGAATTCGATAATTCACTATCATTGTACTTTACTTTTTTCTCAGGAGAGCTCTGCTGTTTTTCTTCCATATACTTTTGTTCTTTTCCAATTTTATTAGTTAAAACGTTAAGTGGGTCCACAACAGGCTTTAATATCGTTTCCAGAGCCATTTCTTGTGTATTTTTTGCGTCTTTCAACATGCTGACTTTTCTTTTTACAGCCTTTGCAGACTTAACAATTTGTTCTTTTACACTTCTTTCCATTTCTTATTTACTTTCCTCTCAGTGTGAATTCAGAAGTGCAACTGATGTATAATTCATAGGACATTCATTTATGAATATTAATCTTATTCTAGTCAACGATTATAAATGTATCAATTTTTTTTCGATAGCATCCTTTATTTTTTTCACAATCTTTATTTATCACAAGGTAGCTAAAAGGTTTCCTCCAGACAGTTGAACACATTTCACGGAACTGAGACCACGACATGTCAGAGCCTACGTGCTCGTCGTAGACGTGTCTTAAGTTAACATCATCTTGCTTAAATAATATTATCAGGTTAGCATTATCTCGCACCAGTTAGGTATTTTAGTATAGGTTTGGTTTATGTAACAACAATCGATGTTTTTATGACGCCCCATAGCGAAGTAGTCTCGTATGCTGTTTTGATTTTCACAAGCAACATCGTCGAATATAATGATTGAATCTGGTAAAGCTTCATGCGGACTTAAAATCTCACCGTTTTGACTGTACTTATTATAAGACGTATCAGGAACTATACCCATAACTTAATCGATATTTGGGCTGATACAAAGATTTAGAATAAACGTAGAGATTTTGAAATCGGGGTCCATCTTGATGTAATAACAAACTTATGACTAAGTTAGTCTTCCCGCAATTCGATGGACCACATACAATACAGCGTATAGTATTTGGTAATAAGTTACCATGGCGCTTTGGCTCATTTATTGAATGTGCAGGACAAATGCCGTCTAATTTTAGTGAATCTTTTTGTTTTAAAAAAATCATTATGATTTCAAACGAGACCGTTGTGATTCGTAGATTTCAACAAAATGACGACTAAACCAAATCGATAGAAAGTTTAAGCATTGCTCCCACCCACCCACTCCCATTTTTCATACCAGTATTTGATGTGAATGTGACCATTTAAGTTATTGAGAGTTTCTCGCTGCTTTGACCGAGAACTCTCAATAACTTACTACTGGAACCTCTATGTCATTTAAAAAAAAAAAACGGTCTTAGTTTCATGTATGAGAGCCCCCCCTTAAATATCATTATACCCTTAAGAATCGTAGAGCGGTAAACAGGATACATCTTTCTACCAAATTTTAACAGTGTGATGCTTATAGTTACAGAATAAAATGGCTGTGACATACGGACGGACAGACAGACAGACAGACAGACAGACAGACAGACAGACAGACAGAAAGACTTGACGAAACTATAAGGGTTCCGTTTTTTGCCATTCGGCTACGGAACCCTAAAAATAAAAATATTGTGGTATTATACTGAGTGCAAGTAAGTGGATTCCCCTAATTCAGTTAAATTTGGCACGGAACCCTCAGTGCGTCAGTCCGACTCGCACTTGGCCAGTTTTTTACTTTGTCGTTGGTTCACCTGCCATCTGTTGACGGGAAACGTAGTATCTCTCTTCCACTGTTGCGTCACACAATGCTGATGCTGCAAACAGCGACACCTATTACGCACAAACTTAAACATGACTATGAAACAGAAATATAGGTGGCGCTAGTATACTCTATTTAAGTATGCTACTGCTACTTTCAGGGATTTTCAAACATTCCAGGTCGGTCAAGCTGAACCGCTTTCGCTAATTCTTTTTTGTTGTATTTGTTATTCTCAGGAGAAGGTTCTTATAAAAGAATAAGAATACGAAAATTGTGTGGGTGGACCGATTTTCATGATTTTTACTTTTCGGATTCGTCAACATTACGAGACTAGGGCATGACTGGGCCGGGAACAAATTGAAGGTAGTTCAAATTAAAAAAGATGTATGAGCATTTACTTTAATATTTTCTGAGAACTGCCATCTGTTAATTATTGTACCTACAATACTATTTAATCAAGACTTAATGATTGATGTATTCATCGTATACCTAACATTATGAAAAATAATAATTTAGGTTGACTTTTATTTCAATTCCATAACTACCGCAACTAAAAGACTTTAATAAAACCTTCTATATATAATTTTATGCCCATTATCCAACTTTATTAAATTCACGTACCTACACAGTATCTATAATAAATATAGATAATGTTGTATAGAGGTGTTACTAAAGATTATATTTTTATATATGATAGCGATTTACCAATTGAGCATTTAATCGTGTCATGAACACTGTATCTTTTTGGAAGTTCTCGAGAGTAAATTAAGGATCAGGGCCCTGATTCTCATGCAGGTCGAACTCGAACCTTCGTCTTAGGTCCACATGTTAGTACCAAAAAATGGTCAGATTACAATATATCGCGTTACATTATAACCTCGGGCTTTTTAAAATATAACGGTGGTATATCTAATAAAACTACAGGATGTTTCGTACATCGTGTGCCAAATGAAAATGGCTTAAAATGGGGGTCATTAGTCATTTATACATCCTTAACACGGTAAGAGTAAGGTAAGGTAAAAGTAAGTCATTGTTAAAAATATACATCGAATTTTCCTCACAGATAATAATTGCCGAAACTAAAAAAAACAGACAGTGGATGCATTTTACTTGCCATGAAGGCTAGACCGTGAAGGTCGTGAATTGGTCTTTCGCGGGACTGGTGGTCGTCGCGGACATCAAATGGAACTCAACGCACCCAGAACAAAGGAAAAAAAAAGGAAAGTCTCATGGGCACTACAGACGCAGCCGATTATTTTTATTGTTGGTTGTGTATATTTTTAGGGTTCCGTAACCGAATGGCAAAAACGGAACCCTTATAGTTTCGTCAAGTCTGTCTGTTTGTCTGTCTGAAACGTTAAAACCTTTAAGCTGCTTTCAAAAATCTCCATAGAAAGAAAGCCTTAAAAGACTCTAAATGAATTGTTTTTTCCGAAACAGAAGACTCATGAGTTATAACAGCCTTTTTTCTAAGTGATTTAAAGGCGGTTTTAAAGTTTGAACATTTTTGCCCATAACACAAAAACTACTTAATCGACTTTGATTATATTTACACTGGTTCTTAAGACGGAATATAATTATTGATTAAAAAAGGGTTACCTCGACATAATAATTTGTTTTAATATATTCGTAAACGAACACAAAATTTTACAATTATAGAAATATCAAACACATGTAGAAACATACACTTACGAAATTTAAACTTATTTAATCGCCTTAATGCTTCATCCATGATACTCACATATTATCTAATTTCAACGATGTCACAGGTAAAGATAAAAATTGCAGCAAATAGCTTTCATTTTGTAGAAGATCTCGTATCGCTAGGACGCGAAAGTGAATGTATGAAAAGCGTTTAATAGTATGCCTTGACTCCATGCCATGCCAATTAAAATTTAATTAGTTTCCACCCTAGGGATGGAAAATCTATTTCCACCTGGCTATTTACACAGAAGAGATGAAAAATATAAAACTTGTCTACTAAAATAATGTCTTTACACAAAAGTAGCATCCTGTTTGTAGTCAATAAAAATTTTAATATCGCCATAATTGACATACCTACTTGCCTTGTTTGTGTGATATTGAATTCAATCTGATACTTTTTATTAAGTTACGTTTAATCCCTGACTGCATTAAGTCGCTTTATAATCAAGGGATTTCTAGAAAACACTCGGCATAATTCTACTGATATAAAATTTCGTCTTGAACAAGTATAATACTACAATCTTAGTCAAAATGATGAAGATGTTTAAACTCGAAAGTGAAGAGGATAAGTATGTCTTATTTGAACTTTATTTTACACTCATTTGAAATAAAAAATAAACGGTGACCAGAATTTTAGGGTAAAATCTTAGGCAAAAACAAGAAAAACAATGTTTTTGTGATGTTTGCCTTATTGTTTTTTTTTAATAATATTGGACACCAATCACATACATTGCTCTGATCCCAAAGTAAGTAGCTTATGCACTTTTGTTATGGAAATCGGACACAACGGTGTTACTACAACACCCAGACCCGAGACAATACAGAAAATTTAGAATTTTATGTTGACCCTACTGGTAATCGAACCTGGGACTTCGGAGCGGTGACGCTTTGAAACCAGCGTGCTGAGCCACTACACCACGGAGGTCGTCAAATTGTTTGCGTGTCTTTTTGAGCACAAATCATAGTCACGCAAACGGTCGCCTCACTTAGTATTTATGTAAGTACTTTAATTGTATCAGAATTAAGGTTTGTAATTTGTAGCGTATAGTGGCGATCCAAAGAGTGGTGAAGATAAATCTATACTAATATTATAAAGCTGAAGAGTTTGTTTGTTTGTTTGTTTGAACGCGCTTATCTCTGAAACTACAGGCCCGATTTGAAAAATTATTTTTACGTTGGATAGTCCATTTATCGAGGAAGGCTTTAGGCCATATAACATAAAGATACGACTCATAAGACCACAGAAGCAATGAAAAATGTTGCGAAAACGGGAGAAAGATATTCCTTTTGAGAGCTTCTGCTGCGTACGCTGCGAAAACCGCTTAAGTAACACAAAAATCATGTATGGCAGGATTGTTCAGCATTAATAGTTCTATGATAAAGTCCGCAACAGCATATGTCTATCTTTTATGGTTGACTTACTATAACCTTTTTTATGTTAATAAATTTGTAAAAAAATAATGCATTATTTTTAGAGGTTTATTATACACACAGGTATTTATTCTTATCAAAATAAATACATTCATCATCACGAACATTTCATTTAGAACAAAGTTGCCCTTTATATCATTTAAATTCAATAAATATCTTAGGAGCTATCACAGTTTTAACATAACTCCGCACCAAAATAATGTTCGCAGCTTATGTACAACGTGCGCTTGCGCTAATATATTATAAAGCTGAAGAGTTTGTTTGTTTTAACGCGCTTATTTCAGGAACTGCTGGACCGATTTGAAAAAAAAATTTCTCTGTTGGATAGCTTATTTATCGAGAAAGGCTTTAGGGTATAAAACATCACGCTGCGACGGGAGGGGAGGGAGCAAACTCAAAACGCGCGGACGAAGTCGCGGGGGACCGCTAGTAAATAAATATGAGCCAGACAACACACCCATTGTCTGGCTTCGTGGTAAGGGCTTTTCTTCCTTGTGTTACGAAGTACTAGACAACGATTATGACAAGGGGAACTCTTAAATACCTTTTTTTTTTTCATTAATAAAACTACAGTCCACAGACTCTTTGGTCCGTGCCTTTTTTGATTTAGGTTTTTGTTATGTTGGGTTACTTTTTATGTTTGCTCCGCGCAAAAATTTACAGTGCTTTTTACAATACTTATTACTAGGGTTGTTAGTTTATGCTATAACTCTCTTATAAGTTAAACATCGTCTCTTATTTTTACTTAAGATAACTTGTTTTTTTTTCTTGTGTTGTTGTTATAATTGCTATTTTCTTTTTCTATATTTATTTGTACATTTGCATATATTTTGTGTTGTATTGTTTTTTTTTTTTTTATTTATTATTATTACATATTTGTATTATTCTATAAGGTTTTGGAATTTTATTATCCTTGTGATTTTGCTATACAATATTAAACAATATTGCTCTTATTCTAGTTTGTGTTAGTGATTGTGTTTGTGTTTGGGGAGTAAAGTAATTCCTCTACGTCGTCGCCTTTAGGTACTAAGATGTTCTTAGTGACTTGGTTGATGGAGTTAGTTATGTTAGTGGATTGGCCAATATCTTGTTTCGGACTTGCTCGTCGCCCCTGCGCATGGCCATCCGCAGGTTGTAGTCCCGGATTATTGTTGGTGTGGCCTTCTCTGCCCGGATTATCAGACGAGCTGTGGCGTCGTCGGTGGCATTGTCTGTGTAATAAACACAAGACTTTGTGTGTCTAGAGATGACCACAACAGCGTGGGGAACACTCTTAAATACCTTAATACACAAATAACATCCACGAATTAGGTACAAATGTTCATGTTTGCTCATCACACAAACATTTGCGGCATTCGAACCCGCGACCGCTGGTTCAGTAATCAGGTGCTCTAACCACTGCATCCAACGTGCCGTCTAGAGCGCGTATTAATTTTATCACCCACGTTTACAGTCGAGCCCAACAGCCGATGGACCTCCGATACATGAAGCTGGTCCGATTCACGCTTAGTCTTGTCTTCAATTGGCCCTACCACGTGTTTGGAAAGAAATACAAAGCTCCTTTCTACCGGAACTCTGTCACCATATTCTGCGAGGGGGCGTTCGTATGTATCGGTGGTACAATCTACTCGATCATAAACTTCAATAAGATTTCATTTTTGGAAAGCGGAAAGACGTATCTGACGATAATTTTGAGTGTAGTATCTGGGGTAAGAACTGTACCTTTATTTATAGCATTTTAGGTAATTGCAATACTACATTCGTGGCTGTTTTTATTAGGGTTCCGTAGCCGAGTGGCAAAAAACGGAACCCTTATAGTTTCGTCAAGTCTGTCTGTCTGTCCGTCCGTATGACACACCCATTTTATTCTGTAACTATAAGCTTTACACAATTGAAATTTGGTAGGAAGATGAATCCTGTTAACCGCTTACCGATTCTCATACAAAAAATAAAAAATAATGACATTTAAGGGGGGGGCTCCCATACATGAAACCAAAACCAAAAAAAAAAAAAGTTAAAGACTAAAAACTATAGACACCCCACACGTATAGGACGTGTGGGGTGTCTATAGATAGGTCTTTAAAAATGACATTGAGGTTCCTAAAACCATTTTCTTTTAAAGTCTAACGTTTCATAGCTAGACGCTTCCAAAGTGGTAAAATGGGCGTCCCCCCCATCTAACTTCTAAACCAAGCGCGCGTAAATTTTGAAAAAAATATGTAATGTAGATCTTAACAAATACCTTCAACGAAAATTGGTTCGGACGGGATCGCACTAGTAGTTTTTGAGATATAGCACATTTTCGACAACCGCAAACATAACTTTGTACTTCATACAAACACTATGAAAAACAAAGTTATATTTTCAGTCAACAAAATAGTGTGGTATTTTACTAAGTAGAAGATAGTGGATTCCCTTACTCCGTTAAAGTTGGTACGGAACCCTTAGTGCGCGAGTCCGACTCGCACTTGGCCGGTTTTTAAGTTGCACCATCTCTGTTGGGCCCAAGAGAAGGAACTCTATTTTTAAATCACTCGTGTCAAGATTTCTATTGTTTATCACTCGACATAAGCCGAACGATAGTTATAGGTAGAGCTTGCCTAATCTGAAAAGACCCGTCCCACTACCTTATCTGTTGATTTCGATGTATGAGTGCAAATATCAATAACGACACTTCATCTGTGTGGGAGCGTCGACTGATCCGCGAATGAAGATCTGTGATCCGACAACGCTCTCCTTGGGAGCAGCGCTGGCACATTGTATGAAACAAATCGTCCGCTCTCTCGCGCTTTCACGTTAATTTAATGACAAGTTGGGCAACAAATCGTTTAAGTTTCACTGACAAATAAATGACTAATAACACCGGCATTTGTATAAGTATTGCGTCCACATTATAAATTTGGTTGTGTGAGTTAATGTGATAGTGGGGCGTGTCATTTCAGCTTAGATAAGCCCTAATATGAACGTTGAGTAATATGCACACATCAACACCGTCTAGAAATATTTTGGATTTTCTCAATGTACTCTAAGTTTATTAAAAATAACATACAACGTGTATAATAATATTTATATAAAGCCCAATTACCAGACAACTCTAGAAAAGAAAATTGCGAAAACTATTTATTAAAAAATTCAAAGAAAGTGAAATAATGGTAAGACTCACAATGTATGTATTTCTGAAGAAAAAGTGAAAAAGAAACATGTTTATAACAGTTATGTGAAATATCAGAGTCTGCAATTAGTGGTTTTAACTAATGATGTTATAATTGGTCCTGCAACGGTTTTACATGCTTTGGATTAGGCATCCAAGTCTTGCTGCGGTATATAGTCCCAGACTGTTTATTCACGCCCCAACCTTACGATCACGAAGCCAGAACGATATGCAGACTGTTTAAGGGCCTCAGCTTGGGCACATTATGTATAGTACCAAGGTCGGTCGTTTTAAGGCTGAGCGAGACGTCAGAGAAAGGAATAAAATAGACCGCATCGGGTCACCCGACGAGAAGCAGACTTATCGCCAATCATAAAACGCAAAAATGACGCTTTTCGTCCCAGTCTGCTGACTCGTATCTCCAAACCCTCCTCTTGCCTGATGCCAAGGGCTATTAGGGCTTGGGCATCAGGAGGAGTGCAGAGTGACAGTTCACCAGACAGTGATCAGATCAGCCCAACGGGGCCGAGACCAGTACAGAGTGACTGTTCGGATCTATAGTCAGCAGAAGGTCCAAGCAGTTTTTAGTATGGCCGGTAATATCTGGTATTCGCAAAACCTCTTTCAGTAGCTGCGTTCTTCCTACCATTCTTTATGGTGAAAGGCGCTTCAAAAGATAAGCTTCGCTGTCGGGTAACGTTTTTGAGCGAGATCTGTCGCCTCCATCAGGTAATCGAAGAGCTGAGTTGTCTCTCGGTCACCGCTGTGTGATCGATAAACTATATCCAAATCGGAAAAACCCGATCTTTCAAAGCAACGAAGACGGCGGCAGCAAATGTCATCTCGGAACTCTTGGACGTACACACAGAATCCTTCTTTTTTGTGTGTGATTCGTATATTTCTTTTGGATTTCTGAATCTGCAGTGCTTGCGGATTACTCTGCAGAGACAGTTATGTGTTTCTTATTATTTGGCTTTTTTTGTAATTCTTTATTGCACTGACAAAACTAAAGTACAAATGGCGGAGTTTGTAGTAGTTGCAGTTGATCAGGTGGTCGTTTCATTTTGCGGCAAATCTGGGACATTGTCGTATTTAGTGTTCGAGACTTTATACGGTTACGTCGTCACAGGGACAAGGTGTCCACAGTGGATATTTGAAATCGGTGAAGGTATTCTCTATGATAGCCGAGGCCTGTAAGAAATAGAACCCTCCTTGCTTCAAGAACTTATGCTGAAAGAGTAGACTGGGTAGTTCAGGTACACCTCGTCCGACGGGGTTGCTATCTTCGTCTCCATCTTTAGGGAGTGCAATCCTCTGATATTAGTGAGGTGCATTTTAAGAGGGGGGAATGCTGCCGTTGTTTAATGCTGTTCTTTTTTTCCTTTTCATGAGTGTGTGAAAAGAAAGGTCGTCGAGGTACTGTGCATTGCGCCGAGTAGTGCTCTTTGACTTAGCTGATCTGTGGGGGACTACTTGGAGACTGCGGGGATGTCTGAACCTTCCCGAGTGTGGCCACTGGGTCCTCCCTTCCAGTCGCCAGCGGCACATTTTTCGCGAGTTCACGGGGCAGCCTTTCGCACGTTTCTTGGGCCCCCTACTGTCTGCGGTCGATCAACGGCTGGCACCGTTCTTCGTATCCCACTACCTTCCAGAACTACGGTACAGTGTTGTCTAGATGCCAAGACCGGCTCAGTACAGCACTACTGAAAACATCACTCTCTCCCCATAAGGGCATGGCACTCCCACTCACTGACGAAACACAAGCTGCTTGGCTCTGGACTCCAATGGGAGGGTGGTAGCTACCAGGCGGCACCTAACGGAACCTACCACCGCTATTAGGATCGTTCTGCCGCCCTCGTTGCACGGAGTGGAACACTAGGAGTTAGATCCTTCATTACCACACAATCTCTTTCTCGTCTCTTTTAGAATAGTCAAAAAATATGTACAAAGTAAGCATTCTTCAAAAAAAAAAACTGGCCAGATATCTAAAGACGGTGTTGATGTATGTAGATCATCAAAGATTACTCGTATTATTGTGCGGACAACAGCACGTCAAGGTAAACACTGCGGTATCTTACACCGTGGTAATAAGAGCTAGTTTACAACAAATGTGAGTAACCTGATGTGCTGGCGACTACATAGATTTATTTCATTATTTTCTCTTTCTTTTTTCATGCTGGTAAACTGCCTACATTATTTTGATTGATATTGAGTGTGTTTCACAAGTGAATGTGCATTATTAAATCGCACTTAAAATATAATCACTTACTGATTGACTTGCTTTAAATTACTTATGTGTTTCTTTTCAGCAAAGAGTGACCATCGGATGGTTCCAGAACTACCATAGACTAATGAAACAGTTCCTGCTTGAAATGCATTTGTTTCACCACAGACACAAATCAGATTATTATGAATATGTAATTATTATTCACAAGGAGTTGGATTGCACCAAGCTTGATTGTATCTACGTACTCACATCAATTGACAATTTTGTGTTTATTTTTTTATATTAAGTGTTTTGTGAGCGACCATTTTGTTTATATTATTTGTGTTGCTGACTTTGTAGATATTTGAATTATTTATTATGTTAGTATTTTATTTCATGACAATCATATTGTTAGTGTCTTTTAAGCTTGTAAGTGTGTTGGACTAGCTCTGTAAACTTGCAAGTGTTCCGACTTAGGTTTAAAGAACTTTATTCTCATAAGAAATTTACATTTCTCTTAAAATGAGATAAGAAATAAATATATTACATTGATTATTTATCTTCCTCGGCACTTGCTGCTAGATATAGCTTCAGTTTGTTCTTGTACGTATTCAAATCTTCGCAGGTCTTGAGATCATTTGGTAGTGCGTTAAATAACTGTGCTCCTTCATACAATACTGTCTTTTTTCCGTAATTTGTTCTTGGCGTAATTAATTCAAGTTTGTTTTGAATGTAACTGTATCAAGGAAACATATTTGTTGTATGTTATCTTTAAATATAATAACCCTGTAATAATATTATAATAACAATATTATGTTATGATATCGTTTACCGTAACAAAAACGATTTAATTTTTTAAAGTTATCGCTAACTTTTTTTGATGTGTGTACTTCTCATTCATCGGTGTGTATTTATGTGTGTGTATGTCGGTGTGTATAACAGGCCACGGATTTAAGCTTTTAACTTTATTTAATAAGTTTGGTTTGGTGCATCTCTTTTAACACAAGCTTATTATTAAAATTGCTATTTCACCCGCCGCGTCACTGGCGCGTGGGCCACCGCTTCAAACGCCTCGTCAGACGCTCCAAAACTATCACGCGTCAAAAATCGCTTATGTTTGCTGTGCCCGCGTAGAATAGTGAATTTGCGTAGAATTTTCGATTATTTAGGCTTATGATTTTACAAATAAGATACATAAGTATTTGTATGAGTTCGCAAGATATGAAGTATTTATATGAGTTTATTTTAGGTCATTTTTATTGACTACGTGCATTGTTATCCCATCTTGGCAAGCTTCTTAGCGTTAATAGCAGTTGTGGTGACTTCCTAAAAATTACATCAGAAAAGCTCTAACAATTACTAAATTTGTCCGTTCTATACATACTCGTATTTCCATACTTATAAACTTTCATCCTTAATTCCCTTATGTTATTATTTTTTTAAACAACTTTATATTCCATTTTATTTATATCTACTTAATTCATCAAACGCTCTAGAAAAAGTTTCATCGTTCCTTAAATTTGTTAATTCTATCCAAACTTTGATTGCCTTTTTTAACACCTAAAGATAGATAAACATACTTTTAATAACAAACAAGAAATTTAAACTAAGACATGCAACATAAAAAATAAACTCAAAATCTACCTATTCAAAAACGAACCATTTCCTTGCGGCAAGGAGACTATGATGCTGGCTGCGTGCCCCTTATGGGTATTTTTATTAGATAATTTGGATGACATATTTATTTAAATCTAATCAAGAACCTTAAAAACAAGTTCCAAGTTTCTATCTTTGAAAAAAAACGAAACTTTCATGCAACCTTTCATCCCCCTTTTCAACCTCTTACAACCTTTGTTTCTCTTTTACTTTTACATTTATAATAAAAAATAATTTAAGTGTAAAGGTATGATTTCGAACTCGGCAGCAAGCAGCAGTGCTGTCGCTGCAGTGCTGCCGCGGCACTACTGGTCCCCATACAATTTCTATAAGCTTATATGAGATTACATTCCGAGCAAGGCAGCAATGTCGCGGCAGCAATGTAGCGGCTGCTCAACAGTGTCGCCCTGCCGCTGCGGCAGATCAGTGTATGGGGACCAGTAGTGTCGCGGCAGCAATGCTGGGCAGCACTGCTGGGCAGCACCTTAGTGGCAGCACTGCAGCGACAGCACTGCTGCTTGCTGCCGAGTTCGGAATCATACCTTAACACGCGCCGTCCAACACGACGCGCGACGCCACCACGAGTCTTCTAAAAATAGGCCTTAACTGTTTAAAATTTTCAGATGTATCAAAAAGTGCACAAAATCTGCCACATTTTTGCGACTTTCATTTTCGTACAGTTATTCGTTGGGATACTCATGTTCAACATAACGCCCTTATTCAATAATTATATGAATGGATTGTTTAAAAAGGACAGAGACAAGGATTTGCGTTATGAGCACTCCATAGATTACATTTTGCCGAAGGTAGACCAACATAGAGACCTGGCAGCATATATTGTTGTGGCTCTAGTGAATATACCTTTTTCCTATGACTGCGGCTTGAATTTCTGCGGCTTCGACATAGTTTTGGCAGTTATTGTGTTCCACATTTGGGGGCACTTGAAGATTCTAGAACACAATCTGCGTACGATCCCAACTCCGGTGCAGCTCCGACAGAACCAACCTACCGGGAAGGATGAGGAAATGCTTTATACAGAGGAAGAGAATAAAGAAATTGCGAAGATTCTTAAAGAAATTGTCAATCATCACAGGATGATTGTGAAGTAAGTTTAATTAAAGTTATAACAGGTACTTAGAGGAAGTTCCCAACCAACAAAAAAGCATCTATTTTTGAATCACTCGCGCGAATATGGCGTGTGATTTTCGATGATTTGTGATCGATTTCCAATGATATAGTTGCTATTCATACAAGAGTGGTAAACGAGGAGTTCCGTACTGTTGACTAGGTAAACAACATATGTAGGTGAATATTTCAAGTGGCAAAATTGCCAGTATTGACACAAAAGATCGTATTTGTTGTATGAGAGCCACCATAATTTTTATTTTATTTTCTCTTTAGTATTATTTGTTATACTACAGAAACACATAATTTGTGAAAGTTTCAACTGTCTAGCTATTGTCTAGTTCTTGAGACAGCCTGATTACAATAAAATAGCACGGCATATTGACGTAAGTGTTTCACAATTAGAGCTCCAAATCTGATTAGTAATTGGTTTGGGCATGACAGATTGAATTCTTATTTCTCATCATAAATGCTATTTTCCCATGGCGAAAATTCTCTCCATCTTACTCTATTTTTCTTGCTGTGTTTTGCACCTTAAAATAAAAATAATGCTTGAGCCTTTTGCGCAGAGCCATGTTAAGTACTTCGGATGCATTTGGAGTGATGTTATGTCTGTACTACATATTTCATCAGCTCAGCTGCATTATCCTTCTCCTGGAATGTTCAACATTGGTAAGGCCAACTACTTAACATATACGTAACATAATTCTTTGGCTGTTCATATGATAATGTGGTTTACATTTTATTTTTAGGATGCCCAATCGATCGTACGTTATGGCCCTCTTACGATAACTATTTTCCAATATTTGGTACAAATATCTGTGATTGTAGAACTTCTGGGATCTCAGGTAATCTATTTCAGTTGGTAAGTTTTTGAAACTATCCATTTCTGCGTGTTACCCAACATTTATTATAGAGGGCGGTCGAACAACTTCTCTCAGGGAATATTGTTCAAAACAGTAAAAAAAATATCTCACACAAAGTGCAGTTCATTCACCAATTTACTATAGGACGAAAATTACGGAGTCCGAGCCACGTTCTTTTGGAAAAGTTATTGTAAATGACATTTCAGACAAACCTTCTATCTACCTTTCAATCTGCCTTGTATTGTTTTGTAAGTCCTAAAATCATCTACTTTAAATAATACCTTTTCGACATTAGAGATTATTTAATGTCAGTTTTAAATTTATGTACCGGTAAGCTTACAATGTATTCTAGTGCTTTTTTGAAAAAAATGCATACATTTCCCTTAGAAAAAATGACCAACCCTTCGAAGCCTGAATTGTGGAAAAGCAAGCTTATCCGTATTCCTAGGAATATTTTATAAGTGTTTATAACTTCTTTTCTTTAATGAATGAACAATTTTTTTTATACATTACATTTACATAAATATACTGAGAGGCTACAGATAATATTCGAATTCAGTAGTTTGCACATTTTTTAAAACTAAATACGTAATGTCGTAAACGAATTTAATTTTTCAGGGCGCCAAGCTGAAAGATGCAGCATACAGTTCTCCTTGGGAGTGCATGAATACAAGCAATAGGAAGGTTCTATTGTTTATATACTGCAATATGGAGGAGCCCATCCGCTTGAAACCGATGGGAATGGTCACCGTTGGAGTCCAGACTATGGCCGCTGTACGTTTACGTATACAAAAACAACCAACAACCCTTCGTACATTACAACACTGAGAGTCGATTTTACCAAGGCCAGATAATGAATATTCGTCGAATTTGATACAAAACGCCTAATTTGAACATGTCAACTATTTGTCAGCAATCATTTTGTGTCATTTTATATCCGGTCGTTTTATAATTATTCGGTCGCATAAGTCCTATATGACGTTGGTAAAACCGACTCTAAAGCCCACTTGCACATATTGATTTAACCCTGGCTTATGCTTATACTGGATTTGGTCATCATTCTGACTCGGTCAGTTTTTTGACGTTGACAGAGACAGAATGAAGATTTAATCCGGGAATAACGTAACCCTGGGTTAAATCATCACGTGCAAGTCCAACTCCAGCCCACTTGCGCATGATAATTAACCCACAATTACGCTAATCCTGGATTATGTCATCATTTCGTTTCGGTCAGTTTATTTGACGTTGACAGAGACAGAATAAAGATTTAATCCGGGAATAGCGTAACCCTGGGTTAAATCATCATGTGCAAGTCCACCAAAGATTTTGTGCTTCACTCTGGATATTCGTTTTGCGCTGACCCGCGTTGATAAACATAGGTTTTGGTTGGATTCGACCAAACATTGGCTTATATGCGCCTGACTATACGAATAATATTTTTTTTCCTCGATATTATATTCGACTAACTCAAAGTCATTTTTCGACGTTAAATTGTAAGAGGAATTACAAAACTTGCATAACTGAACGAATGATTGAACTGTTTTATAATTCTGCAAATCTATGCTACACCAAAGCTGTATGTTGTGATAGTAAAAATCCTGTCTAAACAATGTCGGATTATACCGTGGGAAAGTATCGAGTAGTTTTAAATTTGACAAAAAAATCTTAAATAATGGCTTAAATCTTATGGCGGACATCATTACGATAAACTTCGATTAGCACTTAATTCACGTAATACGGTGGATATAAGAGTTACTTCCGCATAAACGCGATATTCTTGAACAGTAAATGGTAGAATGAAAAATTGATTTACTCTCGGATAACAAGCGATTTATTCTACGGTTAACATTTATTCTTGTTTGGTCGAATCGACTCTCAATCATTGATTCCCGAGCACATAGCAGTCCCGGCTATATTTATTATACATTTATTTATTTATTTAGTTATATTGACTTGGCAGGATACCTATAAAATGCTTTAATTTCGAGAAATAGCATTCCAAAGTTAACCCTTTATAAACGGCCTACATTTAAAGGTGTTGCTCCTACTACAGTCCACACCCGGTATATATCTATGAACGCATCCATACTTATTCAGTGTCAGTGACGGACAATGAAAGATAGTTATTGCTTTTTTATAAATAGCGAATTACATTCGAAGATTGTTACTCGTACAACTCTCCTTTAATCTGAACATTCTGTGTGACTCATTTAATAAAATAAAATGTTTTTTTTTTTGCAGATTTTGAAAACAACCTTTTCCTACTACATGCTTCTATCGACTTTCACATAAATTATAAAACACCTCAGTCTCTAATATCAAAAAGTATCATTTTTTTTTACATTAACATGGGATTAAAACACTTATTGTAATCAATTTGATCTGTTATGCACGATTTCAATTATATTTTAATAAATTTCTTTTCACCAATTTCTGTATTTTCTTAATTAAACCTACCTGATTGACCGACCAATATTAACTCTTCATTCACCTTTCGTAAAAATCTTATGAAATTTTTCAGTTATTAAAAAATAGTGAAAGGTTGGCCAAACCATTGTTGGCCAAGGTACGAACAGCGATAAAACCAATTCCCAAATTATAAGTTATTTTTTGTATACCTACTGAAAACGAATATTAATATCCTCTGGGATGTTCTTGGTTTTTTTTTTAAATTTTAATAGTATCTAAAGCGAAATTAAGATCAGGGGACGATTCTCGTGCAATGCGTATACGAAAAAAGTTCACCGATCGAATTTTCCTGGTCGAATAAAAAAATGATTTTGATTTCTTAGGGTCACGATTTCTATGTATTTAGATTTTGTATGTGCTATGTGTTTATACGCGTAAATTTTACTTTTTTTTTTAGGTAAAACTCGCAAAACTCGCAATCGAATTACCACACGAAAAAAGATCCATAGCGAATTTAATTACACACGAACTAAACTAAAAAAACTATCGCACGAACAAAATCTAAGTACATAGAAATCGTGAACCTGAGAAATCAAAAAATAATTTTATCTTCGACAAAGGAAAGTCCATCGGTGAACTTTTTTTGTATACTCATTGCACGAAAATTGCCCCCCGTGAAATGTCATTTCGGCTATTTCTGACATTAGATTGCTATCATTAGTATCCACTGTCCTGTGGTTTAAGTCCACTTCACAATTTAAGTAACTTCAACGTGTCACGAATAAGAAATACTTTTCATACTTACACACATATTACCTTTATAGTCATCACTTTAAATTTTTAGTCAATGACCAAAAAATAGCGTAATGTAAAAAATTGAGACATTTCATTTGTTTTATTCATTTCCAAATACAATAACATCTATACAATGGTTTTTCTACGACTAAATGATTTTTCTCATTATATTGACACATGCATTAAAAAAAAATATTACAAAGTAATAATTTAGATAAAATTAAATATTTGGTAATAAATAAATTTAAAACTAAAAAGTAACTCTATTTAGTTACTGTATTATATGTACCTAATGATCACAAATGGGTAACTATTTGGCGAAGAATAATCAAGGTCTATAAAACTTTTAATAAATAAATTAAAAAACTTCGGTATCTCAAGTCACTTTCCAAAAAATCTATTGATCATTTATCAATTAGCAATGTAAGTGCAATAGGTTTTGCAATTATTTTGCTAAATGCAATACCTATTGCTATACAATTTAAATGAAGAAGACTAACCACAACTTTGCCAGAGGACGTTTGGCAACACGCATTACAGTCACTTTTTTTTACACAATGCAACAGTATGTTTGCTACACACGTACACAATTTCAATCATAGTGCAAAACGCCCCAAGACAAAATAATCTTATTTAATATTTAGGGCCTTCATCTAATCACTTAAATGATCTATCTCTTGTGATCATGTATAAAGAAAAATGTTTTGCATATTTTTATTAATGAACCGAGATACCATTTTGATGGAAACTTACTTAATTATTTATTTGATTAAAAAATACATTTATTCCAGAATATACACAATAAATTATTCGTAATTTACCCTAAACTAATTTATAATACTAGTACGATTGCACTTGTTAAAAATAATCTATATTTTATGTACAACTCTCACAAAACTGATAAAAATGATAAATGAGTTCAAAATTAGATTCTGATGAATATTCTGGGGAGCTACACCAAAATCCGGTAGTTCCAATATTAAAAGGGTTTTAAGTACCGGCTATATATATTTTGGCTTCGTTTCATGACGTCAATATTAGGTACCCAGCAATATTTTTAATAAATAAAGTTATATTAGTTAAGATACATGTTATAATGACACCTCAGAGGCTACATATATTTATTTCAGTTGACAAAGCATTTACTAAGCTTATATCCATTTTCTTATTCTAAACCTGTGAGCTTGGTGTGGTGTTATCAAAAGTAAAAGTGCAACACTCTCTTATTTTAGAAGAACTATGCGTGCGTTATCATCATAAATTAATTGTATAAAAGCTGGTCGCTATATTTATTTGCCTATTTTCTAAAATACATTTTATTTCTTAATTTGTCAATTCACTTAATATTGTGTCATAACCAGTTTGATACATGCACATCACGTGACAAGATTTTATATAATTTAAATTGTGTAATAGGCACATAGTACTAAATTGATGAGTTTGATTTAATTATAATAAGTTTATTTTCATCTTTTGGGTAACTTAAATAAAATCTTGTAATAAAAACCTTTTTTTAAAGTTACTTTATTTTGTAGTTATTATTTTTTATGTTCTACTTAGCAAGCATTTTTTGATGACCATATTACGGTAGTGTAGAAAAAAATACTTGTCTACTAGTAATTTTGGATACTCCACCATATTGGATTTAGAATGACATCTCTAGCTAAACATGCATTGTCATCTAAACTAAGCGTGTATACAAATTTTCAGCTCAATCGGTTGAAAATAACTGGTTCAATATTAAGTTGCAAGATTCCACCCGGACGGACATATATACATTGCAAGTTAAATAAAAGCTTGTGATACTAAAAAAAAATATATGGTGATAGCAGCATTATTACGCCTGGTTGTTAGAAGTAGGTTTTATGACATAACATTGTGATAAATTATGTAATTCATTTAAGTCAGTTTTACTTAGCTAGTCAAATATTATAAACAATATTTTTATGACTTTTAAAATAATACCAGTAAATAAAATTAAACAACTATTAGATTTAAAAAGATCTACGTATTTAAAGATGAATTACTTACTTAATGTTGGTTGTAAGTTTTGTGTTTATCTCAATTTGAAATGAATCATTTTGTTTAAAAGGAGTGTCAAGATTGTTTATAATATTTGACTAGCTAAGCAAGACGAACTTTAATTAAATGGGTAATTGCTTTGTCAGCTGATATAATATCTTCAAAGGGGTTTAGCTATTTTGTCACCGAGAAGTTCTATGTTATGTATGTAACTGGATCACTAATGGGCCATTTCAGTATAGTGCCATTAATTGGTGCGATTAAAAAACGTTAACTTTTCTTTGTTGTTCGTTCAATTGCTTTTTCGACGCCTTGGGATGATAAAAAGATGTTTTTACTGAATTTTGATATTTCTTTGGTGCCAAATAAACGTCATTTATTACGGCATTTTTTTGATACAAAGAAATGTCTGTAATAATTCAATATGATTAATTGAATAGTTACGCGATTAATGAAATTGATTTCCATCATCATTCAATACCATGGCTCAAACTATAATGTTGACTTTGAGCGTCATACTTTTTCATACAAATCAGAGTTATCACCCATATTCATCAATAATTAATTAACTAAACTTAATTTATTAAAATGTATTTTACAGAATACTACTTAATATTGAGTATAATATCACCAATAACTTTTCATGGCGAACGTGTAATTTTTTTGTGTATCGAATAAATTTCATTTTCTTGATTTATACAAACAATGAAAAATATTCGTTAATTTTACATTATTTATTTTACGACCAATAAAATTTTAATTATTTTTGATATCCTATATAAATAATTCTACTTATTTAATGAGTATCTATTATTTACATCATTCTTTGATAAGAGACTAGTCTTGGAATTCACATGCCGTTGCTTTTACATTTAAAAATAAATAAGAAATAACGAGTTGAAAATAAAAAAAGTCATGGAAACAAACAATAAAATAAATATTTTTTTCAAATTTCTGATATCTCACATAATATTAGTATTTAGTGCATTTTATGATACAAAAAGCCCGCCGATACGATTTACAACGGTTTTTTAAACATGCGTTTTCAAAAAGTAACAGCAACACATTTTAATTGTGTTTTTAGAGAACGTAAAGATCAGTCGAATGATTATATAGCCCGACTGTTTGTCTATCAAATAAAAGATCTAAAACCCTCAATTGAAATCGAAACAATAATACTAAAAAGCAACTGAAGGCTCAGACGTCGTATCGCCACCAAACTGAAAGGACACAGGCCACCGCCGTTCCAGCTCTGTCTACATGGGTGGTCATGCGTAGTGCGGGTAGGATCCCAGGTGTGACGTCACGTGGGGCGGGGCCATAGAGTGCGGGGAGTAGAGATTACTGCCCCCTCCCCCCCAATTTCCCCACGACGCTGACGGGAATATTGACGCTGTAACAAAGAGCTTAGTTAGACAGACGGTGTCAGGCTAATTACGGTAGGTAGCCTTTTGGAGGTATACGTGTAGGTCAAGTCGAAGTTGTTGTAGATGGCACTCAGAAAAACAAAAGTCTTGCATTCTTTGAGATTAAAATTACAATTAAGATTATCAATATTCAGCACATGGGACCCCATTTTGAGTAGCATGACATACATTGATTAAAGTCCAATTTTGGAATAAAAATCTGTTGAAATCCATACAAAAGGGATTTGAAATAAGATATTTCAATTTTGTGAGTACTCACGTCTTTGTTTTACGTTTTTGCGTTGAGTTTTTGGCGTTTTATAACGCAAATCACACGCCCAAGCGAGTGATTAAAAAATAGGGTCCATAGACCGTTAAGCCCATGGCATATAAAAATAGTATAGTAATAAATAACAACTTAGGCAGAACATTGACCATGACAGAAATCACACCATTCTCTCTTTTGTGCCAAACAATAAAATTCTGGGAGTCAAAATTGTAACACATGTTAAAAAAACTCGACTCCAATTACAACAGTAAGGTGTAAGTCATTAAACATAAAACTAAGAACTCTTACACACTGCGACTTTTGCATCGATGCAGTCGCGCGTTTTGAAACATTCTTCAGCATCGCGACTCACGCAATGAACAGATTCAATTAATCATCGATGCAGCCGCGCTACTGCATCGATGCTAACGCACGTTATTATCGATGCATTCGCCAAAATTCAGTACATAATTTGTCAATTTCCAGCTTCTGCATCGCGACTTTATCGATGCTAACGCGCGTTAGCATCGCGACTGTATCGATGCTTAAAGAAGCGCAGTGTGTAAATAAAAATAAACAAATGTCAGTCTTATTCTGAAGTACTTAAGTATGCTTGGTGTCTATAAAACTATGTATATACCATAAACTTATTTACTGCCTTTGAGCGCATTTCACAAAGTCGGGTCCGATGTTTTCAAAAGATTTTGTGAAGTCCCTAATATCTATATTTAAATTTATCTCTAAACGAAAATTATTAATAATAGTTTTGCCTCTGTATCTCTGGAATAAAAAACGAATACTCCGATGTTGTAAAATGCACCCGTTTCCCCTTTCAACAAACTCGCAAACCGTCAGATTAGCAAAACGATTTCTGAATGGGACAGGCAGTGTCCCGGCAGGTTGGTACCGTATCCATTAGGGTACTCAAGTGTCGGGACAACCAACTTCGAGGACACAGCCAATATTTGGGTACGAAAGTGCACATTACCAAGTCGGAATTCGGATTACTGCGACTGAAGGGTGCATATCGACACTTGTAATGCAAATTTGGGAACTTTTGGTGTTGACATGTTTTTTTTCGATTGTAGGCAGAAAACATATTTGTAAAAAAGTTCAAGCGTGTTTCTCAGTGAGAATACCATGTGATGCTTGATAAGGTTTGTCCTTCTCCATTTCCCCTATCATAGTTTCTGTTAGCCTGTGTATGTATTCAAGTATGTTTAACTACGTTTATTTTAAATTATTTCTGTAAGTATATTAGTAACTTAAATTAATTTGTTGCTTTTTTGTGTTCTTTTACGCCGCCTCTATCGTTTCTGCTTCACCCAATAGTTGACTGGTAGAGAATGCTTTAAGCATTTAGTCCGCCATTTGTGCTCTATTTTTGTCAGTGCAATAAATAATATCAAATAAATAAACTATAAAGAAAGTGTTTATGCTGTAACTTTATGATTCAAAAATCTTAAACTTCCTAAAACTAAAGTCTGGGGACCTTCTAACAATTATGTCTCTAATCCAAAAAGAGCATTGTCCTGTTTGAACACAGAAAAAGTCAAATAACAGTACAAAATATGTAGTCAAGAGAAAATAAGATGCGTTTTTAGAACATAAAACTGTGTGCTACGACTTGAGATTGCCCAAGACCGCGATCAGAAATCGTTTCGCAAAACATTCGCATACGCAACAGTCGCTTTGTCTTGTTCCTCACCTGATGTCGTGGGCATGGCAGCGTGCGGGGCCATGAAAGACGTGAGCTTCGCCGAATGGTGGTACGAGCTCATAAACAGGTCGCTCTGGTACTTGTAAGCCGGGTCGCTCGCAGCTGGCTGGGTCGCTGCCGCCAGCCCTTGGAAGTCAAACTTGTACGCGTACCTCTTGCCGTGAACTTTCGTCATTATATTTTTGTCATAGTAATACCTGCGCAAATGTGGAAACGTTAAGACACTTCGAAAACCCACCTCCACCGCGAACACCAATATCAAGAATAAAGCGCGAAGATGATCAAAATTCTCTGTGGTTTCGCGACAGAAGTGTGTATAAACAAGGGAGGAAATCATCAGTCGCAATAGCAAACCGCAAGCATTAAACGGGTACCCGCACTCGCGTTGCACAATAGCGGCTTACTCTGTTACCTCAAAGCCCGACTGAGTTTGTCATAGTTCATGTTTGGCTTGGACTTCCGCTCGCCCCACCTCCTGGCCACCTCGTCAGGGTCGGTGAGCTTGAACTCGCCGTTAGTACCTTCCCAGGTTATGCAGCCTGCGTTGCTGGAGTCGCTGAGCAGTTCTAGGAGGAACTGCCACAACTGGATCTGGCCAGAACCTGAAATGTTAGGAAGGCAGGTTGGTTGCAGCGTTAGCTCATGGCGCTTATAAAGAAGAGCTTATAAAGATGAGCCTTATAAAGAAGTTTAAAATCACACGACGAGCGAAGGAGATAGCTATGCTGGGTGATTCTCTACGTAGAAGAACTAAGGTAACCGACATAGCCTTGAGAATCAGTAAGCTCAAGTGGAAATGGCAGGGCACATAGCGCGAAAAGTTCCAGATTGGAGGCCTTCGACCAAAGACGCAGCGTAGGACGTCCACCGACAAGATCAACAGAAGACCTTGTAAAGATCGTAGGATCAAACTGGATGCAGACCGATAGTGATCGGCCGCTGTGGAAAGCCGTGACCGTAGGTCTCCGCAGTGGACGTCCTTTGGCTGATAATGATGATGATGATGATGATTTGCTGACTAATGAATTACTCATTAGTCAGCAAATCATCATCATCATCGTTTTAGCTATGTATATGACCACTTTATCTATATATCTTGAACCCGTGTATTAAGGAGTGTCGGTTCAATACCAATTACTTTTTAACCCATGATATTGCCCCGTAATTACAGGCGCAGGGCACGCTTACGCCCGTTGGCGGCTTTTACTATATTACGACGTCATTTACTGCATTAGACCTGTAATTGTTCTGAGAATCGATTACTGTGTGTGCTGAATATACACGAGCAGAGATTTCACATCAGAACATTCCCTAAAAAAAGGAAAGTTTTTGATATCAGGGGTGCGATTGTGTAAATCATTCATTTGACAGTTAAAAATGTACAAAATGATCTGTCAAATGGCAGATGCCCTTGTCGACAAAACTTGGTCAGTGTTCTTTCATTTAATTTAAATTTTATTGCAAAACAAGATTCATTTAAAATTATCTAAACGCCAACGGACAATATATTCTATTCAAAAGTAGAATGAATGTTTTTAGGCTGGCATGAGCCGCAGAGCTAAGGAAGGAATGAATTCAAAAACTTAGACCAGAGGTGGCCTCTTTTTTTAGATAAAGCAGTTTATAGTAGGTGTCAGATACTAGTTGAAGGAGAATGATCAAATTTCTATGGAAGCTCTGTCAACAACAACTATTTTTTGAAGTGAATACTTCTTTAGCGGCGTTGAGTACTTTTGTGGGATGGGGGAAAAATGTGAAACTCGCGTCAGGACACGTGGGCTGATCGAAAAACCGTAAGACGGTTGGCGAAATTATGGATGTAAGTTGATTTTTCTGAGAGATAAACTTTTTAATGTAATTTAATATAATATAATTGTAATGTTTGTGTACGATAGCGCAATAAGTAAATATTGTATTCTATAAAAATATATTATTATTATTTATTTTTTATATATTTTTTTATCTCAGCTTAGAGCTGGTAAATTTTGTTTTGTACGGGCTATGCCAAGTAACTGATCCATAAAAAGTTTTGTAGTAAATGTAGGTAAGTAACTATGATGAGAGAGTAGATTCATCTTGTAGGAAACGTCTAACTATCCGGCATGTGTTCAGTATTGCAGCTTTTTGCATAGTAATGAAGCTGTTCTCAGGAAGGTCAATTGACTTTAGGCTTTGGAGTAAGTGTTTGGGTATGACTCCTGTGCTGGAGATTACTAGAGGTACTATAACAACTTTTTCTAGGTTCCAGATTCGTAAAATTTCTTCTGTCAGTTCCGTGTATTTATGTATTTTGTCAGCTATTGTGTTTCTAATATTGTGGGTGTTAGGGACTGCTATATCTATCAGGTAGGCCTGTTTGTTTATTTTGTCGATGAGGGTGATATCTGGTCTATTATTATGTATGGTTCTATCGGTAAGGATTGCTCGGTCAAAATACATTTTGTATCTGGGACTTTCTAGCACAGATTTGGGTTGGTACTGGTAGTACGGTTTTGTTTTTGAAGGGATGAGTTTGTATTTTATGGCAAGTTTTTGACGGATGTAATGAGCAACTTGATTATGTCGGTGTGTGTAGTCATTTTGTGTTAACATTGGGCAAGCATTAATGATATGTTGAATGGTTTCGGGATGTCTATGGCATTTTCTGCAAAAATCGTCTTGTGTGTCTTTAATGATGTATCTTCTGTAGTTTTTTGTGTTGATTACCTGATCTTGTATACCTATTATGAATCCTTCAGTTTCAGGGAATAAAAAACCTAACTTAAGCCATTTGTTAGATGCTTCGGTGTCTATGTGGGTTTGCTCTAAATCATTAGTGTGCCTACCGTGTAGTTGCTTCTTACGCCAGGTTTCTAGTTTTTTTTAGTTTCTGCCTCTTGTGGTGCTTGGAAGGTTTTTTCTGTATTTATTAAGTCAAGTGGCGTTAGATTATTATCCGAGTCAACCACTGCTTTATGGATAGGGCTACTAGTTTTTTTGTAAAAAAATTGCCGCAAACTTTTTACCTGACCCTCCCAGAGAACTTTTATGTCTACTAAGCCCCTTCCTCCTTTAGTTCTTTTTAAAGTCATTCTTTCTATTGCAGATTTTGGATGAAGAAACTTATTTTTGGTTAAGGTGGTCCTGGTTTTGATTTGTAATTTTACTATGTCAGTAGATGATCCCGAATGAATAGGTTAATACTGGTATTGCAAACGTATTTAAGGCTTTATTTTTATATTATTATTATTATTGTATTCTATTACAAAAATGATAGTACTTTTATATTGATAATAAGAGCAATTCATTCAAAATTATTCCCTAACTATTCCAAAAAATCAAAAATGCACAACGTTGATATTTAAGTTTTCACTTCTACCGGCACTCCCGGAGTGCAATTTTTGTTTTTTCATTTTTATAAAACTGAAGTGATTTTTTTTTAAAATTCCACAGAATAAAGAAGACGGAGACAGAGACTGTCAAAAAATTAACAAGAGTTTTCGTGAAATTCCAATTTCATGCTCCTCATTCGTTGCAATTAACAACTGAAACAGTAGCCGTATATTCGTCTCAAACACAACCGATATAGGTCCTATTAGTCAAGATTCTTTGTAAGAATTTTTACATGGTGTTTAGGTTTTGAGTTCGCAAAGTCTCACTCACCCTACATATCTTTTAGCGGCTTACATTCACAAAGCGCGATTACTCCACCATCACGCCACGCTAATTATCGTCATTGCAACTCTCGAGTGCACAGTACAAAGGAATAATAGCACATTCAGGCTCAAATTGTGCACTAATCAGCGAGACAGTTATACGATTCAGCAGATATTTTTTCTAAAAATGTTGACGGGTACGAAGCGTTGATAGGCACATTCAGTCGCCATCTCGTGAGGTTCCCGGTTCGATTCCCGGTCGGGACAATGTAGAAAACGATCTTTTGTATATTGTCTCGGGTCTGGGTGTTGTGGTACCACCGTTGTGTATGATTTCCATAACACAAGTGCATTAGCTAGGTACTTAAAAATAGTATTTTTGACTATTTAGTACTATATGTACTATACTAGTAATATTGAGCAAACAATGTTGAGAATGGGATGACTAATGTCGAAAATCAAAAGTAGTCATGAATTGCTTCAGAAAATCAAAAGTAGTCATGAATTGCTTCAAGAAAACGGCATTGCCTATTTGTTCAAATTGGCGATGTCACTGCTACCATCTGGAAATATATTACAGTTCCTCAATATTGTAACCGCACCTGAAGACGCAAAACTAATAAAATAGTGAAAAACAAACATTTTTTTTATTTCCCTTGTCAGCCGGTGTGCTACAGGAATCAGTGTCAAAAAGGTCAAACAGTCACGATCTCCCCTTCTAAGCTACAAGCTGAATAATAGTGTAGTCACTTCGTCTTGGTCATGTTTCACCTAAGGGTCGTCGCTCACAAGCCGCAATATAGTCGTCGCATGTCGCGAGTTTGCACGAACGGTTTGCACCCGTGTGGAACGACCCTAAGCGCGTAGGGCATGGGGCATGGGGCACAGGCATGCAGCTAAGTAGATGATACGATTCTCTGGCACTGCTAAAAGATAAGACACAGTAGCGATGGGTCGTTATCGGATTTTGAGATAACGTAACGTAACCGTTAAGTGATTCCAAATAAACGGTTTCATAACTGGTGTTTTTGTAACTAGCTATTTTTACAACGTCCCAAATAAAACGTGTTACTATACCTGTTTCGTTTACACTCACGTTCGCGTACTATAGTTGTTTCATTCATTCTCGCAACAAAGCTATCACACGTTATGTTACGACCCTTTTTACGGTGCTTTTATCCATTTCTCGTTTTACTCCTTCATGTTAAGAAAACGTTGTGTAGAATGGTCAATGTAAAACGTCGTATTCAACTTGTCGTAACGAATAACGTAAAACCAGTGATTTTGCGTGAGGAGTGAAGCCACCCAAACATCTACGCTATGTCTTTTACTTAAGAGTGAATTCAATTTGACTTCAGAGAGTTGTGAGATAAGAAGCAGTTATTGAAGACCGATGCCTATTTCGATCGTTTTAATGACATTATGATTGTAACGTGTTATTGTTGTGGAGGATAACGAGTGATCACTGTTTGGGCTCGTAACTGGTTAAAAAACTAGTTACGGTTATAACGCCCATCGCTAAGACACAGGCTGAAGGATACAGTTACTTACGCTGGAAATCAGTGTCGTGGTAAGCGTTCCGCTGTCATGACTTATGCTTTGTAGGTGCTTTTCAACTCAAGTAGCCTACTTTTAGAATGTAAATAAATATCATAATGTTGATTGTAATTGGAGTCGAATATTTTTTTCCTTTCCTTCTTTTTTTCACTTTTTTTTTGAGATTTACATGAGCATTTTTTGTCAAACTATTATACGTCGCGATGAGTACCTATGACTTTTAATCAGAAAAGTTTCTTATCAGATTCCTAGATTCAAAATTTACTTTTCTGATTAAATTCAAGTGCAAATCATATGTTTTTATGAAATCATATATTTTTATTAACAATTTATCGAATTTAAAATACATGTGATGGAACAATTAAACGTTGATCAATGCACTTCGCTGACGCGTTATTTTACACATATCACTCGCGTTATCTATTTGGGCACATATCTGTGACATGGGGTACCTAATAGGGTATGGAAACTAAAACATTTTCCTGGTCATAAAACTTTCGTTTGGGCTAGTTTGGGGCAAGGGTGCGTGATTCATATGTTTTTAGTCTTAAAACCTACTTATAATACCGTACTTAGTGTAGGTACACAACTGACTAAAAAGCTCAAAATAACGAATTTGCCTCCTATTTTGGAAAGGCAAATTCATTTGGAGTCGGTGCAGGATATGCGTAGAATGTTGGTGTTCGTAAGCCTAAAATAGAAGGCAAATTTGTTATTTTGAGCTTTATAGTCAGTTTCGTCACATATAGTCACTAGATAACGCATTTTTTTTGACAAAACTAGATATCAAGAACTCTGGCTAAGAATACTGGAATAACCACCCACCGTTCTATCAAAAAAAAGCATGCAAACAAATTGATAACCTCCTCCTTTTTGAAGTCGGTTAAAAAATAATTATTATCGGTTATTAATTAATTGTTTTACAGCGCATGTTCATTTCTCATTCATTATCTATCCTCAGTCATGTGATGTTATACAAAAAATAAAAAAATATCATTTTTTAACATATTTATCCACTTTTGAGGGTTTTCTTAAGGAAATTATCTTTAATTGAAAACGTAGTTGACGCAATACGGTCGTGTGTCGCGATTACGACGCACGTGCGATTTTGCACTCGTGTGGAACCGACCAACCGGCGCACGTACAGTCACGACGAAAATGTGTAAACTAAAAAGGTTCTTATTAATAACCGTCTTTAATGCCGTTCGTACAGCAACACCCTTTGCACGGCTACGTCTCAGTTCCGCAAAGGCTAAAAAGTCGTCGCAGTTTTATTAAGTGTGTCGCTCCACTTTCTACCGAACCCGCAAAGGCCAGACGTGATCTTTGGCGCGAAAGAGCATCTCTGCCTACTCCCTTTGTCCCACTTGCCGAGAATCGCCCTCCTGGACATGATCTACCATGGCCGATCTGGAAGTCCTTAAACAGGCTTCGGACTCAGGTTGGTCGAAGTAAGGAGAACATGGCCAGGTGGGGATTCTCGGCAAGCTCCGATGTGGACTGTGTTTGCGGTGCAGTGCAAACTATGGAACACTTAACATCGTGCCCGGCGTGCCCCAACACCTGCTCGCCAGCGGATTTAATGAACTGCAGTCGATCCACAATACAAGTGGCTGAATTCTGGGTTGCAACGATGTAATTTCTCGTGTTCCAACGACACGCTGAGAAGAAGAAGAAGCAACACTTTCGCATGCGGCAGCGGTGCGGCTGAACAATACCGAAAAGGATTAAACTATCACATCAAGATATATTAGAGCGAGAGATAGCATATACTAATGTATCAATCCGAATTCAAATGTCGACTTCCTCATGCGAATGCGACAGTGGACTAAAATAAGTGTGACGTCACGAAGTCAATGTGAATCTAAGACCCCTTACACACTGCGACTAATAGTATTGATGCAGTCGCGATGCAGCATCGATGCAGTCGCAAACTGTCAACCTTAACACACTGCTCAACTTTTAGCATCGATGCAGTCACAATGCGCGTTAGCATCGATGCAGTCGCGATGCAGAAGCTAGATTTTGACAAATTATGTACTGTATTTTGGCGACTGCATCGATGCTAAAATAAATTTGTCCATGCGTGAGTCACGATGCTCAAGCACGTTTTTAAAACGCGTGTGTAAAATCCTTAAAGTCTCAGCGTGTCAAAAGGGGTCTAAAAATCATTATTCCTTTTTGCAGTTAAAGATTATAAAGCATGCATATCTAAAGTTATAACTAGGTTCGTTAATATCATAACTAGCCAATATAGGTTACTTTACTAAAATGGGTATTAAAAGATCACAAATAATGTTTCTAACATCTCCATAGATCGCATCTACGAGTAATTAAATCTTTTGCTTACGTTATATGACCTAATTAGAATCAAGTCCACTTGCGAATTTATTAAGCTAGATAACATTATTTTAACCTGTGAGAAATTAGTTTGAAATACCTAAGTAGGTGCTTTTGTGTTTTCGGCATGAATTTTATATACCAAAACATCTGAAACCTTTCATAAAATACGTTCATTAGAAGAAACATAACAAGGCGTCTCTATCCCTCCACCACACGCATTATCGCAAAAATATGCCGTGGTATTGTTAAAATGTAATAAAATATGTCGTTGTATGGTGAAAATGTAATAAAAACAAAGCATCTTTTGCCCGTATCCCTAACTCTGTAAAGGGGAGTGCACACAAGCGTGCTGTGATTTATTCGATCCGTTTCTTGGGTCTGGCACCCTTACAATGTAGGTGGATGATTCCACAATGTAGAATTTAGCCGTCTCTGTTGTGCAAGTCAACATGAGCATACGATTGAAAGAGAGGCGGTATCAGAAATAGACAGTCTTAGAGAGTAGGTCTCTAGTTTTGAATCACTGTTACAAATACAGAGTGCTGAGGTAGTGAAGCAAAAATATTTTTTGAATTTTGAGATGAAAGGTTCAAAATTGGTTGATTGATTGTCAAATGTTTGCTGTGATGATCGGCTTGGTGTGTATAGTCTGCATCGTATTCGGAAAGCGGTAAACAAGAGTTACCTTTTAAAAAAATAGTTCGGCTATTCACTAGTTTAATCTTAAATTCCTTTTACATCTATTATTAGGCTTTTTTCCTAAACTAATAATTTGCTCAATTCGGATTGTGATATTTTTTTACACAATCCAAAGTTTAGTTTTTTCAAAGTTTTTATGTTCGTCTTCACCCGAAGAAAATCTAGTAGATAATACACCCTAAAAAAACAATCAAAAACTAAAAAAAAAATTTTTTTTGTACACAATCCAAAGTTAAGATTTTTTTAAGTTTTTTTGTTTTCGTCTTCAGACTAACAAAAACTACTGGATAATACACCCTCGGATAGTGAAGGGGAGTGCACACAAGCGTGTGTCGCAATTTATTCGATCGTCGTTTGTTGATCACAGCTCACTTGGCCCTTGTACTCCGCTCACGGTTCATCAAGTAAGCTGATGATGCCTCGATCGCCTAAATATTGTGCCTCGGGTCATTTGGGGAGGGCTGGCGAATGAGTGATTGTACTACAAAGGATATTGTTATCTATTTGTGAGATATGTCTCCAATTTTATTAATAGTTCGGACAAAAGTCTGTTAAGATTCGGCCAGAGCTATTTTAGATGGTTTATTAATACTATTTTTTGCACTTTCTTGTACAAGATTTACAGTTTGAATTGGAATACACAGGATTGTTAGGTTGGTTTTTAGTGATCATAATGACTTCAGACGAAATTCTGCGACACTAAAAGTCTAATTGTCCGTTTAGCTCGCCTACATTACTTTATAGTGTTTCAATAAATCGAGCGAAAACTTCATTTTCAACACTTACGACTAATCGAATGACATTTTGTAATATTACTGGGACAGCAAGTTGGGTAAAATCATTTTACTTTACAATCTAGGGCAAAGTTAACTACACGTATAAAACAACGCGTACCAAAATAATTCAGATTGCTATTCATAAACATTTTTGACACAATACTATGAACAAAATCCACGTGATAAAGTGAATCATGCCCCTTGCACTTGTAAATCTGCGATTGCCACCGATAACAATGAAACTGACTTAAACTATCTTACTCAGTGGGAACGCTGTTGCGTGTGAGCACCGCCCTTTATAAACGCAAGTCAAATGACAGGTAAATCGCGAGGTGCGGCCGTGTGAACGGGCCCTAATAATTAGGGCTGCCACGTGTCCTTAATTGTCTTTACAATGAACATTCACAAACTCCCCCCAATTTTTACGCGATTTTAAACTCTATACAAACAGATTTACGGATATCAGAAAATCGACGTCAAAAGGCAAAGATTTATTAGTTGAAAATTACACGCTTCGATATAAAGGTGAAATGGGGTGATGTAATGCCTAATAATTAACATTGATGTTTTGAACCCATTTTGGTTGTTAATAGTGTAACAGCTTTAATGTTATCTATCGTCACTACATTTGTTTATTAAATAAAGTAAATTAATATTTATAGAACACATTGTTTCATTACCTACTAAGAGTCGGTTTTACCAACGTCAGATAAGGAATATTTGCCAAATATTATCATTACATATTATTGAAACGCCTTATATGAAAACGTCACCTATTTGACAGCATTCATTTATAAAAATGTCATTTTTAAATCGGTCGTTTTATATTTATTCGGTCGGATAAGTCCTAAGATAACGTCAGATAACGTTGATAAAATCGACTCTAATGGTCATGCAGTTTTTAGTAAAGTATCTGTTACATTCAAGAGAAATATAGGCTACTCAAGAATACATACATATGATAATTACTAAAAAAATTATAAAAAGAATCGCCTTAAAAATCAGCACTCATTAAGTGCTAACCTGAAGCTTATTGGAAAAGTGCGCGGAAATATTACAAAGTTTATCATTTTTGCTTAAAAATATTTATCATAAATTTTCACATTTCAATGGTGAATGATAAAATTTATTATTCCTTTAATTGCTTATTTGGGGGCAATATATAAGCATTCCTTCCATACTTTATTATAATAACTCGCACTTATCAATCGCTGTTCACAAGTGTTTACTCTTGATCACTAAGCACCTGCAATCATCACATGCACTAATTACTAATCAAAGTATAAACAGGCTTTTAGCGATCCAACAATCGATCAAAGCGGTTGGCGGACGGTTGTTAAATTAGCGATTTATTGTTCTAGAGGCCGATTCTCGTGGCTTTCTAACTTTTTTCGTGTGGTGATTCGATTGCAAGTTTAAGCATTTTCCTTAAAAAATCAAGCAAAATGTAATGTAAATAATCTAAATACATCGAAATCGTGACAAAGACATATCGATCGGTGAACTTTTTTCAGAAAGAAGACAAGAGAAAGAAAACGAAACAGAGAATTGCCCCCCTGGATAAATGATAGGTTCATATTGGGGAGTCCTAACGGTCGAGCGATCAGTAATTGTACTCTTAGTCCTACCTTGTGTATCTGTTTTTAAAGATAAAGAGCAGACGACACTTGCTAGCACTTATAATTGCTGACAGGTGCTGCTCACGTTTCAAGGCGGCGCCGTACCGAGGTAGCGGGTTCAACTCCCGGTCGTGTCAAAAGAAATCATAATTTCTGTAACTGTCCCGGGTCTGCGTTTAATGTTACCATCGTTGTGTCTGATTTCCATAACACAAGTGCATTGGCTACTTACTTTGGGATCAGAGCAATGTATGCAATTGGTGTCCAATATTTATTTATTTATCAACCCAGCTTACCCCGCAACCCCAACCATTTTCATTGCATGTGCCAACCCAAGACGTCATGGTCAGAGGCATAAGCACTTATTGGCTTTTATGGTATAAAACACAATACAAAGACGATCAATGAAACATGTTAATACTATGGTCAGCGTGCATAGAGATAGGAATATACTAAGCGCCGCTTCTTTGGTAAGTGCAAGTGAAATAGGCGAGACACTGACGGTTATTCCGATTTCTTAAACTAAAAATCCAAAGTTTGGATTTTTAGTTCCAAACTAGTCAGGAATATTTGACTTTTCATTTCATTCATTTGACATTTCCATTAATCCACATTGACGGACGTAGCGTGTAAAATTTTACACATCAGTAGGGAATAAATTGATTGCTTCAGATTACAAGGTATGTAATCAACGCTATTTTTTGAAATTAGTTCTACTTTCACTTACTGATTACGCAAATTAAATAAAATAGACGTGATTTCATTTTTCATAAAAAATTACGTGATTTCATTTCAATATATGGAAATTAATTGTAATCACAGTGTTTTGATTAATGTGCAGTATTATCATACACTTTAGAATCTACAAAAACTCTTTTGTTTACGAAAAACATGCCGCAATTCCATGAAATGACTTATTACTTATTTACTTATTTGTTTCTAGAAAAGTGGGATAATTTGTCCATTTTTCCACACAAAGCCGTCAGTGTGCATACATGGACAAAAAGTATAATTGTTTACAATACTTTGGATTTTTAGAGTGGAAAATCGTAATAACCCACACAGGTCTCTATTTTTAAATCTTCCATGTTTGCATGTCTGCAGCACGGCCACCGTGATTTTGTAGCCTATTACAGACCACGTCAAGTGGGGGGCTGATCTCAGACAGATAACATGCGTAATGCCGGCACGTTCGCGTTGGTAGCGCGTTCCCTCGTGTTCCCACACGCGCGTATCTACCGCCATCTATCGCGTGACTCGTAACCGTTTACTAGCGCAATTTAAACTTGAGATTGACAACCCTGGGCATTGATGGCCGTTAAAAAGGCGTTAACCCAGTTTAAAAGTCAAACTGTTGTTAATTATGTATTGCACTTGACATTTTCAACTAATGTAAGGTCAATTTTAAGATAGCGGATGATTCCATTGCGGTTTAAATAGCGGATGATTCCCTCGGGGCCTAATTGATGGTAAATGTTATGATAAGCTTTGGTCAAGGGTTAAATCAACATATTGTTGCTGTCAGTTCCTTTATTTTGTCACGATCGGTTCCAGCGAACTTCGTTTCACCCCGCCCTGATTATAGATAAAAAGCTAAGTCAGTTCAGGCGTTCCTGAGTTATAAGTAATAACTAACACGGCTTTCTTTCATATATATAGAAAGAAAGAAAGAAAAAACTTTTATTGGTTTACATCACAAACATACACATTATAATGAAACAAAATCCAAAGATCGAGAAAATAATCAATAAGGACCCTGAGCTGAATAATAATAAGGACCCTGAGCCGTAGTACTATTATATTTTCTGTGCCTGAGCAATGTATGTTTCTAGATGTGCTGAATTAGGCCATACAAATACGCTACATAGGGCTGTCTATTTTCAGCCGCTTGGAAGCTTGGGGTCTCTTTTTCTTATAAATGTGACCTTATACAAGTATCTACTATGATATGTCAGGTATCTCACTATCTCCTGTCCTCAACCATGAGGACGGTACGGTAAATAAGGCAGAACACATATAACCGACTATAGATAACTGGAAGAAACCGGTTCATGCTACTATTTACTGGCAATCAAAGTTGGGGGGTAGCTTATCGAGATCTCGCGTGCGAGCCCCGGGTCACGCTGACCAATAGGGGTCAATGACCTAAATGTTACGAAGATACTTGTCAGTGAAACCACCAGTACCCGGAAAGTGCAAAAAAATTTTCATTCATTCAGTGCCGCTAGTACTACACCATGATAATTGATTGTCACTACACTGGCAATCACGGGGAATGTAAAAAAATGCACTTTGCTGAAACTGCGGTCTCACGTGTGAATGAATGAGCAACGAGTGAATGAGTGAATGAACACAGTTTAGGTAGATACTGATCTTCACATAGGTAGGTAAATTATACTGCGCGGGTACATAGGTAGGTACTAACTTATTAGTGTTCCTTTTAGGAGAACAGTTTTGGATGACAACTCACTTATTCCTAGATTTTGTGTCAGTAGTATCACCAATGGAGTCACTGAGTTTTTGTCTCTGTAAATTCCGCAAGAGAATATTTGAATTGTTTTAGATTGAGATTTGTGACACATTTTAATGTTTTGTTTTGTTTACGTCTTTTTTCTTTTGGTTATTTTATAAGTGGTCTCTTCAACCAGTGTGTGTTACCAGTGATTCATAATGATCCGAAACGTGGTCTCTAACTATTAGAAGAGCCTTGTAAGCTAAAAACCACATAACAAGCGATGGAGAGGGTTATGCTCGGTGTTTCTCTGCGAGATCGAATCAGAAACGAGAAGATACGTAGAAGAACTAAGGCAACGGACGTATTCCTACGAATCAGTAACCTCAAGTGGCAGTGGGCAGGGCACATAGCGCGAAGAACTGATGGCCGTCGGGGCAGTAGAGTTCTAGATAGATCTGTTGACCAAAAGCGCAGCGTGAGATGTCTACCGGCAAGATGGTCAGACGACCTTGTAAAGATCTTAGGATCACACTGGATGCAGACCGCTCACAACCGGTTGCTGTTGAAAACCGTGGGAGAGGTATCTGTTCAGCAGTGGACGTCCTTTGGCTGATAATGATTATGATGATGTACTAGTTGTAGGTGAACCTATTAAATAAAATAAAATACCCGATCTTCACATATTTAGATCGCTTCCTAGCGTATGTGCAGTAAGATCTTCCTAGCCCCGTAACGGATATCATTTCGGTTTCCATAGATAGGAGAATTCAAGCAGGAGTAGGTGTATCATCAGCTGCCCGCCCAAGCATCGCTCTGGTAGTCAAATAACTATTGGTCCCAGCGTACCTCACTTCTCCCCCGACTCCGTCCCGCCACGGCCCCGTTATATGGTTATTACAAAGACCAAGGTCAAGATAAATTCAACAAAGTAAAAATCATAAAAATCGGTCTACCTGTTCTCGAGTTATAAGTGTTGTAATTAACCGGCTTTCTTTTATATATAAGGTTATCTCATTTTAAGTAAAATGTTTGAAGGAAGCAAAATAAATGAAATCTTTTTTGTACAAACACTTTTGATTTTTAATCGCAATTTTTAGAGAAAATTGAGATAATGATATTTCATCATCATCATCATCATCATCATTATCAGCCAAATGACGTCCACTGCTGAACATAGGCCTCCCCCACGGCTTTCCACAGCGACCGATCACTAGCGGTCTGCATCCAGTTTGATACTGCGATCTTTATAAGGTCGTCTGTCCATCTTGTTGGTGGACGTCCCACGCTGCGTCTCTGGTCGAAGGGTCTCCAATCTAGAACTTTCCTGCTCCAACGGCCATCAGTATTATGTATTATAATGATATTTATTCTTTCAGTTTATTTTTTACATATTCACATTAAGATTAGAGAAACATAAGTATTGACCAGTGTACCTATTAAGACAGATGGAGTCGATAACGTAGAGATATTTTAAAATTGACAGGGTGTTTGTTGCTTAATAAAAAAAAAGTGGTATAGCTCCCAAACAGAGGAACCGATTCTCGTTTAGTTTTTGTGTTTTAGTAAATGTTATCAGCGGGCCTAAGATGCGCGCTTATGTGTCATTTATCAATAAATTTCAAACGTCTTTTTTATCATTTAAAAAAAGGTTTTTAGTTATTTTGTTGTATTTATTTGTTTTTAAAAGCAAAAAGGATTGATATGCAAGTGAAAAATATGTGTCAAAACATGTTGTTTACGAAATAAAATTATTTTATCGACGCGATAAACGGTATCGGGGCGTGCATGTTAGGCTTACTGGAGTGTTCTTAGTTATGTTCCATGAAAATCTGTTCAGCCGTACTTTCCTTTGCAACGGTATGTTTTTTTATTGAAAATGTGATGTATTAATTTGATTTCGTGTTTTTTTTTCTTACCTGAGTTAGCCAACCGACTGCTCGTGGGGCCGAACATCTGATATGGATCTGAAACAAAATATTTATGTTATTATTTGATTTAAATGTCTTCTAAGCTAATAATAATGACATTTATCTTACTTTAAAATATAAGTAAGACTTTTTTCGTCGACGCTGACGCACTCACAGTTAAATGAAGCTTGCCTTTTTAGTATTCTTTGTAAACATCAATATATATATAAAGTTAGCCGTAAATCTATCTCTTTGATCGATGACTTGCCATAAATGCATCACATGAATGGGCAGGCTCTTGTATCACAGATATAATCATTGTATTTTATAGGATTAATATCTTTATGTTCATACGAAAATCATTTTAAGTTCGTTTTTCATTGTAGAAAACAATTTTAGAATTAATAATATGTACGCTTATTGCTCGTGACTAGTGTTGTAAAATGATTGAATCTGACCAGTCATAATTGTCATAAACCTTTAATGACCTGTCTAATTCTGTTAATTTGGGCGTATGTAATTAACCGTATATCTGAGTTTCCCGACTCGGTTTTCGCAAAATATTACTAAATCGCAGATTGTGTAGTTGTGTGAATTAGTTGTGATTAGGGATTTTTACTTTTTATTGTATTTACAAACAAACATCGTCATCTAACACTCAGAAACATAAAAATTTCGGGATATACTATCTGTAATTATGTTACATGATTTACACCAGGGGGGCAATCTCGCGGCAATCGAACTTTTTTCGTGTGGTAATTCGATTGCGAGTTTGACCATTTTACATTAAAAATAAAGTAAAATATCTACACGTAAAAAAACTAGCGCACAAACAAAATCTAAATACATAAAAATCGTGACCTTGAGATATCAAAAACTATTTTTTCTTCGACAAAGAAAATTCGATCGGTGAACTTTTTTCGTATACGAATTGCACGAGAATTGGCCCCCAGTCCTTGTGAGTCACGTGTTGTACACAAAATATTCGATCTTTAGATAGTAACATTTACGCCGGATTCAGACAACAGAAAATATATCAAGGAACTTGTATAACACTAAACTAGACTAATTTAATAGCATGTAAGGTTGAAATAAGATGTAACGAACAAACGAACGGTGTTTCACGGAACTGCGCGAAAGTCACGTGATCGACCGAATTTGACCAATCGCGTTCGCACAAACGAAAAAGTACTAAATTTTACTGAAATCAAAATGTCTGAATATGACCGTTGCCGAGAGTAAATGACCGTTATTGACTGTCAGTCAAATTTAGTCACTGTAGTTATTTTCAACACTATTCAAGACTGTACGAGCTAAAAATTTCAACCTTACCTTACTGCAAGTGCCGACAAGACAGCTGCATTTTATCTATGTTAATACAAGTCTTGCCCCCCTCATTACACCTACTTGTAATGCAATCTATGCGGTGTATCTCCGTTTTTTTGGTCGGCAGTGTTGTTACCGTGGCTGCTATGGCAACAATATCTTTGTGCCTAGGCTATCTGAGTGAACCTTGGAGTAGACTAAAATGGTTGCAATTAGGTTTCAAGGTCTTTTAGGTTATTTTCTCGGCACTAAGACGGAAAGTTTAGATTGTATTGGAAGGTTTTTAAGTTTATATGGCTGTTATATAACAAAAGTTCTTAAAAGTATATTTTTATTAATAGCACATCACTACAATGTTTTAATTACTCTACCTATAGTGTTATATAAGGTTATTTACTTAAGTCTCGATCAATATTATTTACTTATTATGTTATTTTTTTGCACTGACAAAACTAAAGTACAAATAGGGGACTTATTGCTTAAAGCATTATCTACCAGTCAACCATTGGGTGAAGCAGAAACGATTGAGGCGGCGTAAAATAACACATAAAAGCATATTTATATATAAAAATATACATAAAAATAGAAAGAAATATTAATTGTAACAGATCAGAAGACTGTAAATAAAAGACTGTGTTTTTGCTTTTTTTTTGCGATTGATTTTTATCTGGCAAATGTGTACATAGTCTGTTCAAAAAGTAGTAGTAGTAGTAATTTTCTAGGGCTGCATATATTTTTCAAACTTTTTATAGTGATAAGTAACAACAAATGTCAATTATTTATGCTGAGAAGATTTTGAATTAGTTATTTTTACAGCAATTTATTTTGTTTAGACGTATGTTAGCGTGTTATTTATTTTGTTTCTCATCACAAAAAATGGATCACAAAATATGAATATAAATCTTTAAGAAAAAAATAATTTTAACTTTGCAGGCGCATTCCTAATGTTGAAAATTGCTAGAGGTACAAAATGATCTCAGAGGGCGAAGATGTGATCGACAGAAGGTTTGCCGGACGCCAGCGTCAACAAAACGTTAATAAAGTGTAGAAAATAGTTATTTCCTATCGTCAAATTACCAATAGAGCGATTGCTAAGGACCTTACTTATCAATTGGTCCATGCACTTTTTATTTTTACCAATGATTATGGTACGAGATGAATCATCGCGGAATGCATTCCAAAATTGCACAATTTTTAATTTCGTACCATGATAATGCCTCTGCTCGCATTGTCGCTTGCGAGTGAATAACCAAACTCTAATGATACTACAGACACTCAATTCCCCAGAACTCTTGCTAGTTTTTCTCGTTCCTTATCCTGAACAAGCACATGGAAAGATGACTAAGATAACTGTTAGCCATGATTCAAAGAGACGAAGACAGCATCGAATAAGGAGCTAAACAAGGTCACAATATATGATTTTTGAAGTACTTTGAGTATTAAATAAACATTAGCTCAAGTTTGTTATATCTAATTAAAAAAGAAACAAGAATGATATGCAATAAGAAATATATTTGTAAAAAAAATCAAGACACAGTATTCAATATAACATTCACATATAGAATTATAAAAGAGAGCTGGGTGTATTACGCGCCTTAATAGTCATTACAAAATTCAACTGCATTTTTGGTCGTAAAAAAGCTGTAAAGCACTCCACTGCCACTACGGAGTAGTAAGCGCTCATAAACCCGCATACTACACGTTATGCTAACACAAGTAATAATTCACCGTATTCAAATTGAAACAAAGCGCCCTTAGTGGCTTTGTTTAATTTAATAAAGTAACAAATGACACTCGAGTTAGCTCCTGGACTATAAAGCGCGGAGACTGTGACGAATTTTGCAGCCCCCGGCGATTGTCCGGGGTCATACTGTGGAAGACAGTGTCTGCATTACCAAACTTTTATATAATTCAGATTCGTTTATTAACATGAAAAAAAATATATAGTTCAACATGTCTCGCCATAATTATGGCATGTAAAATATTTTTTATAAGATAGCATTCATTATTTAAATAAAATTACACATAACTATTTCATTCAAATGATAAATTATAATTACCAATAACCTATTTAAAAAATCTAAATTTAATAAAAATCTTAATATGAGAATATATTATTTAAAAGCTACGAATATAACGCTTCAAAATCGGGGCGGACATTACATAAGACGTAAAAAACTGAAAAGGTTAGAACGGTCAGCTTGATTTGTTTAATTCTATACATGTGTTATGTAAAGAGAGTCATGTGCAATAAAATAAAACCGAATCCGCGAAGATACAAATCAATTACTGACAGAAGCGCCGTGATTGGTTGTTAATTCGCTCATGATTATCCGATAATAACTTTGAAAATGAAGTTTGATTGATTGAAGTTGTACTGCTGATAATTTATCTTTTATTCTACTTCATTTGTGGTTGGTCTTATTCATTTATATATTTATTCATTCTTCCACAATTAAGTGCACTTAACGCCATATGCTATTCTCTACCATGATACTATTGGGCTAAGCAGAAATGATTTTGGGCGGTGCGATAAATAAAAGAAAATGAATTACTTTTACAAAACGACGATTTTAGACGACCCGTCTGGTGTAGTGGTCGAGAAATCGCCTACTACGCAGCGGGTCCGGGTTCGATCCCCGCACAATACAAACATTTGTGTGCATGAACATGTCTGTTTGTATTGGTCTGGGTGTTTTCTATGTATATTATGTATGTATTTACAAACAAAAAAAAAGTATTTAAGTATTATATCCGTTGTCTGGCACCCATAACACAAGCTTTGAGTAGCTTACTTTGGGACTAGATAGCGATGTGTGGGAATGTCCAAAGGGTATTATTTATTTATTTATTATTTATTTATTACAAAAAGGTTAATTTTCCACATAAAAATTAAAACAATCTATACTATAAAAAAAATGAATACAATTTCTTGTAAATAAAATAAAAACTAATATAATGTTACATATACATTACACAAGCGATTAAAATAAATACATATACAGTCTTGTGAATTTTCTGATGTCATTAATACAGAATATGTAAAAAGTTTCAAAATTCTGGCACCAGATAAGTGTGTATGAAGACGTTCAGAGTAGGAGCCCAGATTCGTTATAGTTTTATCATAGGGTTCTAATTATGGTCTTGTCAACGATCGTATTATTAAAACACTTTAGATTTCGCTTTTATTAGTATAAATCGCTAACGGTTTGTACTTGGTATCTTTTTAGGGGTCAGATGTTAGCACCATGTCAAATTAAAGTGGTTGAAACCAACTTTTGATAATATGAATTAATCATTTTATTAATATATCAACATTAATATTTATATTTAATAAGACATCAGTAATACTTTATTAATAACAAACAAGAACAAAAAAAAACTAAGACATGCAACATAAAAAAATAACTTAAAAACCCTATTCAAAAACGTAACCATTTCCTTGCGGCAAGGAGGCTATGATGCTGGCTGCGTTGCCGCGTTGTATAGCTTCGCTAATCCTTTCAGCTAGGAAAGGAACCAGCCATCAAGATTGACCGAAAGATTTGTCATGTATTGCGATGCATGCGTCTGATTTTTGATGCAGCTACTATGTGTTAAGTTTGTCAGTATATGCTTTTATATGTTCTATACACTGTGATTAAGGTTGCTGTTTTCCTCACGAACAGTAATTTGTATTTTTTTGTGAAAATAATACTCAAAAATTCTATAACATTACTTGACACAAACCGGTAAACGCCAGCAAAAACTTGATTTCATATTTGCACTTTCTTTACAAAATTAAATTACTAACGTACAATGTACGTTGCCAACACGATATGGTAATAGAAAGTGACAAGCTTATTATTTGAAATGAGAATTTTAATCTGCTGGAAACATTTTCATAGCCGTTCGCGGCCATTCGTTGAGTTTTTTGAGGTGCCTTTTATGTTTTGCATAACGCAAAGGAAATGATTGTTTTAGGTTTTACACAGTATTTAGTGGCGCAAGGAATAAAATATTTACCACATGAAGGGTTCGATAAACTTCTTAATCATTAATGAATTGTGTAATTTTTATTATTTAATTAACCGAACTTTAAAAAAACTGACAAAAAAGCTTAAAATAAAGCATTCGTCCTCTATTTAGGAGAAATAAATTATTTTGGAGTCGGTGTATGATGTCAAGCTCACCTACCTACACCAACAGTCTACACGCCAGTCATTTAAGTATATTCATCTATCTCGATCTACACAAGATCGAGATAGATGAATATCCTCAAATTCCAATGATATCACATGCATACACATGTAATTGATTACCTCTTTTTTGAAGTCGCTGAAAAGGTTATTTTATCAAAATACATCCAGTAGTTTTTGAGTGAAGGAGTAACAAACATACATCCATCTTCATACTAACTTTAGCACCTAAGATGTTAGAAGGATTTTATATTGCTTTTATTCTATTTTATGTTACATGGTACCAAGTTTTGTATGAAAAGACAAAAATCTGAAAAACGTTTGTTCGAGATATCTGCGGGCGAAGTCTGAAGCATCATTTGTGACATTTCGCGTTGACAATTTCAATTTTATGATTTTCTAATTCATCAAATCATCAAATATCATTTTCATTTTAACTGACGTAGTTACATCTTTAATAAATCTTAAGAAATATTTGTAGTTATTTATGCATCATTGAAATATTCTTCTCAATCTTTCGAGCGCCACCTGGTGGTTTTACACGGAACTATGTCAAGACTTCCGACACTGAGTATTTACATTTGGGCGAACGTGGAGCCTTAGTAAGCGCTAAAAAGTTATAAATTACCCTAACCCCGATAATGATATGTTTCTAATGTTTCCGCATACAAACAAGACGTCTCAATGTGGTCCGTCGCGAGTTGAATTCTTTCCTTCGGTCCGTGATTTGGTTGAGTGAGCAACTCCGATTGGGGGCGTGTTAGCGAGACGGTTTGTCGGGCCTATAGACGGCTGTAAGGCGTTCTTACGCCCGATCATCAGTTAGTTATGGTAGACTGTAAGGTTCAGAGGGATTTTTGAATCACTCGCTTGAATTTAGTGTGTAATTTTCGTTAAAATATTAGTTAAAATTAATTAAATTCAGCTGTCTATTTCGTAATCACTTATGTAAGGAGTTAAAATTAACAGAACTGGCTCGCTGCCGTCGCTCGTATAGCCGTCTATATATATACAGGGTGTAGATTTGGTCAGTGACATCTAACTCAGGGATGATAATATGAGTAGTACTTATTCTAAAAAGCATTCTCTTTAAATTACATGCAAGTTTATAAAAGGAACCCTCTTCTGAAAAAACAAATGAATGGGGAAACCGCATCCTCGCGCGTAGCTCGCGCGCGCGTAGTACGAAATACTATGCTGTAGCTAGTAAGCTACGAAAATACGACCTGGTGTTAGTAGTTTTGACTCGTTCGCTAGTATCGAAATAACAAATTGACTTGTGGATTTTTTCCGTTTTTATTTGGATCAAACTCGTTTGTACAACCACCCCTTAGGCGCTCGTCGATGACCAAAATAACGCCATATAATATATAGTTCCCGCAAAAACCCGTCTCCGTTACACACGTCCTGCCGGCATAATAAAGGTACAGGTTAGTATATTAAATATATAAAAATATGAAGTGGAAGGGATCTGATTCCTGTAAGTCCGGCGCTTATAACTGTTATACAGTTATCTCGAAAACTAGAACAGAAATAACGAACAACCGTATTGTACTAGAAAACGTTATTCTAAAAAGATTAATATAGAATGATTATCGTTAAAAATTATGCACATACTCTATAGTAGCATTAAGTTCAGATAACGTGTACAACTCTTCTTGTTAGCAAAAACACTTTTATTTGTTTACTAGCAGACTAAGTGAACTTTATTTCGCCCCCAGCCCCGTCCAGCCCCGGCCCCATCCCGCCCAGTCCTGTAATTTTAAAAGTTAAACAGTCCCACCAAACAGTGTTACTCCCCAGCCACATCCCCCCAGACTCGACCCCGTCGAACGGAATTAAAAGTATCCTAAAGTTCTGAGCTACCTTCCCACCGTTTCGCCCGGCCCCGTCCCACCCCAGCCCCGGCCCCGTCTAACGGGATAAAAAGTATCCTTAATCATTCTCCTGGTTCTAAACTACCCCTCCACCGTTTCACTCGGCCCCGTCCTACCCTAGCCCTGGCCTCGTCTAACGGGATACAAAGTAGCCTATGCCTTTTTCAGAACCAGGAATAACGTCCCCACCAATTTTCAGCCAAATCGGTTCAGGCGTTCTTGAGTTATAAATAGTGAAACTCACACGACTTGCTTTTTTTATAGGACAGGGTCTTGTTTTGGTCAGATATATACAACTCAGGGACGAAGTATGAGTTTTAATAAAAAGTTTTTTTTATAAATTATATGCTAGTTTTATAAATTAAAACCTCTTCACAACATTCCAAAAATGTTTAAATCGAATGGGGGAGCACGCCCCCTGGCGCGTAGCAAACGCGAATCTACGAAATACTACGCCGTAGCTAGTAAGTTACGAAGAGGCTACCTGGTGTAAATCCCTAACTCGCTCGTTGTATCGCATTAATAAATTGTTTGTGTGGATTTTTTCCATTTCATTTTTTTTAAATATTGTTTTGCCATCAGTATCGTTTGTACAGTCACGTGTCGCTCGTCGTTGTCGCTAGTCGCTGACCAAAACAACACCCTGTTTATAGATTTATTTTAGATACATAAACCTAGCTTTTATGGACTATAAAATTTAAAAACATTTTTTTTTAATTTCCAAGTTACTCAGTATAAATATAATGAAGCAAGAGCCATTTGTTTGATAAGTCACGACACTAATCAATAATCTCATCTCACAAATCAATCCCATCTCACATATCTATTGATAATATTTAACACATCTCGCCAAATTACTATACAGCAGTTAACAAAGTAGACTAGCCCTGCGTGTCCGACGTCCCAAATCAAGGAATATTCACAATAAATGTTAAATCGAGGGTGGCTAAGCGGGGGGTCGAACCGTGATGGATGTCTGTCGCGACGTGGGTATAATTCGCAATATAACTATAGTGTAGGGGTAGGTACAGAAGCGGTGAAGGTCCTCACACTTTGATGGCTATTATCTTTTGTAAGTAACCCTACTTACATAAGACAATCGCCATTAAAGTGTGAGGACCTACCTTAATTTTTTGCAATTAATATGCGAGTTTAGAAATTATTTATTTTAAACTTTATTGCACTGTAAGTTGTACAATTGGCGGACTTAATGCCTAGTGGCATTATCTACCAGTCAACCACCTGGTAATGCAGAGAGTTTAATCAGTGGCGGAATATTAATATTCCGCCACTGATTAAGATTACGATTAAGATGTGAGAAGAGTGGTAAGAAAAAGAAGTAAATTGCACTAACATAAACATACATACTAATATTACACAAATATATAATAGGATACATAAGCAAAAGAATAATAAATATACAAAGAATACATAACCTTAATAAATACAAAATTATGAATGATAAAGCTGATGATAATGACGACATCCAAAGAACACAAATAAAAGAAAATGGCTGTTAATTCTGAAGAGAGCCAAGGTTAAGATAGTGGGTGCGGAGAGACTTTTTAAAAGTAAATTTGTTGGGGGACATTCTGATTTCATTGGGGAGAGAATTCCAAAGTCGAATCGCAGAGATGGTGAAAGAGTCCGACATAAAGCCGGTCTTGAAAAGTGTGTGAAATTCTTATTTTTTTTTTGTCAAAAACGACTTTTAGTTATTCGAGTACGAAATCATCCTGCGTACTATACGCGCGTGTTATGCTATGTTTGGTCGAATCCAACCTTAAGAACATATTGTGTGTAAGTGCCTCCAGTGGGTCTATATGCAGAAATAAATGGCTTTTATTCAATAATTTACTAGCAATACTCACTGTCACCGCTACGTTACCGTTCCGATCCTAAAAACTTCCGCCAAAATCGCAACGTTAACATCAAAACACGTAAATCGGAACACCTGCAGTAACGAACTTATCCGATTGATGCCAAATGAAATTGTCGAAACCTATTACTGGTCCCATTTGCCCCAAATTGGTGGGGCGTATGCTTCTGTTTCTAGTTACTCGATCATAACTCGAATATTGTCCCGTTGTCGATCGATTGGATTCGATAAACTCGCTCGCTCTCGCTCGAAATGGTTTTCGCTTTTTCGAGTTAATTGTGTTTGGGAGCAATGTTTTGGTCGGCGTTCAAATAATTGAAAAAAAATTGACAAAAACAATTGATTGAAACAAAAGTATGAAGTAGGTACTACATTCTTCCAATACTTGCGTGGATATGCCGATAGCTGAAAGGGTATGTCAATTAAGGTACTGAGTATTGGTACCGAGTTTGCTACGAGTAGTTATTTTTTCAATATCTACCCCCACCCAGCAGGGAACGAAAAAGTTTCAAAGGCTATATTTAAGAGCATGGAAGGCATATTCGTTTTAACCGACTTCAAAAAAAGTCGGTAAATAATTTGAATGTGATATCGTCAGAATTGGATAAAATTTTAGTATATGAATCTGTAAAGGCTTCCTAACACGTTTGCAAAATTTCGTAAATGTATGTATATTTATATGTGTCTCAGAACTTCTCAAAAACGAGAAGTCATGGCGGATTGATTATTTTTATGTTCAATCAAAATGGGTCTAGTGGTTTTTGATTAATGAATCATTACTAAAATTCATGAAATAAAAATAAAAAAATTGAAACATTAAATCGCCTTCATAAAACTGCTTTCAAAGCTTTAAATAACGCATTTGTCTTCTATTTAAAAAAATATCGGAGTCTGCGCATGATGTCAAGCTTAGGTAGGTAAGGCACATAAGGCATAATATCGTCATATCTTTATAAGCAATGTCATCTTATCTCATGACCATCGGAGTAATAAAATCTACATCATTTCCTCTTTTGCACTTGCACTGTTTATGGATGACGTCACACAGACACAGTACCATTACTTGAGTTTTCTCGATAGTGACGATGTAACTTTTTGTAGGTATGGAAAATTTTAGTTCTGTTAGTGACCGCTAGAGGCGCTGTGCAATTTTCCATAGACTTTTTTTACGTCGTCTCTAGCGATTAAAACCGTTGTAAACTCATGGTAACGGTACAGAAATGCGTATATTTTATAAACGATATCAATTCACGTTTATCGGTAACAATAGGTCTGAAAATAGCGTTTTGTATGCAATTTCAAAAGTGATTTCTGACACCAACTGCTGCGAGTATTTGCGTGTAGTATTATAGTATAGTGCACTCCTAAAGTTTTCGGATTGCCTCAAAAAACGTGAATCTCGTCCAAACAACGCCAAATTGTTTGCTCTTAACCGAATCAGCGCGATCCGGCACTCAACCCGACATTTTTCCTGATTGCCGCCGCCAAATGAACCTTACGATGTTAGCCTTTCTCCAGTAATTACTTGCCCATTACAAATACTAATCTCAAACGCCGCACGCAAGCCCGAAATCAGACCTTGGTCACACGCAACACAGCCGATTATCCTTTGATACGATAACCCGATTTTAACAACAGGATTCTTATTACGCCTGCTGAAGATTCACAATCGAGCGTCCGTTATAAAATAGGTTAGAACACGCAAAATGCAAGCTTAAAGTTCTCGAATTAAGGCAGTGTTTTGACTGGAGGGGTAAAAGCAAGGGTGCTTGAAGGAGTAATGCGTGGTGTACAAAAGAGCAAATCATGTTCTACGTGAGGCAAGCGTCAAAGAGCGAATTCGTATGCCAATTATGACGCTGGATAGCTGATCATCAATAATGCTGGCCATTTTGCTAGCGACATATTTCGGGTGGAAGGGCGCAAAGATGGCATGATAAGAATGAGTGGTGTGTGTTTTGTGTTAAAATGGGGTGTTAGTTGGTATTAATCCAAGTTTAATAAAACTTTTTAACTCGTTCAGTAGCAAGTGTGTGTACTTTTTGAACATAACTGAAAAAAATAATATAAAAAATCTTACTTTTGAATAACATCTTAAATTATCAAATAAAACACGTGTTTAAACAAATTTAAAAACATACTCGGTTATCGGGCAATAATTTTGAGGTATCGTTTATTTATCGTTTAATTAGTAATCTCCTGATTTCTAATTAGGGTGCCGTGCAAATGTCGTGATAATGGATTCTTAATGAATTTAAAAAATAACTGACTTCAATAAAAAATAATAATTTTGATGCTCAAAATGCCCTCCGCCGTGGCTTATGCATTTACGATAACGATTTTTGACTTAATCCGTGTAGATTTTTAGCATGATTTCTTCTTTAATAAATTGTTGCAAACGCTGACTGTATCCCTTGTGTCTTGTCTTCTCTCGTGGAATTTTTTGAGGTGTAAACCAGCTGCCATTCCCGACTTCTCACACAAAATAAAACAAATTTTGTAGGAAATTTAGGTTACGTTTGTTTGCTTAAGAAAAACAAGGTCATTGAGAGCAAATATGTACAGTCGCCATCAGATAGATATATCGGAGCAGACAAAGTGACCAAATACTTCTGAACAGTTTAAAATTTCAATAAATTCCATACACTACAAGTTACCATTAATATCAGAACATTCATTACTTCATAAATATCTGAGCAGATGTTAGTCAATAACTTCTATACCACACAACTAACCAATAATATCTGAACACTCACTTGCCTGAATTTATTTACTGCCTGACACTATCATGACAGTGATGACAATACTGAAAACTACAAAGCGTTACTAACTGCCAGCGTCATCTTACTATAATATAAACTATGAAAAGAGTTGCTATTATGAATAAGTATTTATGGTTAAGTTGGAAGCACTTCCTTCTGCAATTTGCCTCGATTGCTCAGATATTAAAGACCGACTGCGTAGATACATTTGACGTTTTGTGCGTTCAGATAATTTTGGTTAGTTGTGTGTATAGAAGTTATTGACTAGCTTCTGCTCAGATATTAATGAAGTAATGAATGTTCTGATATTAATGGTAACTTGTAGTGTATCGAACTTATTGACATTTTATACTGTTCAGAAGTATTTGGTCACTTTGTCTGCTCCAATATATCTGACGGCGACTGTACTAAACTAAACTTGACAATCGATAATGTTTATTATTTTCAAACTGTAAAGCGATCAAGTTGACGGATTATTAAATTACAACTTTTTAGATTTGTGCATACCCCCCGCGGAGAGGATAAATAGTTTGGAGGGTTCTAAATTCGTCCCGTCACTGGATTTAAAAAAATGGATGTGATTCCCACATAAAATTACATTAAAATCAGACATAATATATACCTGAAATATTTCAATAATAGTTAGCAAGGTATTTTACTGTGCAAGAAAGAAGCAGACATGTTTCAGTTCGGCCGCAATTTTGATTTTGTTATAAAAATATTGTGTTATTCATGCTTTTGAAAATTTTGCTAACCGACAACCAAAACAAAACATAGATTTAAAGAATATTTCGTAAATTGAATAGGAAGTGTTCAATTTTTTCATCAAATCTGTTGTTATTTTATTGGTAGATTTAATGCTTCAACACCCGAGCGGTTCCAGGCAACCGCATAACAATAGAATTTGCATTGTGTCTCGTTCACATACGCTTGAGGGATTAATAAAAAAAATGTTTGTTTGAATTACAAATTGGTCTGATTAATTTGCGACCGTAAAGACTTTTCGCCTCACTGAGACGTTCTACGAGTAAATGCTTTATTATTAAATTTTAATTGATAAAAAATAACATTATAATTTAAAGCTTCATTAAAAATTGTGAAGAACGTTTCATGTCAAAAAATGTATCATCTTTAAAAAAAGGGACCATAAAAATTACACACCGTCCATTAGTCACTGCGGCAGTCGCGACTGTAGGCGTGCCGAGCGCATACTGAGATCGCGGCGCGTAGGCATAGCTCGCGATTCGTCCGTTTGCTAAGGGGATAGTACTTCTATGGTTTGCTACGAGCCAGTCGTGCATATGTGTGTATGCGTTGATAACGTATCAAATCCGGCGTTGTCTACAATTCCTAGGAATGGTATATAATTCCTAATAACAGCCGGAAAAGTGTGATGTAAATTATGTTTGACACATTTCCTCAAAAGCAGTTGGAAATGTAATGTATTTAATTTATTCTAACTTGTTAGTCTCAATAAGAGCCTTAATAAAAGTTCTATACCGTATGATTGTTACATATTTTGTCATTTTCTCAATGAGATCAAAAAAAAAAGATTATTCATTTAAGAACGTGTTATATTCGTTTTATACATTACCTAATACTATATTGGAATTCTTTAAAATTCCTTAAAACTGTATCCAGTACCTAGGAAAGTGCCTATATTAAATAATCACCGAATTAATATTTACTAAATTTCCTAAATAGCTGCGGTATTGTATACATTCCCTAAGAGTTGTATACAATTCTTGGAAGCCATACATTTCTATATGCATGTGTTTCCGTTATATTGTAAAAACCACGTGATTGCAATTACAGTTTTAAATCCTTTAGATTGTATTTTGTCGATTTATTCTACCGCTTCCGTTATTATGGCAATTGGGTTCATTTCACAAAAGGTAGCCTTTTCTATTATCTATCTAAGTAAGAATACGTCTTGCCAAAGGCCACCTTCAAGAATTATGTGACTCAGAACAATGCCTGAGGACAGTAGGGCAATAAAATAATAATAAAGGGATAATTAATCGATTTCAGTACATTACTGCTCCCCTCTGACGGTATTAGCCGAGATTCGGGATAGGGAAATGTTTCGACGATTGTGTATCGATGAAATTCCGTGCGATTTAATTCAGAGTGCCTGTAATTCATAAACTTTTAATATATATCAATACTGGGTGTTGATAGGAATCTTTTCATCGGGGCGGAAGTCTCGACATAGTGCCCTGTAAAACCACTTAGTGCTCGACAAACGCTGAAACCAAATTGATGATTTCGTGTATTTATTGATTGAGAAGAATTTTTGAATGAAGCTTAAAAAAATTACAAATATTTTTTAAAGAAGTTCTTAAAGATATAGCTACGTAGGTTAAAAGGCTATTTGATGCAGCTGAAAATCAGAAAATTAAAATTGTCTACGCAAAATGACAAAAAATTTTGCTTCGGTATTTGACCGCAACGGTTACGGTAAATAGTACTTGTAGTCAAAATATCCATTTTTTTTAATGCAACTAAAAAACGTAATACGTTTACAATCTGCATTTCATACATACTAATTATACTGCATTGTATATATCTAAACCAACATAAAAAAGCTCCAGAGTTTGTTTGTTTGAACGCGCTAAAAATAGCATACTTATGTGTGAATCAATATTATGTGATCGAATGTCGATATTCTTTTAAATGTCACCTCACTAAAGCAACATTAGTCGTGATTGCACCCCCATTGCAATAAAGGTGCCCCACAGATGTATTTTGACATGACTATTTGTTAAGACGTATGATTATTGATAGATAATAGAGCGACTTGATTCGTTAAAATTTCTATTTGGGAAGAAGTTTGGCATAGGAGGAACTTGGATGATGTTTTGCTGTGGTGTTTTTGATTTCTTGTGAAGTTACTCAACACTGCAAACTTTCTGCCATTGTTTATAACCATTAAACTCTTCTTAGAGTTTCCGTAGCCTTATGGTCTCGTCAAGCCTGTCTGTCCATCCGTATTTCACAACCACTTTATTCTGAAACTATTAGCATTACACAGCTGAAACTATGAAGATAGGTGTATCCTGTTAACTGTTCTACGCGACTCAAACAAAAAGTAAAAAAAAAATACATTTAAGGGGGGGCTCTCTCTCTTATAGAAACTGAAACCAACAATTTTTTTACTGTAATTTATGCATAAAGACTTATCTATAAACCCCTTTAGATAGGTCTTACCTAAAACCTACCTATTCAGATACGAAATCATTACCTAGTGGTAAGGAGGCTACGATGCTGGCTGCGTTGCCTCGTTGGATAGCTGGACCTCGGCTTGATTTTATAACATGTAAGTATGTGTGTGCTACTGCAAACTACCTCAAACAACTACCTCAAACTCTTAACGAAATCCGACGTCAAATCTAATAGATATTATATTATATAGGTCTGCGAATAAGTTAGCTCATTGGAAATTGCGCAAGAGTGTCTTCTCGTGTAAAATATCTCAGTGTCTAAAGACGAAACATGATCTCTTACCATGGGCCTTATAAGACACACAGCAAAATCACACAGCGAGGCATGGAGGGCTTGACACGGTGTTTATCTACGAGATCGAATCAGAAATGAGGAGATACGTAGAAGAACTAAGGTAAGCTACGGACAGACCCCCGAGAATCAGTAAGCTCAAGTGGCAATGGGCAGGGCACATAGCGCGAAGAACTGATGGCCTTTGGGGCAGGAAAGTTCTAGATTGGAGACCCTTCGACCAAAAACGCGGCGAAGGACGTCCACCGACAGGATGGACAGAAGACCTTGTTAGGATCGCATGATCGAACTGGATGGAGAATAGGCTGGGCTAGGCTAGCTAGACTAGGAGCTAGATTTTCCATTCATTTTTGAATTAATTTCGCAGTTTAATCGGATATCTATGTGTTAGTTCGGTAACAAATATTATAAAAGAACAAAATAAAATAGTTGCATCTGATAACTCCATGTTAGTATAATTTCATTAATATGTGAAAGTAATCGAATCGAATGGTTTTGAATCGGGGGGCAGGTCAGGAAGTCTCGACAAAGTACCCCGTAAAACCGTCGACTTGAAAAACGTTTTGACATAATTGGTGTTTTCGTATATTTAAAGTGAGTTAAAAAAAAACTAATATTTTTAAGATTTATTAAAGTTAAAAGGATATATGTTGCAGCAGAACATCAGAAAATTGAAATTATCTAGGCGAAATGTCAAAATTTTTGCTTTAAACTTCGACCGCGAACCCCAAAAGCATTGTCAATTTTAATTGCGTCTGCCACCTGACAAGCTGACAAGACCTCACTTGTCCATAAAACAATATTATCGGATTCTGTTTGCTATAGCGCGATCGGGCGCGGCCGTGCAAACAGAAAAGCAAACAGGGGCAAAAAACCAAGGAAATGTTTGTAACTTGACCCGCCTCACGCAAGCCAAGTTTTTCAATACGCAGGGAATTTTATTGGTATTTGTCGATTATTTTGTTTCGAAGAATCGTCTTTTGTTTAGAAGAATCGTTTTAGAATTGAAGAGATGAATTTAATCACTGACGCTTTTACGAGTTGGGTACAAAAGCACTTCAATCAATTGTAATTTATACAACGTCTAACGTAAAATGCGCAAAACCTGAAAATAGGTTGAAATAGGAATATCAAGCAGAATTAATCGAACCACTTTATAAATTAGGTTACAATTTCCAAAAAATCTTTTGTAAAATATCGCTCTGTCTATTTATCAAAAGAAAAGCAATAGTCAGTTCTTTATGAGCGTAGATAGTAATAATAATACTAATGTCAGCGCGACGCAGCGGCCCAGTGAATACCTACTAAATCCCCTCTCGACAGAGCGTCGTCTGCAAAGCAAGAAATGATCAGAAGTACCAGTAAAACTAAAATATCACATAAAAACCTTAAATTATTTTTTAAATATAAATGTTCTTTCATAATTAGGTCAATTGAATTAAAAATTGTTTGGGGTGTCTTAGTTTTTGCGCATTCAACATTACACGTTGGATAAATATTTTTTAGTTCGTAAGCATTTTATTTTTGCATATTTTACGTCGCGTCGTAGTCTGTAGCGAAACCGTAGCTCGTAGCAAATCGTAGCACGTAACCAGTGCGCGTAGCAATGCCGTAGCGTAGCAAACTAATTGTAGTAGATATAAATTTTGTACTTCATTTCCTAACTGGTTTAGGAATTTATAAAATCGGTTCAATAGGTAGTTGCAAAGATTATCCCCTACCAAGATACAAGCATTGGTACATACTCTTTGTTTGTCTAAAAACGATTCCTCTTCATAAGTGCATAAACTCTTTTTTACAATTACTAAAATTATGGGCGGCAAGAACCAAGCTACAAAAAAATTATCATTAGACTCCCGAAATCCGCTTCAAAATGGTTTCACCAAAAGCTAAGCTCCTAAAAACACTTTCACCACCAGCCCCAGGCGCCATAAAATCAAAGCCACAACTAACACCCCTGTCTATCGCAACGCGTTTATTAGAGCGCGCGAAACGAAACGCAACACCCTATCGCGTTTATTAAGCGCGTGGAACGAAACGCAGCGTTCCCTAAAATCCTTTGTGGTTCCGCGCCTCGGGCAGTCGTTAGGTCGTCGTGTTATTCAAAACAGTTGTCAAACGCAATTTGGAGCACAGAGAGGTCTCTGCTTTTCAGTAAATAACATACGCAAAGGTTGACTTAAGATATGCAGTGGTACAACATATAGAAAACACTAACCTTGGTCTGTCATCTAACTATCTGTAGGGAGACCTTTTTTAAGTGAGCCGGTATAGTATTTTGAAAGTTGCTTGCAGTTTATTAATAGCCATAAAAATGGACAGGCTTCGATTAGTTGAAAGATCAAAAATTCCTAAACACTTAATTGCAATAAACGTGATTTAAATACAATTCCTAACAATCTTTAATAAAGTAGTGAGATGAGCATTTTACTTTATGGTAAGGACTGATAATTTTGTTGTGTGTTTACACGATTTCGATATCCCATGTAAAACTTATGTGTGTTTGATGTAGGTATAAAGATTTTGGAAATGAAAACATAAAAAATGAACTTAATACCTATGTATTTGAAAACGAAGCCATATCCTTGCGGCAAGTACGCCTAGATGCTGTACGCGACGCCACGTTGGATAGCTATGCCAATCCTTTGAGTTAGGAACCTTCCAGCTTTATTATTGGCTGTAACATAATTTAGTTTAATAGCAATTGTTCTTAATAGCGATTTAGCAGAATTTTCCTTTTTTTTAACAACTAATTGAATCTTGATCCCAAGCTTAGTAGCTTAAGCACTTCTGTTATGGTAATCGGAAACAACGATGGTACCACAACACCCAGTCCCGAGACAATATAGAAAATATCGTTTTCTATATTGACCCGACCGGGAATTGAACCCGGAACCTCACGAGATGACGACGCTTGAAACCAGCGTGCTAGCCACTCGACCACGGAGGTTTTTGGTAGATATTATTAATTTGCGAATTGTGTCTCTGTCAATTTTTGCTGTTCAAAAATAAGCTGTCATAAATGCCCAATTGTTTGTCCCAAAAAACGTGTTTTTACACGTGCCGGTCACAGTGGAGTGACGGCGCGTCACTTCTCGATTTCATTTGATAATATTGGTCCCCGTTGTTTGCCGAGGCCGCGTGGCTATAGCACGTGTCGTGTTACGCCACTGGTTCTAAAATATTGGTTGGCATGGTCCACTTGTGGCCCGCAGTATTAAGATTTGATGTATCAATGATGATTTGGCATACCAATCTTTAGAGCGGCATATCACGACAAGGCTGCTTCTTTTGCTCTTGTAAGGTGTACGAACATATGGATTCCATCCGAAGAGAATCTCTAGACACAGTATGTGTAAGAAATATTAACTCCGAGTAGGTATATGTACTATCTGAAATCGTACTGTTTCATCATTTAATATGGCATGGAGTGCAAGTGTCTGAGTAGTTTAGGGAAAATATAGAGAAAAAGCGCCTTTTATAAAGTTGGCTATTAAAAAGTATACATTAATTTATAAGTTGGTTATAAAAGGATTAAATTACGTTTTCCAGCTACACAGACACGCAGAATAAATGTCCGAATAACACTTTAAGGCACCAAAAGGTTCATATCAATCTCAAAATTGTGTATTGGGTTAAAAATGTTGGGAACCCCTGCGTTCACTGAATACTCTAGGGACAGTTTGATGCGTGATTCTTGGGACACGGTGCGGTTAAACATCGGATTAAGCCTAAAGGGTAACGTGAAGCTGTGAATATGCTGTCAACTTGTCCCCTGATTTTATCTCTTTTTAGAATACAATTATCGCGATTTTACTTTAAAGTTGTCAACTTTCTGAACTTTGATTTCTTAGCCCTCTGTGTGCAAAACATAAAGTGCATTCACTGTATTTCTTCAACAATACAGGGTGACTTTTTAATCATCATCATCATCATCATCATTATCAGCCAAAGGACGTCCACTGCTGAACATAGGCCTCCCCCACGGATTTCCACAGCGACCGATCACTAGCGGTCTGCATCCAGTTTGATCCTGCGATCTTTATAAGGTCGTCTGTCCATCTTGTTGGTGGACGTCCCACGCTGCGTCTCTGGTCGAAGGGTCTCCAATCTAGAACTTTCCTGCCCCAACGGCCATCAGTTCTTCGCGCTATGTGCCCTGCCTATTGCCACTTGAGCTTACTGATTCTCAATGCTATGTCCGTTACCTTAGTTCTTCTACGTATCTCCTCATTTCTGATTCGATCCCGTAGAGAAACACCCAGCATAGCCCTTTCCATCGCTCGTTGTGTGATTTTGAGCTTCATTATAAGGCCCATAGTAAGAGACCATGTTTCGGATCCGTATGTCATCACTGGTAACACACACTGGTTGAAGACTTTCGTCTTCAGACACTGAGGTAGATGAGATGAGAAGACGAAGAAGATTTTTCTCGATTTCACTATTGCTCCCAAAGTAAAAGTTGTTCATATTCATTAGTGGAGTCTTTACACAAAATATCGGTACTGATAAAAAAGTCACCCTGTATATAAATGCGAAGTATCGAAGTAGGAATTTAACTATTACATTCAAATGAAATATGAAAAATGATTAATTTAAATTATTTTTGTTGTGATGTAGGCTGCATTAGATTTTTAAATTTTAAAAGTTTGATCGATACACTGTTGAGAATAAAATACCAATAAGTAGGTACTAGTATTGCTTTGCCTCGGTGGCGCAGCGGTAAGAGGGTTGCACTTCTAAACGGCGGCTGCGCCAGAGTTCCCGAGTTCGATCCCCGGGTTGGGCCAAAAATATATACCGGGGCTTCTCAGTTCAGAAATTCTTAAGCCCAGAGTTTGGAAGTTGCCGGTGTTTCACCCCCGTGCCTCTGAAAAGCACGGAAAGCCGTTGATCCTGAGCCTGATCTCTCTGCGGTTGTGTCAGATTGTCCCATCGGGCTATGAGAGTGTAAGGAATAGAGATTGTACCTGTGTTTGTGCACACACTAGTGCACTATGATATATCCCGCGCAGTCGGTTAGTCGTTGTGACTGGCTATCGTAGTCGAAATCGGCTAGGGGGACTACTACTATAGTATTGCTTATAGTGTCTCAAACTTGTTTCATTCTCATTCATCTTTGTCATTTTAATCACAATATCTCACAGTATCACAAATTCATTCTTTCTTCAAAGTTCTTTTTATTCGTCGATATCGTCGTTCGTTTAATTCTCTCTTCGGAATTCGAAGACTCGAACGAGTGAGACGCAGAGGTTTTACGCGTCCAAACCTCTACTCGTACAGTACCTACATTCGCAAAACTTAAGAAATCTCGTTTGTCGAAACTCAAGAACTCACTGAACAATTTATTCAAAGAAAAACATAAACAAGCAGCTGATTAAAATATTAAGTGCACTTACAATAAGGCTCAATCCGAATCGCATGATAAACCTCCGTTAAAGGGTGGCACAATTGGAGCACTTTCAAACGCATTTTAATGTAACATAAAACAGAATGCTTACAATCACAAAATGTAGCTGATATTTGGTACTGCATTCACGACAACAACCGTTTGGAATGTGATTTAATCATAAATTTTAGTATTCCTTTCCAAAGGGATAGTAATTTTATGGATTTAATTTATGTTAGGATTTGATTTGCTTCTTCTTTTGAGGTGCCCGTAGCGCAGTGGTAGCAGCGCTTTGGTAGTGATACCGAAGTGAAGCAACCTACGGCGCAGTCGTGTTTGGATGGGTCACCATATCGACTCTATAAGTGACGTATATCACGAGCATCTCTGTGCTTCGGAAGGCACGTTAAGCCGTTGGTCCCGGCTAATATCGGTTGATATTAGTCGTTAAGCCTAGTCAGAGGCCTTGATAACATCTGACAGCAGGGTTAGTCACTTGCCTTGCAAACACGCCTCCACCAACCCGCACTAAGCCCGCGTGGTGGAGTATGGCTCAAACTACCTCAAAGTTGAGGTAAGGCCTTTGCCCAGCAGTGGGACGTTACAGGCTGACTTTACTTTACTTGATTTGCTTAAAGTGTATAAGTTTAGGTTATCAAACTGCTATAGAACTGTAAAGTAAAGGGTTCAGAACAGTGGATTTATGGACGAGAAAGCGCAGTTATATTAGTCACATATACTCAATTGAAAATTAAGGTATTTTTACATTTTGCGTTGACAATTTCTTTTTTCTGATTTCTGCTGCATCAAACATCCTTTTAACTAACCAAGCTATATCTTTAATGAATCATTAAAAACAAGGTTTTTTAAGCGACAAAATGTTCAAGGTTTGTTCGAGCGCCAGCTGGTTCTTTTACAGAGAGACAAATATCTTTCCATTATTTAATGGGTTTGTTAATAAAGCCCAATGGCTTTAATATTACTGTTAAGCTTTTCGGTTCGCATGCGGTCAATTATGTACCGAACCCATCATGGTGAATCTCAATTTTTGATGCCTCCAACCACTCTAAAAGATAGTCACAGCTATTTCATAAAAAAGACGCACTACGTAACAAAAGCCATCCAAACAAAATTAACCATATGTCTGATCGAAGCTTTTACCTCTTCAATTATCTCCCAATCACTCACTCACTCACTCACTCATTCTTGGAATCAGTAACGCGGTCACGTTCTTACGTCTCGTCAAACAAAACGGCGTTTATCTAATGAATGGCTCTTCATTAAGAAGGTCCGTTGTGAGCGAAAGTGCCCTTTATTTCTTGCGAGGTGTTTCTTGAGATCAAGGTGTTCGGTAAGGGTCAGTTTTCCTCGTGTTGATTAAGAATTTTTGGATAGTACTGTGTTTTGTTCAAGATCTTTGGTAGTTTTTGATAGAATCGTTTTTCATTAAGAAAAGGTTAATCTAATAATTAATAGATACATTTTTTTTCTTACTGGAATAGTTTCTTTCTTCTACTGTTATTTACTTTTGTATTGTTTTTATTTATTTATAAACATTTAAAAAAATATTAAATTCTGAAATATTTTAATAATGTTTTTTGCTGAAAGTTGTTCATTAAATAGATAAAATAAAAACCGTGACAAATCCGTTAGTTAACCTTCAAGCTACGCCCGGGAAAATCCACCCAAGTAAAAATAGCGTTGTACAAACCTGAACATTGAACGGGTTCTATGTGCCCAGCTAACTGACCGAACCAAATGCGGTGTTTGGAGAGGACCCTCATAACGATTCCTTTCATACTTCGTTACACGTCGCCGATCGAAGTGTGGAATAAAAGGTTTGATTTGAGACTTAAGACGTTGGGAGGGTTAAATTTTGTTTGGTTTTTAAGTAAAAATAAGTTGTTATATTAAATGGGCAAAACCATGAACATTGGCTTTATTATATGTTGAATGAACAATCGACAGATAGCTTTTACAAGACATAATGAAATACTTTTAGCTCGTAGCACAATTCTATTAAGTTTTTTTTTAAAACGGAAACTAGACATTGATGCATCCCTATCAATTTAAAATAAAAAAAAATGAAATTTAGTTATATACCCTATTCCCGATAATGTACCTTACATAACGGTGGTTAAGAAGGTACAAAATGAGTTGCAATAATCTTACAAACAACTGCAAACTATTGTCGCTTTAAAAATGCTTTTTCATGTCAAATAATAAATTTTAAGTACTGCCTAATGTTAAGCCTTTCATGTGCAAACGGAATGATTGGCGGAATTGTTTATATTTGCGGTCAACGAAATAGTCTTCCAACGCGTAAACTTTTATACACTGAGACAAATTTAGTCTCATTCATTTTCATTTATCCTCAACTACACTTGAACTTTGGAGTCTTCGACTTTTAAAAATTAAAGTTTGATTGGTTAAAAATGGACGGAATTCTTAAGTTATTTATTACTCGTATATTTACTGAAACATATGTGTATTTTTCAATAATAAAGGCAATACATTCGTACGAGTTGGTCAACTTTGTCGCCGCAAACATATTAAGACCGAAAATATAGGCGATTCTGCCTTTTGCTACGTCTGCACACGATAAAAGACTCCGTCTGTCTCAAAAGTCACTGACCTGGTTGGCGCAGATGCGTGTGCGCATCCAGCGTCGATTTCGACATGGCCGATAACGAATTGCTGCCATAGCCTGAAACAATAACAATCATATAAACATTTATAACGAAATAAAATAAGCTCTTAGATTCTTACACATACTTTTATCTGAATATTTTCTGTACGTTGTTTGTATATTTATTTATTTATTTTGCACCAATATCTCTCTTAAGACAAAGAAAATAAACAATATTTATTTATAATACCAACAGCCAATAAAGGATTGTCATTTTACAAATCGCTTAGTTAAATTAATTAGATTACAGTGAATGGTAAAAAAAATGATAGATAAACATACAATAAGACGTATAGAAAATAGCGCACTATCTAGCGCAATATATCGATATCATTAAAAAAAACTAAACGTGGTCATAAAATACTTATTAAGTACAGTTATAAACAAATACTGTCTAGTAGATGGGCACATTCAATACGGATCGCATTTACTGAGCGTACGTATAGTCAATCTAAGTTATCTAATCTGTAACGGTTAAAAATTAAGCTGGTTCGTTCCTAGCTCAAAGGATTAGCATTGCTGTTCAACGCGGAAACGCAGCCAGCATCATAGCCTCTTTGCCTCAAGAAAATGGTCTCGAGTTTGAATATATAGGTTTATTATTAAGTTCCATATCTTGGTATGTTTTCTTGTTAACATAAATTATTACTGCCAAGTAAGACGAGTAGCATTCTATTTTTGAATCACTTGCGTCATTATTATAAGTGATTTTCATTCTGAAGTCAGTTTTTCTTTGTATGTCGAATATTGTAAACAATATTGACAGTTATTTTTACTGAAAAATTTTATTTTTAAATAAGATAAACACAATATTCACTAACTACATAGGTAATGATACCTATCTTTTTAAATCAAGTAGCAATTTTATTTTATTTACTGATAATATTCTTAAAAGTTATTTAAAGATTGTTTACATTATTATAAAGTCATTTAAAAAATAAACGAAAATTGTGTAAAATATTAAGTAGTCACAAAATCGTTTTGTTTTTGGATTACATTTGTGTTCATTTCGTCCGGGTTTCATTACAAAATTATACATTAATCAACGAAATTCATACGCCATGTTGAGGCGCCAGGATAATCACTCTCTTATTATCGCAAAGATGTTACAATATACACATTTTTTAAGACTGTAGAACGAGTTGGTTTAGTCCTCCAGATATCATTACAAAAATGATCGTCCTATTAAATAAAATAAAGCGAAATTGACTCAATTGTATTGCTAATGGCTGATATAAGACAATCACTCATCAATACCGAACGGTCACGAACAAAGCGATGGCAAATTACGGATTTTTTTCAATATCTCTGTGATGGCCGTCGTAGTAATAATACTATTTTTGTAACATCAAATTCTGCTCGCGAATTTGAGCTCTACTCAGTGCTTGGAGAGATGAAATTAGTTTGTTTAGTACAAAAGGGACTCAGAGGGAAAGACTTCGGGAGTTGATTAAAAAAATACATTCGCGTCCAATTTTCCCCAACGTATGGGCTCGAGGCGAGGTCTATATTTATAAAAAATGCCTGGAAATGGCGTACCTAGTAAAAAGGTTTTAGGGATTTTCTCTAACTTTTCTTTATCCTAGAGGATTTTAGGATAGAGAAACTGTACAAAATGATAAATTTTCAATATTGACAAAAAATATTCATAACAAACAAAAATTATTTACTAGGCCATTCAATATAAATATAAACTGAAAACCTACCTATTCAAAAACGAAAATATCTCCTTTGTGGCAAGGAGGCTATAATGCCGGATGTTATTTTTTTATGTTTTATTTTATGTTACCATGTTGAGTTGAAAAACTATAAATATTGTGCCTTTCCTCAGATGCGATATTTGATCAAATTTTTATATCGAGAGCACACGAAAACTACGTCCAAATATTGGGAAGCGAGCTAGTCAGCTCAAAGCTTTGTCTTTCAACAATCACAGTGACGCGAGGCGTGAGGCACGGAATCAAAAATACACCGGAATCAAAGGCATCTCTCCCACTGCTCCGCCGAAGCTAACAACGCGTAAAATCGCAGCATCAAAGTAGAGCTAATCCTCCGAAAATAAAAATAAAAAGACCATAAATACAAAAGAATAAAGCCCGGAATTGAGCGAACTGAAAATAAATCTTTAGCGCCACTGGTGAAAGAAGTAGAGCCAATAATATCTATGGCCTGAGGAACGGAGTGTTAATTATAAAACAATTTGCAACTGACAGACACCATGATTTTGAGACGCTAAAAGGATTATGGGATAAAGAACACTGTGGGGCTTTTTGGTTGGAGAAAAAGTGGCAGATGGTAGGTTTAAAGCGTTTTTTTGTCGGTCATTCTGTAAACATCAGTAATTTAAAAGCAAAACTGTCAATGTAGTCGACTGACTTGACTAGTTTTTGAACAGCTTATCACATTTTTGATGACTTTGTTAAGCACACATTTTCGACGTACTGATTTTTAGTCGTTAGTTTTAGTCAAACTTTATATTATATTGTAACTTTAAGGCACTGTAAGATCCGTTAATACAAACTACATCTCAAGTTCTACGCTACTTAGTTAGCAAATGTACAGGGTGTTGTTTTGGTCAGTGACATCTAACTCAGGTGATTGTGAGTTATGATTATTCAAAAATTATATTTTGTAAAAGTTATACGCAAGTTTTATGAAAGAAACCACTTCACAACATTCTTAAAATTCAAAACGAATGGGGAAACTCGCACCCTCGCGCGTATTAACGATATACTACGCTGTAGCTAGTAAGCTACGAAGAGGCCGTAATAAATTGATATTGTGGGTTTTTTCCTTTAAAAAAATATTTTTTTATGGTATCAGTATCGTTTATAAAACCACCCCTAAGTCGGAGTCGCTGACTATAACAACATTCTGTATATGATATTGATGTTTAATACACATAAATGTATATCATTGTATGATATTCCTAAATCTAAAGCGTTGAGCTTTACTCACTTTGCCAAAAGCACATTATCACGTCCTCAACAATGCTAAGTTAAGTACATCAAACTGCTTGTCATACGCAGCAGTTAACCCTTCACCCGTCGAATGCGACGCTTTGCTAATAGCCCGAAGCCTTTGATCGCATGTAATGAGCTATCTCATTTGTGGTCGCAATTTAGGAGGGCGTATTTATTACGAAATCAAAGAATTTTGGATGAGTATACTATAACTAATTTAAACATAGACTTATATGTATTTTATACTAGACGCGCTTTTCAAAGAAAATTTTGGGTCTCATTTTCTTTTTTAAAATGACAAAGGATGTACAAACACAGCATTGCCATGGCAACGCTTTGAAAGATGCCGTATCGGGCCTCAATTTTTTGTACAAAATACAAACTTTGTTTACACGCAAAACCCAATTTTGTTCTTAACAGACTGTATAACAGTAGTGTAACATAGAGGTGCAACAATAATTTATATTAAAATTAATGAAATGACGAAAAGATATAAGGCTTTGCTCTTTATGTTGCTTAGACATGTGTAGTTGATGTAGCTTTAATAAAGTAAAAAGAATCAACGTTAATTTATAATTTTGCCAAATCGTTTGTCTCCGGTGTAATGTTGCAGGCGCCTAAATAAAATAAAGACTGTTTCATTGCAAACTTTAATCAATAGTTTCTTCAACAATAAAAAACTATCCTATTTGTTATTGAGAGTACTGTTTGCTTTTTAAAGCGTCTTACCTACGTCTCTTAGAAACGATTTTATCGACGTTAGATAGGAATTATCCGACCGTATAAGTAACTATAAAACGATCGATTTTACGTAAATGATTGCAGACAATTTGGTTGCGTTTTCGAATTAGGCGTTTGGTATTGTATTCGACGAATATTTCTTATCTGATGTTTGTTTAATCGACTCTCAGTCAAATAAGTCTTATCTGACCCCTAGAGTCGATTTTACCCTGAAACTCATATTCTAAATTAGTATTAAACGACCAATCTTAAAATGACATTTGCATGAATGATTGCTGATAAATAGATGACGTTTCAAATTAGGCATATTGTAATTCATTTTTCTATGTATATTGTATGTGATGTTGTAAAAAAAAATAAGTTTAAAAATAGTGAAAACCGACTTCACAATCAAAATGCACTCAAAAGCCTTAAATAAACTCTTGACCATTTAAGGAAAAGATCCATTTTAGGCGAATAATTTATTTTTGGAGTCGGTGTTCTGATAGTTGATATTTGAGATGGTGGCATTTTTAGGAGAAGAGAGGGAGGGGTTGCGTCTCATGACTTTGGTTTTTAAAAAGCTACAAATTAACTATCAAAAGTTCTGTCATTAAAATCACTGAATTCCTCAGCGTCTAGGAGTTCCACCATCAGCTCAGCTCCTCACAATGTCGACTATCAGACGCAACAACAAGTCTTCATTAAGATTCTAGTACAAAAACTCTACATGAGCCTTTTCAATTCTAGGTTTTCCGGCGATTGCACCAATATTTCATCATCAGATCCCGACTTGCCAATAATGGGACCAACTAGAAAGTATAACCTCTAGGTAGGCAATTTTTTTCGAATCGGTCCAAAAATAACTGTAACATAAATACATAAAAAAACATGCAGTCGAATTGATAACCTTCTCTTTTTTTGTTGGTTAAAACTATAACTTAAATATAGTTTATCCAGCCTTTATCCTTGCCCGTTTATCTCAAATCCGATGAAAGCCGATCCTACACAAACATTAGTGCTTTTAAACGCCTCGTGCGCGAACTATCTAGTATCGGGTGACGGTTGATCGATGTGTTAAACTACGATAGTGCAGAATCGCCCCTTCGCAGCTTCGGGTTGATTTTTGAGTTTTGCAAAAATGTGATGTAGGATAGATAGCGGGTGGATTGAGTGAGAGAGAATTTCAGTGGAGATTTTTTTTATTTTTTTATTTAAAACACTTCATGCACAAACAAAAGGTACATATGGCGGAGTTAATGCTAAAAGCATTCTCTACCAGTCAACCATAGAAAAACTGCTGGCGGCGCGAAGAATGTGATAGAAGGGCAAAAGTGAGAGCTTGATTGAACCTGCAATAGGTATTTAAACAAAAAATAAACATACATACTACTTATTACATAAATACCGTATACATTAATACATAATTATGTAATAATAAACATACACATAGTACATACACATAATAATAATACTAATGGTACACATGTAAGAAAAAAAAAGAGGTTAGTGAGACAAGTTCGATATCTCTTCCTTGTAAAGTGCTCGAAGGGCCATCTTGAAAGAGAATTTGGAGGAGGATGTTTGTACTGTCTTTGTAAGGTCATTCCAAAGTCGAATGGGTGTGAGGAGAAATGATAGGTTAGAACATTTTCCCACCTTACTTCAAAAAACTTTGTACCAGATTTTAAACTGCACTATCGTATTAACCGATCAATTTAAAAAGTATGTTATACTGAGAGCATTCAATGATGGAGGTATACTTTTTGAATTGGTTGGGTAGCCTAGTCTTAGTTTAAACCTTTTCGCGTGTTAATTTGATTAAGAGTTTCACTGTTTTACCAATACATCTAATAATATAGGGTGAGGCCTGTAATAGGAGTTGAAAATTTCAAATATAAGCCACCAGCAATACATTCAAAAAATTCTAATTAATTACAATGAAAAATAAATGTATTGTTATAACGATTTTGATATACTCGGACATTGATTAGGGATTATAATTTTTGATTACATAACTCTGAATCAAAGCATTTTATATCACTATCATTGGTTAAAATATTTGCTCCTATTATAGGTCACACGCTGTAAATACACGTAAACAAACAAAAAACTAACGAACGTAAGTTATTTAAGTGCATAGTGATTGTGAATCTGATAAAAAAGAGTTTGATTTTTTAAAAGAAAATTTACGTGAAATTTAAATTAAAAGTATTTAACTAATATTTTTACACAATCGTGTGATAAAAATTTAATGAACTGCGAAAATTACTGATTGCACGACCCCTATGAACGTTAAATAAATATTGAAGGCTCTATAAAAGAAACTCAAATTAAAAATAAAATGTAATAAGAAGATATGGTTTTGGAAGAGGTTTATTATAAAAAAAGAGTCAAAGAACCTGGAATAAAAAGTACTTAATTGGTACATTAGAAATCCATCTATCAATCCAACTATTTAACACCAATTACGCGGTGTTTAATACAAAGTTTACTGTATTAATGGTTCTGGTGGTACATAATCCAATTATACTTTCGATAGTTTACTGAATGAATCTTAATCCACCGCGTAAACAAAAACAAAACAGGATTATTCGTTACGAAATAACACAAGGCTTTTATTTCTCGGTTTGAAATTCACGTTCAACTAAACGCAGACCTGAAGATACGTTCAACTTCTCATTTTCAATTAGAACTATCTCTTTCTGCCACTAGCCGCGTAATATACTCGTCTCCCTTCCGCAGCGCAAAACAATGGGGCGCTTATGGTTTCCCTTGTAACGACTGAAATGGTTTTCCTCGTTCCTATCTCTGTCTATCCGGCTGAAATACGGTAGGAGTGAAGAGTGCGAAAGATCCGGACAAGTGCCACTTTCAGCTAATTTTTGGAGCCGCCGCGTGCCGGTTGCTCTGTTTTCAATCCCCCGCTTTTCGTACTTGACTGTTTTTTTTAATTTTTACCCGGAGGTCTGTGACATTTTCGGGAGTTATAATATAGCATTATGTTCTTCAAAAGACGGTCTTTCGAGACGTGACCGGACTGCGAGGGGTTTTCTCCTTTCACAAAGAACATTAAAAAGTGCATTTGAAATTGTGAGTTGAATGAACGATGGAAACAGCGAAGACAACTGTGATAATTAAGAAGTCGAGCACGAATCGTGGCCCTAATTACGTTATTAAAAGTACAAAATGCTTCTCAAAACAAAGTTCTGTCAATTTATTCATTCATTACTAGCTGATGCCCGCGACTTCGTACGCGTGTTATTTTTAATTTAAACTTTTCTTTTGCATTTTACAAGCGATCCCCCACGACTTTGTCCGCGCGTTTTGAGTTTGCTCCCTCCCCTCCCGTTGCAGCGTGATATTTTATAGCTTAAAGCCTTCCTCAATAAACAAGCTATTTAACACAAAAATATATTTTAAAATCGGTTCAGTAGTTTCTGAGATTAGCGCGTTCAAACAAATACACTCTTCAGCTTTATAATATCATAATATATTGTTATTAGTTTGTTTGTATGAAGACTGGTATGTTAGTACGTCCAATTTATTGAGAGGTTTTTTATTGGTAGCCGATTATATTGTTTAGCTATCCAAAATCTGCTTTTGAGTAAAATAACTTTCAATAATAGTGTTACGTTTGGTAAATTTTGAGATATCAATACATAGAAACATATAAAAGAAGCTAACCAGTTTTGAAAATTATAAATTTAATATTATAACATAAAATCAAAATGTTTGCCAGATTAGATAGCAACCAGAAAACATGAAGCTGCCTAAAATTATAACAATACAACCAACATATTACGAAAAAAACTGTTAATTTAAATTCAAGCGATTTACTCCCAAGCCCAGCGAGGGCGTTACGCATAATATTTAAAACCGTTACGTCAATTAATTCTTAATAGACCCCTTCGAAATCACGGACCAAGAGCCCAAGATGTAAGCCATCTCACCCTAGGGGCCAACTATAGTGTTGGGAATGACGCCCTCCTCGCTGTGAACTCCGACGGTCGTTACAGGCCATTTGTTACTCACCCTTATAGAGTTATAATAATCGTTGTTATTACGGCAACGCTCGACTCAGCTTAGCGTGCGATAAGTGATAAAAAAGGCGAGTGAAAGTCTGCGCTTTGCTGTGCCTGAGCTTGATCGTGTAAAACATTCCTGATTCAGACAAGAGATATTGAGGATGTAACACTGGTAACATGGGTGCTGCACTGAATAGCCGATATTGGTTGAAATACATTGGAGTAGACTTCACGAATATGGTTCTGAAACTAAGCAGTTGGGTAGAAGAAATGGCGCGGGGTCTTTAATTAAGTTTTACTGGTAATCAGGTAGGTATTTGGAACAAAGTAAATGCATTATATAACAGTGAGGATTTAAGAATGGTTGTTTCTGAAAATGGATATTTCTAAATTATTTAACAATACCCTTAAGAAAATGCTAATACATAAATGTTATTACAATTTGAAGGAATTCATCAAACACACGGATAAATAAAACTTCATAATTTAATGTTTTAATTTAAGTTAAATATGATAGTAATTAAATATTGAAACCCGCGTAGTGGCTTTTCACAACTGACTTCTTTATTTTTCATTTTGACAATCGGTTATAGAATATGACAGATGACATTGACATTTGTAGCTATTATTTTGATATAATTCTTACACCTCCACTTATCAAAATAATCTAGGCACAAACATTGTGTATTAAAAATCAAACAACAATACTCTGAATACCCAACTTCTTTACAAAATAATTATGTTTTACACAACTTAAACCTTTAGTTAGTAGGTCTGCTGGCATTTCAGAAGTTGGCAGATAAACTATCTTGATTAGATTATTAGCAACCGCTTCTCGAACGAAATGATGGCGCACATCTATGTGCTTGGTCCTTTTATGGAATAATGGATTTTCTGTCAACTTCTGAGCTCCTTGATTATCATTATATAAAATGATTACATAATCACACCCATTTATTATTTCAGAGTACAGGGTTTTTAAATAGATTGCCTCTTTACTAGCCTCAGCAATGGCCATGTACTCGGCCTCAGTACTTGACAATGCTATAGTGCGTTGTTTTTTACATTCGTACGATACAACAGTTCCTGAAAGCTTAAAATAGAAGCCTGTGTATGATTTTCTGTCAAGGGTGTTTGAAGCCCAGTCTGCATCAACAAAACCTTCCAGTTTATAATTATCTTTACTAAACATAAGGCCATATGATTTAGTTTTACACAAATATCTCAGGATTCGCTTTGCATGTTTCCAATGAATACTAGTGTAACAATTATTAAATTGGCTTAAATAACTTACGCTATATGAAATGTCTGGGCGAGTTAATACACTTAAGTACATCAAACTACCCAATAGTTGTTGATACGGGTACTGTTGACAAACATCTACACCTTTCTCAAGTTGTAAATTACATTCTATTGGAGTATCAACAACTTTACAGTTTGTCATATTAAATTTGCTTAAAATATGATCTACAAACTTCTCTTGGTCTAAGGAAATACATCCATTCTCATATGTTTTAACTCTCATGCCTAAACATTGTTTCAATTTTCCCAGATCCTTAATTTTAAATTTTGACATTAAAGTTGTTTTTAATTCATCTATCATATTTCTACTGCTGGAAAAAATGAAAAAATCATCAACAAAAATTGCTATTATAATCAGCTCTTTATAACATTTTTTTTTATATAAACATGGTTCTACTTTTGATCTTACAAAATTGGACTCTAATAAACAATCATTTAATCTTTCATTCCAAGCCCTGGCAGATTGCTTCAAACCATAAATTGCACGATTTAATTTAAGAACATAATTATCTTTACAATTTAAATTAGGTGGAACTTGCATATACACTTTTTCGTTTAGGTAACCGTTTAGGAATGCTGTAGTTACATCTAAATGAGTAATTTCAAAATCATGTTTAACACTTAAAGCAAATAAAAGTCTTAATGTAGAGTAACGAAGAACAGGTGAGTATGTGTCGGTATAGTCCACACCCTCCTTCTGGGTGAAACCTTTTGCGACCAGTCTGGCTCGATATCGCACACTGTTGTCACTTTCATATTTTTTCTTAAATACCCACCTACACTGTACTACTCTGTCAGCCTCTTTTCTTTCTACAAATTCCCATGCTTGATTATCATCAAAGGCTTTTAGTTCCTCCATCATTGCTTGTCTCCACTGTTCCTTCTCTGGTCCGTTCATTGCTTCTTCATAACCGAGTGCTTCATCGCTTGACTCCAGGTTATCCAAGATACAGAGATTAGTCATGCCATAGCGTTCAATTGGTTTTCTTTTACGCTTACCAATCTCCTCCACTTGAACTTCTTCCTCCATTATGGAGTCATTTTCTATCACTGATTGAAAAGAGTCATCTTGGGAAGTTGACGAGTCACAGGTATATGTTGCATCAATGGGATCCTGAACTGAATTTTCTGAGAAATTTTCATCTCCATTTAAGTCTTCATCTATCTTTGATATTTCTTCATTATTTATTGAACTTTCTTCTTCTTCTAAATTTCCATCTTTCTTTGACATTTCTTCATTATTATTTACTATAACCTGAGCTGTGTCTGAGTCTTCTTTTTCCATAATAATGACGTCTCTGCTCATAGTAATTTTTTTAGTTTTAGGGTTATACAGTCTGTATCCTTTTATGTTATCTGGAAAACCAACTAAAATCAATTTGTCAGCCTTCTTGTCCCATTTAAGTCTTTGTGCTTTGTGGACATGCACCATTACTTTACTGCCAAATATTCTAATGTGGCTTAAATCAGGCTTCTCACCTGTCCATTTCTCAAATGGTGTCATCATGCCTAAACTGGCAACTGGCGTTCTATTCATTAAGTATACTGCGGTGTTAACTGCTTCAGCCCAGAAACTTTTGCCAAGATTGGCTTCAAACAGTAAACATCTTGCCCGTTCAACCACAGATCTGTTAAACCTTTCTGAGAGACCATTCTGCTCTGGAGTATGAGGATTAGTCTTCTGATGGACAATACCTTTTTGTTTTAAGTAATTTTCCATCTCACGCGAACAAAATTCCCCTCCATTGTCGGTCCTCAATATTTTAATCTTGTTTCCTGTCTGATTTTCAACCAAAACTTGAAATTCTTTGAAATGCTGGAATGTTTGGTTCTTTTCCTTCAAGAAATAAACAAGAGTCATTCTGGTGGCGTCATCAACAAACAAAAGAAAGTACTTTGCCTGACCAATTGACCTGGTCTCCATTGGGCCGCATAAATCTGAGTGCACTACTTCTAGTAGTTTTTCACTTCTATGATTGGCCGATGGGAAAGGGAAACGAGTCTGTTTACCCTCACAGCAAACTTCACAGGTTTTTAACCGAATGTCAGCTTTCTTTTCAAAAGATATCCCTACTACAGCACCTTCTTGCATTTTTTGTAAGGACTTACTATTGATATGTCCCAATCTTTTGTGCCATGTTGACATTGCCGATAATGAATTCTCTGATTTCACTGTGTTTAACTTGTACACACCATTCATTAAATTTGCAGTACCAATAAGCTCATTTGCTCGATTGTATATGAAACAGACTTCTTCTTTGAATACTACTCTATTGCCATTAGCAATAAGTTGGCTTACTGACAATAAGTTTGTCGTAAGATTCGGTATATACAATACATTCTTCACAATCACATCGTACTGAGAACTGTTAACACACGTCGTAATCTGTGTTTCACCAACACTAACTACAGGCACAGTCATTTTGTTAGCCACTACGATTTCTCTGTTCTCATGCACTGGTCTGGTTCGCAGTAAACATTTTCGATTTGATGTCATGTGTGCGCTTGCGCCCGAATCAACGTACCAGTCTTCTGTGCTATAACAACTGTTGAAAAACGCTGCACTAAAAGCATTTACATGTATGTTTGTTTTTAAATCGGGGCATTTATTTTTAAAATGGCCTATCTTCTTGCAATTATAGCATCGAATTTGTTTACTTCCTGTTGACGAGCCGTTTGACGTTGACGTTGATGACATTTGCTTATGGTTGGTGTTGCCATTTTTTAATCGCAGTTTTGATGACCAAAATGCGGATGTTCCAGTAGTGCCAACCTCAGCACACATATCCAATAACTTTGTCTTTATGACGTCAGCGCTAATGGCGATTCCAGAGTGTTCTATTGCCATTATCATCGGTGAATACTTCTCTGGAAGTCCAGCCAAAAGTAATGAACCTATCCACTCATCTGTGATCTCAAAACCTGTCCCCTTTAGTTTCTGTGCTGTATCAACCATTTGAGATACATATGATGTCATGGAATCACAGTCATCAAGTCGTATCGAGATCAACGTTCGAAGTAGGCTTATCTTCCTTTGGAAACCCGTGTCATCGAATAACTGCTTTAATTTATTCCACACGCCGCTCACTGTAGTCTCACTCTTGATATGCACATATAAGGAACAGTCAATAGTCATCACGAGTTTAGCTTTTGCTTTTTTCATGTCACTATCACTTAGCGTAGCCGGCACATTTTCAATGTCAATTCCCTCAAGCAACAGAAAATTACTTGTCGCGAACGCCCAGTCGTCGTAGTTTTCCCGTCCTTTTAGTTTCGGCACATTCATTAAGTAACCAGACGTCGACATTATTACTTTCACTCGAAAAACAATACTGAAATACGCAATTGCTATGAGACTGGGCCCATAACCTATTGAAACCCGCGTAGTGGCTTTTCACAACTGACTTCTTTATTTTTCATTTTGACAATCGGTTATAGAATATGACAGATGACATTGACATTTGTAGCTATTATTTTGATATAATTCTTACATTAAATTGAGTTCTAAGCGACTAGCGTTCATTGTTGTCATGCCCTTGCAGGCCGTCACATTTATACCTTTGTTGTAATGTACCAGCTTAACTGTAATGTGACTATGAGCAATAAATGATTTGATTTGATTTGATTTAAATGCCTATACAAAACATCAGTAAATAATACAGATGTTTATTTGTACCAATTAAAAACCCAGTTTATTAATGCACTTCCAAATCATTCCCAACTCATGCCACTCGCCGAGATCCTTATCGCGCTCGCTACTTGTATAAGCGATATATCAAGTCTTATCGAGCGATATAACAATTCCACCCTCCGTCCGGCCCTCCGTCGCCAGTATTCCCCTTACGCGGCGGACTTTTGTGAATAACCTATGGCAGGGTATAAGCTAATCATCGCACTTTAACTAAGATTTGTTAGCGGTTTAATTGGCTGCTTAGTGATATTAATAGTTAAATATTTCTCTTGGTTAATACTATTTAAGGTAAATTTAGGGACACAATATTTTATAATATACTTCAGATTATCATTCGTTCTTCTTATTCGTTACAGAACTATAAGACATTGTATTATAGTTATATACATGTCATCGCGCGCGTACACAAGCAAAATTAAAGTTGCTGTTATGACTTTACATTTATTTATTTGCATTTGATTGTTTGATCATTTGTGAAGTGGTTACTGATTTGACTTTGTAGTAATGGATCTTGAAATTGATTGGATGATATTTTGTAAAAGGCATACTGATTTGACTACGTTTGTACCGGATTTTTAATTTGATTGGTTGGTTTATTTTGTAAAGAGCATTGAACGCAGTGTGGTGGCACTAGTATCGATTTTACTCATCACGAGGACAGAGTCGAGGAGTATGACCGCCGAAGAATATGGTATAGCCCAGCGAGCCTGTCACGTTCACCGCTTTTCTACGAGATATTGTGGCTTTGGAATTGGAATAACATCGTATCTTTGCAACCTGCGTTTTCCTTGCTTGACCTATCATGGACGCCCTACCACCAGACGAAGGTGACGGACGAGCCACTTGGCCTCAACTTCCGCCGTCTTATATTTTTAATTAAGTTGTTACTAAATATAAAATAATAATAAATAAATAAATAAATATTGGACACCAATCACATACATTGCTTTGATCCCAAAGTAAGTAGCTAATTGCACATGTGTTATGAAAATCAGACACAACGGTGGTAACACAACACCCAGACCCGAGACAATATAGAAAATTTTGATTTCTGAATTGACCCGACCGGGAATCGAACCTGGGACCTCGGAGCGGCGATGACTTGAAACCAGCGTGCTTAGTAGTGCTGGTGTAGTGGACACCACGAAGGTCGTCAATAATGAGTAGTTGTAGCTTAGGACTGTAGTAAGTTTAGTTAAAGAAATGTTGAAAAGTCTAAAACTAATCTTCCTTGGCATTATTTTCTTTATTATGTGGCATCACTAAAGTAAATATAAATAGTTGCAAGTGTGTATATACCACTCCATTTTTTGGTTCGCCAGTCGTCAATAACGAATCTGTCCCAGATGCAAAACGTCACATTCCAAAATTAAACTGCAAATTTATTCTGCAGCTAACTCCTACTCACAAGGCGGCTAGCGAAGCGTAACGCGATAATGGCGATACTCATCAAAATATTGCATCACTAGCGAAATATTGTAAACGTCAATCAAGAAATTAAGTGGCGATTGTGAGGCGCGTGGCGAGCCGGCGCGCGCGCAGCCAACCGTGCGCGGGACGGGACGCCTATTGTTACGCGAGAGGGGTTGATATGCCACTCTGGTGCGCCTTTTTAAGGCATTGCAATAGTTAAAGAATAAAAGATTAGGAAAATTGGTTGGAAGGGAATGCATGAAAGTAAAAGTATGATATTTCGATTCTTTATGATCATGACATGAGAAAAAGTAATAGACTTTTAAGTGTATTTCGAATATTAGTAGTATTAGTTATATAGTATTATTTTAAAAGTAAATTATCACTTATTATAATTTAAAATCTCATTTGTGTTTCGCGTTACGCTGTTAGTATACCAACGCGTTCGAATGCGGCTGTAAGATACCACATAACATAGCTCATGTCACTATACAAAAGCGCATTGTCGTTTAAAAAATCTTGCTCTAAACAATTAGACCACCAAAATCCTTTACAACTTCTTAATTTAGATTTATTTTAAGATTTAATAATGGTGTTTGTTTAAGTATATCAATTTCCCCTATTCATGATTTTACATTTAAAAAAACATGGATTTAAAAATATTATCCTATTCGAATGTTATTATATAATTCATGAGAATTAATAATAAATAAATGAGATATTATGAATACCTAATTATATTTGATATTACTTGCTTTTTTTTGGGAAATAAAGAGGCTTATTTCTATTATTATATTATATATTTTTTAATTATTATATTTATCTACCTACGTGTCATGTAAAAGGGTGATTACTTATAAAAGAACATACCTTGTGAGCTTTGTGACGTTGCGTGTGAAGACCAGGAACTTTTGTAGGATGCATCTGAAACCAAACGCCCGTGGGTAATTATAAAACGTCTTGACAAAGCAATGCCTGAGACCTTAAGAGGCTGTACCTCTGTCACAAATCGCAATCAAGTCTACGTTTTCTGAGTTTGCTCCCCCCCTCCCATCGCAGTGTGATGTTTTATAGCCTAAAGCCTTCCTCGATAAGCTATCGAACACATTTTTTTTAAATGGGTCTAGTTGTAACTGAGGTAAGCGCGTCAAACCAAAAAACTCTTCAGCTTTATTATATTAGTATAGATTTTCGAGGTCAACTATCGACAGTTTGGCAACGCTTCTTATTTACACTAGAAAATGTTAAAGGAAATACATATTTTGTATTTGTTTTTGTACCATAAGCGATCTTCGCCAAGCACGGAAATTTATTCCGGTCCTTAAATGATCTTTAGTTTTTAAAGATTATTTAAGTACGCACACTCGACTGGGTTTTGAAAATCGAACTTATACATACAGAGTCGCCATTTTCTATGCCTCCAAAAATATCGGTTTGTTTGGAAGCATAGAAAATGGCGTGAAGAAGAAGGGATATTATTGCTTTCCAAAACATACAGAACGGCCTTATTCAAGCCTGATGGATAATACTAAAAAGATATGCCATTACACTTTTAGTGGCTTTAAAAATATAAAGAAAATTCTAGGAAACAGCAATTTTAAAAGTAGGTAGGTTTTTATTATACACCATTCATTTTCTCTATTATTACATTTAAAAAGCAAAGAAATTCAGATCCTAATGGATGGCACACAGCGTGCTGATAGCCAAGCACTCGAAACCGAGTGCTATATTTAAAATGAGGTCAGCAAAATGACGTCACCGTAAACTCGGGTCCGAGTGGTCAGCACCGCTGGAATGGTTCTCGACCACTCGAGCACGAAATTTGTTAAAAATCATTTAACCTAGAAATTTACCAAACGAACGTTGGTTGTACACTGATCAAATGGCTATTCCTATATATTTTCTTATCATGTCTTCCATACTATTTCACATTTAGGCAAAAAGTAGTTTATGGAATGTAAGATATTGATTAAATAAAAATATAGATAAATATTGTTCCAATTGTAATTGATCTTTTTGTGAGAACTATTTTGAATAATGTTTCTTTTGAAAAGCTGACGATAGTTACCTATTAGGAATCCTTACTCTATATTATCCATTAGGTTTGTGCCATTCTGTATCCTGTATTTACCAGTATAAATAAATAATTGCAATATATGAAAATAATTACAATATTCTTGAAACAATAGAAAATCGACCATATATTTCTTATGATTCTGACATTATAATGACTGATATCATACTGGTATCAGTTCGAAAACAGTATAGGTGACTATAAAATTTGAGGGTTTCCCTCGATTGCACCAAGATACCATCACCAGATCTCGACTTGGGAACAATGGGACGAACCAGAAGGTATAACCTCTACGTAGGCGATTTATTTTTCAAATCGGCCCACAAATGACTGAGATATAAAAAAAACATACAAGATTGCATATATACAAAAAAAACATACAGTTGAATTGATAACCTCCTCCATTAATGAATAAAGTTTAAAAAAATACAAATATTTTCTAAGATTTATTAGAGTTGTTCCAGCGTCCAGCGCCCACTTGCCAAATTGTCTGTGTCTTGTCTCGAAGCGCTAGTAGGGCCCAAAAGATAAGGAGACATGTTCTAGCCCCATACGGGCCAAAATTGATTGATATTACACTAAATACTGACGTTCATAGGTGGCATTTTGTCCTAAATTAAATAAATTATTTTTGACTTTGACTTTTGACTTCTAAAAATAAGCAGCAGAAAATTAGCAAATTGAAATTTTCTACGCAAAGTGTCAACAATTTTGCTACAGACTTCGGCCGCACTTAATTATTTAGTTAGGATTTCTTTTATCGACGTGCAGTGAAGACAGGTGTCAAACATTTTAAGGCTCATGCTCCTTGCTGTTTTGCTATTGAAAGAAACACTTTAGTGACTGCCTCTATAATATGCTATATAACAAGCGGTCCCAGCGATCTTTGCCCTACCCCGACTCCGTTTTATGGTTTAAGACACGTATATTCACGAACATCAGTTAAGCCGTTCTTGATTTGTAAAAAGTGTACAATTCAAATTCAAAATTGTAACTAACACGACTTTATTTTATAAATATAACATACGAGGGTCAAACTGAAAGTTCTTAGAACAGGCCACTTATAAACAATATAATAATAAAAAATATTCTAAAATTTGAAAATAGAACTCTTTGCCAATATTACTGAGTATATATTTCATTCATTTGTCATTTGTTTTACGATTTGGCGGCAAATTGAAAATTGTCTGTGTCACGTCAACATGAATTTAACACGAGAAAATTTTCGTGCAATGATTTTTTATGACTTTCGATGTCATTTAAGTCAACAAGAAAGTTATGATAGACTACGATTGGCCTTTCACGATGAAGCCCCATCTCGTGCGACTGTTTACAACTGGTTTAATGAGTTTAAACGTGGTCGCACTAATCTCACTGATGATGTACGTGAGGGACGGCCTTCTACGGCGACGACTGAAAATAACATCTGTGTTGTGCGGCGTATGATAGAGACTGACAAAAGAGTGACCTATCAGCAGATTCGGACAAGCTTAGGCATCGGTATGAGTCAAGTGCACAAAATCCTCCACGAACATTTAGCGGTCAGGAAGCTTTGCGCCCGGTGGATACCTCATAATTTGACTAAGGCTCAAAAACTCCATCGTGTGGATTGGTGCTGTAAAATGATTGAAAGATTTAACGGAGGTGACTCAAATGCTGTGTTCGACATACTAACAGGTGACGAAAGCTGGATTTACTGTTATGATCCTGAAACTAAAAGACAATCTGCTCAGTGGGTGTTTCCTTTCGAGGAGTTGCCAACTAAAGTGAAGAGAGATCGAAGTGCGGGAAAAAAAATGGTGGCCTCGTTCTTTGGAAGGATAGGTCATTTCGCAACAATTGTGTTAGAGGATCAAAAAACAGTTTCTGCAGAATGGTACACTACCAATTGTTTGCCACTTGTCTTGGAAAAAGTTCGAGAGAAACGACCTCGCAGTAGGATCCTCCTTCACCATGACAACGCCTCGTCGCACACCGCCAAGCGAACGATCGACTATTTGGCGACATCAAACGTTGAATTACTGGGTCACCCGTCGTATAGCCCCGACCTCGCGCCTTGTGATTTTTATTTATTTCCAAAAATTAAAGAAAAACTTAAAGGAAAGCGGTTTATGAATGCTGAAGAAGCGGTGGCTGCGTATCGCGATGCCATTGAAGAGACCCCTAAGGACGAGTGGGCAAAGTGCTTTTCCCAGTGGTTCCATCGCATGCAGCGGTGTATTGACGTCAATGGACAATATTTTGAAAAGATATAATAAAACTAATAACTGGCTAATGTAATCAGTTTTTGATTTTCTAAGAACTTTCAGTTTGACCCTCGTATGATATGCTCTAATACTGCTGACGTGATCACGTTATCAAATGTTTTAGCTATTCTTAAATCTGGCTAAGCTATCAAGTGTGCTCTGAAATTTTTTATATACACCTAAACTGTGGAAAACTCATGGAATCACTTTTTGATTTTAATATAGGGTATCTGATTAGTTGAATTTTGATTATTTTAGAACCTTAGAGAGTTTGTTTTTCTATTTGAATCGCGCGCTAATCTCAGGAGCTACAGGACTGATTTGAAAATTGCTTAATTTTCGAGGAAGGCTATACGAGTACGCTATAAAACATCACACTCTGACGGGAGTTTAGGAAGCAAACTAAAACGCGGGACCGCAGTCGCAGATGACGGCTACTTAACCTTTTATATACTGTTCAGACGGTACTTCTTCCCGACTGTAAAGAAATATCGAAGCGTAGTGTGAATGTTAAAGATGAGAAGTTAAAATAATAAGACAATATTCGTTATACTACGATTTAGACGTAGACGTTAAATATTAAAACACTACATGCCCTCAAAACCGGAATATTAAAACTTTGGCTATCAGTTCCGATACCATGAGTTTACTCGTTAGTGGCGACGGTTTTACTCGCTGGCGACGACGTAAAAAAGTCTATGACGTAAAAAGACGTGAAATTGCACAGCGCCTCTAGCGGTCACTCAGAGAACTAAATTTTTCCATACAAAAAGTTACGACGTATGCCAGCGAGTAAAATCGTCGTCGCTATCGAGTTAACTCATTGTAACGGTACTGTATGCAAAAAAATACCGACTTCTATAAAACGGGGTTATCCTCTATGTGTGATATTGTTGGTTTTGAATAATATTTAAATAAAGTGATCAAGTTGAACTTTCAAACACGTTCGTAGATATGTACGTTTGTCGTCAGTATTCTCAAAAAGGAGATGATTGTTTTTTTGTTTAGTCAGGCATATTCTAATAGTGCAAGTTTCATCAATTAAGTATTGGGTCGTTTTCGAGATGAAAGAAAAAAAAACAAGAAATGAAATAAGTTTAAAACTAACACCACTTTAATAAATCTCAACTACATGTTTAAGAAAACGCATTTCCCATTACATTTTTAGGAGAAACAATTCATTTGAAGTCCGATCATGATTTTAATTATGAAAGCAGTACAGTAGGCAGACTAGAGGATTATATTTCAAAGTTTTCAATTATAAAAGGAAATGGATGGGACAGAATGACAAGCTTCCTGACTTTGACAAATTTTCTATATATTTTAAATCAAAATTAAAAACTTCAAAATAGCAATAACTGTGCCGTACAAACGTTATATGTGAAATTGTACATAAGTTTGACACAATGCATAAACTCCAAATGATTTAGATACTCGTGAAAGTTGAAATAATTATTTTTTGTTTGAAATGCACTAGTCCATGTTAAAAAATAACTGAATAATTTATAGGTTCATTTTGTTATAAATAGTATATTTATCGGGGAAGGTTATAGGCTAAATTATTATAGCTTCATGAAGCTACGACGATTAGAAGTTCCATCGATGACAAACATTGCGCAAAACTAGGTAGCAGGAAATAAATCGTAAGCATGAAAATTATTATTTCTGCACAGTGTTCATAATAAGCAAAAAGAAAGATGATAGACAGACACTCGTATGAAAATGTTTCAAATTTCAATGTCTTCATCAAAACAAGCAAATATATGTATTGTAGATAAACTACTTTGCATTATAATTTGAATAAATAGAACTTGAAAGATAAAGGTCTTTTGCGTAAATAAACTCATAATCTCTCGTTTATTCATATTTCAAAATATTTGTCTGTAACTATAAAGGTAAAATACAGAATTACCACCTCCCATTGGGTATTGGAATATGTAAAATTTTATGAGTGTAAAAATCCATCTCTGTGTTTCTGCACAGAGGGTAAAAGCCCAAAGGTTGTAGAGCGTCGGCCACTTCTAGCCCCAAGGTGTCGTCTAAAGCGGGATGATGGTTGATGCACAGTGGAGCAATTTGGAACCTTTTGGGTAGGATGGAGCTCAAGTGGGACAATTTGGACTTTGAGCACGCTTTTTAAACGGGAATGGCGGTGACGATTTAAAAATTGTGCAATTGTCCGTCAGAATTCTGATGTTTTATTTATTTGTTATTGATGTCGCGCATTCAATTTAAGCGCTGATATCGGTAATTATTTCTGCCATCTGGAGGTATTTTAATGACGACAGATTTACGTTAAAAAATAACCTATTATTTTTCATGCTTGATATAAGTCCAGTACTTTGCGATACCTAGATAGTATTGTTTGAGTAGATATGGCTGTAATGTGCCAAAAAGAATTGTGTAAAAGTGATTTTTGATTGTAAAAGACCTCATTTATATTTTAAAGGTAATTAACAATTTAAAGCAATACTAAAATTCAAAGATAGAGCACTGTAAAGACTACCGAACCCACCCCCGTGTATGTTACTGACCTTAAGTATTCAGGTATAATACTGGTATAGATAAATGAATTAACCGACAGTAACCTATTTTAAACCGTAGTGTTTGTAATATAAACTTTTATAAGCTATGGATATTCTTCATACCTATAGATGATATGTGACATCATCACATCAAGTAGGTATTTACCATATTTTCGCGATGAACGCGACCTATTAGAACAGCTCATACTTTTAACTTGATTTCATTCAAATACATTAATAACTTACTTAAAGTTAACGTATAAGAATACTTATATATTATTTATGTGTTACTATAGAATACTGTCAAGTAGACAGGTATTTCTTCATTATTCATTGATTTTGTTTTTAATTGAGAGTACAAAAGAAAACAAAGTAATGATTTTCCATGCTTCATATACATATACTTATGTATATGTTTGTGGACCGTATATGACAGTATAATAATATTTTTGTTTGGTCATTGACGATGCCTGCAACTATACGACTTTTCCTATCATGCACCCTAAAACACTTTTACGCATAAAACTCGTTCCCAAACAATTTACAGCGTACGGACCACCCAAAACCATACTGTACCGAGCACAACAAAAAAAGCACAGAACACTTCACATCACAAAATGATATTCACCCGCAAACAGCATAGAGAAGTTGGTAAATGTCCCGGACCGACTCAGGTAGTCGGCAGAGCTCTTTATATCAAGCATTATGGTGCTGTCATGGCGTGTGACGTGCGGTCGTCGCGCTGCCGTCGTCCGACTGACGGCGGGGGCGGCGGGGCACGCCCCCACCACGCCCCAGCCACGCCTTCTACCCCCACCATGAGCCCCGCCAATCACACACCACTCCAGCTAATCTCCCGCAGAGTAAACAGGGCGGGATAATCACGCTCTCATCAGAACGCTTCGCCATTTTTCGATATTCCACGTTTTACCAGCGTTCTACACCGAGTTTTCATTAAGCGACTATTGGCTGCCTCTGGCCGTCGTTTGGCGAGCGTATTGTTTTTTCCTTTTTGTTCGGACGGGGTATTGTATTTTTTTTATGAATTGCCACCCGGCCGCTTCTACCTTGATAATTGTCCACATAATTGGCTGAATCTCGGCATATTGCGAAAGCGTATTTTATCAACGGCACGCTTTGTTCGGACAATGACGATTTGGTCACCTTTTTAATGATCTTTTTCTATTTTGAAGTACAAAATGGAGAATCACATTATTTTCATGTTTATGGAGTATGACATCTGCAAAATATTGGAATCGGAAAAAGTGGGGCGTCAAAACTCACGGAGAAGTGTTCGCTAAAGATATCGTAGCTATAGCAGAAACAAAGACAGTATTTAAAGAATTAGTTTAAGAAGTGAGCATAAAAATAAAAGACTCTATATTTAAATTTGAAGAAATTTACAACCCATCACCATTGAGACTTTAAATAATAGACCAATAATGGCAATGGTATATGCATCTGGATAGCGAAAGACACAGGTTCAATTTTTTTTCTGTCACATTTGCATTTACCTACAATTGCAATTTATATAACTAAGATTGGTATTGTGACAAAACTATATAAAAACCAAAAAAAAAAAATACGTTAATCGGCAGCCTATTTACCTACGCCCCTAGATGTATACCAGACATAAAAGCACGGATTGCGATGGCATGGTAAGCTTTGAATGCCATAAAGCACTAACTATAATCCGAGATATCCTGCAGAGTTTGCAAAAAATATTGGACATCAATCACATGCTCTGATCCCAAAATAAGTAGCTAATGCACTTGTGTTATGGAAAACAGACACAACGGTGGTACCACAACACCCAGACCTGAGAAAACATAGAAAATTTTGGTTTCTATATTAATCCGACCGGGAATCGAACACGGGATCTCAGAGCGGCGACACCTTGAAACCCAGAGTGCTAAGCCACTACACAAAGGTCGTCAAAAATCGTCGTTCGTCGTATCTTTGTATTAGGGTACATCTGAAGTACAGTACTCTATGGACGTAAATCATGGACCTTGACAAAGAGAAATAGGAAGTGACTGGCCGCTTTTGAGATGTGCTGAAGCAGGATAGAGCAAATCAGCAGCATGGTGGAAAAAATGAATAAAAAAGTCTTGAGCATGGTGAAATAAAACAGAAAACTGATGGAAACAATTGAAAGTAAAAGTGGGCGAATGTTGGGACACTTACAACGACACAAAAGCTTTATCAGAACCATAATAAGGAAGAATAGAAGTCAGAAGAAAGAGACGAAGACTATACCATCAAATAAAGCAAAAGTTAAATGTTGCGTCGTATCAAGAGGTCAAGAGAATAGGGGAAGAGCGTAAAGAAAGGACAAACATTCTGCCGACTAGTGCTTAGCCCCTTAAATTTGATGATTAAATTATATTCGGCTTTTAGTAACAAAATACAATCCAAGAGCCGATACACTCAAAACATTGTAGAAAGGATATAAACTATCTTTTCACACCTGTAGTGTGCACGATCCCTTTTTACCCGACAGTAAAATATTTCTTTTATTTCTTGTATCACGAGATCCAATTTACTTGCTGACAAGATACAGTCTATCAAAACGACATTTGCAATCCGTCTTGCACTCATTTCCTCATTACGCAATCGTAGTAGGAAACTGGGTGGTAGCAACGTAGCTACGAAGCTAGGATGCTACGATACTACGGCGTAGCGTAGACACACAACGAATCGTAGCATTTCGTAGCGGGGATTATTAATGAGAATTGATTTATTTGAGGATTTTCTAAGTTGAAGTCCCTTTTACTGGCTTAGATAGGAAAAAACGTGTGTCTACAGGCTATATAATATCTGTATTATTAACTAAAAAATCTTCTATGAATCAATTGGTAGTTTTATTGAGTAGGCCTTTCCCTCTTCGAAAGAAGAGCCATAACCCTTCGCCTGGTCAAGTGGTAGGTATACAATTCAATTCATTTTATTACCATAAAACCTACATATAAGGCCCTAAGACAAAATTAAGCTGATATAAATAAAACTTTAATTGGCAGACACGGTGAAGAAATAAAAGCCACTATAAAGATGAAATAAGAAACCAAAAATTTGCGCACGGGCGGAATTTGAACCAATTGAGCTACCTTGCTGTCTGTCCAACCTTGCGAAATTTATGGTCTTTTAGGGATACGCCATTACGCGTGACGTTTAGCGCCATCTACCCGTATGTTTATGCAACAGTGGGCCAAGTAGTTATTATTTACAGAATAAATTTAACTTGAAATTTGATGACGCTTCGCTGTCTAATGGTTTAGAATGTTTATAACACTCACAGTGTCATATTTTATATTCATAAAGATGTAATAAGAAATCATCATCATTATTTCATCTTTATGAATATAAAATATGACACTGTGAGTGTTAAAAACATTCTAAACCAATAAAAGTCACTATGATAATAATATCTAGATTGCAGATTTTAACAAGGTAGTTCTCTCCATTTTGCCGATCGCGATTAACAAGGTGGTCTATCAGTGGATAGACAACCTAGTTAAAATCGCAGGATCGCACTGGTCGCTGTGCAATACCAAGGGGGAGATTTATGTTCAGCAGTAGACGTCCTAACGCAGATAATGATGAACGATAGAACCTTAGAACTCGGTCAGTCCATCAATCATCATAAACTGTAACAAATATATTTCTTTAAGGGCTGATTTTTCAATTGTCAGATATTTCGTCGAACAAAATACAATATGGCTAATTTGAAAACGTCACCTAATTGTCAGCAATCATAGGTAACTGTATTTTTTTAAAATCTGTCGTTTTATAATTTATTAGTCTGATAAGTTTTATCTGACTATTGAAAAATCGGCCCTAAATGAACTTAATTAGCCCATCAACTAGTGTGAAAAAAAGAAAAAAACTATAGTTAATTAAGTCACTATGACAAGTACAAGTTGCAATAAACACTGCAACAAGTTCGTATAGCAGTTTCAATAACCAGTGGAGACATGTGGACATTGGCAGCGAAAACGTCTATTTTAGTTTTAATACAGGACTGTGTTTGTTAGCGGAAAGTACGCTCAACACAATTGCGCTTTGTTTGGCTCTAGGGAGGCTGGGGCAGTCGGTACACTTTCACAGGCGTCCCAATTAAAAAGTAATAGCATAAGACCTCTGGCACACTGCCGAGAAAGATAGAGCTAGCGAACTGATGTATAGACGCTACTTATAAAGGTTTTTTTCGTATTTGGTCAAACATCATTTGACCATTCGTCCATCCCACTACAAATCAAGTCATACTTGTGTGAGGAATAGAGACTGTTAAGGCCAAAAATCTATATACTTTTGGCCTGATCAGTCGTTCATCGAAAGAAATCTTAATAGCTAGCAACAAAAAGCAGCGGGAACAGTCTAATATTAGTATATTTTTTTATATTTTGCATATATAAGTTAAATTTTCTGTTTTTCTACTTACTCTTATTATTTATTGCAGATGAGGTCTAACGCAGGGCATTTTATACCGGTCTCCCGCATCTTTGTCCGCGCGTTTTAGGTTTCCTTCCCCCCTTTTGTCGCAGTGTAATAAGTTTAGAGCCTTAATTAATCCTTTCTCAATAAATAAGCTATCAAACACAAAAATATTTTTTCAAATCAATCCAGTAGTTCCTGTGTTTAGCGCGTTAAACAAACCAACAAACAAACTCTTCAGCTTTATACATACAAAACAGGACGAACAAAATAAAAATGTATCCACTCTCCAACGGAATTTGAATACTAATACTAAAGCCTTTCAGTGATTTTTCTGTTAAGCAAACAAATAGAAGCAGAAAGGCAGAAGGGGTTGAAGATTGCACAGTGCTTATTTATAATGCTTTAGTGCAAACGACTTCTTCAAGCTCACGATCAGCAATTGAAGATAAATCTTAACTCGTTTAGTGCCGAGCACTCACGACCTAGTGCGCGAGAACCATTCCAGCGGTGCCGCCCACTCGGGCCCGAGTGTTTACGGCGATGTCTTTTTCTGACGTCATTTTATACATAGCACTCTAACCCGAGGGCTTGGCCACCAGCACGCTGTGTGCCGACCACTCGGGCCCGAGTGTCCATATAAAAATATATATTAATTTACGCGTAAACATTGCGGTTTCCTGGGTATTTTTGTATTATGACTGACGTATTTTTGTATTATGACTGACACGACTTGTATACTTCACAAGAACCGATTGGTAAAGATTTAGCGTAATTCATGTATGTATAGCTCTTGGTAGAACGTTTGCCCGTAGATACAGAATATACTTTTGAAAAAAAAAAAATAATCTTTCCATACATTTGGAACTCTTATATAATCTGACAGAAAGGTTATATCATCATTAAATGAAGTGTATTCTTAGTTATGAGGTGCTCGTAGCGCAGTGGTAACAGCGCTTTGGTAGTGATACCGAAATGAAGCAACTTACGGCGCAGTGGTGTTTGGATGGGTGACCATTCCGACCATATAAGTGACATACATCGCGAGCATCTCTGTGCTTCGGAAGGCACGTTAAGCCGTTGGTCTCGGCTAATATCTGTTGATATTAGTCGTTAAGCCTAGTCAGAGGCCTAATAGGCGGCTTGATAACATTTGACAGCAGGGTTAGTCGCTTGCCTTGCAAACACCTCTCCACCAACCCGCACTGAGCCCGCGTGGTGAAATATGGGTCAAACTACCCCATAGTTGAGGTAAGGCCTTTGCCCAGCAGTGGGATGTTACAGGCTAACTTTACTTTACTTAGTTATATTGTTTACATCATAAAAATAGTATCGGTTGGTGTAGGACCCTTTACACGTTGCGACTTTTAGCATCGATGCAGAGACGACAGCATCGCGACTCACGCAATCAACAGATTTACTTTAGGAACGATGCTGTCGCGTGTTAGTATCCTGTAAAGGTTGATATTTTGCGACTGCATCGATGTTGAATCGCCGCTAAAAGTCGCAATGTGCAAAGGGACTTAATAGTTAGGGAGGCGAGGTAGCTAAATGGCGTAATTCAACGGCGCCGTCGAGACCTATCAAAATAGAAAGATAAAATAATTTCGAAAAGAAAAGCTCGTATGGTAAAAACCATTTTAGCGGTGGGTTTGGCGTGTACGGTTTTTCAAAAATGTAAAAAAAAAACAGTTACTTGGGCATTCTCGAGCGCGTCAGATATTCATACTATGTATGCCCCAAGTGCCTCTGATAACAACGGTATACTAATCTGCCGGTTTGCGTGGTGGGGGTAGGCATATAAAGTAGTCAAAAATGCAAAAAAAAAAATTACTCGAGCGCGTCAGATTTTTGGAAGGGGTGTTAAGTAGGCCCCAAGGAAGCTCCCTTAAAAAAAACTGACGACTTTGGCGTGACCATAAGTTATGATGAATTTTTGAAAATGCAAAAAAAAATTGTTATTTTGAAATACTCGAGCGCGTCAGATTTTCATAGGGGAGGTTCATCTCGGTATCCTGAAAGCATATTTTCTTAATCTGACAAAAATGTTGGTGGGTTCTCTTAATCTGACCGGAAAGGTTTTTTGGTTTCTTGTTTTTTCCTTTCTTCTTTCTTTTTAATTATTCTTCACTTCGTTTTGCTGACGGTACGTCCAAAAAACAATTTGAGGATCAACAGGCTTTTGAATAATATACATACATGAAACTGTACATGTTAATAATACTTTTGTATACAGATACGCGTAACCTTTTCCAAGTCGACGAAAATTGTCGAGAAGCTTTAGAAAAAAAAAATTTTTTTGAGATTAAAGTAACATAATTTAATCATCGTTATTTCATATCATTTTTTTAACACCCTCAGTTTTCAAGATATACTCAACAAACCGGGAGTTTGAGTTTTTATGAAGCTTCAAGTCAAAAAGTTTTAACTTTAGACAAAAATGTAAAGAGACCTTTTTTGTGTAAAATAAAATTACCTTTTTGTTTATTTAAACTTTTTTTTTGTAAAATGTATCGTTCGCGACTTATATGCCGCAACCCGTTTTTCGGAAGACGAAATGGCTCCTCCACACTCCTGGTCATGCGGAAACCGGCAGATTTTGTATTTTTAGTACGTTTTAGATTATATTCTTCAAAATAAAAATAAAAAAAATCGCGCTCGAGAATGCCGGATTAACGTTTTTTTTTTTTACAAGTTCGCGACCCTATAACTCGGCGGCGTCAAGGACTTATCGTCAGATTAGTTAAATTTAGTCTTAAAACACTAAAATCAACCCCCAATATCTTAATCTGACGCGCTCGAGTATTACAGACTATCGATTTTTTTTACTAATCTGATCGTCTATCCTAGGCGCGCGTCACTACATATAGAGCTAAATACTTTACAAGGTTGTTCTATTAGGTCCAAGGTATCTCTCATATCTTAAACTGCCACGCTCGAGTATTACCGAAAATTCCCCTATTCGCCTCCCTAACTATAATAGTAGTTGTATCTGAATTACGGCTGGCTAATCCAGAGAGACTATAAAAATGTCTGGGCACGACACAGCTTAATTTGAATCTTAGCACCTTCGGCCAACCGGATGTCATCGAGCTATGAAAATTGGAGCTATCAATAGCAACGCTACAAACGATGTCGAAGCATTATTCAACTCCACTGTTTATTTGCAGTGAATAGATAAAATAAAATAAGTGCATTTGTTACTTTAAGGTTGCATAAGTTTGTCACACGTAATGACGTAGGTATTTATAAAAGACCAGAAATTTCGCCCAGTTGAACCGACGGCACGGTAGCTCAATTTGAAGAGCGTTTGGCCCGGTTAGCCCGAAAATTGCTGGTTCGAGTACCGGCCCTGCGCAAGTTATGGTTTCTTATTTTCATCTTTATGCATAAGTTTGTAAAGATGTTTCGATTAGTTTGAATCCTTTAAAGCAACTTCCCTTCAATCAATGTCTTATTAATTAATATTTCATTTCATTGATAAGCCGTTGTAATACGTCTTTTCACGCTATCTGATCGGCAAGGTATTTTCTATTACCTCTCTTGCTGAATCACTTCACTCGTGATTCAAGGTGACGCCCGCGCCGAATGACACCTCTTTACGCCCTGGGGAATAATATACTCGTACTATTGGCTAACTATTTCAAGATTTTATTTAACAGGGAACAATAGGCAAAAGATAAAGCCAGCACCGAATGGACATACTACCCCAGTATAGCGTACATAATTTACCATAACCAGCAAAAAGTTATCACAAGATATTTGAAAAAAAGTAAGAAATCAGCTAACACTGGATTTGATTACTAAATCAGTGCTATTTGACAAACAAAGGCAAGATTTCAACTTCTAATCAAATCAAATGAATGAAACCGAAACCCTTATAACAAAAGACTCCTCCATTCTTCTCACCTTCACGTCACACACTAGTGTGCGTGTGTCATACACTACTTCTCTTAGTGTGCGTGGCATGATCGATTCGCCGCGCGGTTGCCGCCCCGCGTCGTTTCCGGGGCGACGTTGCCAACTCGCCTTAGGCGGGCGGCAAACGCGGATTGAAGTCTTTTTGTCCTTTATCGTGTTTAGGTTAGCTATCGAGTGCCTATCTGTTGGGAAATGAGTTTTGGTGGCCTCCATAGATGCAGCTTATTTGGTCTGTAGTAAAATCTGTTTGTAATCTTTGCTGCAGTGTTTAGTAGCTTAGATTCAAACGTTTACAAGAGTTCAGTTATAAGATTTTTAGATGAATATAAAGAGGTAATGATTGGACGGATTAAAAATGTTTAACTTTTTGCGTAGCACGTTCTCAGCTACGACTCTTCGTAAGACGGTATGATAGAGTTTATAGCTTATTTAAGTACTCTGGTTTTTTGGCTTACACGGAATGTGTTTATTTATTTAATTTACTTGTTAGTCTAAAGGTTATAGCGTTTACAAATAAGACCACTGTACGAGCAAAAGGAAACAGGAGATAGATATTTTTAAATGACTATCATAAGCTCTTCTACCATATAAATAAACAAATAAATAAGCGCCAGACGACACACCAATTGTGTTTCAATTCACCACACAAATTTCCCTTGTGTTACGAATACCAGACAGACAATGATTATGATGGGAGCGTCCCTGTAATACTTAATCACAAATAAACACCGATTTGATTTCAGAAACACACACAGAATTTGGTATGAATGTTCGTGATCATCACACAAACATTTGCGCTTTGCGGGATTCGAACCTGCAACGGTATAGTAGTACTACACCAAACGCGTCGTCCATACGTATAACCTCAAATATGAAATATAGGCAGCTAGATAACCGAAAAGTGTAGGTTTTGTTTAGATCTCTGGGTGGTTCATTTGTATAAACACAAGTAAGTCAATATCGCTAAAATATTTATGAAGTATAAAAAAAAACATTAATTTACTTACGTTTCAGAACTGATTTTATTCAAATCTGGCTCATACCTTCAAACCCTACGAAAATCACCTTTCTTCGTTTAAAATACGCACTTAACTTTTTTACATAATATACCAATAAGTAGCCTTTTAATTAGAAATAAATCTTGATAGTAGTTAGCTAATTACTTGAACCAAGGATGAGTGAATACAAGGTACCCTATCATCTTGTATAAATAGCTACCGTATCATTGAGAGATTGGCATTGAAACGGAGCCATTGTTGCGATGACAGCTCCACCCTGTATGATCGCGGCTTGACAAGGGAGATTACAACCCTGTACGATTTCGAATCAGCCACAAGTCTTATCGAGAGAGTTACCACAATGCGGTGGAAACGGTTCGGGGCTATATTCGATATTTTACAACTTGTTGACCAATTGAATCAATCAAATATACCCGTTTTAACACTTTAAGTATCTTAAAAAATACGGGAATAACAATTAAAAAACAAAAATACATTTTAAAAATGTGTAAAATAATTTGCGCTACAATTAAAAAAACATAAATATTAATAAATATTGGACACCGATCACATACATTGCTCTGATCCCAAAGTAGCTAATGCACTTGTTTTATGGAAATCAGACACAATGGTGGTACCACGACACCCAGACCCGAGACAATATAGTTGATTTTGATTTCTATATTGACCCGACCGGGAATCGAGCCCGGGACCTCGGAGCGGCCTCGCCTTGAATCCAGCGTGCTTAGCCACTACACCACGGAGGTCGTCAGAAACATGAACACTCGGCTGCGAGTGGCACACAACGTGCTGGTGGCCAAACACTCAGGTCCGAGTGCTTTAAAGTGTGTGGCCTGTAATAGGATCACAAAACTGAATAATTGATTCTACAGAGTATGTACGTACTTGCTTTGGTCTGATCATAGTGCTCTAAAATGCTTTAAGTCAGAGATGTAGTAATCCAAAGATATAATTCCTTATTGTATGTATATCAAAATCGCTACTTCGTTGACAATGTTAAGTTATATGACTGGACACATTTGTTTGCAATACATTGCTGATTAAATTTATTTTATGGTTTAGAATGTTTTAAACACTCACAGTGTCATATTTTATATTCATAAAGATGAAGTAAGAAACTAAAAATTTTGCGACTCGAACCAGCAACTTCTTGGCTAACCGGGCAAAACACTCTACCAATTGACCTACCGTGCTGTCGGTCTGACCTTGCGAAAGTTTTGGTTTCTTATAAATACGTCATTATGCGTGACGTTTAGCGCCATCTACCCGTCTGTTTATGCAACCCAAGTAGTTATTCTTTACAGAATAAATTCAACTTGGAAAGTGATGAAGCTTGGCTATCTAATGGTTTAGAATGTTTTAAACACTCACAGTATCTTATTTTATATTCATAAGGATGAAATAAGTAACCAAAAATTTTTTCAATTTTTTTGGTTCGAGTCCCGCCCGTGTGCATATTTTTAGTTTCTTATTTCATCTTTATGAGTATCATTTTATTTCGTTAGAAAATTACATTACAAAGTATTTTTTATTATCATAAATCAAAACCATTTAGATTTTTTGAATGGTTCCTTAAAGGGTCTACATTTTGCATCTCTGCTCCTATTACAAGCAACACTCTGTATAAAATGACGTCACCGAGAGGACTATTCCTCTCGCATTCGAGTCCGAGTGCTTGACACTTAATGTGTTAAGGTAAAAACAGTAATGAGTTAGTTCTACTTATCCTAATGATTGACAAGGTGTTTGCATATTCCGTAACCAGTACGTAAAGAGCAAATTAACTATTTTCAAACGTAAATAATCAGATTCTCGAAACCGGTATAATAGTTTTTGAGATATTGGAAAAATATGTATGGGTTAAAAACTAAAAAAAAAAGAAAAAATAACAGACTTCAAAAATTAACTGAATAGCTTAAAATGACACATTTATCTACTATTTAAGAGAAAAAATATATATTTTGGAGTTGCTGAATGACGTCAACCTTACGTACTCCAATAGTCTAATCACATCTTCGACGACCTCCGTGGTCGAGTGGCTAGAACGCTGGTTTCAAGCGTCGCCATCTCGTGAGGTTCCGGGTTCGATTCCCGGTCGGGTCAATGTAGAAAATGATCTTTTCTATATTGTCTCGGGTCTGGGTGTTGTGGTACCACCGTTGTTTCCGATTTCCATAACACAAGTGTTTTAGCTACTTAGCTTCGGATCGGAGCAATATATGTGATGTTGTCAAATATTTATTTATTTACATCATGCACCGACTCCGCGCACGGGCGGGACTCGAACCAGCAACTTCTTGGCTAACCGGGCCATACGATCTACCAATTGAGCAACCGTGCTGTCTGTCCGACCTTGCGAAATTTGTGGTTTCTTATGGACACGCCACGCGTAATGACGTTTGGCCCAATTAGCCAAGAAGTTGCTGGTTCGAGTTCCGCCCGTGCGGAAATTTTTGGTTTCTTTTTTCATCTTTACGTTATTTTAAGCTTTATAAGAAACATTATTCGAAGTCGGTTTATTTTTTATAATTCAGTAATTAGTTTAGGCAACAGCCTGTGATCACACAGACTTTCAACACTCAATTATACACGAAGGTATTTATTACGCCTCTGTGTTTTCTCCGAATTCCCAAGGTTGGGTCGAAATATCTCTACGCGTTCATTATAACTCGATCCACACATGAGTTGTTTACCATGAGCGTTACCAACGTTTATCTGTGCTTAATTTAAAATTAATTCCGCCAGGCGGTGCGCCGGAAATGAGCTTAGAGTCAGGGGGTTGGGAGTTTCAGGGGAATCAGGGGCCCGGGAGCCGAGGCTGAGGCCCCCTACCCCCGAATTAGTAGAATCGTCGATATAATTCGATAAACGACGCCTATTCGCTGCGAGTGGGTGTTTCGTTTACGGTTTTGAATATTTCGAAGTTGACACTCGAATTTTGAGGTTGGATTGTTTGGTAAATAAAAAGGTGGTATGATAGGTGTTTGCAGACGTGTGTAGGAGTTTGGAAGTTTGATATAAATATGCATTACGGCGTTGAAAAAATACAGAAGTACGGTAATGCACGTGTATTAAACGTGGTAAAAATACTTGACTTACTTTTTACAGGCTCCATATTCTCATTGTTAATAAGTGGTTAAAGATATCTATCTTATTCGATAGTGTCTTGAAAACTATTTATGCATCAAAAATACACATGGTCCCAAGGTTCTAAATGCATGCTAGCGAAACGAATATACTGTGTCGGAAGTCTTGACATAGTTTCCCTGACGAACATCTAGATGGCGTTAGAAGAAGGTGAATCAAAATGTTTATTTTTATAGTGTTTTTTTTTAATGAAGCTTACAATATTGTAAATATTTTTTCAAAGATTTATTAGAGATATCCTCTAAGCTTATTTAAGCCAGCAGAAAATAAGTAATCGTAAGTGATCGGCGAAATGTACAAAAATATGTTCAGTGCTCTTGTGCTTCAGACTTCGGCCGCTGGACTTATGGGAATATAGTCACTAGTCTATGTACGAAGATGCGTTAAGCGTGAATTAAACTAAGTAATGCTTGAATTATTTCGCTTCGAAATAAAGAAGCCTTGCACAAGTGTGTCTATTCAATAAGCTAGATTTTTTACCGACATAAAAATGAGGTAATCAATTCCACCTGTATGTACGTGATATGTAAGAATTTGATAACATTTTCAGTATGTCGATTTATTAAGGCTTCATAACACGTGTGCAGAATTTCGTAAGTGTACGTGTGTTTGTACATACAGGGTGTTGTTTTGATCAGTGATATCCAACTCAGGGTTAATAATATGAGTATTGCTTAAGCAAAAAAAAATGCAAGTTTAATACAAAAAAAACTCTTTCAAAACATTATAAGAAATAACATGACGAATGGGGAACTCGCACCCTCGCGCGTAGCTAGCGCGTATCTACGAAATACTACGACGTAGCTGGTAAGCTACGAAGAGGCAATCTGGTGTTGGTAGTTTAGACTCGCTTGCTAGTCTGCAATAACAAATTGTTTTTTTGGGTTTTGCCATTATTTTTTTTTGGCATCAATATCGTTTGTACAACCACCTGCATCGCTCTTCGCTGACAAAAACAACATTCTTTATGCATGTTTGTCTCTGAAATTCTTGAAAACGAAAAGGTATAGCGAGATTACATTTTTTAGTTTAATAAGGTGTAGTTTAACTTAGAGTAAAGTACAGTGTCCTAACTAAAAATCCTTCAATAGCTTAATCGTCTTCTATTTAGCAAAAATAATATTTTGGAGTCAGTGCATGAAGTGTGTAGACTAGGCGTGGAACATTTCATGAATAGCAGATGAAATTTTATATTAAATTAAATTCATTATTCACACCTGCTACTGTTTTCATATAGACTACTATAAATCGCACTCTATGAAATCCTAATATCATACGGATTTCATTTCATTGACGAATAAAATGTAGCGGAAAAATCCTTGAGCGCTTGAGAGCGAGTAGGAATGAGTATGATCTATCTATGCGGTCATATTGAATAACGACGCGCAGCAGTCAAAAATTGAATTTTATTCTCATTGCCGTAAAGTTGAGATCATTTTGTAATGAGTTTGTAGCGGGTCGGTACGAAAATCATCATTATTTGCGTACAGTGAAATTCATTAGTTGCTTACTCGAGTCGCAATTCACACTGCAAAAAAAATCATTGGCAATGAAATTTCGCATGTGATTTCATATGAAAAATTTCATCATTTCATGAAATGAAAATGAATAAAAAGTAGCAATCATTTCCATGCCTAGTGAAGACTGTTGGTGCAGGTAAGCTTACATCTTACGACGACGAGGTCATAGAAGACGAATGATATTTTAAGCATTTTTTTTTTATATTCAAGATACTAATGTAGAGAACATTTGATGAGATACCGCAGCAAACCTGCTTTTAAAGGCAGTATCATGTCAAGTTTCAGCTAACAAATATTAATGTACAATACTATTTCTATCTAATACCTAGGAATTAAATCAATAACGATTTAAGTAGTGAATCTAGGGATTCATAATGAGGACATGTAAAATTTCTTTCTGCTTTCAGTAGTAATAAATGATTTGACATTTAAAGGCTTTGTTCATATGCGCATGGTTTAATTTCCGAAGAGCCTTTGTCAAACTATGAAAGCTATCTGAACATAAACTTCATCTGAGCCATCCGAAAGTTTGGTTAACAGTTTATTCCACTATAATCATTTGATTTGCCCATTTAGTTTTTTCATTTAACATTTAACCAAATTGTTGGTTCACCGGTCGAAGTCTGAAGCGAAATTTTTGCGGAGACAATTTAAAATTTATGATTTTCTGATGCATAAAATATACTTTTATATTACGTAGCTATATTTATAATTAATCTTAAAAACATTACGAATTTTTAGATTTTTTTTTCTCATTCAATAGAAAATACACAAAAACACACATTTTGTCTCAGCGTTTTTCAAGCATTACCTGGTTGTTATACGGGAACTATGTCGAGACTTCCATACCAGAGTTGAAGACGTAATTAATTTAATATAAGACTAGAAGAAAATAATATAAGCAACTACCCGTACAAAGAAGAATCATAAAGACTAAACATATATTATTAAACTTAAAGTAAAAATAGAGTAAAATCTTATTTCTATTCAAATTACAAGTAGTGATTAATTAAATGAATAGCTGTGTTAGCTAAAAATGGTGGCATCTAAACAAGCGTCAACACACAACAACGTCAAAATATTAAAAAGAAGGCGCTTGAAAATCTATTATAAGTCGCAAAAGGAACTCTCACTTCGCGTCACAACGGGACTCGAGTCTCATTGAAAAACTTCTTCCAGGAATACTTTAATTAACTAAGTTGAGAGAACGTTATTATCCTTGCGCAGCTAACTTTGTCTTGATGGTTTATTCTTTATACGACAGTTGAGAAGAAGATGGTATCACAGAACTGGGTACGTAAAGAATTTTGCTACTTATAAAAATCACACAACTGGAAAAAAAATTGCTACTTATGAGAATGTCTATGGCAGAAGGTTTAAGCCAATCCCCTTGTGTGTGTGCATCACTTTATCAATCCCTTGTAAGCGTAAAAAGATAGTTCTGTTAAAACAATAAAAAATACGGTAGTAGTTAGTAAGTACGGTAGTACGGTAGCAAAAACACTTGTTTTTGCTTAGCTACACAATTAAATTACACAATTTCATCTATTTTAGCCCTTCAATCTATCTATCTATCTATGTCTATATATAAAAATGAATTGTTGTTCGTTAGTCTCACTAAAACTCGAGAACGGCTGAACGGATTTATCTTATCTTAGTCTTGAAATGTTCGTGGAGGTCTAGGGAAGGTTTAAAAGGCAAGAAAAAGTCGAATAATTTCCGGGAAAACCCTAAAAACAGCCCTTTTCTATTTCCCACAAAAACGTTTTTTAGAGTCAATTTGAACTTTATTGCCATTCAATAAAGTTCATATTCAATTATAATTTATAATTTAAGAGTACTACTTGCTTACCGGTGGAACGGGTCTGGGGGCGAAACAAAGTTCGCTGGGTCCGTTAGTAATTTTATAAAATTCAATATTTTAAATTAGAATATTTCTCATAAAGTTTATATTGAAAATCTGTTAAAATCAGTCACATTATTGCTTTATTATAGTGGCTGTAACAACAAGTACCTACAAAGCAATAATAAAAATAATCCAATAAAAAAAGACAACAACAAGTAAGCAAAAGTTTTAGACATTATTAATCTAGACACAACTGACCCGTGGAAAAGAACTGTGGTGGTGTTATTCTTCAAAAAAAGAAGGCATAACATTTTAAAAGAACTGCAGATCCATTGCACTCCTGAGTCATGTCTAGATTTGTCGGATTTTAGTCAGATTGTAAAAAGTATTCATAAAGATGCTCGAAGGCTGAGTCTTCCAACAAGTGGGTCTTAAAATATACATGGAAAAGGCGAAATGTATGTCAAACTCCCTTGTTGTACTCACGCCAATATTTGATCGAAACTCCAGTTAGAAACACAAATTTGAGAAAGAGATTAATTGGCAAATACACCACGGCTGGGCAGCGTTCAGAAAATCGCGCAAGAGAGCCTTATCATATCAAACACTTTAGTGTCTGATGACAAATGTCTTCAACTAGTGTGTGTTACCAGTGTTGACATACGGATCCGAAACATGGTCACTTGCTATGGGCCTTCTAAGGAATGTCAAAATCACACACACGAGCGCTGTAGAGAGCTATGCTTGGTGCTTCTCTACGAGATCGAATCAAAATGAGGAGATACGTAGACGAACTATGGAAACGGACATAGCCCTTATAATCAGTCAGCTTAAGTGTCAATGGGCAGGGCACTTAGCACGAAAAAGTAATAGCCGTTGGGGCAGAAAAGTTCTAGATCGGAGACCCGTCCTCCAAAGACGTGGCGTATGACTTCCACCGATAACATGGACAGACGACCTTATAAAGATTGCAGGATGGAACTGGATACAGACCGCTTTTAATCGGTTGTTGTTATAAACCGTGGGGGACGCCTATGCTTAGCAGTGTTCAGATAGTGATGATAATGATGAATCAGCCAACAGCGCTTTTTGTGGTCGTTACTAGCGCTCTTAAACCATGATACTTCCCAACACCTACCCAATACCAACGAAACTGACTGTTTTACCATTATCATCATCAAAGAAAGATTAAAGACGTCCGAATGATAGCATGCGGTCCACATCCAGTGTGATCCTGCGAACTACAAAGTAGATTAGTTCAATATTACAGACCGTTTGACCGAAAGCGCGGCGTAGGGAATCCATCTGGATAGCTAGATAAAGGAAAAATTGATATCATAATCCCGCCACTTAAAAAATAAAAATAGTCATCATATTCTCACCAAACAAAAAGCTACCATTATCGCCTCCACAAGGCGGGTTTACACGCTCCTACTAATCGCATAACCACCCAGATTAGCGGTAGGAAGGTATAAAGGCCGCATTGTGACGGCAGCGCCGGAAGCGGCGGCGGGGAGCGGAGACAGCCTTTCCGGCGAGAGGTCGAGTAGTGCTGGCGGTAATCGATTTGACACGATGTCGGTATCGATTGTGAGTTTGTTTTGTTGTTAGAATAATGAGTTGTGAAGGGTTAAAGGGCTGGCTGTTGTTGTAACGTTTTAGAGTTTGAAAATCAGTTACACGATTTTCAAACACGTTTTACGAGTTGACTGAGATAATGTACATCAAACAGTACTTTTTATTTCTGCCTGACCTACGAGTAAGTATTTCAGTAATACAAGATAATGCAGTTTTATCATTTTTTTCGTCTTTGCAGTAGCTTGCTTTTTTACTCTTTTCTTTATAAATCAGTAACTAAACAATGACTTGTAAGTGACACAAGATTCTTAAATTTAAATATCGTTATTTTATTTTACAATGAATACTTAAAGTGCAATAAAAGCATAAAGGCTTAGATTAATAAATGTTTTCTTCACAAGACGAATCACTCCATTATCGACGAAACTGTGTTTCACAGATTTATTATTTAATTTATTTACTGTCTTCAAAAGGAAATTCTATGAAAATTGCGTAGGACGATTCAATTTTGAGATTGAAACTGAATCATGGCTCCATATCGATTCAGTTTCAATCTCAAAATATCTTTGTTCATTAAATACATGACGTTAAAGTTTAAAAGTTCCAGTGGTTATTTTAATCCTAGAACGTTATATTTCATTTAGGCCTAATTTTTCAGATAAAAAAATTTCTAAGAATAATATACAACACGCCTAATTTGAAACGGCACCCTACCTATTTGTCAGCAATCATTTAGGTATGTAAAAGTCTTTTTTTAAATGGGTCGTTTTATATTATTTAAACATAGAAAAAAAATCAGAAATATAACTGTTTTCAGATAGTTAATAACACTTATAACCTTAAAAGTTATCAACAAATCTATGCAATCTTTAGTTCACGATTGCATTATTTATCAATATTTAATCGATTGTTTTAAATCGATAATGAAAAGATACGTGCATCCCTACCGGGCGTGCCGCTATTGAGCTCCGGCGCGCGACGAATTGCGGCCTCGCGCTCTCTCCTGACGACAACCGCTTCCATTCAAGCACTGATCTATTTACTATAGCTTTGATTTATAATTATTTAGAGCACAACCACCGAATGTATGAAGGAGCATGTAAACGCCATATGCGATTCTCAACTAGTGAAGCTTAAGGCTAACAGAGATAAGACAAGCGCCGTTAATGGAGACAGAATAAAACATTATCACTCTAAATACTATTAATTAAATGATATTTACAAACATTAAAATTTATTTGTGGTTTCTTGCACATCCATTCAGGTATAAAAAGTAAACACCAAAGGAATTCTGTGCCATTGAATAAAATACTTTTACGGATTTGTTCCGCATTTATTAAATTTTATATCCCGAGGTATCGAACACTTTACAGCGTTCGTAGTCATGGGTAGACTTAGTAAGATGTTATTTGTCGTTTACAAAGTTACAAAAAAAATTAAACTACCAGCATTCATTTCATTAATTAATGTGAAATAACGTTCCTAGCCACACAGAAAGAGCAAACTGTATCTTGTGATCTTGCAGTGAGTGGGCTTGGGTCTTATAAATTTGTTTATTTAAAGACTTTTCCACAAATTTAGTTTACAAAGGTGGACTAATTGCTAAAAGTCACTTCTATTCTTATTAAATACTTCTGTACCATTCATATTTTATGCTTTAACATGCTCGTAGTGTCGTTCGTAAGAGACCTGTTTTTAGAATCGGAATTTTTGATTGCTTCTCACACTACGCATGGCATGCTCCCAATTTTAAAACGTATGGAAGCAAATGAGCAACAATTTAGCTATCCCAATCCAATCATTTGCGCTTACTCCATCCAAACTTAACCCACGTTCTTCACAAGTATCGATCAGTTTTGCGATAACGTGTCTATAGGACGGGTCACAGCCTAGGCCTTGAAGGAACTGCCGAGGCTGGAGCTAAATTGCTTCGTCAATACTAATTGCTAGGTTTCACTGGGCCAGGGGCGCTATTTTTGAATCATTCACTTGGCATGTTATTTCCATTTTTAAATGTTTGATTTTTGAGTGAAAGACGGATAGATAACACACAAGAGTGATTTTGAAAAAGATAAATCGATTTTGCAAGAACTCGTGTCAATATAAGACGTGTTATTTTTTGTTGGTTTTCAAAGAAAGTTCTAATGAAAACTCGTTATTACGGCGCAAGTACTTAAAAATTAGAGGTCTTGAGACTTTGGTTATAAATAAATAACTCGTGTGTTACTCTTTAGGGTTTCGTAGTCCGACAAGGAACCCTTATTTTTTCACCATGTTTGTCTATCCGCAGTTCAGCGCAGAGATGAGATGCTAGAAACCTATTATTTGGCATGGACACCCATGCCGTGTATTTTACTCGCTAAAGTGATTAAATATATATATATTGTTTTTTGGGGTATATCTCGAGCTCTCATACAAGTAACGTGGGGATATTTTTTTTCTCTTGTCAAACCCATCGTGTGGGGTATCGTGGAAAAGGTTTTTTAAAATGATTATGAGTTTGCTAACAGAATTTTAAGATAAAGTGGCCTTCCGCAAAATTCATTCCGTAACGTTAAAAAGTCAATTTTTGGTAAAGTCCAATGTCTCACCCACTCTCGATTAAACGGTAGTAGGTAGATACGTGAAAAAAATTACAGCACCAGGATATATGAAGAATTTGGAAAGGAAACTATCATGGCTATTATAAGACAAATTACAAAGCTGTAGTCCATGTAAAGTTTTGCTTCAAAATATTTTTACTCCAAGACGCATTAAGATATTTAACGGAAACTGTGTTGATTAAGATTGTTCTTTTACCTGGAAAAGAAACATCCCATCAAAAACAATACTTGTCAAAAAAACCAAGTCTCGCAACTCAGTTATTCTGCGGTAAAAAGTTGTGAAATCCATGTAATACCAAGTCGGTTTTAATTTATTCAGTCTCTACTTAAGCGACTTTCTGTTTTAATACGTCCAGTCTCTAAGACCACGATCGTGGTCCATAACAATTGAAAATCAATTGTGTCTGGAATCTCCGTACTCGAAGGTAGCATTAAGTTGTTACGTAATAATTAACAGCATCTTATAGTGACGCATATCAATATTAAAATTCTTTAATGTTTTATATAAATATATTGTGACTTGGCCATCGCCTGAAAACACGTGTCAATTCAATCGCCTGAAAACACATGTAAATTCAGTCAGCGCCATCAAAATAATTTTGGATATTTTGTTATTCCTAGTTAAGGTAATCAAGAACTTGATTTAAGGCAATCTGAATCATATTTTACATGACATTGTTAGGACTAACATAATATATACGGAAACCTTCGTGCGCGAGTCGGACTTGAACTTGAACGGTTAATACGTTTTTTTTTTAAAATTCATACAAGACGTAAACATATTCTATTGAACACGTCAATGATTACAATCAGTAAATCCTTATTTACTGTAAAATTAATTTTAAAAAAAATTAAACACTAGCGCCATCTAAACAAATAGTGCAAAGTTAAGAAGCACTCTGAGCGACTACTTTTCTCTCCAATAAGATCCCTCTATCGTAATTTGTCGGAACTATAACCTACAGAGCTTGGCTAAGGGTGCAATCCCTGCACCCTTATTGAACCAAAGAGTGCTTACAAAGTACAAAAGCAAGCTTACAAGTAATTGTGACGTAAAATTGAATTAGAATGGTACGAAGATTGTTGGATAAGAATGGATGTAGGTACTACTTTTCCGTGATACCAATAGATAGTTAAATAGTCAAAAAGCATTGTGATTCCTATACAGTTTACTAAAGACTATAACAATATTTTCAAATGTTTAGACAATTCATTTGTTACACAATTTTTAGCTTACTACATTGAAGCAATAATTGAAGCACTAAATAAATTATAATTGTCATAGGCTTAACTTCTACGGGACTAGTGTTCTGTAGTGCAAAAAGAGCTACGCAAAATTAATACCCATTTGCTACTATTACCTTTACAAAAAATAAAGAGTTGATTGATTGTTAAACTATAAAAAAAAAACATTATGAAACACATAGATTTACTATGATTTAACAACAAAAAGTGTAAACAAAGGGAAAACTACTGGACATTCACTCTTATTACAGCTTTTTCTTCTCCGCCTTTAATTTGTACTTTAGCTGTGACTCCAGCATCAGCATAAGATCCACAAACTTCTGACCCCACGGCGAGTAGGACGCGTACCACAACTGGAACATTTCCAGATCTTCAACACCCATGTAAGTTGTCGTTTCATAGTCTAACACCGAGTTAATAATCTCCAACGGATCCAACGGCTTATAATACAAAGATGCAATGCGTTTTGCATCCATTAATTTGTTCACGCCCTTCCTTATAGAATTTATGTCATACCCTCTCAAAACCTGAGCAGCACTGTGCACGTTGAAATCCCGACTCAATCCGTGAAACTTCATCAATGTCTTCGTCAATATTAAAGATAAACTACCATAGTCAGTCCTCGGAATCATAATCACGGATGGGAAAATTTTGGAGAGCTGAGCATTCTTAGCTAACCAAGGCTCTGAGGCCGTCCCCAATACTAATATTTTGTCTTTGTAATTCAAAGGTTTTATCACTTCTTTGTAGAGATCCTTCGATAGTCTTGTTGGGTCAAACATCTTTTCTTCTGGCGGTACTCTCTTGTAAAACATCTTCTCGGCGCCGTCAATCATGATGACAGTAGGTTGCATCAGTCTGCTGATCTTATTCACGTAACTAAACATTTTTTTCAAATTTTTGGGACCAGGGAATTTGTTGTAAACATTCATCGGAGAGAGATCGATCAGAATCGAATTCGTCTCAGTTGCAATCGCATAAATTAAAGTTCGTTTGCCCGCCGCCTTTGGGCCCACGAGCATTTGAGCTCTTACAGCATTTGGACAGTTACACCCCAAAGTTAATAAGCATCGAGTTCTAACTTGCTCTCTTACGTCCCCTATACATGGAGGAGGGAACGCTGGAGTCCATAATATAGCTCTCATATCAGCTGCGGCGTAGTTCTGGTCGCCCCAATAATCATCTAGAGAGGTTTTAGGATACTTCCTAATTATACCTTCATCTACAAGAATCTGAAAAATCCTTGCGGGATTAGTTTTATCAGGCCTAGGAGGCTTACTCTTTTTTGGTTTCCTTCGTTTCTTGATCAGTGGTGGTTTGTCAATACCAGCGTTTGCATAGTCAACCTTTAAGGAATTTTTTAGTAAATTCAATTCCAGTCTCATCATTTCATCAACTATAGGACGCAGCTGTAACTGAACATCCTTGTATGCATTTTCAGTGATTAGGTACATGATGTAGCCTTTTACTACGTCCAAGGGTGCATCAGGAGTATCGATGGATTTCCATTGATTTTCATAGAGTTTCCATGACTCGCCAAAATGTGCCAGCATTTTACCTGGAGTGATGTATACACCCGGATCATTTTCTGGATTAAGACGTTGTTTTTTGTAATCTAACAAACGTTTTCTCTCCCTCTCCCTAGCTTCAAGTTCCAAACGTCTTTTTTCTGCTTTGGCGAGTTTCTTTTCTGCTTTGATTTGTTCTTTAGTCTTAGGTGCTCCTTCTTCAGCTTTTAGCCTTTTTTCTTCAGCAGTTCTCCAAGTAATATATTCTTCGATAGTGAAAGTTTCACCTCTGACAATGAGGATAGACCCACCTTCCTCTGGCCAGGGAAATTCATCAAATAAGCGCTCTTTATCATACCATTCTTGAAACCATTGTCTAATTTCAGCGGATATATCCTCCATAATATCCCCTTCTCGGAGTCGTAATACGCGGGAATTTTCTTTCAAAGTTTCCTGTAAAAATTTCTCGTGATATTTGCGTCTAAAATTGCGTCGTTGTTCTTTTACTTCTTCCAGTTTTATTTTGGAAGATAAAGGCTCGCTAGAGGAAATTACCATTCCTAATTTTAGTCGTAAATTATAATCTCTTCTATGTTCTCGTTTGAATTGCATAAATAATCTGTAGGCATTTTGGATCAATTTGGCAGCTTTAATTCTTAGATCTAATCTAGCCGGTGCTTTCTTTAATCCCGCTAGTTCCAAATATAAGTTTTTGTCTTTGACAATCTTCCGAATCCTTTCTTTTGTTGTATATCTTGATCGTTCCATACGTTGAATATTACTTATATGGCCCTCGTATTCCAGCCGTAGTCTTAGTTCCTCTTGTTCTTGAGGTGAAAGATATTGTTCTTGAACTGATTCTACTATTTCTTCACCCATCGCCAATTTCATTTTTATTTCTGCTTCTTTCTCCTCTCTTATTCTCTCCAGTTCCGCGAGTCTTTCTTCTTCTTTGCGTTCGATCTCTGAAGGTGTCGGTGAAGGATCGCCAATACGATTACCAGCAAAAATTTGATCAATTATAAATTGCATCTCTTCCTGACGGATTTCGAATGGATAAAAAAATGGACACAGAATTTGGATATCTTGAGGTACCATTATCAATTGTTGTAACGCGTTGTCAGGGTAAGTGAATTCAAAGGCCTCTATGTTTTCTAGAGTTGTTTTGAGCTCTAGTATACGGCATGTCATGGCGTCGATAACATTTTTAATGTAGGGTCGTCTCTGCACTTGTTCCATTTGGTCGTAGCAGTCACATAGTTTGTTGTAAAGATCGCAATACTTGCAGTAAACTCTTGCTACAATTTCAACAGCAGTTCCTTGGGGCTTGACGCCGATTTGTTTGATAGCCAGCTCCTGGATTCTGTAGTCTTCCTCTAGGGCCTGGGAAAGTTGCTGTTTTATTTTCAACCATCTTTCGTAATAATCTTTGTTTGACATTTTAGAGATGAGTTAAATATGTCATGTCCAGTTAATATCTAAGATACATTAAAAAACATTAAAAATAAACCAAAGGAATATAGAAAAATAAAGAATGTGATTGTGTCTTGAACTTTGTGATTGTTATCTGTCGATAGTGACACTAGTAGCGTTCGTCATTGACACACATTCCGATGACATTTGTGCTGGCTGAGTATTCCTTCATAGAAAATTGTCGATGGGTTCGGTCGTCGGTTCGTTTGTCAGACCGAAGTTTTATTCTTATGCAAGCAACCTATCATTATGAAAAAGAAATAACGTTGGGTGTATATCACCTTTCCGCTGCCGAAATAAAGGACCCGAGAGCTAAAATGAAGCAAATGCAAATTAGACTCGTGCCTTGGGTAGGCACCGCAAAAATCATGATTCCCGCTAGATTAACTAATAGATACTGATAAGTACTCAATCCAAGAACACAACATTTGATTTCTTGTGATTAATGAAAATTGCTAAATAAAATATTTTAATTATTATGATTAAACAGTTGTTAATTTATGGTATTACTCTGCTCTCACTGTCAGCGTTTTCTAAAGGAGATTAACAGCCATTTGACGCGTATTCAGGGCTTAACAATATTAACTGCATTTCTTCTCGGTGGTGATGCTGCTGCTAATATAAAACAACTTTTAGTATGGGACCAACATGGACCAAGAAAAAATTTGACTTCCCCATACTAAAGAAACAGCCGATCGGCACTCTATTATGGCAAAGTGAATTTTTTTTTGGGTTTACGATGTTGGTTCTATACAAAAAGTTGTTGAATTTGAGGGTCACACAGGGTCACAGGGTTGGCGCCTTGAAGGATTGCAGTTAATTTTGTTAGACCCTACAGATCAAGTAAGCCCGAATTCTTTTTCATTGGAAGTATTTTTAAGGTACTGGTCCCCAAAATAAGTTTGAATCTGTAGCGTAATCTTAAAAATGGGGACGTCACAATGGGGCGGGCTCAATAAAAATGTTTTAAGTGCGCCCCCGTACGTTCCATTGAGCGATCGGCGCGCGCGCTGCCGGCTTCCGGAGTTGCGACGCGTGCCGGGTTGTGGGCTGTATTGGGAGTTGAGAGCGGAGTGAGCAGTACGGCTGTGAGCATTTTTGTAATTATGCTACTGATAGTTCCATATAATTATAAAGTTATAATTATAACTCGGTGTAATCGGTTAGACGATTGTGTTTTCAATTGTAAACACAATCGTCTAACTTTCATAGTCAATAGATAGTGTTCGTTCTCAAAAGTCAGTTCATATGTTAGTTATTTGTAGCGTAGCGGTTACGAGCGATGCAGTTATGAGCGAAACGGTTATTGGCGAAGCGGGGACTGCTCTTTTTTGGGCTTGCCAAAGACTGTAGAAAATTCTTCAATAAAGATTTTTTCCTAGATTTTTAGAGCAACAGATAAATTCATGATTAATAATGCTGTTAATATTAATTGAGATTTGATTTCTTCGTCATTTTATCACTTTTTAAGCCTCGCCTAGCCTAGTCATTTTCTATGAAATACACTTGTAGCAAATTATTGAAAAGTATCATAACCTTACTAATTTTTTATTACTCTTGGCAGTAAAAGTATTTTTGCGATATTTTTAAAAGTAAATTGTAAAAACAAAGATTTGAAAAAAGTTCACATAACATAAAATAAATGGTTTTGAATAAATAAATAAATTTGATTCTAATGTTCCCTATTCTTAATTCCATCCGCCTTTTCTTAACACATGTGCCGCCGGCAGTGATACCGTCCAAAACGCATAGTAACAGTGATTTATTTGGCCACCCTCTATGTATTCATTACGAGTGTAGAAATTTAAGCCATTTATTTCGTTAACTCCGCACCGGAGGGTCGTTATAGTTTGTAATCTTAATATTTGGGTTGATAATGCCCGTCCTATTAACTCGCATTTGTTTGTTGTTGCGTTTGTTTGGAATAAGATTGGTGTTGTTATTTCAGGAATGTTTATTTTACATACTTATTTGCGATTGTGAAGCGTGTTAAAAAAGTATACATTTAAGCAGTTATTTTGTAACCAAGCAGCAATCAACGCTTTTAACACACATCATAAATAGACTCTTTTTGTTATGTTTTTTTATTGATCTCCCGGTTTTACCCTATATTTCATATCAGAACAATAAAAAATAATCTTCAATCGCAAACTTCACTTCTAAATCAGTTTTATTTCTTAGGTTATAATGCTACTGTAAAGTAACTATGTATAACTGATTGACTATGTAAATTAAGTCTTAAAAGTGATAACAAACAATCAATGATACTAAATTAAGTTGTTCTCACGAGATTTTTGTTAAATTAAGGGGATGAGATTCCCGAATTAGTCACAGTAAGGTTCGGGTTGTGCTGAGTGGCTGTATGGCTAAATCATTGACTGCTTAATAGGTGGGGTGGGTAAGGGATTCGATACGGACGGTATTAATGGTACGGACTGCGAACAGGTCACAATGTGAACCGTCATCATCATGACAAGTTATAGAATGATGAAGAATGCAACTCGTCAGGAATGTTTGTGATTTGGTATGTAGGTACGGTCGCGATCACTCGTGCCTTCCCACCTTATCACATTAGGGCACTGTCCCAAAATCTCATTGGGCTTTATGGCTGAGTCCGTTTTTCTGCACAGGATTCAACGTTATAATTTACGAAATAATTTACGGGAATACCTATTTGTTTCAAGATATTTACAGGTTAAATTGGATGCTGTACCGATAGTTGAAATAATTTCTTAGCGCAGATAGACTTCCCGCAAACCTATAGTTACGTAACGTACTCTAGCATGCTTTAAACCTATACCTGGATTTTTAACTACTTTTTTAGAGAATTTAACTATCAAATCATATAAATAAAAATAAATTAAAAAAAACAATTTTAATGAACATACCGCAAACATAAATCAATAAAGTATACATATTGATAATTGTTTCCACAAATTAGATCGCCGTTGTACCCGAAGAAACCGGATGCGAGTGGCAGGATGATTGACTGGTTAATGGAGGGGGCTTATGCGAGATAATCGCGAACGTTTTGTAGGTGATTTTGGAGATAGTAACGAAAACTTTTTGGGACGACTCTACTGTCTAGAATCGTAGGTTTACATTGTGCTTATACTCGTACGGTGAGAAAAGGAACTTCTGGCCGATAGATGACATTGACAGGCGGCGCTAGCACTCAATCAGGATAGCCAATGGAAAAAAATCTCCCTTGATTTAAGGAGTTTAGGAATCTGTCTAACAAATATTTTTTCATTTCTTCTGTTCGGAAAATTGAACTTTCATGTGAAGATAGGCGGGTGGAAAATAGCTTTTCCATCCCTAGGGTGGAAAGTAATTTAGTTTTAATTGCTACGATCTGACATGGCGCTAAAAGTAATTGAGTTACATTATATTATTAAAATAAACAAGCTTTTCATATTTTTAAGATTAGCTAAACATTAAAAGCGAGTTTATTATTGTCACTGATTACAAAAATTTGGTCTATTTTTTTACAATTTAACATCTACAAATATATTTCAGTTTCCCGCCATACATAGTGTCACTTTTTTTTTCATTTTGAATCGTCACATTTTGTTTGTCTTTGACGATTTTTTTTAGTTTGGTCGATTATTGCACAGATTATTAAGCAGGCGGAGGCGACTTGCCGCCATTTTTGTTGTTCATTAATCTTCTTACTCACTCCCACCTTTAGCTGTCATTCATAGCGCTATCTCATGAGTCAAAATTGAACCTGGAATTTGACATAATCTGTGGTAGTTTTGGTGACAAGTAACCTTGTTTTCGCAAGGTTGCGTTCTTCTCCTATTGATATTGACTGTGAGAAAAAATCGATCGATATTTTATTAACAATGATTTGAAATATTTGATATCGTCCGCGTTTTATGTAGTACTCTGTTGTCTTCCGTGCCTTTACTGTCCTTCTAACCTTGTGTTTTATGTATAACGACAGTAAACAAACTGATATGTGATGTAAAAACTTGAGATTTCATCTCTCGCCAAACAACATAATATCTAAATAAATTTATTTATTTTTCCTTACAGTTGAAATGAAAAATAGTATGTATAGCTCGGGTGAAAGCACCCATTTTACTCTCGAATTATTAAGAACTTCTCGAGAGAAATGGGTCACTTTCTCCCCTTGTATAACAATCTACTATTTATACAACCATGGCAAAGTCAAAGAGAAGGGTACTGATTTAAAGCAGTATTTATGTTTGTATCATGTATGTTATAGGTACTGCACGGTAGTTCAATTGGAAGAGCGTTTGACCCGGTTAGCCAGGAAGTTGCTGGTTCGTCCCGCCCGTGCGCCATTTTTGGTTTCTTATTTAATCTGTATGAATATCATTATATGTATGTGTCGACCTGACTGATTAAGATCGATTGATTGATAAGATCAAAATATGCGATTTACGATTGCGACAGTTAAAGAGTTAGAGATGTCATTGTCAGAAAAAAGGGAAATATTAAACAATTCTTACTGACTCTTAGTCTACATGTCGATCCTGTGTGTTGTAATTTTAACTAGATTTTCTATGATCTTTCTTTAAGCAATGCCAATGTACAACCATTATATGACACTGTAAGTACCTACGTAGTTTTTATTAGATGCAGAAACAAATCAATTCTCACGGGTGGGATTTGAACCTTCAACCTCTGGCAAACTGGGCCAACGCTATTACTAGTCGCTCTACCGTGATCTATAAGTGCCACAAACTCATCTGAAGAATGGCCACAAATAAAATTACAATTGTCACTTTGAAAACGTCTACTTACAGTGTAGTTCTATATACACACATCAAAAGTGTCTAGGGATCAACATATATTTTTGCAATAACTTTTCTCCAATTGATATTAATTAAAATTTTCTTTAAGGATTCATCAAATAAACTGTTTTCGTTTGTCTACAGTAACGATAAACCAAGTCACCTTTGCATTAATAAAGAAATTTGTCATTTTCCTAATAAAGGGGTTTTTGACATTTGAACCACTAACATTAAAGTTCGAAAAAAAGACTGAAATAACAGTTTTCTTTAAAATTTTATTGGGTAACTTAAACAATTAATAATCCGTGTGTCTTCCGCGAATACTAACAACACAAGAACATCGGTTTGGCATACTCAAAATGAGTTCATCCAAATCACGCTGTGGAATGGCCGCCCATGTTCGTTGCAACAACAAAAAAGGTCTTCTTGCGACTGGATACCCTCCATATTCGGCAGAGCTCTTCTCTGTAGCATATCCCATGCATACTCAATCGGGTTCAAGTCTGGCGACTGAGCAGGCCAGGGCAGGACATTGATGTTAGCTGCGGCGAGAGTCTGTCTTATAACTCTTGCGGTGTGCGGTCGTGCATTATCATGCATTAACTGAAATAAGGGACCGATTTGCACTTGTAAAGGAACGATGACGTCTGATACAATCGTCTCAGCATAAATTTGAACGTTGAGGTTGCCTCTGATCCGAATCAAATCAGTTCTTCCGCCGATCCAAATACCCGCCCATACCATGATGGTTCCACCACTATAAGGATGGACTTCCTGGCAGGATTTTAATCGCTGTTGGCGTCCAGGGGTTCTCCAGTGTCGTATACGTCTTGTATCCGGTCTCATACCAAAACGGGACTCATCAGAAAAGCATACGAAACGCCATTGTTCTTCTGCCCAATTTCTGTGTTCAAGAGCCCATTGATATCGAATCCTACGATTGTGCATTGCTATAGGTGGCACCCTTAGCGGTCTTCGGGAATGAAGGTTCACTTCATGCAAGCGGTTTCTGACTGTTTGGTCGCTAATTAAGTTCCCTGAAGAGTTAACGTCATGGCGGTTATTGTTGGAGCTCTTCGAGCTGTGATTTAAATGTATCGGTCTTGTCTCCGTGTGGTGCAGCGATACCGTCCTCCATGGCGCTCAGCCACGGTACCAGTGCTTCGATAACGTGTCCAAAGTCGACTGATAAGACTCTGACTTGTATTCAGAGCTAAAGCCACAGTACGTTGCCGGGAACCAGCTTCTATCATTCCCACGGCTCTGAGCATTTCTTCCCTGCTTAAATGACGTCGCCGCTCCATAATAACGTTGGTTTTAATCAGTAGTAGGGAAACAGTAGCACTAATTTCATCTTTTACTCAAATTTGATTGACAGTTCCTGTTTCAAATTATGAAATGCACCAAAAATGATCCATATAAATTTATAAAATCATAAATTTATTACAAAGCCACATCTCAATCTCAAGAAATCCGCGTAAAAATGCTTGATCCCTAGACACTTTTGATGTGTGTAGTTTTGTGGTTACATTTCAACCTCAATGATCTCCACAGGAAACCAGCGCCACGGCTTGCCATGCCAATAAATCTGAGTGGAAGCCAACATTCATTATTATTCATCTGTGGAAGCCAATTTGGTTTCACTAACCATAACAACGTTTTAATTTTTATGTTTTTTTTTTTGTATTTTCGTAGTGTGCCAAATAAATTACTTTTCTTTCTTTCTTTCATTGCTGCCAGTACAGGTGATATTGACATTAAAAAAAACTCACAACTCTCTAAAAGGCGTAATTTATTGATGCATTAACTAACTTAAAAACATTTCAATTTGGATAAATAACTTGATGTTTGTTTTTGACGGATACCAATACCAAACACCGACTATAGTCATATAATATGTAAAATATTATAATGTTAGAACATTTTTATATTCTACACATTATTTTCATTAAGCAAGCAAGAGGCGTAGGTACACTTAAATAGGTGACACGTCAATTCTCTTTATCCTAAGTTATAATACCATTTGGCGTTAATTCCATTTTTGACTGTGCAATAAAGTTTAAATAAATACTTGTTTTAAATTTTTCATCATGTAGATACAGGGAGCAAGTATTAAAAAAACAGAAATATTGATTTATGTAAAATAACAGCAGCGCCAGCCAGCTGTCATTCGTCAGATAATTTGGTGGCACTGACGTATGTCATTGAGCGTGACGTCAAACCACCGATTGTCAGAGGTTGCAGGTTCGAATCCCGCCTTAGCGCAATGTTTTGGTTTCTTATTTTATCTTTGAATAAAAATACAAAATACTGAAGAATACTGTGACTGTGAGTGTCAAACATATTCTGAAACCTAACTAGTTAACTTCTTCAAATATTCTTCTAACATATAATGTTACCAATTTTCGCACAGTTAATTACATTCCTAGCAATTACCGCGCCAATTCAACCCTAAAATGTAGATCTTGTATCTTTTGTACCCCTGAGAAAAAATCAGGAAACGGCCACGGCTGTCACCGCGATTTGTGATCATTGGTTTGGTGCGCGTGCGCTGATATGCGTGTTACCCTCGATACTTGGTTATGATCGAAGGGGTGGGCTTTGTCGCATCCCTAATCAAGGCTCGATGATAATTGGTGGAACGCGATTGGGATATTTAGGTATGTGGCTTAAAAAACATTTCTAAGAATATTTCCTATCTCAAGCTTACTTAAAAACTTTATCTTGTCAATTACAGATCACGTCTGTAGGATAAAAATAACTAAACTGGGATTTGTTACTTTCTGAGTAACTGACAACTTTCGTGACTGTAATGAACAAAACATGGTATACTTTTCTTAATTTTTCGATGTTTAGAGGTAAATTATGAATAAAAAAACGATAACCAATAATGCATCACAATTGCTAAATAAGAAGATTAAGAAAACCCAAACCTGTTAATAAGGTGACACAGAAATCGGAGATAGAATATATAAGTCATACTACAGTAAGGTAATGGAGTCTTATTGAGTTTTTCAAGAAAAAAAATACCGTTTTCCAATTAAGAGATCACAGGTTTTGTTCCCTAATCAACAATTCTTACAATTCAACCCTCAATACCTATCTTTCGAGAAAATGAGTACAATTATCATTAAATTTTTAACGAATCTAAAGAGTGTCGTATTGGAAGTATAATGGGCAGTTGCTATGATTGTTCGAGTGTCCCCATTAGGGGTGGGACAAAGCGTCCTCGAGGATCGCGAGAGCACTTAATTACTGAGCAACATTGACGGCGCGTGGCCCGTTTAGACATGGTGCGCACACGCAGGGTTTGTTTGTTAGTTACTCTTGACCCGTTTTCACATTATACCTTTCTAGTATTCACATGAGGCGAAACGAAACGCGTTGCAATGCTGGTTGAAAATTTATTTTTGGTACTTTTGACAAACTCTTTGATTAGGTAATTATTCCATAATATATTTGGATTACCTAATATTTTTTTTAATAAGATATATTGTATAGTACCAAAAGTGATTTGTGTTTTAAATATTTCCAATTTAGGTACATGACCTAAAACTTCTTTTTAGGGTTTCGTCGTTCAACAAATAACCCTGAAACATACAGATGCTGAAAATCTGTAATTTGTCATCAGCATGTATTCAAATCATGTCGCGGTCGCCAAAGTGATAACTTTTTTTTTTGAGGAATCCCCCTACAAAATAAGTGGGGATGATATTTTATTTTTTAATCAAGCCTTTTGTGTGGGTCATCGTGGAATAGGTCTTTAAAAATTAATAGGTGTTTAAACATCATTATTCGATTTGGCAACCCGTTTGTTAAATATTCAGCATTTTTTTCCTAGAGTCTACTGTCGTTACCCCCCGCCAGCTAAACGGTTGTTTGTGGATACGTGTAAAAAAACACGGCAGTTCATATACGATGAATCAAGCTATGAGAAATTGACAAATAATACGTTCTACAGTCAAAAAGCAAGATTACATTGAATTTGATTGCCGCGAAGACCGTGAATTCAGTCCCGGCTCACTTACTCGCGCCACCAAGCGCAAAGATAGTCCCTTTGGCATTTGAACAGAACTTTTAATTGTCTTCTCATCCTTTGAGCGAGTCACGGTCCGTCAGTCAAGGAACGTTTCGGTGGTCTAACTGTCCTCCGCTTTTTGAGGCAGGTTTAATTTGCCGTGCGGCGCTTGTAGGGTTAAATTGTTTGCAATTTTGATATTTTGTGACAGTGATTCGGGTAATTGGTGCCTTTGATATTTTCTGTTGATGATGAGCCGGTAGTTAGATTGCCAAGTTTCAACTTTTACTGATGATAAATAGGTGAGGACAAAAATTATCTTTGATACATGTATTGTAGACAGTATGTTTTTTTGTATCGAATTCAACTTTGAAGACCTCCGTGGTGTAGTGGCTAAGCACACTAGGTTTCAAGGCGTTGCCGCTCCGCGGTCCCGGTTTCGATTGACGGTCGGGTCAATGTAAGCACACTAGGTTTCAAGGCGTTGCCGCTCCGCGGTCCCGGTTTCGATTGACGGTCGGGTCAATGTAGAAATCAGAATTTTCCACATTGTCTCGGGTCTGGGTATTGTGGTACCACCGTTGTGTCTGATTGCCATAACACAAGTGCATTAGATACTTACCTTGGGATCAGAGCAATGTATGTTATCAGTGTCCAATATAAAAAAAAATAGCCAACCCTTGTACAACAGCAGCAACAGCACGTCATTTTTAGCATAATTACTTATTCTTAAGAATTTCACGATAGTGGAAACTCACAGCTATTAATAGCTTATGTCATTAACTTGTCAGTTCTATAATTTTGAAACAACTAAAATCTCTTTAATCTTGATTAAACTCTCTGCATTCCCAATCAGTTAACTGGTGGAGAAATCCTTAAAGCATTAAGTCCGCCACAAACAAGTACAATCTTAGTTTTCAATCCTTTCCACCGATTCCTTTATAAAATGATATACATTGTTAATGTCAACACTTTGAACTAAGTATAGGTAATAATGCAATGAAATAGTATCATAACGCCAGCAGTGGGGAGGGTAGGCGTGACATCATTTATCAAACGATGACGTCACAAGCGTAAGATAAGACAGGGATAGATTTATTGAACAAATATTACCCCTTAGGTAAGGAATATAATACATAGTTTAGCAACAACTTGCCATCGATTTAAGATCTGCTTATTATTTGAACTTTGTTTATTAATTCCACCATTTACATTAGGTGGGACCATTCTGGACATAAGCGAGATGCGAGAATAAAAAGAAGACTTTTTGCTTTCAAAGGAATTGTATATTGCAACATGCTTGCCAATGGGTCGGTGGCCGAGTGGTTTAGGCATGCACCCGGATAGCGTACGACAGTGGGTTCTATTCCTTGTCTGACACAATTGCATTTTGCGAGGGTAATTTATGTTATTGAATTTGTATAGTGACAATACACTATTAAAAAGTATGAATATGAATTGCTTATTAGAAGAAAAAAGCAACTTTACCGTGTACCACAAAATACTACATTAATAACTAGAAAAATAAGAAACACGACCAAGAAATCAACTGACCTAAGCAAACAAATTCACGAAAATATGAAGAAAGCCGAGAAAAATAGAAGAATCATAACTCTAGAAAACAGGAGGTACGAGATAACAGAGGAAAGGGAAAGATCGGACAGCAATCTGTCACGACCAGAGCGAGATCAGGCGCAGAAGCAACGGTTTTACGTGCTTTTCCGACGCACGGGAGCATAACACCGCTGACTTCTAAACTCCAGGCTACCCTATGAGTTTCTGAAAAGAAAACCCAAGAACATATTTTTGACCCGATCCGGGTATCGAACCCGAGACCTCTGGCGCAGTCGTCGGTTTAAAGTGCGACCCTCTAAACGCAGCGCCACAGAAAGTATAATAAGATGGTTCAGCGTAACACGCATCAAATTTTGGTCCTACCACTGTTTACACACAGTAGCCGTGCAAAGTAATGCTATGAACAATTTGGACTTAAAAGAAGTAAAAGTAAAGTTAGCCTGTAACATCCCACTGCTAGGCAAAGGCCTTACCTCAAAGATGAGGTAGTTTGAGCCATACTCCACCACTCGGGCTTAGTGCGGGTTTGATGGAGGGGCGTTTGCAAGGCAAGCGACTAACCCTGCTGTCAGATTTTATCAAGCCGCCCATAAGGCCTCTGACTAGGCTTAACGACTAATATCAACCGATATTAGCCGTGATCAACGGCTTAACGTGCCTTCCGAAGCACGGAGATGCTCGTGATGTCCGTCACTTATAAGGTCGGAATGGTCACCCAGCCAAACACGACCGCGCCGTAGGTTGCTTCACTTCGGTATCAATACCAAAGCGCTGCTACCACTGCGCTACGAGCATTTATTTGGACATTAATTTAGACATAATTAAATCAAAATGTATTTTGCAATGCAGATGGCGATAACAAAAGTAATATGACTAACCTGTACATTTAGTCGCCCGCAGCGTGTCTGTCAGAGTCGGTGTGGAATAACCTTTGCCGAGACCGGTCGATATTTTATCTGTGCCTGTAAACAAAAGAACATAGGATTATACTCTGATTTCTAATTAGATAGGACCAAAATGACATTTGGTAGTTTTTCGTAATTCAAAAATTGAGTTGTTTCTTAATAATCGGGAACTGAATTTTTTATTCAATCTTTGTTTATAACCGATTATAAAATTAATGAAATAGTTCCAGTTTGAATTTGTGTTGCGCTGAAGTATAAAAGCATGAATTATAATAGTGTTATTACCAAAACTACAAAAATAAATTATGTTTTAAAATAATATTTCCTACAAATATCATAACTTATAAAAATGTATTTATAAGTTGGTAGTAAAAAGTCAAAATAAAAAAAAAGGTATTTGCATGGGACGAGCTATGTAACGTCTTATATCACAATATTGAAAATTAATAAAACATATTCAATTTATCGTGTACAATTAATTTGTAACTTCACTATTGGTAGCACGTTTGCAACATTAAAAAATAATAAGTTCCATTGAAGCTGTCTTTCTGGTTAATCAAATTAAAAATCAGAGTATAGGTCTTTTAAAATATCTCAAACTCATATTTCCAAAGTAATTGCGTCAAAATTAAACCGTTTTGATGGTACTATAGATTAATTTAGTGGTACAAAATTTTATATGCTAATGTTAAGCTTAACTTTTTGGTTTATAATTTCGTTTTTTTCTTTTTTATTCTCAACAAAACATTAAACGACTAGATGTGAGTGTGACGACTACGATAGTTCTTCTGTATTTCAGCCAAAGTTAAATCCCTAGTGCGATTGGCGTGCTTGTGTGTCAAAAGTGAACTTATGCGCGAGTTTGACTTCTGTTACTGTACATATTTGGTGATACATATTTGTATAAAGTTTTTTTTTTTTTTCGATTTTAGTTTCATTTACTCTTAAATAGCATTATTCTTAAAAAGATTGTATAAGAATCGTACAGCGGTTATCAGGATACATCTTCCTACCAAATTTGACATCAGACAAACAGTGTGATGCTTATAGTTACAGAATATAGTGGCTGTGACATATGGACGGACAGACAGACAAATAGACAGACAGACAGACAGACAGACTTGACGAAACTATAAGAGTTCCGTTTTTTGCCATTCGGCTACGGAACCCTAAAAAGATAGTTCTTCAAAATAGTTGCATTTTATGTGGAGTTTCATTTTTATGCAACTAACTCACTCAGAGCTACAAATATCAATCACTTGCAAAGACCTAATTTATTTACATCATCATCTCTCAACTCAATAAGTTAAATCGTCACGGTACAATTTAATAAAAAAAAAAGTTTCTCCCACGCAAAAAAGGATGATATATCGTCCCGAAATCACTTCGCACAATATGTTTGCAGCAATTTATTTGTTGAAATAAATACGGTGGGGCACTTCGTATGGTCACGGTACCAAATCTGAGGGGAGTATGACTGGTGCCATCACAATTAACGAGTCTTTGTTGCCGTCATCTTTCCCATAAAATGTTGGGACGCGCATAGGGTGCGCACGCGATCTATTGTCGCCGATGATAGTACGCGCCATTACTATACTTGATTTATAAACGTCAAGTTGATTGTGCAATGATTGTTTATTTTTGCTACCCTGGGAACTGAAGTGGGTTGGATTAGCGGTTTAGCAGCAGTTTTGTTTTGATCGTCGTGTTTGGTCAATTGACTGTCTCTGGGGTTGAATCGGTTGGGATTTAAAGGGTGTTTGGAGTCATGTTTATATGTTTTTAAATATGGTTAAGCTCAGATTAAAGTACGGTGTTTGAAAACGAGGCATTTGAGCTTATACAAGCACCGAAGTCAATTTCATCCCTTATTTGTACAAATGTGGGTGATACTGCTAAGACATTGGAAAAAAAATACTAATTCTAAATCAATGTTTACTATAACGAAGGAATCGCGTAGTAATATAAGCCAGTCATTAACGGAAACCTGTAAGATTTGTACAGATTACAGGTTAAGAGATTGTCTCTGATTGCAAGAGCTATAAATTACGTTTTGAGTCCTCTTAACTTTAAGTTTTTTTTTAAATTTATGTAGTACATCAACGATAATTACAATAATGCCATCCTATAACTAACATTATATTTATCTAACATACATAATAATATAATTGGTATATTATTTAAGAACTAATTGTATTATCAATTACAGATGCACACCGCATGCTTTGTTTTCTTATGATGTTGCCTAGTAATAACTAAACGACAAACAAAATAATATAGATCTGTGTAAAGAATATAACTGCTTGGTAATATAAATTTTAACCAATTTATTATATAAAACCAAAATAATAAAAGAAAAAACTAAATCTGTACAAATAAATAATCACACTAGGACGGATGCTACGGTATTGAATTTAGTTAGGGGCATTGAGTGCACATCCAATGATCCGCTTAGCCTATTGTAGAGTTTACCAAGTTTCAATACATATGTATTTATTTCATACTCTATTTGACTTTAACGTTTGACTTCTTATCTCAAAACAATAGAAAAGATGAAAACAATAGACATTACTAATATTAAATTAGTTTAACATAGCGCATAACGATCAATATCTATCAGCTGTCAACAGTTTATGATAAACATGATAAATATGGTGTCTGTCTTCACTTCGTACTAACACTTAAAACGTGATGGGCGAAGCAGGGAGTCCTGATGAGTCATGCTGAGAAGGATACTCCGACCCAAGCGATTTTCAACCCTATTAAAGAGGGGAGAAAGTCGTAACCTTGGGGTAAGTTGGGAATGTACAGCTAGGCATTTTTGGGTAGGAAACAAGAAGGCGTTGGTTCCTGCACAAAAACTTCCTGGATAAATATTTGGATTGGAGTTATCACATACAAACAATGAATCTAGAATTAAATCTTCATACTTAAGCTATGAAGTTTTGCGATTAAAATTGAAGGAACTTTACTGATTTACTTAGAGCAATTGCTAAAGATAGGCTAGTGATATTATACGTTTAATTGTTGACGAAATTTAAATAATATTCCAAATAATTTTCGTCTCTACATTATTTCATATCTCAATTGCAACTAGATGAAAGGTAACTTCCATGACTTTCTGTCTGTAAAAAGTCTCACAGTATTTCAAGATCTTAAGTATATTTGATATAGTGCATCAATTAAAATCTAGCCACAGCTTTAGCAAAAAATCAGAGCTGTGCTGAATATTCAATAGCCCTACATTTGGACCGATTGCTTCTAACCCTCGCCCACCTAACCTACAGTATCTAATGAATATAAATCGTAAAACAACAGCAGCCCTTTCGTAATAAACATTAAAAAATCAATATACGCGTATCTGGCCAGTTTGTATGATTTATAGATGTATATTTTATCGCGATACGATCTAAAGTATGGCTGTAATTGATGACATTTGGATCGGGGTAGCTTTCCGCCTATGTTTTTGCTCGTCAGATTTGTGTATATGTGTACAAATTGGCGTATCCTATTGTCTCATACACAGATTTCAAAGCGGTCTTCGTTTGAATGACCTCGTTATTTTTTAACATACTTTCGGCATATGCTAATCAGGCGGTGAGGCTATAAAATATTAAGTAGTAAAACCTTAATAATCCAAAATTACAGATTTCAAAAACCGGCGACTCATGTTATATTTAAAGTTTAGGATACCTTACCAGCTAGATAAATATGATTGAAGTAACACGGTTTCAAATTTCGAATCGTTCGGGCAACTAGAAACTAGAAAAGAGCTGATGAATTTCCAACGGCTTAGCAGGTGTCATGAAAAATGGCAAATTTTTGGGGTTGAATTTTCTATAACAAAAAAGCTAAACGAAAATCGGTTCATACGTTAAGAGCTCCTTAACGTATGAACCGATTTTCGTTTAGTTTCGATACCACAGACAGACACGTTACACTTATAAAACGCCTCTCTTTTTGCGTCGGGGTTAAATGGTCGAATAGTCGTAAATCGTCACATTTGGATATCCCGTAGGCACATTTTTGGTCAATCGTAAACATAACGAATGTAAACCAAATATTGTGGCACTCACAACATACAGTCATCAATTCGAACAAAATAATTCACGTGAGTTATCCGTCTCGATCAAGTATTTATAAACAACCCTTCTTATTCAATTCAAATGGGCGTACTGAAAATTTTCATTCAAACATTAAGAGTTCTTGTTAGATGCCACCTTCAGATAGGCATGGCAAGTGCTGGTACTCTTAGTACTTATCGATAGCCGGTATTATCGATAAAGCATTTTCACTAAGTAAAAATACAAGTGACAATCTGCAATGATGCAAGTAACCACATCCTGTGATATTTGGCTTTGGAAGCAGAATAATTATAACTAAGACAAGAAAGTAGACAAGTGTGCGCAGAATCCATTAGTATAGCTGGTGCTTACATTTTCATGACCCAATACATGACAAATCGCCATGACCTGAGGAGAAATCAGTCGTTTCTATGGTCTAGAGATACCTGGCACACCTCTACTTCCTGAGTTGTTTTTGGACAATTTCATAATAACGATGAATTTAATGGGAATGCAATGCTTGTGACATACAGTTTTTGAGCGTTTTCGCTTATCGTCTACCACTTTTTACACTCTCAGCTGAACTTCAGGCCACCTTTTCTTACCTTTGCCTATACCGGTAAATGAGTTATCGATAAGTTAACCATCACTTATATTAAGCGGGAGCTGTCCGCAATCATTTTCGTGTTAACAACCGTGGGCCAGCCCCTAGCGAATGTTAATACCGTCATAACGACCGGTATTACATGAACTGCCGACGTACCTACGTACTGAATAAAAAAAACAAAACTGTCAGATTTACAGAAGTAGTATTATTAAAGTTGTGTTTCAATTTTCACACCCAAATTTCCGTTGGCTAATTTTGAGACTGTGTCATAAGCATATGGAGTTTTATTTGTCTTAGGGCATTTTTTTTAATAATCAGATACGAAATATTCATCGAACCAAATATGCAATATGGTTATTTTAAAACGTCACCTAATTGCCAGCAATCATACGACATTTTTTAAAATAATTTATCGGTCTGGTAAGTTTTATCTGACCATTTAAAAATCGGCCCTTAAACAGTCGCTAACGCAAAGCATTACTGTAGTTAGTTAAACATACAATTAGGTGAAGATTTTATCAATCAATCTGTACATTTGTATATACTCAAAAACAGTTTTATTTCTATCTGGAGAAAGAAAATACTGCTTACAAATTACTTTCCCCTGTATCACACAAAAAATGTAGGTATCCTTAATGTGTTATCATAAAGTTTACTTTTGACTGTGTTCATTTGCTACCCTTCTGGTCTTATGAAAAGTATAATTCCCAAATTAGCATTCCAGAATTGTTTGAGCTATTTATCAAAATTAAAGCACGGTTCACCGACGGAGATGTGAATTTAGGTTACAAGAAAATAATGGCTTTTAAAGGCAAATTACGACTACTTTAAATACGGAACAGTGTTTATTTTAGTCTCTTGATTTAAAGACATATATTTTACTCATAGAGTGACAAAACAGAGTGTACTTTGTTTAAATGGCATACAAAGTGTAAGTTATTTTAAACTTTATTTTATTGAAATTATAAAAAATACATGAGACAAACCAATATGTTGTTATCTTGTAGGTACCCGTGCCTTCAACAGCAACGTCATGATCTTCTCATTCCTACTATTAGATAAATGGTAAAATGGTTAATGATGAAACAATATCTCTACAAAGTATTTTATTATATATATAAATATATCCTTTTTTTTAAATATCCTTTTGACATTCCCACACATGGATTATATATATAATTATACATAACTTTTTTGTATGTGCACTTTTATACATAATAGGTAATATCAAATCACCATTTTGAATGCCAACGCTGAATATCTTCTTGGTATAGATTCAGTGTCACATTCCAATTCAATTTATATAGAGGACGGGAGGTTCCTGTTTGATTTTTAATCATATTTGCGTCATATAAAATTCCATTGACCCCGGGCAAGCTTTGTGTCAATGTCGAAGATATGGATAACGCTCAAAAATTTTATACCTACCACACTGAGACTTTTAGCGTCGATGTAGTAGCGGATTTTGGAATCGTACGACAGCTTCATGATTTACTCAATAAACTGACTTAATTTAGCATCAATGGTATGATATCGACACAGATGCGCGACTGATCGATGCTGAAAGTAGCGCAGTGTGTAAAGGTCGACGTTTTGCGATAAACACATGGTGTGGAATGTAATAGGAACAAACATTTAAAATGTTGACCTTTTCAGTAGTCAGTAATCATAGTAAATCATCATCATCACTATCAGCCAAAGGACGTCAACTGCTGAAGATAGGCCTCCCCACTAATTAATATTATATGGTTTTAATTAATTATAAATAAAAATATTTTTCTTAAAACTCTCGAACAAAGTAAATCGAATCGGCAATATATAGCAAACAAAGGTGTTTAGCTTGGACGAATAAACCACTTCATCCTAGGTCTAGTCATAGAACTTGAAACTTTCAGGCACTACAGTATGTTAGCAACTTTGTGAAACACTGATTGGGGATTATAACTTTGGATTACTATATCTCTTAAGGTAAAGCATTTTAGAGCACTATGACCAGCGGTTGAAGTCTGAAGAAAATTTAAATTTAATGATTTTCTGTTTCATCTGATATCATTTTTACTTACGAGCTTTTACTTTAGTACATCTTGAAAAAACAATGTATTTTTTAAAGATTCATTATTATTTTTTCTCAACCAATAAATACATGAAAACACCAATTTTGTTTCAGCGTTGCCTACGCGAAATATCAAAAGTTTTGCTTCAGAGCCTTCAGACTACACACGCTGGTCAAGTAACGTTTACTCTGTAGAAACGTCGATTAAAAATTTTGTCCTATTGCAGGCTTCATGCTGTATACGTGTGTGTATGTATAATTAAATAAATATTTGACAACATTACATACATTGCTCCGATCACAAGCTAAGTAATGGTGTGATAAAACAATGGTGATACCACAACACCCAGACCCGAGACAATATAGAATAAATCGTTTTCTACATTGATCCGACCGGGAATCGAACTCGGAACCTCACGAGTTGGCGACGCTTGAAACCAGCGAGCTAGCCACTCGACCACGGAGGTCGTCACAATACAATTACAATAGTTACAAACAATAACAATAGTTAGTATTTACTAGTACTTTCATTTCATATAGTATTGTGTAATATAAAGTTCTTTTAACTAGTCTATGGTTGAAATAAAATAAAATAGTTGCTAATGCTAGGTGCTAAAGACGTCGAAATAGTTACTAGAAATGTGTCTATAGTTTAGGCAGTTTCGTTTTTGCGCTTTTCACAACGGTGGCCGCGTTCCCGAACGTTTAACTAAAGAAAAAAATGTATTGTCTCTGGCTGGCAACTCTTTATCGGCGTCGAAACAAAAGAGTGTTAGACAAAAGCGCGATTTTTCATAACGGAAAATTTTCTGCGAATTTCTACCTCTTCGGAAATACGAGACATGAATGAATATTCTGTTTTAATTGGGACTTTAGAAGTGTAGAGCTTTCGCTAAGTTGGTTTTAATATTTGGTTTATGTCTTCGTAAATCTTAACGTAACATCAACGTGTTTAAATTTTGAAACTTATGTCCAGTTGGTATACGGTGGAATGATAAAAGCATGGTGTGTTAGTTGTTCTGGATTTGGTGACGAGAAAAAAATATGTGTTATCCTTTGGTGCAGCTTACATATCAACATAATACTATACAGAAAAGTAGGAACTGCATCATATATGCGAATAACGCAATTGGTTTTGGTATATCTTAGAAAAAAAACTTTCAAAACGTTATCTTTTACTTTTCAATTATGAAGAATCAGCGAACTTGCCTATTCTTTATAACTAAATAATACTCGAAGAAAAAGTTCTGGCATTGAAATATAGAACAAACCATGGACAGGATTTTCGCTACGCTTTATTTAAGGAAGAGTCTACAGCAAGGCTATGTGATTGCGAAGTTGACAAAATTTACAGCCAACGGTGGGACATTGCCAGTAGCTGCTGATAGAATGGAGAAATAGCTTGAAAGCACGCAGCCGCTTTTTTGAAAAGTGGAAGTAAGTGTGTATTTAAGTAATTTCAGTGTTAGCATACAGCTAGCTAGCTCCTAGCTCTCTCTTATAAATTCTCTTTGAAAACAGCCATCTTTGGATTAGGGGGATATTTTACTGGTTTTAAATAACCAATATCACTATCTCCCAGTTATGACCAACATAATGCATTTAATGGAAACCTCAGTCAAATTGAATCTCTAAATCGGTAGGTACAGCCTTTATCTGGCCACCCTACGTATCATAGAATTTTCCCCTTTTAACCTGCATAGCTCGTTTCCATTGCAAAAAACCCCTCGTTAAGTCACTCCGTATAATGAACCCCAGAGATAATATAATTTTATTTTCACTATTTCTGCGCGATGATCTGGTGGGCGGCGTGTTGCCATGGCAACGGGAGAATATCACGCCCCCGATTGTTATCAGAAGATGCTGGCTCCCCACCTAACTTTCAGCTGTATACCTACATCACAGCTTAACCAAAAAGGGTTCAACTCCACGCTTAGGGACCAACTAAACTCGACCTTAACTCGTGATGCTAGAGTTCATACTGAAAATCCAACATCTCGACGGAAAGAATCGATATCATTCTTTGTTCGGGTTGTATGCAAGCCGAGAAGATATCAGCACCATGGAACTTAAACGCGATAGTGCTCATTCTTGGTGTAAAAATATGGAGTTTTAGATTCCGTTGCTTTTAAGAACGTTGGATATTTTGTCATCAGTGTGTATTGTACAAGTCAATTTTGAACTTTAGACCTTTTGGAGCACTTAAATCAATGTTGTAGTCAACGATCTTTAGCGACCTCTATTTATTTGCTTTTTTGTTTACTATTCACATTTTTCTGCCTGTCCACCTAGCTAGATTGACCCAGGTATTAGTATTTTTAATCATATAGCTTTTAACGAGCTCTAATTTTGAATCACTTGCGTCAATATTTCGAGTTATTTTCATAATTTCTCGTGAAATATAGACACTGCTACTTAAAAAATCGAGTCACCTTTTTAATCACCTTGTGTGAATTTTACCTATTGAATCACTGCCGCATGGATTTCAACAGAGTTTTATTTTAAAAGGGAACAATACACAAAGAAAATCACACGCCATATTTCCGCGAGTGATTCAATTCGAATTTCAAAAAATATTATAGTGTCCTGTTTCTATGATGTATATATTGCAGCCATTTGGTTAAATAAACCTGATAATTGAATGCCTAGGCAGTTAACCAAATGCCGGCATCAAATCCAATTGATAGCCCTTTGAATATGACTAACTTGATCCAGCTGAATGATGAAAATTTAGTTCAGTATTTTTCCACTGCAGCGCCACCAAACAGTATGGCGTCAATGCCGCAAATTTTAAAGGAAACACGTATTTTTTGTTCTTGTTTGCATATTAAGGTAAAACTAAGCTTTGATATTGTCTAAATACTTTTTACATGCAGGTTTAAATAAAACTTGTTTTATTACGTGAGTAAATACTATCAATAATATTAAGGTTAGTTTACTGTTATCATTAATTTATATTCATACTAGGTGCATTTTGCATTGTTGTGTAAAAATATCGTATTACATACATTATGAACTAAAAAATATCCTAACCAAACACCCAAAATGCGTCAGTGTCTAATTTAACAAAATGACTACACAACGTCCAGCCATTTGGTTAAACGTTGCATTCAATGTCTTGGCTTGTCGATGTTCAGCCATTTAATTGGATGCCGGCGATAATTTACTGCTGAGGAGTCAATTAACTGGCTGATTTAATAAGATGGCTGCGATATAATCAAAATCAAAATAAAAATAATATTTATTTCAGGCAACTGCGATCCACATTGTTAATATATATAATGAAATGAATGATTTAATGACTACGTTAATAATCAATTGTGTATAATGATCTAGTTACTGCAATCATGTGACCGATCAGAGGACAATCCCCACTGTCGGTTATCTCCTTGAAGACGCTGACGCTGTGGCAGCTGTCGCGTATTCGGTGTAGCAAAGACGCGGTCTTTTTGCGCAAGATAGCTTCAAAGCTGTCTACTCCTGTCAGCGCAAACATTGCAGAAGCGTTGCAGAAGCGCGGCAGCCGCAACAAAGCCCTGAAGGCGTTAATATATTGGACAAAGACATACTTAAAACGATTTGACCTTATATAGGATCCCATAGCTTTGAATGTAATGTTTCTAGCAAGGAAAAAGATCATGACAAAAATAAAACAATCAAAAGAACTCACCCAAACTTTTGCCCTTATCAATGGACCCGATCATCGAGTCATCTGTCCTCGTCCTGCCAAACCCCAGTCCTGTTCCCGTCGTCTCCTGTAACTGCCCCCCGTAGAAGTCTCCGAACGCGGTTGCCGTTCCCAGCAGGCCTGATCTGTCCTGCAGCGCTGCTTTCGCCTTCTCGACGCTTTGTTTCAACTGCTCGAACGTGGATTGGTGCAGGCGGTACGGCGGCCATTCTGTCGTGGGCCACGGCTCTTCTTTTAAGGCGCTCCGTTTAAGTTCTAGAGCGCCGGCGTATGAGCAACTGCTTTCGTACATGGCAACTTTGCGGAGTGCTGTCGCACACTTCAGCCCGCGAAAGTCAACCCTGCAACAATGTAGGAGTGGTTAAGAATGGCAGGAAAATTAAATGACAAAATAAATCTATACGTGATGCTGAAACTGTACCCGAAACATAAATCAAAGTATATTTTTGCGCCAGTTACTTTTAGAGCATATCTGATACTCAGTACACTTAGCTATTACATAATATTACTTTTTAAGATCATTCAGTAAAGCAAGGATTTTTATATTGCTGAATTGTATTTCTCGCTTACTTTGATCTTCAGAGGTGGATTTGTGTAAAGCAATCATATTCATTTGATAGTTGAAAACGTACGATATGATCTGTCAAATGGCGAAGAACAAAGGGTTTGACAGATCATACCGTACGTTTTAAACTGTCAAATGAATACGATTGCTTTACACAATTCCACCCCTATGGTTCAGATAGTCACTACTAGAGCATTTGTATTCTATAAATAAATATGACATCATATTGATATTTGGTTACCACACTAACTTAAAGCACCTATTTTATACGTATCTTTTGTCTACATGCCTAGACCCACTGTATAGATACAGAACAAGTCACTTTGAGTTCACCAAATGTGACATATAATCTAACATAGCCGAGTAGATAGTGTAAAAATATTTTTAGCATGCCATATATTTGCGCTACTACGTCACTGTGTGATAGCATTCTTTATTAAGGGGAATGTTTTTCTAATAATATTGTTTTGAAGTGTTAATGATGTAGTACTAAAATTATATGATTCTTCCAGAGCACGAATATTATCCTTAGCCGGATGCCACAGATAGGCTCTGAGTGTAAGCAAAATGGCGCTGATCTGACAAAAAAATCGGTTAATTTTGACTAGGCTATTCACACTCATCAAACAACAACATATTCCTCCTTTTCCTTCAGAGATGGGTAGGTACGGAATCCTTAAATTAAAGCAACGTAATTCTATTTGCATGTAATATTAATTAATATAAATAAAACAAAATAATAGCAAATAACCCTCCTAAGCAGTCTGGTCACCAGAATAACGACCACTTACCAACCAACAAACCCACTAAAGAAAAAACTAAGAAACAAAGTATACAGCATGTGGCCTTTAATAAAAGCAAAAACTTTAATCAATGATTCTACAGAATATACTTAGTTAGGTACCTCTACCTAAAATGCTTCAACTCCAAGATATAGTAATCCAAAGTTGCCAACCCGAACCCAACTAATCGATGTATATCAAAGTCGATAATCATTGTAGTAAGTGACAACATCAAGTTCTATGACTGGACACATTTTTTTGCAATACAATGCTGGTTCGATTTATTTTATTTGGAAATAACAATAAGTTTACTTTTCATTATAAAAACTTAAAACCATTTAAAATTGATTACTGGATACTTAAAGAGTCTATATATATATATATTTTCCCTCCTATTACAGGCCACATCCTATGTACACATAGCTACTCTAAACAACAGCACAATTATGAACGATTAAAGTCTGCTAAGTTCATCAAAAAAGCTAGATAAACCTGAAGGCAGATTATCGTTCAATTCGTATACGAAGAAAGTCCTTTAATCGAATTTCTTTGTCGACGATTAAATTGTTTTGGGATTCCCCGGGATGACTTCGTTCGTGCGATATTTTTTTTTTTCAAAACGGTTAAACTTGCAATCGAATAACCACAAGAAAAAAGTTCGATTGACGTGAGAATCGCCGCCCTGACCTAGACTAACCAAATCAAAGAAGAGTGAAGGATTTTAAGGGAGGCGTTTAAATAATCCTTATAATTAAAGGCTTTTATGAACAATAAATATACAAATTCTACTAATTTTGAGGGTCGCATTTTTTAAAGCGGCGGCTACGCTAGAGGTCCCGGGTTCGATCCCCGGGTCGGGCCAAAAAATTGTACAGTGGCCAGCACATCAGGTTACCCACTTTTGTTGCAAACTAGCCCTTATTACAACTGTATAAGATGCCATAGTGTTTACCTTGACGTGCTGTTGTCTGTGCCTGTGTTTTACTGTTCAGAAATTCTCAGGGTAGCCCGGAGTTTGGAAGTTGGTGGTGTTTCACCTCTGTGCCTCGGAAAGCACGAAAAGCCGTTAGTTCAGCGCCTGATCTCTCTCCGGTCGTGTCAGATTGTTGTTTCATTGGGTAATGAGAGTGAAAGGAATAGAGAGTGCACCTGTGTGTGCGCACACACTTGTGCACTATAATATTTCCTGCGCAGTTAGTGATTCGTTGTGACTGGCCACCATAGTCAGAATCGGCTAGAGGGACTATTATTATTATGTTCATTACTCCTTCACGTTAAAATTTCTCAAAACTTTTGATAACAAATCAATAATATCTAGTTGATTAAAAATATATATATATATATATATTTCAATAGCGCAGAGGCTATAATTTAAAATCATATTTTGTTACATCCGATATTTACACTGCGGATGCGAAACTCCTACATCGTTTTCGGCATTGACAATTTAAATCATTAATTAATAATGTCCAACCCAGTCTCACCTCATATCGGAAATTCGTTTTCGCTTCGCTCGCTTCGGGTCACCCTTGCTATTATCCGTGGCTCTGCCGTTATGTGGTATCACATGTCAGTGATACCACGTCACTTTATTTAACACACTGATCACTGTTCCATAACTGTAATTAACTACTCAAAGTAATTTCGTCCACCGTAATGTTAGATTTCACTATTTTTACGTCATTTTTTTCTTTTTTTTTCTTTAATTACAAGTGGGCAGTGATAAGGATAGTTCTTCCTGTGCTATTTTCTTACATGTTGCACTAACAGTTGATCATTTCACGGCCTTCCATAGACTGTGGAGCACCGGAGTTGGCAATTGCTCCCATCCGGCGTTTAGTTTAGGAGATGATGTAGTAAACGCTATCATAGCGATGGTATACTTTGATAAAGTGCAAATTGTTCGTCATTTGAAAATATGTGTTCATAACCTTATATTTTGTAGACCTTGAATGAATCGAGTCAAAATAATATATGGTCGATATAAGATGACGCTGAGAGCAAAGTAACCATCAAATAAATGGACAGGGCTATAAATAATACACAGTTGACTTATTCATTTTTCCGTCTCATTATACAAGGTGTTTAGTACATCGTGTACCAAATAAAAATAATGTTTAATAGGGATCATTCACCATCGTTTTATGTCTTTGATATTTTTTTTTTGTGTGGTGTTTATTATATATCGTTTTCATGGTTTTTATTAGAAATACCCGAAGTTTGGTATTCGGATCACATATTTTTTTAAACCATTATTTATTTTCTGCAAATCATACTTGTATGTAAGCATTATTTTGCTGTTTTACCCACATCAAAATCACATACATAAGCCATGTAGTTATTTTTTAATGAACTTGCAAAGTTGCGGAACATGTTTTTCTCAAATTTGACCTGCAACTTTAGATGGGTGTAAAAAATAAACGAAAAATGACTGGACTCGCCGGACTTCATGAAATGTTCTCTTGACTGTGCTTATAGCAAAACCGCATGTAATGAAAACATTCAAACTCCGTAAATTTTCTCATTAGGTAACAAGACAAAGACAAGTTATTGTATGAAAAATGAGACTGGGCTTCTTTAAAAAAAAGTATTGCCCAAAGTTCTAAACAAGAGTTCTTTGCAAGAGTGAAAAAACAGTTTTTTAAATAGAGATATACATAAAACTTTCGATAATAAATTAGTTTTGGTCCGAATTTTGTATGCAGCATTTTACGGCCTAGGAGAAAATTTTCGGAGTTGTTTGAATGCTTTTATAAAAAGTGGCATACCTTTACCACGAGCATAGTCCAGAAAAGTTTCTATGAAGTCCGACGAGTAGTAGTTAAGTCAAGTCAAGACAGCCAAGGTATTTAATTTATAGGACTGTATTTCATTATCTGTTGCCTGAAATAAACGTTTATTATTTATATTTATACTAATTGAAAGTAAGTTAATTCGATGCTGTCTTCCAATACGGGCCAAATCTTTTAACAAGTAGGTATTACATTTCAGTTGTTGTTCAGTTGTTTAAAAGACATAAAATTAAGAAACCAACTTCGATGGAGTAGCATAAAAATTAGGTTAGAGTTTTTTGAGACCCGTCATTTATGCGGGTAAGGTCACGGGGCAATCACTTGTATCAAATTAAGGATCAAAAATGCACGGAATCCAAATGCAATCAGAACCACAAATGGTCCATCGCATCTCCTGGCCTAAAAAGGAAGTAAGTCGCATAACCAATTTATATTTACTGCTCGTTTCGTCGCGAGTGCGCAGCTCTCTGGGCCTATGTTGGACACTACTTCAATTTCGGTACACCTTAGCTGAACTCTTAATAATCTGTCTAGTCTACAAGTCTGGATAAAAAAACCGGCCAAGTACGAGTCGGACTCACGTACTGCAGGTTCCGTGCCAAATTTAACCGAGTTTGTTGACAGCAAATATAACTTTGTTTTTCATAGTGTTTGTATGAAGAACAAAGTTATGGTTGTTGGAAATGTGCTCAAAAATTACTCGTTCGATCCCGTCCAAACCAATTTTCGTTGTAAGTCTTTGTCAAGATCTAAATTATATATACATATTTTTTCAAAATTTACACTCGCTTAGTTTAGAAGATAGGCTTTAAAAAAAAGGAAACTATGTCATTTTAAAAGACCAATCGATAGACACCACACGCATAGGCTTAACAAAAAAGCGTTTTAGTTTCATGTATGGGAGCCCTTAAATAACATTAACTTTATTTTTTGAATATGATGCGTTAAGCGGTTAACAGGATGATGATGATCTTCTTACCAAATTTCAACAGAGTGAAGCTTATAGTTACAGAATAAAGTAGCTGTGGCATACGGACGGACAGACAGACTTGACGAAACACTAAAAACGAATTGTGGAATTTCTGTAACGATTTTGGTAAAGGTTGCGTAAGATTGTGGATGCAGATGCGGCTGATAATTAGATGCAGAGTCAATTTCATTAAAATATCACAATTAAAGGATCCGAAAAGAAAGAAATTAAGCATTTTCGTATGATTTGTCCGTTTGCCGTTAGGTTTATATAGCCCTTTCACAAGTCTACGCAAACCAACGTAACTCGACGAGTGTTCCAAGCCTTAGATAAAGCAAACTCACGTATGGTCTAAGCAAATAACGCCGTACAACTTTTATTGCATATATCTAAGTTACGTTAAAGGATCTAAAGTTATTTGAAATCAACGATTGAACTGAATTGTATTGAATTCTGACAGACACATCTCTTCTACCTCTGGATTAGAGGCAAAAAAACCGGTCAAGTGCGAGACGGACTCACGCACTGAGGGTTCTGTGCTTACTTTATCTGAATTAGGGAATCCACTTAGTAAAATACCACAATATTTTGTTGACAGCAAATATAACTTTGTTTTTCATAGTGTTTGTATGAAGAACAAAGTTATGTTTGCGGTTGTTGAAAATGTGCTATATTCCAAAAACTTCTCGTTCGATCTCGTCCAAACCAATTTTCGTTGAAAGTATTTGTTAAGATCTACATATATTTTTTTCATAATTGACTTTCGCTTAGTTTAGAAGTTAGATTGGGGGGGGACTTTGGAAGCGTCTAGCTATGAAATGTCTTTAAAAGAAAATGGTTTTAAAAACCTCTATGTCATTTTAAGAGACCTATCCATAGACATAGGATACCCCACCCCACACGCGTAGGTTTGACTAAGTTTTTTTTTTTCGGATTTAGTTTCATGTATGGGAGTCCCCCATAAATATCATATTTTTTTATTTTTTATATAAGAATCGTAAAGCGGTTATCAGGATACATCTTCCTAGTAAATTTGACATCAGACAAACAGTGTGATGCTTATAGTTACAGAATATAGTGGCTGTAACATATAGACGGACAGACCAGACAGACTTGACGAAACTATAAGGGTTCCGTTTTTGCCATTTGGCTACGGAATCCTAAAAATAAAGTTTGTGAAACTTTCGGTGCTCTTATAAATTTTTTAAGTTTTCATTGTCAAGCCCATTCACACAAACAAAAGGTCCTTGCCAAGTGAAATAATGATTTATGTTTAATGACAGTTTTTTAAAAATCTTATTATTACACCTTTCAAATAAGGTCACTTTTGTGTGTGTGGGATACAGAAAATAAAAATATATCAATTTTTAATGAGCACAAATAGATTCGACAAGTGAAATTTCAAAATGCCGTTAATTCTGAGGGGTGAAGACGGATACGACCATTATTTTGAAATTTGTTGTAATATGTGTGGTTCCGGAGTCCGATTTGAGTCCGATCCAAAACAAATATAGAGCGCGAGGCGGCGCGCGCGCATTCTCCACAGCAGAGGAAGCCGGCGTTTGATCTGCGTCGACCACATCCTATTTAGTCACGAATTCGACCTGCTCAATTACCTATCCCACTGAACACAGCTGTGTTTTCGTTATTTTATTTAACAATTATAAAATTGACATCAGCAAATGGCTTGTTTGTGTTAACTGTGTCAGCTGTACATTTTTGGCGAGAAATACCGACATAAGGCGTGTAGATACATAGCTCTTGAACTAGGTGTGGTTGTTGAGGTATCTCGTCCAAGTTTAAAACTGGTATAAAGCTGGAAAGAACACCATTTAAGAACACCATAGACTTCACTACAACAACAGAACCAAATAAGAACACTCAGTCATGTGAGAGACTATTCATAGACAGCAGAAGAGTAACAAGCCGTCCCGAATTGTCGAACATAACATGTACTTTTACAAATTCCGTAGAATTGCTATGTTAGTCAACAATTTAATGAACAAATTAAACCCGAGAATTTTCTTCCGATTAACCGAGTTCCTTTATCGCCCTCGCAGGCTGTAATATTTCTATTTTATTGTTATTATCCGGGTATTATCCGTTGTTGTGTCAGTAATTGGCGGGATCTTTGCGATCCGGTGCGCCCACGCAAGCATCATGTATGTACTAACCTTCACGAGTTCTTAGGTGTGCTTCATCTTGACGGCCGTAGATTTTATGAGACGACTGTTGGAAGTGTGATTCCCGAGACACGGAAGTTTTCTTTTGATATCAAATACTTGTGTAAGCCATTTTAAAAAGCAGCTCCTTTGCGGGCTTGCGCGCGCATTTGTGCCTAGAGTGTGACAAGTATCTACCGTCTCTCTTTAGTTTTGTAAAATTGCGCCGCGTGTTGCGTTCTATAAAATAATAAATTATGTATACATTCTAGAAGTTTTTTTTTTTAAATTGGTGAGCGCAATCAGCGTGATGTATTTAGAAATCCAGACACCCTCCGTTGGCTGTAGATCATTAGATCATCATTCATGTTAGACCCAACTAAATCAATATGTTTGTCTAGAAAAAATTATCAACTATAAAAATATCTGGCTTTTTCCTTTGAAGGCTCCTCAGCTAAAGTGGGACTGGGCCGGTCATGTCAGCCGCATGCCGGTCCGGCCGACTTCTGGGCCAAAATCTGCACAGAGTCCCTTTATACGGTAGACGGCCACGCGATAGACCAAGAAGACGGTGGCGTGATGAGCTAGACGCTTTTAGCATAAACTGGAGATCAGCTGCCCAAAGCTGTGGACAGTGGAAAAAGGGTAAGGAGGCCTATGCCATGCAGTTGGATACCGTAGGCTCGTAATAATATCAATTCTTATGAAATGTTTGCGAGTATAGGATATTTTTTATGTAGCATATGATGTACTTTTACTCTGAGCTCTTTTTACATGTCTGCTTATTGCGGCTTTATTAATATATATTGCTGTCAAAATAGCGTAATTTTTACAGTAAGAGCTCTAAATGGTTTAATATTTCATTCATTGTTATCAACACATTCAACATCCATTCTATCCTATTACATGCCATCATACTGCGTGTAGCAGCTTCCAATTTTATTACATTTCCACTGTTTCCAATATCGTGAGTGTTGCTGGACAGTGGTCTACAATGGTCTATTTCCATTCCAGCTAGGGTAATCAATTTTTGAACAAAGATGTCTGGGATGAGAGCGACGAATGTGCATTTCTTCTTTTCTTAATTAAAACCTATTTTGAGTGAACTTTTTGACGAGACTCGCGAACGAGAGTTATGTTTTTATAGGCTTCTTTGTGGAGCCGTATTACATAACATATCAGTGAAATAAAAATTGCCTACTTTTGCAGGAGTTTGTATCGATATCCGTATTTTATTAAGTTTTGCATTAAGTCCCACCACATGATAACCAGATATAAAAAATGAGGTAGATATTATATTTGATCACCTACCATACAAAATATCTTCTTAATAACTGCCTCGTTGCTCTAGCTGGCCTATGAGATTCATTGCCAAAATTCGTTTGCACACAAAGTAAGTACTTATACACAAACATACAAAAACTTTCAATGGCCTCCCCATCCCCACAGGTTAACAGTTAACCCCTACTATGCTACAGTACATCAAGCGAAGCAAGGAGGCCACTTATCACTTCACTAATCGAGCGTGAAATCGATGGACGCTGCCCGCTCCGCTTTCTTTCGAATGTGTGCAAACATTTGATGATTTACTAGCTGCACACCAAATAAATGGCAATCGATATTCGATAACTTTACAGTGGTGATACACTAGGCATGTCTGATTGAACGCGCGCAGAGACATTTGAGGTTAAATGTGTGCGCGCCAAAAATGGTGTCTGCCTGCCTAATTTTACAATAGAGTTCATGTTCATTGGATTTGATCTACGCTTCGAAATTTACTTAAGAAGATAACTGATAAGTTTAACCGTGGTTTACATAACGCATTTCCAAGGATGAAAAAAGATTTCAATAACAAGACGTCATGACTTTGCAAAGAGCAAAGCCTTTTGTTAGAACTTTAAAATTACTTTTGATATACATATATATATATAATCTTTATTGCACAAACAAAATGAAGTACAAAGAGCGGACTTAATGCTTTAAAGCTTTCTCTCCTAGTCTACCATATGTCTGATTTCCATAACACAAGTGCATTAGCTACTTAGTTTGGGATCAGAGCAATGTATGTGATTGGTGTCCAATATTTAATATTTAATTATTTTTTTACATAAATACAATAGAATTGAGAAAAAGATATTAATCGGAATCAAGTTGAAATGGAAGTATAATAAAAAATACGTTCTTGAAGAAAAAGTTAAAACAGAATATCCCTAACAAGGTCATCCTAAATATATTCTTCTTTTTTGAATTTCCATCCTCTATTTTTCCGAAATGCAAAACAGCGTTGTTAAAACACGAAAGTACAGTGCGCGAAGTAAAAAGATAACGCCACTTTTAGTTAGAACGCAAATGTATGCAGGTAACATCGGTGCATTACCATAGGGGTATAAATTAGTTGCACTCCGCGCCGCTGTATGTTGCGACCGGTATAATATTCGCATAAATCAGCCGAGAATTAATTATTGCTAGCGACTGTACTTGCATGTCGCAGGTGTAGGGGAGCCATACTTATATGAAAGCTAAGATGGATGTATGGGACGCGAAGCACAGATAATACTGTACTACAAGGATCATATGGCACTTGGATGACATTGACAGGGGGGCGTGATTGTGAAAAAAGGGCTGCCAGTGAATAATTTCTCCTTTGATTGAGGGAGTTTTTTTTTTGTTTAGGCATGGAGATTTAGGGGAACAATACTATCAAAGTTAACAAAGTTTTACACATCATGCATCTGCATCATAATCTATCACAAAAATGGGTTTTGAAATAAGATTTAGAACTGATTAACTATCCATAGACTATGCCTACTATACTAAACAGAAGGTCAATTTTGTGAGAGGAAATAAGTAAACTCAGGTTTGTATGAAAAAATAAATCATACGTAAGGAAACATCAGTTATTTTCAAATATGTTTATTTTAATTATGTTCCCCCAAAACCTGGTCTAATGGCATCATGTTATAATCTTCATCTTTGAAATCATTTTAGCTGTCCATCCTTTCATCCGTGTCAGAATTTAAATCAATGATGAATGCCTCATTAAGATACCCATCGAATCATATTTTTATCTCTTCTTGTTTTTCTGCTTTTCCCTGGCGAAACCATTTTGGAAGATGACGCTGCCGCCAACTTTCCTTCATTTCCAATCCTTGCTACAGTCCTTAATGATACTCCTGAAATTGTATGAACTTTAAATATTTTGACAAAAAATATAAACTAAATTGTTAAGTTTTGGAAAAAAAGGGTATCACTAACCTGTCGCAGCTGCAAACCCGCTCGTTCAGTTTTTCAAATGATATTATCGGGGCGCCAGACTGTTTCTCTTTCATAAAAACTCTTTAACTTTTGGCACCACTTCTCTCACGCCACTTCTTATCACTTTCGGCATGTTTTACACATTTAAAATGTAACAAAATCACAACAGAACAGCAACAAAAGCACCATCAACGAACTGTCACAATTGACAAGTTTTAAGCTGACGGTGTTAGTTCCGATTTTCGCCACGTGCCAAAAGATCCTTGTAGCACTGTACACGTCACCAATGCGGTGTCAAATCCACTTATAAAAGTAGGTGCATACTAAACTCAAAAGCACCTAGTCTCTATCTAAATAAGGTATCTAACAAAATTCGCATTATACAAAATAGTTTCGTTGGTTCATTGGTATAGAATGCTTTTGACATAAAGTCCGCAATATGGTCAATTCAGTCACTAGGTTTTCACCAGTATTGGACAATCCACCAGAACTGTAATTATTGTAGTACTTTTAGGATGATTGAATTCAACTTTTGGCCGAGTTCAAAATGGAGGAATTAATTAGCCAACAAACAATTGTTTTGCTTGCTTGCAATTGATCTCTGGACTAATTACTTCCTCTGGAGACCTTCGTTATGTAGTAGCTAACCACGCGTTCAAGGCGTCGCTGCTCCGAAGTCCCGGGTTCGATTCACGGTCGGGTCAAGGTAGAAATAAAAAAAAATATATAGTCTCGGGTCTGGGTGTTGTGGTACCACCGTTGTGTCCGATTTCCATAACACAAGTGCATTGGCTACTTACTTTGGGATCAGGGCAATATATGTGTTTAGCGTCCAATTTTTATTTAGGAAGATATATTTATCAAATTCAAAGTATAAAGCGTGTTATAATATATATTCACGGTGGCTCTAGTTGCTGTAAATGGGCTAGTGTGTTCAGTGACGCCCGGAGTTTATTGTCTAAGATGGATAGAAATCGATATACCTCTGGTGTGTACAAGATGCTTGCTTACATTGTCCTTAGTTCGAAATAGTGACGCTTTTGTAATAAGTAGGGCAGGCACGAATAATTTGTGTTAAATTATAGTGCCACTAACTTATCTGAAGAATTATCAGACAACGGCGCAACGATCAAAAAGCGTTGCCGTTTTTTACATAAATAAATACATATTTTTAATACTCACCGTAATTTATCTAAACTTTATAGTCCGGTCAAATTAGACATCCAAGGTTACAAAAATTCCCACCTAGCTGAAAATTGGTAGGATTGTTTAAAACACCATCATAAATGAAATGTAGAAAGTTCCCATCGATCCGATACCTGGAAAAAAAGTTACTCGGGGTCAAAAGTCACAAAAACGGGTTTTTCGCGATTTTCAGCAAAACGGTAATATTATCATAAAATTAGCCACGACAAAAATTGTAGAGCAGATAAATATCTACAAAAAATGTCTATATACTTTTCTTCCTAAGAGCCACCGTTTTTGACATATAACGATCCAAAAAGTTGAAACTATTTAATAATAAAAGATATTGGCAACGGTTGAAAATGATAAAAGTGATAAAATCGGTGTAAGTTAAAAAAAAATAGGGATATTTATCCATCTGACTCATAATTCTCTAATACTTCTGCTTCTTCTTCTCCTTGTTCTTCTTCTTTATCCTCGCTGCAAGTAAATTGCTCCAATAATGACAAATCGCATGTCTCCTCGTTAACATCAAATGAATCCTATTTGTTGGTGATTCAACATTGGAGCACGATCGGTCTTGACAATTAGTACATGCTACAGAACAAAACAGGTCAACTTTTTTGCAACCACATTTAGCACTACATCCCTTTTTACAGTTGCAAAAATTGTATTTAACAGTTTTTCCGGCGCAGGTGGGAGTAAAATTTGAACTGGTTCTAATGTTTTGTCGACCAACTTCCAACCCCACTCTTTTGGGTCTAGCTGATAACCAAGCCACACTTGAACTTGGTAATATACCCGAAAAAGATGTTGATGAGCAGCCGCTGAGGTTGGAAGAAGACAAGCTAACTGCACTTGTTTTTTATTTCGGGTATTTTTAACGAAACATGCATATCGAAACTTATCTAAGCACGTAGTTTTTTTAAGGAGCTCCATACATAGAGAGAAGACACCAAATTCCGTTGGTGATAACTTCTTCTTGAGTTACCCGACATTCTCATAATTATAATATTTTATATGTCTAAGAAACACTGACCGATAGAATAATATTTTTACTTGTATTACAGCTTCAGCGATGTACTTATACATATTATGACGATTACAACTTTTTCAACTTTTTGGATCGTTATAGGTATGTCAAAAACGGTGGCTCTTAGGAAGAAAAGTATAAAGACATTTCCCCCCCCCCCCCCGAGTAACTCTTTTTCCAGGTATCGGATCGATGGGGACTTTCTACATTTCATTAATGATGGTGTTTTAAACAATCCTACCAATTTTCAGCTAGGTGGGAATTTTTGTAACCTTACCCCTATTTTTATGTCTAATTTGACCGGACTATTATTGCAAAGCCAAAGGTGGAAATAATGCTGAATGGCAAAATATTTAGTAGTTTTCGTTCCTTCGTAGTTAATAATTCAATAATAAATCTGGGGGCACGGCAGTGCCCCCACCAAGTCGAGCAAAAAAGCGTCACGGCCGTACCATCCTTTTCTCGAAGCAATTCAGATCATTTTCGACCCCATGTAACTTCGTTGTGGATAAAACTAGAAGACTGTAATTTTCAGTTACCATGCAGCATTGTAAAGATACGGTATATTTCAAATTTCATTCAATTTGAACTAGTATTTTAAGAATTATAACGGGTCAAATTTCTTAATTTTGTCACTCACTAACTCACCGATCATCAAAATTCTAAGGCACTTCTAGTAAATTTGGAATATAAGTAGTGTTTGGTGTATGAACCAAGGAAAAACTAAAAAATCTAGAATAGACCGCAAAAAAATGTAAGCCCATACAGCTAAGTCTTCAGTGAAATTTTTCAATATTGGCTTTATTCGTAACGATGTTTTACGGCAGTTATTACTATTGCGTGCGAAGCCGCGGGTTTAAGCTTGTCCCATATAAATAGGCGCATGGTAGTGCCCCTGCCAAATCGAGCATAAAATGGGTATTCCCGTCATGAAAACACGTGTAAATTAAATTATTTAATGCAAAAAACGTACCTACGTGCGTATTTGTACTTATTACGAGTGCGTAAGGTTGTGAATTAATTATTATACCACGCGCTGTGATGCTAGCGAGCGAGCGCGGGCCGTTACTACGCGCTGCGCGCTGCTAGCGCGAGGGCGCGGGGCGGGGACAGTGGCGGGGCGCGTGGAAAGGTGAATGTCGCCGAGCGAGCTGTCGCGGTGCTAGCGCGAGGCGAAAAGTTCATAAGTCAGAGAGAGCTTTAAGAAAATTCGTTGCTGGTAGATATACATATATACAATAAGTAGAAGGTACCGAAAAGGAAAAAAGTAGAACTGTCTACAAAATACAAAAAGAAATGAGATCCCATCAAAAACAATACTTGTCAAAAAAACCAAGTCTCGCAACTCAGTTGTTCTGCGAGTCTCTAAAACTCTAAGTTCCAGTCTCTAAGACCACGATCGTGGTCCATAACAATTGAAAATCATTTGTGTCTGGAATCTCCGTACTCGAAGCATTAAGTTGTTACGTAATAATTTTTTGACGACCCATCTGGTGTAGTGGTCGAGAAATCGCCTACTACGCAGCGGGTGCGGGTTCGATCCCCGCACAATACAAACATTTGTGTGCATGAACATGTCTGTTTGTATTGGTCTGGGTGTTTTCTATGTATATCATGTATGTATTTACAAAAAAAAAAGTATTTAAGTATTATATCCGTTGTCTGGCACCCATAACACAAGCTTTGAGTAGCTTACTTTGGGGCTAGATGGCGATGTGTGGGAATGTCCAAAGGAAAGGATATTAATTAACAGCATCTTATAGTGACGCATATCAATATTAAAATTCTTTAATGTTTTATATAAATATATTGAGACTTGGCCATCGCACTAAATAATTGAATTTACATGTGTTTTCAGGCGATTGAATTTACACGTGTTTTCAGGCGATGGCCAAGTAACAATATATTTATATAAAACATTAAAGAATTTTAATATTGATATGCGTCACTATAAGATGCTGTTAATTATTACGTAACAACTTAATGCTTCGAGTACGGAGATTCCAGACACAATTGATTTTCAATTGTTATGGACCACGATCGTGGTCTTAGAGACTGGAACTTAGAGTCTTAGAGACTTAGAGACTCGCAGAACAACTGAGTTGCGAGACTTGGTTTTTTTGACAAGTATTGTTTTTGATGGGTAATTTATTTACTTCTATTACTTTTAAAATTGTTTCCGAAGTTGTCCCGGCAGCAATGTCGTTTGCAAAGTGATAACTGTAGTTCCATTTTTATGTGCATCCTTCAGGTACGTAAGTTGGTGGCACTATCCTTTGGACATCCTTTGGACATTCCGACACATCGCCATCTAGTCCCAAAGTAAGCTACTCAAAGCTTGTGTTATGGGTGCCAGACAACGTATAAAATACATTTTTACACTATTGTATTTTCTTATCTTTAACGTAAACAATATGTATGAGAATCGTGAGATCGCCTTTATCGATAGTAAAACCAAACTGAATTTATTTTGGATTTATGATATGATTTTTCAATAATGTGATTCTGCTTATTTGAATTAATATTACATGGAAAATGTTGAGTATAACTGTAAACAAACAAACAAATAAATAAACAAAATGAAACGAGACAAAAAATTTAGACCTTTCACGCAATAGCAATATTCTTTAATATTTTGATTTTAACTACTTTCTATAAATACATTATTAGACACTTAGATGGTAATTAAAAAAATATAAAACTGATTTTATTTTAGTATTTTTTTATAATATTACCGCTTTATTTTAGCATGAAGTAAAACAGTTATATTATTTAACAACTACTGCACCTCACAATTTTAAAATGAATTTATTTAATATTTTAATTATTTATATTATATTTATATTTGAAAAGCAAAAAATAATTATTTGTCGATTATTAAGGAACAACACTTTTTTCGAATTACGAAAACGTGGCGTCCCACCAAATGTCATTTGGGTCTATCTAATTAAAAATCAGAGTAACCAAAAAAAAAACAAGAGTTTAAGCCTGTTAGTACCAACGTCAAGCACAGTATCTGTCAGTGCAGACATTCAAGATTTCCAAATGCGTTCGCATGTCGGCCTCTGCCAACCGGAAGTAGACGATGTTTTTACAACTAATAAACCAGTTAACACGACGTATATTTGCCTCGCTACCCTCTAATGGATACATACAGTCGGGATATGAACGCTGTACGTTTAAAACTTTGTAATTTTCTGTTAAGATAGAAATGAGGGAGAGGCCTATACTCTGATTTTTAAATTGATAGACCAGAATGACAGCTTCAATTGATCTTTTTATTTTTTAATGTTGCAAGCGTGGTACCAACAGCGATGTAACAATTCAATTGTACTTGAATAATTAAACTTGTGATATAAATTTTAAATAGTGTGCTTTTACTAATTAGGGTAAATAATATTATGAAAACATTACATGAAGCTATAAATAAACGTAATTAATAAAACAGTTTTTGTAAGGAGTATAAAAAAGGTACTTTCCCTTGCATATAGCAATATTCTTGTATTATTTTACCTATTTTGACTTTTTTACTACTTTCCGTAAATACATTATTATTGTTGAAAATGTGATGTTGAAACAGATTTTATTTTTGTAGCTTTATTGTAATAACGTTGTTATATTCATTCTATTATACTTCAGTGCAACACAAACCCAAACAACAAATATTTCATAATTTTATGATCGATTAAAAACAAGGATTGAATAAAACTTAAATTACCCGATGATTTAGGAACAACACTATTTTTAAATTACGAAAAAGTGACCACCAACCAAATGGCATTTTGGTCTATCTTATTAAAAATCAGAATATAGTCAACAGTGGAAGTTCTGTAAGTGTATGCCTGTTAAGAATAAAAAAGATGTGAACATCTCTTTTAAAAGATTTTCAGCGAATGTAAAATATAATATTTTACTATATTTTTGTAAAAATATTTAATTAATAATATAAATATGAGCTAGACAACACACCAATTAGTGTCGGGAGTTCAACTAAGGAATTTTCTTCATGTGTTACGAATACCTACCAGACAACGATTATGACGGGGGCGTCTCCCATAAATAGGTACATATTAAACATGTGCCTGACAATACGAGGCTTAAGAGGTTAATAAACTAAATATTAAAATGTCTTCGTCGTCAACTTTCAGATCTGTCTATCTATGGTTTTGTCTATGCTTCATTTTTACTTACTATTCTGTTTTACTTGCCTTATGGTGTATCCACGCCACCTGTCGGCATTACCGGCGGCATACGTCAATTAACTGTCAGTTACTAGGGAAAAGGCCGCTATGGCAGAATAAATCCTCAATGCTGCGGCATGAGCGGCATGGCCGCCGACACATACCGGCGATATATTACATAGTTCTCCTTTTACAAAGTTTAATTACAATAATTTTGATAATTAAAAACACGCCTGCCGTTCTAAAATTTGCTTGGAAAAGTTTACACAAGATTTTTATGAATGACATCTAATATTTTATGTTTCATTTTTATGTTTCATATTTTTTATTTGCTTTGTTGTGGGTGCATGTATAACAATAATGTGTGGGTGGCTTGATCTTTACATGTGGAAGGTTTAGTAAGTAAAATGGTAACTGTATGTTTTCTACTTTTGGCGTTTCGCTATTAACTTATTTTTCTGAGGATGCTTCTCTTGCTAAATGAATTTCTATTTTGTTTATTTAAAACTGCAGTTAATAAGTATTTAATGAGCACGTTCAGTTTTTTAATAATATCAGTGCGTTAGTTTGTACGTACTGTACGTCTTATTGTACCTTTATCTTTGACAACCATTCGATGTTATTAATTTACATGAAAATTGCTCATAAGATAAGAAGAAAAAGTAAGATAGAAATCCTTTATAAGCTGTAGGTAATATAAATAAATGTTGTGTAGTCTTAACAACTGTTGATGGATGTAAAATAATTTTAAATAAACTCCTGTGAGCTCCTTTCGATTTGCAATTGGATTATAATCCTCACACATGAGAAACATTTGCTTTCTTTTGCATATGCAAGGACGCGGAATATACAGTGCACTATACGGTATACCATGTTATGCTCCTTCAAAATCAAATAAAAATCATCGTTATTCACACAGCATTGAATCAGAAATACATGAAATGATGTAAAAATATATATTATCTTTAGCAATGTTAGTGTGAGTCTGATGCGTATGCAGACATCGAAGACCCGTCTAACAGGACCACAGGCTCTCGCCACTTCAAACCATACATTGACAAAGATGACAAAAGTATATTAACCAGATGGACAAAGGGAAAACATCATAATACAAAATAAAAATTGGAAACAAGACAGAAATAACGTAGTATTCTTGAAGGCGGCAAAGAGAAGGGTCGTGGAAGCTTATTGACATCTAATGTCAACACAGACTGACATGTTTTGCTGGCAGATTAAAGTATTATTAAAGTAAGATTCATTGTAATTTTTTTATCAAGCTCACTACGGAATGTTAAGAAACCGAAGAGATACAAAGAAAGAACCTCGCTCACCGAACGGTAACATCAAATATCGATCTTACCTTCATTCTGAGTGATCACTCGGGTCCATCGCGGTCACGGCACTCGGAAGCACACCTATTAGTCCGTTTTGGGCGCGAAAAAAAAATAAACAAATCGATATATCGGCGCGCAAGGCGGGCGCTCGCGGACAGGAAGCTGGTATAATGGAAGCCTACGTCCGCCGCGGGGAGGGACGGGGCTGGACCCGCCCAAGGGCGGGGCGGGGCGCAAACGCACGCACGCGTGGTACATTCGGCAGGGAGATGCAGCCGGTGGAAGTTCAGGAGACGACGATAGCAGAACCCTTTTCATGTACGAAATTTGGATTTTAGAAGCTGTTTTTAGTTTTAGAGCTCTAGCCCGTTGGGAACATGCAATCGGACGGAGGTCAGAAGATAATTTTAACAGACCCCATAGAGAATTATTTTATTGAAAAAATATGCTCCTATTTAAGTAGAAACGGGAAACAGGCATGCTAAGTTAGTAAAATAGGGTTGATGGATGTTCTGAAGAAGTCCGAAGATGTTGCTAACAGACCTCTTTGTCGCATTGATTGATATTTGAATGTCAAAACAAGTGACAGCAGGCCTAACATATACGCTTCGATACCGTTTATCGCGTCGGTAAAATAATTTTATTTTATAAACAACATGTTTTCCCACATTGTTTTTACTTGTAAGACAATCCTGATTGCTCTTAAAAACAAATGAGTACATCAAGAATAGTTAATACCTCCCTGTTTAAATATGGTTTAAATAACGTTTGAAATTTATCGATTGTCACGATAAATGATAAATAAGCGCGCATCTTAGGCCCGCAGGGCACGGATACATTCGAGTTTATGCACCACCCCTAATTTCATTAAAATAGCTTCAAGAATTACTTAAAAATAACCGTTCTATATCTGGTGAAATCAGTTTAACGGCCAATTCAGCCGAAGTATCAGGGAAAATCTGTTGCTCATTTGCGTAGGTTTCTTCCAAAGGGATAGTATTTTTTCATGACCTAGCCTTAATATACTTTATTGCCGCTTATAGAAAAAACAGTTCCATTATTACCCGTAGTATGTATTGTAATTAAGATAGGTATTTTAAATTAAATGATGCAAATCGATAATATTCGTTTTATCCGACTTCAATAAAAGTAGGTCCTCAGTTTAATCTGTGTTTGTATGTATTTGTTCGTCCGCAATTATCTCGAAATTGACTAAACCAATTTTAATGCGGTTTTCAGAGAAGTATGTTATATGACATAACGGCAACGGTTGTTATACAGGATGTTTGATATATCGTGTGCCAAATGTAAATGGCTTTATAATAGGGGTCATTAGCTACCATTTTCTGCCCTTTATAACAACCTAACTGTTTAGCCACAGCAGGCCACGGAGTTATTCTTTACAAAATAAATTCAACTAAGAAATTGATAACGCTGCGCTATTCAATAGTTTAGAATGCTATCCATTTCCAAGTTGAATTTATTCCGTCTATCCAACTGAGGTAGACGGTGTTGACGTCATGCGTTATGACGTTTCCTTAATAGACCAGAAATTTCGCGCGGTCTCCCGATCGCGCGGACTGACTGCACGGTAGCTCGATTGGAAAGAGCATTGGCCCGGTAAGCCAAAGGTTGCCGATTCGAATTAATTACAATGATATTTAAAAAGAAACTATAATTGATTTTCTGCGTATTATTTTTGTATGTTAGAGCCAGTGCATTATTTTACGGTTTAACTAAAATCAAAATCACATACACAAGCCATCCAGTTCTTTTTTATTTACTTGCAAAGTTGCGGAACATAATGTTCCTAAATTTGACCTGAAACTTTATCTAGCTGTGAAAATAAACAGAAAACGAGTGGACTCGTAGGACCTTATAAAAACTCCCATACATGAAACTAAAACCTAACATTTTTTTTTTGTCAAACCTTGCGTGTACCCTATGTATGTCTCTGGATAGGTATTTAAAAATGATACCGAGTTTCCTTAAATATTTTCTTTAAAAGTCTTACGTTTGAGAGATAGACGCTTCCAATAACTAACTATCTAACTTTTAGACTAAGCGAGTGTTAATTTTGAAAAAAATACATGATGCTGATCTTGACAAAGAAATTGAACTAAAATTGGTTCGAATGAGATAGAACTAGTAGTTTTTAAGATAGATCATATTTTCAATTACCACAAACATAACTTTGTTATTCATACAAATATTATGAAAAACAAAGTTATATTTGCTGTCAACAAAATATTGTAGTATTTTGGCTAAGTTGATCTCTAATTCAGTCAAAGTTGGCACGGAACCCTTAGCGTGCAAGTCCGAATAGCACTTGGGCGGTTTTTTTAATTAAGTGAAAATTAAAAGTATCGACTTAAAAAAGGACACAGACATAAGGAGTTATCTCAACTTTGTAATATTTCACTTGATGATGGGGTCCTAGTGTGTGTGAGGTGGCTGGACTGTAAATAAATCTTCTTCTCTTCGTATTTTGTTTGATTTTCATCTGTATTTATGTGTTTATTTTTGGCACTTTTAACACTTAATAATTAATTAATAATAACATAAATAATACATTAACTCTTAAAACTCGTAGCTAAAGTTTTCTTGTATTGTGAGTATTACGTAACAATAAATGCACGCTACGCGATTTTAGTAAGATTCGTCACTCAGTGTTTGATAGTATGTACTACCTTAAATCCGTCGTTGATCGAGTTGTAAAAAATATTTATTACAAAGATTGTTCGCGTACTTGCCGTTAGTGCGACGTTGCCAATATGGTCATTGTGTAATCGTAGTGTTAACACAATAGTTATACAAGATACTTAATTCTTTGTAATTTGTAAAATACTCTTGTGGTATTTACAGAATAACTCGTTTACGTGACGTTTCGTAAAAACGCTTTGAGGTTTACCCATTAAGAGAGTTTAAAAGAGAGTAAAATAATATTGCAAATCAGCGTAGTATTATTTAAGTATCATTATTACCCATAAAAGTACCTTTTTTCAATAAGGTTTCTTAAATTTCAACCATGATAAAAATTATAAATGCCTGTATGTTGCTTCGTACGTTCTAAGATCCACAAATAAATAATTGCTGACAAATAAGTGACGTATTCAAACAGGCTTGCTTATCTGACGTTAGTAAAATCGAGCCTGAATATGTATAAAACGTCGATTTTAAAATTTAAATAAACGATTACTGTCAAATAGGTGGCGTATTCAAATCGGCGTTTTGTATAATATTCGATGAATATTCCTTATCTGACGTTGGTAAAATTAGGCCTTAATAAAAATCGGTCCTTTTTTTCCTGCTATAATTCAAATCGGATTAGTTAAAATAGGGTTAAAATGGATATTTATCCAGCGGCCGGGTTTTAATCGGGCAAGCATCCATCTTTATATACCAATGGATCCAACTGACCCTTTTTTTTTCACTAAAATAATGATCAAATCTCGGTATCCCAGATATTAATCCATACAACATTAGACTCGTTCCTTTGGGCTATTCACCAACATTTTCCCCCACCAAATCGCTAAAGTGTGCGTCCTCTAGGTAATTAAAGCTCAATGAGCTTAAAGGCGGGCGGGGGCGTAGGGCACCGCCCAACTAATGCTTACTTAACGCCTCGACTTATAACTGAGACCCCTTACATACTGCAACATTTAGCATCGATGCAGTCGCGATGCAGCATCGATCCAGTCACAAACTGTCAACCTTTATACACTGCGCTACTTTTAGCATAGATGCTGACGCGATGCAGATGCTGGAAATTGACAAATTATGTACTGTATTTTGGCAACTGCATCGATTCCAAAGTGCGACTGCATCGATGCTTAAAGTAGAAGTGTGTAAGGGGTCTGTGACTTCTTAATTTTTAATCATTTAGCAATTGTTTTATTTATGATCTGGATAAAATAAATAGTTTTTTTCTCCCAAAATGAGATGTTACAAGTCGTTCTAAATCATCATGATAAATTGCGCTTTAAAAATGCACTTGTGCACAGTGATCTTTACAAGTTCGTCCGTCCATCTTGTCGGTGGACGTCCCACGGTGCATTTTTGGTCGCAGGTCGCTTTTATTTATATTTACTTGTACTTTACCAGATTAGTCCGTCAAAGTCAAGAGTTTTTAAGTTTCTTCGATCTGAACCAATGCATATGATTATTTTTGAATTATTTTTGTCAAAATTGCTTTAAGTATCTCGGGATTATAATGAACTTACCTGCTTGTAAAAATCCTTAGCCAGTTTCAGACATATACTCCTACAAACGTCCAGATTCAGTACTTCACACTTATATCTCCTTTGTAATATTACTTTTAAAACAAAGTTAAAGCAGAGGTAGTTATAATTTGTATACTATATTTGAATGTATTTTGGCAAAAAAAAAACCGATTTCAAAATATTTGATGAGCTTACGTACACTTTTCTAAGTACCTAGTTTTCTTCATAAATGGTGACCAAAGAACACCAGGAAACAATATTATTTCCAAAACACCCTGACCTTCATAACTGCCAATACAATTTTATAATAGCTGTCGATATCGTTAACGTGCTGATTTGATACCACCTGGTTAAGGTGCGCCTACACACACGTTAAGCGACCGCCGGACAAGACCTCTGTTTTATTTGTACATTCCATACATGGCCTTACAATCTGACGGGTCAAGGACTATTGGAATCCTCGCACGCACAGGTAAGAGGCCAGGAGCGAAGACCCCCAATACTTCCATTGATTCTGTTATCCGTTTAAACCTTGAGAGATCAAGGTATTCTGGTCATTTATCGGGCACCAGCGTAGGGTCGTAAGTCAATAAAAGGTTATGATGTGGGGAAGCATGTTATGGGGTAGACGGCGATTCAAGGAATTCTGGTAGTTCATCGATTTTTGATGGTAAGCACAGATTTTATGTTGCTTCATTATTTTTTGGCCGACTGTTGTAAAGTAGAAAAAAAAGGAATAGAAATAAACAAAGTGACGAAGAGTTCGAGCGAAGTACGAGGCAGAAGAAAAGAGATGGGTGCATTGTTGACAGCTAGAAAAGGTGAATCATGTACAAATTTGTCTGTCAAAGCTAAATCTAAGCCAGATGACATGACATTTTAACTAGTTTCTTGTGTAAAAACAATAAAACATTTGATTAATAATAAACTTATTTATTCAACTATGTAAATACGTATTTGGATATAAAATAAATAAAGTGATTACAAAATCTAACGCTACTACATGAGGATTGTTAGTCAATTTCTATGCATCGATTTCCGTTTACACGCTAGCATAGTATTATGAAAACCACTACCTCAACTATTCAAAATATGCATATACCATTATCATATGATACGCCTATTCTCCAGAACAGCGGAGTCTCGGTTCTGACCATAGCAGAATAATTAGGCTAATATGTCTGACATTTCCGTTCAGTTTTAAGATGAATATCATAAGTCTCGCATTTTCAACCAAAAGATTGCAGTGTCAAAATTCAGGAAACTCTTGGTAATAAACCATGTCCACTCTTAGACCCTGTCACAGGCGATGTCTTTTTTAGTTTCAAGTTATTAATATACTCTTGGAATTGGAGGAATGTGCTCCACCTCGCTATTGAGGGGTGTGTCTATGACCGGTCGGTATGTGATGTTCACTTTCCCTGTTGGCAGGTCCACCGTGGTGATGCTGTGCTTACGCCAGTGCTGCTCAAACGGCCTTTTGGTCTGAAAGAAAACGAATATAAATATTAAACAATACTTTGCTGATCTGGGGGCTTATTGTGATATTTCTTTAATGCGTTTAAGTACACACTCAACCCACTTCTACTACATGGTCACCAAATTAGTATTATGATCCTAGAACAAAATAATAAAGTAACTCTTCCTCATGCACTCGTATAGTAGAAACTAAGACATTGGAATTGGTCGGAATCAAGACGTAAGTAATTAAATCAAAGATATATCAATAAAATATTTAGTATCCAGTTACTCTATTCAGTTATATAAACCTATAGTGTCCATTTTTGCTTATTAATAAAATATGATGTAGAAAAATGGTGACAGACGTCCTCCAACGTTGTTTTTTTGGTCACTGCAAGCGTTGTCATCGATTTGGGGATGCAGTGTAATCGTACCATTACTTCGCACTTACCTGGTCCTGAGTAGGCTTGCTGTAATCATACTCGTCCTCTCTCTTAGGAAAGTCATCCCTAAAGTGGGCTCCTCTGCTCTCGGTCCTGTTCTTGGCACATGCGACCACCTGGATGGCAGTCTGCAGCATGTTCTGCAGCTCCAGCGTCTCGATCACGTCGCTGTTCCAGTTCAGACGGCGGTCAGTCGTCCTGATGCAGTCGAATGTCTTGTACCACTTTTGAATTTCAGTGTCGGCTGGAATTTGCAATGGAAAGTGTAAAGGTGCGTCAGTTGAGTATCCATTATATGTAGGTAGACTCGGGGCGAGGCAGACGCTCGACCTGAGGCCGCACGAGTGGAGACGCTGCCTCAACCTAAAGCATGCCGCGCCAGAAGGTTAATCGTTTCCACGGGCCGAGCGTCATCTCATCATAGCATCTCTTGTCGATTTTTTGGCGCGTTTGCTAGCGATATTGTTAAAAACAGACTCTCTTTGAATTTGTATTTGGATTTTGAGGAGGATTATGGCTCTATCGCACTTTTTTATTGGTAGGTAATAGGAACTGTGGCACTGTTAAAACGCGAACGGGCCAGATAAGAGAGTAAATAGAGGAATTAATTTATTTGTACACTAAAATAAATAGAGTCTTTATGTCCTAATGCGATGGCACTGGTTTTGGGTGTCTGGGGCCGTCTACTGACATGCCCGTGGGTTTCCTGGGTTGTTAGTTATTTGTACATCCTCGGCAAAGATGCCCAGGTTCGATTAAAATCAGAAGAAACAAAGATGGATATATCAGTTGGTACTGGCTGCTTCAGCTGCCGGTCTTACCTTCGACGACGCGTTTGGTGTAGTGTTTAGAGCTCATCACAACTACGCCGTCTGTCCCGGGTGCGAAACCCGCAAGGGGCAAAAGTTTGTGTAAAGAGTCATGGATGTTTATTATGTATTTATGGGATACGCCTCCGTCATAATTGTTGATACTGGTTGCTATAACTGCCAGTCTTAGTCTTACCTTCGTTCAGGAGTTTGGCCTCGCGGAAGACGCCGCACTTATTCTGCATAGTATAGCGCATGCTCTCGCGCAGCTCGTGAGTGAGAACTGACCCGTTCGCATGTCGTATCTTGTCTAAATTGTCCAGTGTTGCCTCCACCAGGTTCTGTGTTAAATATAATTTAGATTTTGTTACTCGCTTACAATATATTATAAATAATTGCGGTGTGCGCAATAATTGCGGTAAAGCTGCATTTCTTATGTCTTTTGGATCCATCTAGAGAGTATTCACCCGGATTTGCAGCTCTCTAAAATTTAAACGTTCTAAGTATTTTTGGAATAACCAAAAAACTATAGTACTGTGCAAAAATAGCGACAGAAAATGTTCTAAAGAGGAAGGTTACTATGACAATTTTAAAGATAACTAAATTCCTAATCGTTTGAGCCCGTACTTAATTTTCTGGGTCTTATCGTTATCAAGATACAGGACTCCGAACGATCTATATTCTACATTTTTCCTTAAAAGCGAAAAAAAATAAAAGGCGAAAGGCATTGACCAGGGTTGAACCAAATATTGTAATATGCATGGTATGGTTAATGTAGGCATGGAATCATATATAATAATTTCTTAGGGTGAAAGGACCTAACAAAATCTAAATTAATAATAAAACTTGGGTTTAATAAGATGTTTTTGATGTTGATGATGAAGGTGTTTTTTTAATATATGTCCGTCGATATCATGGCCATAATTTTGAAATTATTTATTGGTCCGAAAGAGTATTTTTCAGATATACCTAGTCTAGCCATAAATTATGTGACAAATAAAAATGCATATATATTTCTTAAAATAATTTTATATTGTTTTTATATATTATGTACATGTTAAATAGCCTTATAAGAATTAGTAAATATAAATTTTATTCGAAGTGTGCACCCTTAGCGTTTATACAAGCTTTTAAACGTTCCGGCCAGTCGTCAATACTTTTACGTACAACATCCATAGGGAATTTGGCCACTGCTCGCTCCAGAGATGCCTTGAGAGACTCCAAATTGTGATGTCTTTTAGAGCAGGCAATGTTCTCTAAGACTGACCACAATTTGTAATCCAATGGGTTTAAGTCTGGACTAGACGAGGGCCAATCATCTGCTCTGATAAAGTCGGGAACGTTACCTTCGAGCCAGGCTTGGGTGGTGCGTGCTTTGTGACCGGGAGCAGAGTC